>OZ002741.1:63889386-64563740 GCA_963924295.1 Dioctria rufipes
CTTTTAACTTCGTTTAATATAATTATGTTCTTTTTTATTTGGGATGAATTCTTTCTCCTTTTTCTTCGAAACACTATGAGATTTTGTTACCTGCAATTTTCATTTTTATTCCATTATTCGTTTTGTTTAATTTTTGTCTTTATATCTCCTAGGCTAATTTCACTTATTCTACCGCCCGTATGCTATCACTAACTAAATTTTGAGGTCTACCCATTTAAGGGCATAATAAGCTAAAAGCATGCATATACAGGGTGTCCCGTAAGTCGACGTCAAGACGAAATCGGGTGATAGACCAAATTATAACAGTTATCAGAAAAATATATAAAAAAAATCTAAGTCATGTATTTTTCAAATTATAGACATTTCTTTTGTTTTCGAGTAAATGTACACCCTGTGATTGTTTTTTAGCTCCTGTTGCTACAAATCTTTACCTTTTTTCAATTTTATTTTTCTTATGTAATCCCGAATAGTACTTATGTAGCCTGTTGCTTTAAATTCTACGCCAACTGTTCCAGCTTGGAAGAAAATGTCACATTTTGCCGAACCAAGAATAGAAAATTAATATTTCACCCAACTTTAACTGACTGTAATGAAAAAAAAAAATGTTCTACGCCAGTTTGGCAAGCAGCTTTAAAAGTTGACGCATTTAATAAGGATTCTAAAATGGTATAACGCTTGCTACAATATTTCTTAGATTACGGAAAAAAAATTTTTTCTTCAAAAAACCCAGTTTCGAAAAATTTCTTTTCACCTACTAAAAATGATTCTAGTGTTCCCAAAGCTTGCTGTAAGACCGTAACTTTAAGATTCTAGTTTGAGTGAGACGGAGAGTCATTACATGAAGTGTGAGTGAGACAGATAGTGATGCGTTCAAGTTAGAAATCCTAACTTTTTGTTGAATTTAGGATAAATTTTCCTTAAGTTTAAAATTAAACACCAACTATTTGGATGCTAAGATTTATTATTTACAAATGATGTTCAAACTGCCTTGCCTTCAGCTGCAATAAGTTCGACATCTTCCTTAAAATGATCAGGTTATCAGACGGGCAGATCTTCCATTGTTGACAAATTCAACTGCTTCCGTAATTCTGGAGCTCATGTTTTTGTAAAATTCCGTGAGATATACTTTTAGGCACTCCTGTACTTTCCTGGATTGCACGTACCGAAGTACTTCGGTCGTCGTCAACTGCTTGAAATACTACGTCCTCGTAAGGTAAGGAACTCTTCCTTCACCATGTACTTGATTTGGAAGTCGGCCCTCTGTGGAGAGTAGACGATGAACATTTGTAAAAACTCAATGATTTGACGAGCTAGCGTCAATATCTAGCTCACTCACATTTCATGCAATTGCGTCTCACTCAAACTAGAGACTTAAAGTTACGGTCTTACGGCGAGCTTTGGGTACACTAGAATCATTTTTAGTAGGTGAAAAGAAATTTTTCGAAACTGGGTTTTTTGAAGAAATTTTTTTTTCCGTAAACTAAGAAATATTGTAGCAAGCGTTATACCATTTTAGAATCCTTATTAAATGCGTCAACTTTTAAAGCTACTTGCCAAACTGGCGTAGTACATTTTTTTTCATTACAGTCAGTTAAAGTTGGGTGAAATATTAATTTTCTATTCTTGGTTCGGCAAAATGTGACATTTTCTTCCAAGCTGGAATAGTTGGCTTAGAATTTAAAGCAACAGGTTATATAAGGACTATTCGGGATTACATAAGAAAAATAAAATTGAAAAAAGGTAAAGATTTGTAGCAACAGGAGCTAAAAAACCATCACAGGGTGTATATTTACTCGAAAAGAAATGTCTATAATTTGAAAAATACATGACTTAGATTTTTTTTAATATTTTTCTGGTAACTGTTGTGATTTGGTCTATCACCCGATTCCGGCTTGACGTCGACTTACGGGACACCCTGTATATGTATAAATAAGTAAATAAATAATTAAATAAATATCTATCTGCGACAATAATTAACAAATATTGAACAATTAATTTTTCCACTTATCTCTACACTTGGGGCTGATAAAAAAAAATGACAAATGACAATGACATCGTGACTTTTTTCCGAAAATGCGATTCTTACAACATGATTTCATCCATAAAAAGTGACATTTAGCATTAAAATGTGACTAATTTTCGAAATACCAATTCCTAAAAAACAATTTTTGCAACCGCCGAAGTCACTTAGTCCTTGCCGCTGTGACTTTTGTCATATTCAAGTAGTATATGTATATATTTTCATAGCAACATGTAATATCAAAGATGTCAAGTATAAAAATAATAAATATTTGTATTTGTATTATTGAAAAAAAAAAAATCAATTTTAACCGCAAACCGCAAAAGGATAAGTTACTCGTTATAACATTTCAGCAATTATTTTACATACTGCCTCTTTCTTTGGTTACGCCTTCGCAATAAAATGTGCTCAATTACTTTGTTTTTCGGAATATATTCAATCACTGTGCAATGATCGATTGTCAAATTGTCACTGCTATAATTTAAGATATATGTCATGTCACCCAACAATCAGAATTCGAAATTATGGCATAGTGACATTGTCCTTCCTTCGAAATCATTTTGTCATTGTCATTTGTCATATTAATTTTATCAAAATTCAGTCCCAGGGGCTGGATTCTGATAAAATTAAAATGACAAATGACAATGACAAAATGACTTCGAAGGAAGGACAATGTCACTATGCCATAATTTGGAATTCTGATTGTTGGGTGACATGACATGTATCTTAAATTATAGCAGTGACAATTTGACAATTACGCTGTGATTGAATATGTTCCGAACAACAAAGTAATTGAGCACATCTTATTGCGAAGGCGTATCCAAAGAAGGAGGCAGTACGTAAAATAATTGCTGAAATGTTATAACGAGTAACTTATCCTTTTGCGGTTTGCTGCTAAAATCGATTTTTTTTTTTTTCAATAATACAATGCATAAAAAACTGTAAAAACTTTTACGCATTTTTACTCACAAACCATCTGTTTACTTTTAACTAGTAAAAATCTAGTAAATTTATTCGTTTCCCCTCTTGCACAAAGTTGCACATTTTTACTCATGATTAAGAAGATGTGTAACTTCGATATGCAATCAGCTGACTGTCAAAAGTATTAAATTTGACGTTAACACGCTTGTTGTGATATGAAGTGAAAATTAATTTGTTTTGTGATTAGAATACAACTGTCGCTTGTACTATCACTCTATCACTGCTACTCGAATCCGCCAGAATGGCTATAAGCGACCTTTTAAGCACATTTTTTCCATTTTTTAATTAAATTAGAGAAAGATGTTTTACTTAATCATCATTATTATTTTCAAACCTTGTTTTGCATAGAAAACTTATTTGACACACGACAAGCTCAACAAAATTTACTCGAGAAGTGTCTGGTAACTTTTCTTGAGTTATCCCCTCTACCGCATAAAAGTTTTTACTTGATTTTTACTCAAAAGTAAACAGACAGATCTAATATATATATATCACTTGAATATGACAAAAGTCACAGCGGCAAGGAATAAGTGACTTCGGTTGCAAAAATTGTCATGAAAAAAAGTCAATTGTCATGTCACCCAGTTTTTTAGGAATCGGCATTTCGAAAATAAGTCATATTTTAACGCCAAATGTCACTTTTTATGGATGAAGTCATGGTGTAAGAATCGCATTTTCGGAAAAAAGTCACGAAGTCATTGTCATTTGTCATTTTTTTCTGATCAGAATCCAGCCCCAGGTCTACACAGTACTCGCTGTTAGGATTGCTCCCACGTGGTTTATTATACCCTAGATGAAATCTAAGGGGTATACTAAGTTTGTCATTCCGTTTGTAACAAGCAAGAAATAATGAAGGTAGAGCAAAATGGATTGGACACCCACGCATAATATTAAAAGTTATTTTGATTTTTGCATGTCCGTCCGTCCGTCCGATAACTCGAGAACGCGTATACTTAGAGAGCTGAAATTTTGTACACGGACTTTAAAAAAAAAGTAAAATTAAGTTCGAAAATGAGACAAATCGGGCAACCCCTTCGTGGGGTTGCCATACAAAACTTTCGTTTTCCACTATATATTTGGACACTGCCTGAGAACACATCAATATAGAGAGCTGAAATTTGGTATGTGGTGTTTTCATTGTACTGGCAAATAAAGTTTCAAAAATGGACTAAATCGGGCATCTTCTTCTTGGTGTTGCCATATAAAAATTAAAATTTAGGTTTTTTACGTATACTGTGAAAACGATCAGTTCACGACATTTTTATTGTACTAAAAACTTCTTCAGAATACGAAATCCTATAAAATTGGTTATAATCATTTTTTCTGTCCGACCAACCGTTCTAGAAATATATGCGAAAAACCACTTCAAAAGCCAAACTTGCACAGAAGGGTGACAATACGAAATTTCATACGGGCATTCATCTAGGGTATCTTAAGAATTGGTCTTAAACCAATTCTAGCTTTTTTACTTGTTTTTCTTACTTAGCTTAACTCCTTAGCTGTCGTATGTAGTCCGTGTTTCCTTTCCTTACTCCCAGACTTTAAGAGTCCCGGCACAATCACTAGCTTGTAATTTCACAATTTCTTTTTGTTATTCCTATTACTAGGTTATTACACACTTTAATTCTTTCTTTAATATAAATATACTATTTTATTACCAAATAAATTACTTTTTCATTATACAATTAACTTTCTGATCTTTCATTTTCGGACCACATCGCAAGAAGAAGGAGTCAGAATTTTCTCAGCCAGAGGTACCCATTCTCCGAATTTTTGGTAAGGCTACTATGGGCACAGTCATATGCAGTACGTTTACATAAATACTTGAGTACTTGACTTGAAATTCACTTAAAACTCAAGTAGGGTTTGTGGTTGAATTAATTTCAATAACTTGACTTGAAATTTTCTTGAAATTTACTTGAAGTGACATTTTACCTTTGACAACTCTGCATTAAATTCGATTCATAATTGCGGATTTTTAGATAAATATCTTTAAAAAAAAAAGTTTTAAAATCACAGTCTGAATTATCAACAATAATCTTCTTCTTGTTCCACTTTGCCGTTTTCATATCTCGCACAAATGAAAAATTTTCAAATACTGAAGTTGCATTTACATGAATTTTTTCAAGTAAATCGAACAAAATTTTCTGATTTACTTGACTCAAGTATACTTGAAGTCAATGCGCGTTTACGTGATATTTTGATTACTTGATCTCTACTTGAAGTATACTTCAAGTATTCATGTAAACGTACTGACATACATTCGTAATTTTGATGGATGTGTATTGACTGCAGAACGGTTTTGAGATTAGAAGTTACGATTCGGGTATTTGCTAGAATATAGTAATTTGGAAAGCTCCATCAAGTTGGCCGGTCAACTTTTACTTATTTAATATTTTATTGCACATATCGATTGTTGGTCGTCTGTTTGTGATTGTTGGCTTAATTTAAACGTTTGTTGAATAATAGTTTTTTCGAAAATTTAAAAAGAATATTCGTCATCAAGTTAGCCAGAAATTTCTTAATTTTAATTTAATTTAGTTTATAACCAGCTCAATCAATGTCTAATCGTTTGTTGGAGTCGTTTTTATTAATAAAATCTATACAACTATACATGAAGCTAGCTAGACATGAAGCTGTAGCAGATATTAGCCAAAATGTGTAGCTAGTTTCCTGTGTAACTTAGGTACATTATTTTTTCAATTAGCGAAGAATTGAGGGACCAACAAAGGATTTTATTAATAAAAACGACGCCAACAAATTGATTCGTATAAATAAATTCTCTTGAATTTCTACATAGTATGTAGTCTGTGACTTTGAAATTTATCTCTAGTTGCATTATTTGATTTTATACTATTCCTTTTCCAATGAAATTATTGTATATCATCATCTGTATCTACATAGGTTTAGGTTCCCTATGTATATCTGATAGTTGGTTCATTTTTTTTCTTTTTTTTTCTTCCTTTGAAGTTAATTAGCATTAACCAAACAGTAGTAGGTAATTGGATTTATGTATCTGTTTACTATCGATTTAATTTTTATAAATAAATAATATCATATCATATCATAATATCATTTCCACTCTCATCCATCAGTCTATAGCACAAATTTGATATCTTTTCAGTAACCTTACATTTAACATATTTGGGTGCCAGTATTACCGAGAAGCCTTGCGATTTGTCAGACACTGCATAATTTTTCTTGAATATCTTCTACATTGAATAGCACCCCGTCATCTCGTTTCATGTCGTAGTATTCTTTGTTAGTTCTGTGTTTGTTTATAATCCTGTCTAGGGTGTTGTTTAGGTCAAGATCAAACTTTTGGAGGAAGTTTTCCCGTGATTTTAAAGGGTCGTCGGTTGTGTTGAACATATGATATTCGTTTCCGCTATATATAAACTCCCTACCATAATTAAGATAGAATGATGTACGGCCTGTGGTTTCATTAACCGCAGTATTTAAGGCTACATTGATTTTATTTAATTCTCTATCCCAATTCTTGTGGTTCGTACCTAGGGTGTTTCCCCTTAGGAGGTCCATAGAGCGGAAGGTGATAGTACTCACCTAGACGAACCAAAAATTGTATGGCAGGGGGAGGGGTAATATCAACCGTTTAGGAGTTACAGGGTGATTCATAAAAAAAGCTAGGTTTTCACAAAACACCCTGTATCTTAAAAACTGCAGGGTGTATGGTCACAGTTAAGGGCTCACTGTATGCAGAACTTCATGGCCTTTCCAACGACAGCTCAACCAGCCCCGTACCCCTCTCACCTCAGAAATTATGAAGGTCTAAACTAAAAATTTCGGATTTTCTTTCCTTTTTTTTAATTTGACCTCTATTATTTTTGCAAAAAGGTCGTTAACATAACTTTTTTTTATAAAAACTGTAAACTGTGGAGCCTCCTCTTTAATTTGGCCTATTATACCCTATGTGCTATCTGTATCCGGTAAAGAGTTATTAGCTCTTAACCTATTCTAAAACCTATTTTCAAATCTTCTCTCAACAATAATTTGTTCCCTTAGCACGTCATTTTACAAAATATCGTCTAATTTCGGTGTGACCTGAATAGGTTATCAGTTAATAACTGTTTAACGGCTACAGTTAACACATAGGGTGTAATAGGTCACTTTAAAGAGGAGAGTCCCTAGTTTACAGTTTTTATAAAAAAAAGTTATGTTAATGACCTTTTTGCAAAAATAATAGAGGTCAAAGTAAAAAAAAAGGAAAGAAAATCCGAAATTTTTAGTTTAGACCTTCATAATTTCTGAGGGGAGAGGGGTACGGGGCTGGTTGAGCTGTCGTTGGAAAGGCCATGAAGTTCTGCATACAGTGAGCCCTTAACTGTGACCATACACCCTGCAGTTTTTAAGATAGAGGGTGTTTTGTGAAAACCTAGCTTTTTTTATGAATCACCCTGTAACTCCTAAACGGTTGATATTGCCCCCCCCCCTGCCATACAATTTTTGGTTCGTCTAGGTGAGTACTATCACCTCCCGCTCTATGGACCTCCTAAGGGGAAACACCCTGTATATGACGCAGGGAACTGGCGTAGCCCTACTTTGCTTCTCGTTCTTCAAAAATGATGTCACAAATGCGTTGCATGCTGCTCTTTTTCATATCTCTATGCCAACGAAAATCAGATTTTCTTGCTAGTGAAACGAAGGAAAATCTTCCTACTCTGATTACAGGTCTAAATGAAATTCACTCCAAAGGATCTGTTGGTCCTATATCAATGAATTGAATTTGAATCCAGGTAAGCCACAAGCAATAATTTACTCTGTAAGTTCGAGTACAGGTGCTCCGGTGGCTGTTCTCCCGCCCATTTCTCAGGGCCAGATTATCGATCTGTCCTCTGATCATGCTAAGAATCTTGGGCTACTGATGGGTTCAACGTTTACATGAGGCCATTTTAATCGAATTGAATTTTCTGAAGAGTATATTTTGGTATAGGGTGTATCTCCCCGAAATCATTCGAGCTAAACTAGCATTTATTCTCCCACACTTTTCTTATGCGTCTGTTACCTTACCGTATAGCCATTTCAAGCCAATGCAAAATGTCATCTCAGCTATCGGGAGTTCTGAATCAATCAATCAGAGTTCTTCATACGGGATTTACGAAACAAAACGAATTATGGTGAAATTATGAACCAAACCGATATGGATATTTGAAAATATTTACGTACAGGCATTAATTTTGGCCTAGGTTTCACTTATGTCTTTGACTTTACACATTATTTGTTCGAATAACTATTAACTTTATATTACGCGATGCGCGACGGCAAGCTGTGGTCTTGTCTGTTGTTTTGTAATTATGGAGTGTTTGGGTTTAATGGAATTGGAAAGTTGGATGGGTTTGGGGGGTAGCGGAGTGTTAGAAATTTCTCTGACTTGTTTTGGGATGATGACTAGCGTTTCTTCCTACATGGTGAGAGATATCCCGAAAGTCGAGAATAATCCAGCGATGATAAGTCCCACGATGGTCGAGCAGCGCTAGGATGGTGTCCTATCCACGATGGTGGCTTCCTGTGCTAGTAAAGGAAGTAAATCTTTCGCCCAGGTAATAAATGTTTCTCGTTTCCGAGTGAATAAGGTGAAGGGGTGATAAATAATGCAAGTTTTCAACTTGGAGTTGCGTTGAAAGCTGACAATGAGGGGGTTAGGATATTGAAAGATCTTCTTAAGTTATTTGGGTGCGATAATTAGGAGGTAGTCCTCAATTGGAGTGATGTTTGCACTGTCGTACAGAAAGGTGTAGGGAACGTAGTGTCCGTTATGTTTCCTGTACACTTCTGTATATGCCCGTAGGATCTTTCTTTCAAGGTTACTAATTTGCTTCATATATAATGGCAAAATTGTGTGCCAGATGGGGAAGCAATAGCACATAATTGAACGGATAAGCTGTTTATATATAAGCAGTTTTGTATCTTTCGGGAGACCTTTTCTCCTTCTGATTATAGGGTTGAGTAGGGAGTAAGCGTAGTTGGCTTTTCTCATGATTAGTTTGGTGTGATTGTAGAATTTTAACAGATTATTGAAAGAGACACCAATATACTTGGTGTTCTTTGAAGGCTGAAGTTTTTCGTTATTTACTACGATTGATTTCGATATTGTTGGCTCGTGTGGCAAGATTGAGTCTTCCCCTTGTGGAAGGGTTTCGGATGCAAATCGCTTCAAATTTGTTCAGAATTATTTTGATGCCCCACTTTCTGTAGAACTCGTCGAGTTTAAGGACATGCCGCTCCACTTTGGTAGCAGTGAAGTTGACTAACATGGAGTGGGTGTAGGTAAAGGAGTCATCAGCATAGAGCAGTGTGGTGGAGTTTGAGTCGTTGGCAGGCTGATGTGAAAAGATTGAAGAGAGTTGGTCGGAGGACCGAACCTTAGGGGATACCAGCACTGATTGATGTTACTTGAGATTTGACATTCTCGATTTCTATGAAAAAATTCCGGGATGACAGAAAGCTATGTATTACCCGGGTGAGATAAGACGGGAACTCCAGGTTTATAATTTTGAATATTAGCCCGTTTGTCCAAACTGAGTTAAACGCTTTATCTACCTCAAGGAAGCAGCCTACTATCTGCTCCCTTTTGTTGAGGGCACTTGTAGAATCAGAGAGGAATTTGAGCAAAGCGTGAAAAGTGGAGTGCTTGAGTTTGAAGTCGAATTGGGTGCTCTGTCTGATATTTAGGTCGGAGCAGGTATTTTCAATGTGTTGACGGACTATTTTTTCGAAAAGTTTTCCCAGGTTGGACAGAAAAGAGATTAGGCGGAACTCATTAAGGTTTTTCGAGTTCCTTTTTTTTGGGAATTCGAACTATGCGCGCGGTTTTCCAGACATTAGGAAAGTATGAATTATTGAGGCAATTATTGAAGATAATTGCCAGAAATTCTATGGCGGCAAGTAGGAGATTTTTGACAGCTTTGTTGGCAGTGTTATCTGGGCCAGCGGACTTTTTGCCTTTTAGGGCGAAAACATGAAGAGGATTTGAAAAGATGCTTAAATCATCCGAATTGAAGGACGTGTTTGTGGAGTTAAAGATTGTGGTGGAGGATCCCACTGCCTTGGCAGTCAAATCATCAACAGTCGAGTCTACAGTGGTCCTAAAATTTGCATCGCTTAGAGATGAGTTGTCTTTGAAAGTGGGTTGGAAATATTCCGCGAAAGCGTTGCATTTTTCTTGGGGAAGGTTGTAAGCGTTTGAGCCGCTTACTATGGTTTTGGGGAGTTTCGCCTTTCTGTTTTAAACCCTATGTATGTCCTGAAAGCAGTGTGGACCGCAAGGGCGGATACACCAGGGGCGATCGGGGCGATCGCCCCCCCCCCCCCCCCCTAGAGCTCTAATAAATCAAAATTTATATTCTAATCCAATGAAATAGAAAATACAAAAAAAAAATTTAAAAAAAATTGTTTCTAAACCGGCATTAAAAAAATAGAAAATAATTTCTCCTTTCGCTTAATGAATACATCACAACATTAATTAAATTTTTAAATTATATTACATTTGTATATAAATTTTAAAATTTTCAAGGTATACAGAGAAAACAAAGATCTGGACAGCTCAAATTTAAACACTACAGTGAATAACAATTTCCCAAAATTTTGGGAAAATTATCATAGCCGGCATAATTAATCTCAGATTCAGTTGTCCTGCAAATATTTAATTTAAGGCCAATAGGATTATATATATATTAACCCTACCTAATTAGCATTCCTCGAAAATTTCTTCCGCCATTTAAGTTGCAAGAAATTGCAGTCCAGCCCAGGATTGAAAGGGCCAACATAATCTAACCCAGTATTATGGTGTTTGAACGAAATGCAAGCGACCTTTATATGAAAAACACCAGCAGTAATGCAAGCAAGAAGTGTATAATGTCAACTTTATGTGGGATTAAATTTTATACGGGATCAAAAACTTATATTATATAAATAAAAGAACTCTGGCGATATCTGAATGGTAATGACATTTTCATGCCAAAACGAAAAGAGAAAGCTACACAGAGTGGTCCACAACTGATGGCAAGTGCGGTTATAGGGGCGATGGGGGCGACCCCCCCTTACTTTATTTATTTCAACAATAATTTGACTTGACAGATATTTATATGCCATAAAATTATAGTAACAACAATAATATGGCAGCACGAGTAGTCGAAATTGACAAAATAGGGTTGCCAATAACAATGTTTTAGTTTCAGTAACTATAAAAACTTACTATGCTTGAGGTCTTTTTTTATGGTTCGGGACACGCACACATTTACAAATCGAGGTCTGGAAAAATTGGAGAACGCGTTTGCTTCTTTCGTCGCACATAAATAAATTTCCGTATACGATGTACTATCTCCCTCACAATTTCTGTAAAACTTACATGCCATCCAGTTCTGTCGTTTGTACTGCGATCGGAGTATTTTTACTCCGATCGGAGTATTTGTACTCCGATCGGAGTATTTGTACTCCGAAATCTAATAGAGTACTCCGGTACTACTTCTTTTTTTAAAGTACTCCGTTTTTGGTATTAGGTAGCCCATTTTATTTTTCAAACATCTGTATTTGCTAGTAAACCAACCAGGATGGAGGACTGAGTTGAGCAACTATACATATTACATAGTACAGGTTAAAAGGAGGATGGTTTGGTAATGATACTACATTGAAATATATCAAGTTCAATCAAATCAGAACAAATCTGTTATTGAAAAAAAAAGAGAGAATAAAGTAATTTCAAATATGAAATGTCATTTGTGTCATCGTCATCCGTTTCGTTGGCTTGGATTATGTAATGTTGTTGTGTTGGCGTAATTGTGCAAATGTAAACATTCTCTCGAAGAACATAGAATACTAGAATTTAATTTAAAAGTTTAGTTTTAATTGATCCTTTCCTTTCTTAAAGTTTGCCTTAAGACTGCACCCAAATCCAAATCCGTTGAACAGTTTTCATGGAAGGTTTACTTTAGGTCCTAAAGTGGAGAAATAAATTCATAAAAAACTACTTCAAGAACAAGAGATACAAGAAATAAGTAAACATTGCCGTGATTTATGTTTCATCTAATACAAAGAAATATTACATCGTATAAATTTTGAGCATCCAGTACTAAAAAAGCAGTTGCAGGAATCGATCCAAATTGTTTAACCTTAACCTCAATACATTTAATCAAACTTTTCCCTAACTTTATTAATCGGAATGATATTGATGCGTTAGACGAAGAAAGGAGTCTTATGCTAGGTCACTAATATTTCAAGAATACTGAAACTCGATTTTTAATGTTAAAAATGCCCTAGGTGAAAAAATCCTAAATTTGGAAAAATTTCTGCTTTATGTGCATGTGGATGGAGTGCGGAAAGAAGTTTTTCACCGGTCGGTTTCTTATCAAAACTAAAACCAGAAATTCTCTTGACGGTAGAAGCTGTAAATTCCATAATGGTTGTAAAAAAAATGATTGAAGCAAAAAACGTTATTTACATTATAATAAAAACAATAACAAAAGCTAGAATTAGTCTTGGACTAATTTTTATGATACGTTAGATTTATGCCTGTAGGTATGTAATTTCCTATAGTCAAGTGCAAGTTTGTTTGTGAGAGTAGTTTTTCACATCTACATCTAGAAAAGTTCGTCGGACAGTAAAAATGATTATAGCTAATTTAATGGGATTTCATATTCTGAACAACTTTTCACTACACTGAAAACATCTATACCTTTTCAGTTTCAATATGGGAATAGATGCACTCAAGAGCCTGGCTTACTATACATATAGGAAAAAAAAATTAACTTAGATAAAAGTTTCGCAACTAAAACGCATTCCACTACAAGTTTTAGATATATGTACATGTGTTGATGAATTGTCTGAAGGAGCGCTAAGAAGGCACGCAGTGAATTGTTTTAACAAAATAAAATATTTAAAATACATTTTTAACGATGTAAATAAGAAATCACTAGATGTAAGAACAAGCTACATAAAAAATCTTGCAGAAAAACCAGACTGGAAATTTGACAGCTTAGATGAAACTTACCTCTTACTCTTTATATTATGCTATCAGAGTATATTTGCTAACTCTTTGATTGAAGCAATAGGGATAGATTTAGAATCATTTTACCCAGAATGCGGACTTAGTACGGGGAAAAAGTGTCTTCTCTCAGAGTTCGTCTTTATGAAATTTTCTTCACAATGCTATTAGAAAGTCGTTATCTAAGACTCCTTTTCATTTAAATAATTGATAATGCATGGTTCATAGCCAATCGGAATGAATAATGAGCTTATCCTTTACTGACATAAGAGACTCTTTCAGAAAAAAACACCCACCTATCCCTCCCCCCCATTACTCATCAGTAATTAACAAAATTAGGGAACGCTGGTAAAATTGCATCAATCAAAGTCTTTCACCACGTGATTAACGAAACAAAACGAATTGGGACGAACTTAAACCCGAACCGAAATCCCGGGATATTTGAGAGGATTTTACGTACGAGTACAGGCTTTTATTTTCGCCTACGGTTCACTAATTACTTTAACTATAACTGTAACTGTCCGAATAATTAAAAACTCTTGATTTCGCGATGACGATGATTATCACAGCTTCTTGCGCGACAACAAGCTATATTCTTGTCTGTATGTATATTCTATATTCTTGTCTGTATGTAGATTTAATGCAATGGGGAAGTTGGATGGGTGTGGGTGGGTTGCGGAATGTTAGAACTTGCTGTGGGTTGATGACAAGCGTTTCTTCCTTTACGGTGAAGTTCCCGAAGTTCCTGAATGGTCCAGCGATGATAAGTCCCACGATGATCTAGCACCGCCAGGATGGTGTCCTATCCCTGATGCTGGCTTCCCGAGCTAATGAAGAATGTAAATCTTTCGCCCAGGTGATAAATGTTCCTCGTTACGGTGAATAAGGTGAAGGGGTGATAAATAGTGGAATTTGGCTACCTAAATTTGTGTTGAAAGCTTTGATGTTGACAGATCTTCTTAAGTTGTTTGACAGCGAGAATTAGGAGGTAGTCCTCAATTGGGGAGAGTTTTGCAGTATCATATAAAAAGGTGTTCGTACTATAGAGTCCATCGGTACTCCTGTATAGGCCCGGAGGATCTTACTTCCAAGAGTGCTAATTCGCTTTATATAGGATGGCGAACACTTTCTGTGTGCTTGTCCGGCCTTCGCCCGGAGCAGGTTGGATACTCTAGGGTTTGCCGTCCTATCTGTAGTTGAACTGAACAATCTTCCTCACTAAGCCCAAGACCATTAAACGTACTGGAACGTTTTGGTGGTGGGGCAGGATAGCACAATGGGCCGCCTTGGCCTCCGCACTTGGGAACTCTTGTCCCCCTGCCTTAAAAAAACAAAAACAAAAAAGTGGGTTCAAGTCTCATTAATGACCAAACTTCTTTTGATTCTGGCAATATGAAAGTTTATGCCGAACATCATCGTCCACTTCGTTCAAACTATCAAATCGTCTACCCAATCCGAAACAATAACGACCATCAACCTGTGTTTCAAATGATTCTCCTCAGCAAACTTCAGATAAACCTCCTTATCGTATATTTAAAGGTAATTTAAAAATAAATTTATAAAATTATATAAAAAAAAAATCTTTGCTATCTGAATTCTATACCTCCCTAGTGTAGTGGCACAAAAGTTTTTTTGAACACTAAAACAAAAATTAATGAAAAGAATTTGAAGATAAAAAGTGACAGACAACAAAATTAATCATTCCGAAGAAATACTTAAATATCGTTTAAGGTTTTCAGATGGAAATATAAATTAATTTTTAATGAGTACGTGCAAGTAAAGTCTAATTTGAAGCAAAAACAGAAACATAATAAACAGATCCAGGGTATATTTCTGAATAGTGCGCCTGGACGTTGGCAAAATTCCAATGGAATCATCTCGAATTCATTGAACAAAAACAAATAACAAGTGCAAATTCCTACACCAAACAGAAAATTAATGTGAAAATTGTAAATATTTAAAATATTTTCCTTACTTACAAATGCCTCAGTAAGAAATATCTAAAGCATCAATTTTTCTGTTTTAAGAGTCAGAGAGGGAACCGCTGGATGCACATTAATTTATTGCGTAATTTTCCACATGGTTGTAATCAACTACCATCTATATCAAAACACGCATACACATAGAGAACTCGTCTAAAATAAAAATATGTTAATGATATTCACATACATAATTTTCCTTAGACTGTGGTATCTACAGAGAAATCTCTGAGTAGTGTGATTTTTCGAGGTGTTTAAAACTTATTCAAGTAAGACAGTAAACAGCTGTTAAATGGAATTTTATGTAGACACAGCATATTAGTATATTACAGGTGGAGCCAAACAAATAATTGAAAAAATAAAACAATTATTATTCGTAATTTTATGAATTCAATACAACCATTCCACCCGAAACCGATCACCTTGGCATCCGACTATCCCCGAGTTTGTGTAAAATACTAAAATAGCTCACCTACTTATTTTACCCAACTCTCCGCTAGTGGGGTTAGAAATTTCGTAATTTTACAATGAAACGTAATTTTCGAAAAATCATATCTCGAGAAGGAAGCAACCAATTCTTCTGATCCAAATGTCAAATGATACCAAATACTTTCTGTTTTTAATAAAAAATATAGTAATATCGGTGGGTACATTTTTTTGTTAATAATAGTATTTTGTTCAAAAAGGTTACATTATTATTATTAAGGACCTCTAGTGCTTTTTTGTATTCTTATTTTGAAGTCATAAGCCTTGTTTAGCTACGTGGTAAAAATTGCGGCTTTGCTCGGCTTTATTTTGGTGATATAAGTTGTTAAATTCACCATATACCCTTAGTAATACAGAATGGGAGCATTAGACTTACATATATTTGAATACCCACTTCGCGCCTTCTGAAATTTTGTATATTTATCTACGATATCTAGAGGACCTCTTACCTAGCTGTGTAAGTTATATACATATATAGTATGTCTTCCTTCCTTTGTACTTTCTCATTTGTGTGCATTGTTTTAACAGATATCATTTTTTGTTTCCATTTAAGGATTAGAAAAGAATGAATACATTTCCCTAAATTTCTTCCTTGAAGGTTAAAATTATAATAAATGGATCTTTGTAATATAAAATCAGTCCAAATTGAGAAATAAATAAATTAAACAATCTAAATATACACTTACATTATTCGTAACAAATTAAAGCAAATATAGGTGAAACGAAGTATAGTATATCAGTAGTCGGTTTGAATGTCACGCTATACAGAAAAATTAATTAAAATTACAAAAAAAAAAACAAGACTTAAGATCAAAGTGTATGGTTAAAGAAAGTGTAGTGATAATAAAATATATTTAAAAAACATTTAAAATAAATAACTTTTGTAAATAAAATGCATTAAAAAGTTACAAATTATTTTTTTCTTTTTCAGTGATATACACAAGAAAAATTTCATTGTAAAATAAGAAATGCAAGAACTCAGATTGAATCTTAAAACTTTGGCCATCCATAACTATAATTACAATTAAAAAATGATTGAACTTTTCGACCCAGCGATCAGAGAGGTCTCATCAGTATGGACAGCTCTGATCGTCTACCATAGAAGTTCAATGATGGAGGTCACACCAATTGCCCATATAAATACTTTTTATAATAATCGCACTTATTCCAACCATGACATTTTATGCCTTTTAATGGTATCTTCCATGTTCCAATTTATGATCAAATGCTTCAATTACAGAGCCTTACATTTGGATTCTTAAAAAAAAAAAATCATACAATCTTGTTGTGTTATCGTTGATTTTATAAAGTTTTTACACCACGGACATAATTTTTTTTTTTCTTCTCAAATATGATCCGTTAATAGTCCTTTGCAACAAGAAAGAACTACTTCAGTATCTTTTTCAGCTCAAAAGTTATTAATATTTTTAAGTTTTGCGAAAAGTTGAGAAGTTTAAGTGACGGCGGAAATAAAAAGCTTGAAAAACTAATTTAACCGAAATCATAATTACACATTAGCTCTACAATAATTGCACTACTTTATGAATAAATTTAAATCTTTTTGAAGCAGTAGTGTGTATAATAAATAACACAAGCTTATGTCGCTACAGGTCTCCCACTCTTCATACAATTCCCACTCTTCATACAACTTTAGGCCCGACACCTCCAGCAATGAGAGATGTCTTAAACGATGCATTATGATATTCTGAACATATTTTATTAACAATGTTAATTTTACCTAGCGTAGCGGGGGAAAGCTCTGGCGATCGGATTAACTTGAGCATTTTTCTGGAATGAAAAGTGGACTTTTCTACGTCTCGTGATTGCATGGAATTGGTGCGTCGTGGAAAATGATTTCCTATGAGAAAAATGTTCACAACAGAGCACTAACGGCCGTGAAAGAAAGAACTGCAAAACGTCCCGAGAAAGTTTTCTGAATCAGGATAAATATACACCACCCGATAGTACTCGTCGAGACCTTCCATTCGATATATAACATGAGGTATTGGAACCACCGCACCCCCGCCGGGGTTCCTACCCCTACCCTAAGAGAATGCAGAGAAAAATCTTCTACGAATTGTAGCTGGTAATGATCTGAGGCAAACATTCAAAGCCGTTTTCCGATCGGACATAACCCTACCGAGTTAGAGCAGATCTAAGGTGTGAAAAATCTAGTACCTCAGTTCGAATATAAAAGAGAGAAATACTAAAAAATGATTTTGGGATGGCTATAAATAGTTATTTAAGCCTACGAGCATGGGGTATAGGTACTTAAATGTCTTCTCAGGACCTAAGGAATTCGGCTCTGTATTAGATTTTCCAAATTCTACTAGATCGAACTTAGACCCCCTTCCCCCAGCTTTCCTCCACTAAATAAAAATACATATTGTTAATGAAAAATATTCAGAGTATCATTATGCATCGTTAAAGATATCTCTCATGTATGGAGGTGTCGGGCCTAAAATGACCATTCCCCTTTGATACATCCTTCAGACGAGATTTATATGGATTGAAATTTGAGAGAGTTGAAAGAAAAGAAAAGCAAGCATTTAATTGCAATGCTGTCTCTAGGGAAAGACAAGGGAGCTTCGGAGGCCCAGTAGGATGGGTTATCGGACACTGTCTACGGATGAAACATCTTGTGATTATTGATGTGTGATTTGATCCCACCTGGAGAATGTTTCTACTACTTTACATGTCTCATATAAATGCCCGAACATAGAATAGCAACCTTTAGTAAGCTTTACAGGCTTTTGAACATCAGGGCGATTGGCCTGCTTTAAGAAGATGGAAGATAATTCATAATATGCGCCCGCAGCGATTTACAATTTCTTATCTCCCTCTTTAACCAACCAACCAAGGGCACCAAAGAACTATAGTTCAACTCGTGTAAAAATAAATTAACATACCCTTCTACAATAAACATATTATTATTAAGACTTTTGCTTTACTAGAGGGATTTTAAAAAATCTTATGTATACCATTTGCCAACTTTACCTCTTCTACATATATCTAGATACTTTATATAATATAAAATATATTATAACAAATAAGAATGGGTACTTATAGCCGGGAACAAGCGTAATTAGTGAAATTCTAGTATTGATAGTAACCCCTGATTCTGTATTGAATGCTCACTATAAGCGAAAAATTCAAGGAAATAAAATGCATAGATACAGGAATTCGTAAAAATATCATTACTCTTTTGACTAAATTAACTATTCAGTAAAATTTTATTTATTTTACCTTATACAGGCGAAAATAATTCACATTATAATTATTTTTTTGAAGCTGTTATTTAAATTTCTTATTACCCACAATTTTTATTAATAGGACTAATAATATTTTTAAAAGTTTCTATTCTGCCAATTTGTGTTCAGGGACAGTTAGTTAAGTCAGTTATCGTCGGCTTGTTATCTTGAATATACGCTCTAATCAAACTTTGTACTTTACATGATTGTGCGAAATAAAGTTGAACTCTTAGAACATATATCAAACAGGAATGCTGGTATCGTATAAAATTCGTGTACATGAGTGAAGCTTTCTTCCCCTCATAATTATCTGGAAGGGGAAGGCAATAACAAAGGACCGAATATATTGGAGAAAGCGAGATATAATTCTTATCTGCCAAGTGAGTTTTTGTGTTTTCGTGACGGTAAATAATTTATGTTAATTATTTGTAATTTCATAGTGAAACAAACAACAGTTTTTTTCAAAACTAATTAAGTGATATAATATAAACAATTTGAAACAATATTTAGTGAAAATAAACTTGTGTATAAATACAATTTGTACAATAAAGTGCTCAGTAAAAGGTTGCCGGAGTTATAGAGGAAAAACTGGGCCGCGGAAAGCATTTTTTAGGCAAGTATATTCACAATTTATTTCTAATCCATTTACTTTTAACTAATAATACCAAATATTGCTGAATCATCTTCAAACAAATATAAAAACTTGATTTTTGTTGTGCACTTACTTGTAAGATAAATTTTTGTTTACGTGAAAAGACAACTGTCAAAGTCGAAAGGCAATACGTCAATGGCGGTGGGTTAAAAATATTTTTAGGGGACATTTGGAAAATTATCTGAATATTTTGATTTGAGTAGATAAATCAATTAAAAAGAAATTGTGAAATAGCCTATTTCTCAATTAGATACAATTTATTTATTTTTTAATTAGAACTTTTCAACATATAGTTTTGTTAATTTGGTTAAGACGTTTAAACTAAATTTACTTATTTTTTGGTTTTAGGTTTCCTAAGGAGGAAATTTTAAAAAAGAAATGGCTCGATGCGATTGGCCGGCCAGAGTATAACCCAGCTCAAACAGACTCTCTTTGTGAGGACCACTTTTCAGCCATGGATTACCAGATCGTTGGAATTAGGCGGAGGTTGGCGAGAAATGCGATACCTTTTCTTAAAACAAAAGTGGTAGGTGGATTCTTTTAAACTGAAATATTAATTTTTTTTTTCTGATCAAATTAAACTATTAAGATACATAATATCTTCCTAATTTTTTTATTTGTACAGGATCACGAGCAACTAGTGGAACATGTTTCTGTGAGAAATTCTGTGGAGAGCGCATCACACTATGAGGAGAAAAGTGATGGTATAGTTGACTTCCCCCTAATTGAAGTTGCGGAGATGTATATAGAGGAATCAGTAATGGTAAGTTTAGATATGAAGAAGCTCAGTAGTAGTGGTTTCTTGTTACACTTTAGCTGATCAAATTAAACTATTAAGATACATAATAGCTTCCTAATTTTTTTATTTGTACAGGATCACGAGCAACTAGTGGAACATGTTTCTGTGAGAAATTTGGAGGAAAGTGGTGTTATCGTTGGCGAATCACCACAGCAAACGCTATCAGTTGTAAGTAAAAAGAGAAATTTTAAGCTTAATTTCGAGTTTATGTACATATGTATTTTTTGATTGTTTGAAATGCTGCCGAAGGAAAGTTGGAACGATAAGGTGCAGGTCAGACGCTTCAGCTTGCATCGATGTATACAAATTTCACACCAAGTGATGTTAGTAAAACTTGGACTGAAATTTCTATCTGTAACCTTATAAAGTATGGTTTAAATTAAAGTCCAAGTTGTGCTAACATCACTTAGCACACAAGGCCCTTACCCGATTAAGGATTTGGAACTTATGCGCCATTGATGATTTGAAAAGTTGCAGTGTAGCAGCGCGCAAACACGTCTGGGCCGGATCTTACGACATGAAATTAATCTATATATATTTATCTATAATATGTATATATTTTAATAAACGTTATCATAGCATTGTAGTTGTTGTTGCTTTGCATGAAAATAGAATTTAATTGAATTGACTTTGAGAATAACTTATCAATGCAGAATTGTATGGAAACATCTAGTGACAGCTGCACGGAAATTTCTGAAAAAGTTTTAGTGAAGAAGGCTAAGTTAAAAAAGTTAAGGAAGTATGTCCGAAATAATGTGAAGGTCATAAGACGACTACATCAGAAAATTCGGCGGCAAAATAAGAGAATGTGTAGATTTCAAGAGTTAATAAGTGACTTGAAAGAGAAGAACTTGATAGGAGATGAAGTAGAACTTGCTTTGTCGAAAGTCGCAGCCCCATGCAGAGATGTTCTTTCAAGACATTTCTCCAAGATAAAGGGGCGAGTCGCCAGGACATATAGCGAACAAATTCGTACCTTCGCCTTAACTTTGAATTTTTTGTCGCCAAAGGCATACAAGTATGTAAGAGGTGTTTTCGCGAACAGCTTGCCACATCCGAGTACCCTACGGGAATGGTATAAAGCTGTCGATTGCATGCCAGGTTTCACATCAGAATCCTTGGAAGCCATTAAAGTAGCTTGCGAAAAAGCAAATAAAAGGAATGATAAATTATACCTGAGCCTCGTATTTGACGAGATTCACATTCGAAAGCAAATAGATTGGGATGGAGAAAAGTTGATGCAGGAGATGGTGGACTAAACGCAATCCCAGCTACACAAATTTTAGTGCTAATGGCTGTTTGTTTGAACCGGTCCTGGAAAATCCCCATAGCTTATTTCCCAATAGCCTCCATGACAAAAGATCAAAAAGCTAATATACTATATATACTACTTCAATATGGAAAACGATGACAATAAGCTAATAGTTCACCCTGATCCTTGCCACATGATCAAACTGGTCCGAAATACCTTAGGAGATATGAAAAGTATTACCAACGGGGAAGGAGAATGCATTGCATGGAAATATTTGGAGAAATTGGTGCAACTACAAGAGAAAGAAGAACTGCATCTAGGAAATAAATTGAAGCAAGCTCATATATATTTTGCAAAAAAAAAAATTAATGTTAGACTTGCTGTGCAGCTATTTAGCAAATCGTTTGCAGATGCCTTGGATTTTTGTTGCGATGTGCTAGAGTTGAGAGAGTTCCGTGATTGTAAACCACTGTCTAAATTCATCAGAATTATCAATGACATATTTGATATATTGAACAGTAGAAAAGTATCGGAGTTTGAGTATAAAAAACGGGCATTATGTGCAAATAATAGCGAGGAAATTTTATCCTTCTCCGTATCTGCCATAAAGTACCTGTCAGAACTAAAACTTCCATCTGGTCAGATCATCATAGAGAGCAATAGAAAAATGGGTTTTATAGGGATTATTGCATGTTTAAAAAATTTAAAAATTTTAAATGAAAGATTTATAAACAGCAAAAAACTGCAATATATTCCCATGTATAAAATTAATCAGGACCATATTGAACTATTTTTCAGCTCCATTAGGTCACATTTAGGGAGAAATAATAATCCCTCCGTTAGGCAGTTTATGAGCGCCTATAGAAAACTTTTAGTGCGTTGTCAAATACGGGAAGGTGGCATCGGCAACTGCATTCCGCTAGATAAGATTTCTGTGCTAAATATAACAAAAAAAGTAAAATTAAATTCCAACCCTGCAGAAGAAATTAATAATACAGTGGAGAGACGTCAGCTTATAGAGCAGAAGGATATTTTAGAAGATAGCATTGCTTTGGACCAACAGTTTTTGGAAGAACACAGTTATGTTACACATCCAGCGAAGCTGTCCGAATATGTTCAACACGTTGTTTCGTACATAGCTGGCTTTGTGGTATTTAAAATAAATAAGATACTGAATTGCCCAGAGTGTTTGTCTGCACTTCAAGGAACATATTCCCCATCGTCTCTTCTTGCTTATAAAACAAGAGGAAAACTTAAAATACCGTCCGAAAGCGTTATTAGCATTTGCAAAAAAACTGAGAGCGCCATGCGTGTAAAAATGAACTTTTTAAGCGGAAATGATACAGTCCTTAGAAAAAAAATTGTTCTGAAAATATTAATAGAAGTTCAACAGCATTTTTTAAATAAGTCTCTATTCCAAGATCAACAGACTCATATGGATGTCAGCAACAGTCATTATAGTGCTTTAATTAAACTTATAGCTGAAAAATACCTTCAGACAAGATTTTACTTTGTTGCAAAAAAAGCATCAGAAAAAATTTCACTCAGACAGCATTATACAAAAATCGTTATATTTAAAGGTATGTAAATGTTTAAACTCCACCATAACGCAGTCCGAATTTTTAGAAAAAGAGATGAAGCAAAACCTACAAGGACTGCTGGGGGCGCGTAAGAAGTTTGAGTTAGTATCATTTCTGTGTATACAATACAATACAATACAATACAAAAATATTTTATTGAAAGATCTTGGCCGAGGCCACAAGTTTAGGTAAATTGTATTGTTTATTAATCTTTTCACTTTTTATTAGTCTTCTACCTTCAATGGAGCCAATTTATTAATTTAAATTAGTAAGAACTGGATTTCTGAGATATTATGTTATCTAAGAACTTTCTTATGCTCTAAGTGAATATCTTCTGATGTACGTGAAATTGAAATAAATTATAAATAATTTAAAAATCTAGGCTCTAATGGCTGAAACATTTTGCCCACAGTAACAGGAAAGGTACTTTTGCGAACTTCTTACATTTTTACACCTACCTCCTCGTGGTCGCTCCTGGTAACTTAGTGCAATAAGGTTCACAAGCTTATTATACTATGGCTAAAGGTGTAAAATCTGTAAATGATTTAAATTTAATCATTTCATCATTTTGTTTGCTAGTGTAGAGATGTACTTTGTTTGCATTCCATTTATACATATTAAACAATTTTCCACTAAAATACACAAGTGATCAATATATGTAACTTATGCTTTTGTACATATACAACAAATACTTATCATTGCTCATTATCTTGCTTATATGTAATGCCTTGCTCTATCATCTTGCGTGTGATCTGTATACACTTACCTATATAGTGCAGAGGACTAACAATAGGAAAGTAGCGTAGCTTTTTAAAAAATCGCTTTAAGTGGATCGGAGTTTTTTTCATTTCTTGAAATAAATATAAACCAAAAATAATTAGCACCACCGCAGATTCTTACACGTGCCTTGAGGTTCAGTAGAGTATACTTCTTACACGTGCCGTAAGAAATACTCCCAGAGCGCAACCCATCTATAACAATTAATATTCAATTGTTTTTAAATACACAATAGATCGTGTATACTAATTTGAAATGTAAAGATAAAACTAAATTAAAACAACATTTTCAAATTTTCCCGCCACGAAGATTTAATGTGCCCCCAGTTATGATTATGATATTTACCGTCCCCACTGCGGTACAACTACAAAGGAGACATACTCCAACACATACAAGCTCGGCTTCACTAGATCGAACTTATCAGCATTCCTGTTTGATATATGTTCTAAGGTTGAACTCCTGTTATTAATAGAATTGTTTAATTTCCTACCCATATTTTTTAGTTCGTTGTACCATCACAAAAACTCTCACGATTGTATACTAATATTCTACTCATGGACACGAGCTTTATCTGGCAAGCACATGTCAATCTATTGTGCTCAAGTGTCTATTTCGGGCTACGCTCCTTGTATGCAGTCTCACATCACTTGCCTCCACGGGTTAGATCTCGTCTGGTGTCCACGCTGGTTCTACCCTTCTTCTTTATGTGGATGTGGCAATGTATCCGCTAAATTGTACGAGCTCAATGCTCTGACCTTCATTTTCAGGAGCAGGCATGGCTCAGTACATCCAAGAGAAAATGAACTGGAGTGGTCATGATAATTTCAGATTGGTCCTGCCAAGGTTCAGGACACATTTTGGAGGTACACATATTTACAAAGTTGGAGCGAACATCTGAAATTCTCTGCCTAGACAGGTTAGATCAGCTGGCTCGACTGAGAGGTTCAAAGAACTTGCGGTACAACACATTACTAATTAATTAAATAATTAACCAGATTTATACCTCCCAATAAAATTAAAAAAAAACTTAATTCATGGGTGAAGTTTAAAATGAAAATTTCAAATGTATTTTTCTTTTCTGTTATTAATTGTCTATCAAGACTGTGATATTGACTGCTGTGATACTGGGTTGCATATCTCGGAGTCTTGAAGTCTATCCGAGCCATTGTTACTATTTTTTCCTTTCAAACTGTCTATGGGGTTACTTACGGTTTAAAATCTGACAAGCCGAAGTAATCCACTAGCCAGGGGGTGGCGTGATCCTGCTGTTAGTTATCGGAGGGACATGCATATATATAAAACACTGTGAACACTTTAATTTTCCTTTAATTTATTTCTTTTCTTTGCAAACTCGTTCACTTTAACTTTTCTTTTTTCTACTAAATTACACGTCAACTCTGTTACAGGTTTTGTTATTCTTATCACAATCCTATGCTTTAGTCACGACTATGCACCGTTTTTTTTTTCTATCATTTTGTTAAAAACTTAAAATAGCGCCGAACCGCCCGAACCAAAGTCAAAATTCTAACTCGCTTTTAAACACCGACTGCTTTAAACACCGACTGCCCGTACCTTAAGAGATTTCAAACACCACTCAGCCCTTGATCACTTTAATCGCGATCAAGAGTCGTCGTTCAGGGTAGAAAATGCATAGTTGCATTTCTACCCTGGGAAAAATTTTCATTTATTCTGGACTTGATTAAACAAGTCCAGAATATTTTTCGTTGGACGGTGGCTTGAAAAAATGAAATTTGATGTTTTTATAAACATCAGCCACCGTCCCGTCGATTGAAATTACGGCGCGCGTATACATATAATGTAATCTCGCGGCGCGCATTTCTTATCGCGAAAGCTTTTTTTGTGATATGTATGTATGTACGTTCGTACATACATATTATAATTTTCACGACAAATCGTACTGAAGGTACGATTTGTCTTTTGCTTTATTTTTTTAAAGTAATTATTTCTACTGGCAAATTTTGCTGAAGGCAAAATTTACCATAGGAATAATTTTGTTTTAATTTATGGAATGTGAAGAAAATTGCTGATGTAATTTTCTTCACTGATCCAATAGATAAGCTAACCATGTTTTAGGCATGGTTAGCTTATGCTAAAATTTTATGGATGAAACTTTTTTATATATTATATATATTTGTATACCCTTTTTTAGGAATCTTTTTAGGTCTAATTTACGTACATAACACCATCCAACCTGTCCAATTTGATGTCCTACTTTTTATTTTTTTCCGACAGATACATTAAGCTGAATTAGTGCCTTTGTTCTACATGTTTGCCCTTTGTTTGTTTGTTCTTTGTTGTAATACATTTTTGATTTCTTTTATTCTCTAGTAATCAATGTCAACCAGCTATCTTGGTGTACTATGCTTGATCCGTAGTTACTGCTAGTCTAACATACCTGATATTTCACTTTTGCATTATATTATTTGGATTAATTATGCTTAATGTATCAGGACATCTTTCGAGTTGCAAATTTTTTGGTAACTTTGATATGTTACATATATCTCATATACATAGTTTACATATTATACCAACATTAATATTCTTGTCTATTTCTGTATAGTCTATATTCAATGTATCTTTTGACATAACTAAAATCTTATTCTATATGCTATCATTTAAGCATACCATTTCTTTTGTATTCAGTATAATTAAGAATCGTTAAATGTAAATCTTTGTAACATCTATTCCATATTACAAAGGTAAAGATAGAATTTATATAGAATAAGTGAATAAAAAATCTCACATTCATAAGTTATGACAGGTACTACAAGTGAATTTACTAAAATCATTCAGAATTTTTAGGTGTATATTCTGAATATACTGCAGAAGGGTAACACATACTCTGCAAATAACACGGGTAATATAAGGACTCCGGTTTACAATTTGATTGAATATAATACCAGGGTTATTAATTGATTTGGTATATGAGATAACCTCATTATTGATTTTCAAATCAAAAAAGGAAAACGCATCAAGCTCAACTTTAATCATAATTACTATTGACATGGACTTTGAAGCTGTTTAGAGTAAGAATATTTAATTAAGGTCCGCATTGTTGCAGTATACTACATCATCAATTGATTACAATGGCAGGATAGTACAAGTTTAAAAGTCATCAACATACATACATATGAAATTTACAATATTCGACTAGCACAATTGATGAACGTAGTAAATAGTATTGGCCCTAAAATTGATCCTTGAGGACCCCCCAGCAAGAGCGAGAAGAAAATCAGTTATATGTTCACGTCACGCTGCCTTTCATTTCATCTCCAATAAAAGCCTACCAGTTGCTCTTTTGAAAAAAAAAACATCCTTCTGAATACATTTGTTCAATTAAATTTTCTACTTCATTTGCTCTGATGTTACAAATTTTACATTTCCATCCTTCTATGAACTCCAATCCCTTCGTAATTTGTTTATCACTACTTTCGGTCGAGATCGTCTTAGTTTTTATATTCAAACAAGGCATTACTGCTTTTCGTTCTAGAATACTATCTTAGTTGTTTCTATATACTAAGTCAGTTATTAGTTTGGTTGTGGTAATAAGTTTCTATAAATCACAGGAATATTTATTATGATTAAATATTAGGCGATTTTTATCATTTCAATATTCCTTTGAGGAGTATAATGTTATATCTACATACCCGAAATAGTTTTGTTTTACTTTCAGACTGATTCTGGATTAAGTTAAGATGCCTGAAGCAGTTTACCAAGTATTCAAGTTCAATCAATTTGAGTGGTTCATGTGTATAGATATAATGTACATACTTATACAAATGCTTGTATTAAATTATTATTTTTCCTGAAGGCAAAAATGCTCTTGAAATACCATTTCATATTAGTAGATATATGGGCACCTTCTATCCCATCCACTTGTATATGTACGTACATCATTGACTAATAAGACGAATGAATGACGTCAATATCTTATAAAAAATTTAAATTAGGTAACCCTAATACGTGTAAACATTCACACACCTTATTATTGACTTACCTTCTTATGGTAATTGTTGTTATTCTTTCCCATTTTTCCAGTCATTCTCCTTGTAACCTTTTTAACCCCGTATTATGGGCTGTGGCTATAGCTCCTTCCATCAACTATCAGAGAATCAAAGGTTTTTGTTTTTCATAACAAAACCCCCACACATTTACTATAATAATAATAATAATAATTGTTCTAGTACACACATTCTTCTTATTATTTTCTTATGTACTTAAATATTTTATGGAATAAATTTTAATGTATGGCTTTTTGTCGGAAATTTACTAATCGATGAAAATCCGCAAGTTTAAGTAAACAAAAAATATTAAGAGCACAAAAAGAACTTTTTAAGGACGACTTTCTGCTTATAGAACTTCTTAGCTTCACTAAAGCACTACTTATGGAATTGCCACCACAATTATTCGTTGTTTCATTTAAAGTGCACTGACACTATATTTCTAAGAGCCTACCTAACCTTAAAGGAGAACTTTTGTTCCTCCTGTCAATGTACACTTTCACGACTTTATATACCGCTTACATTTGTAAAATGTGACGAAATACTCCTGATTTTTTTATGCATTCCATATGGAACAAATTCGAGTGGAAATTATTATTCGCGAATTCAACAATTCATTTTCAATAATATTCCTTAATAACAGGTAAGTAGGCCAACCTCTTTAACTTGTCCCTTTAATACCGCACAATGTTAACTGAACTGTAATCCAACTTCCAGCATGTATCTTTGACTAAACTTTTAAAACTGACTGAATGTTGCTATCGCGATGCGACATACGGTGCCGCGTCGAAGAATGCTAATATGGACAGATGTAACAGGGTCGACATGGACAAATATAAGAAAATATTACGGAAAAGCTTTATAGAATGTGTTCGCATTGTGAAAATTGTGGACTTGGAAAATTCTGACTAAAAGCTGTAAAAAAGCTATAGGTAATTGCAAAAGTATTTGAAAGGCTTTTGGAAAATTAGAGCCATCCCAGTGAATACAACTTGCCGAAAACGTAAAGAAAGCTAGATTTTCACGTTAAAAGCTCGTTAAACTTCAGAGAAAGCGTTAACTATTTCTTGTCGGAAATACAGGGTTTTTCAATAAGAGGTGTTATTTTGATATTCAAAGAAAAATGCCAATTTTTGAGATAAATGATCGGATCTTTATTTCAATATAAAGAGGAAGGTATGCCGTTAATAATGGAAAATAACACCAGCCAAATGACTACCACGACCACGCCTACAGGACCATATCCTTTTCATGAAATTTTCCATAACCAAATCGCAAAGTGGCTGCCCTATGTCCTCGATAGCCTCACGAATTCTATCTTTGAGGTCTTGAATCGACGCTGGGCTGTTGGCGTAGACCATCTCTTTCACGTGGCCCCAAAGGAAGAAGTCGCAAAGTGTTAAGTCACAAGATCTCGGTGGCCAATTGTGATCACCTCTTCGAGAGATAACACGGTCCGGAAACTTTTCCCGTAAAAGATCAATGGTTTCGTTGCTTGCATGGCACGTAGCGCCGTCTTGTTGAAAGTAAACGTTGTCCAGATCAATACCATCCAATTCCGGTCATAAAAAATCATTAATCATCTATCGATAGCGCAATCCATTCACCGTAACTGTTGCTCCAGCCTCATTTTCGAAAAAGTAAGGTCCAATGACCCCGCGGGACCATAAACCGCACCAAACAGTCACACGTTGAGGATAGAGAGGCTTTTCAACAATAACTCTTGGGTTTTCCGAGCCCCAGATGCGACAATTTTGCTTGTTAACGAAGCCATCGAGGTGGAAATGGGCCTCATCACTCAAGATGAGTTTTCGATGGAATTCCGGATCATTTTCATGCATTTCAAGGACCCAATCAGCAAAGACTCGACGTTGTTGATGATCGGCCGGCTTGAGTTCTTATGTTAACTGAACTTTATAAGCCTTAAGACCCAAATCTTTATGCAAAATACGGTGTAATGACGTTTGTGGAATGCCTAATTCCAAAGAACGACGAGGAATGGAGAAATCTGGGTTTTCTTCAACACTTTCGGCTACAGCAGCAATATTTTCGGCTGTTCTTGAGTGGCATACACGGGTTTTATTCTTCACATCACTAACTTGTCCCGACAGCTCGAAATTTTCTACCAATTTCTGTATTGCGGTCCGACAAGGTGCTTCACGACGACCCAAAAATGTTCGAGTTTTACGAACCGTCTCTGCCACATTTTCACCATTTTTATAGTGAATTTTAATAATTTCAATGCGTTGTTGAATCGTGTATCGTTCCATTTTTATTAATGGCTTAGTTTCTACTTGTCAAATGTCAAAAAATGACAGATTCAAAAGTGACATCTACCGAAATAGCGGGCTAATTAAAATAACACCTCTTATTGGAAAACCCTTTATTTCTTGTCGGAAATATAATGATTGACAAAATCCGTGTAGTCTTTTGTATAATTTTCTAGTTGATGTAACGTTTTCTTAATATTTCCTTATCGACATGACGAAACAATTTCTTATAGTTTTCTGGTACATTAAAACTAATTAATATTCATTAAAATTGTTCGTGAAATTTTTCCTGGCTCCTTTCTGCAGGAATATTATCCGCACTGGAAGGATAAAAAGGAAATATGTTACTTTAATGTCAATATAAATGTATTTCTTATTTAATATATATTTAATCATAACAAAACCTTATTTTCTTTTTTATATTAATAAAAATCAGAAACTCAATATTTTTTTTTTCTTTTCAAAGAATTTTAGAAACTCTCCATTAATTAAGTATACTAGTAGATGTTAGCTCGATGATTCAAGGGTAAATCTAAAAATTTTTTTTACTGGTTTTCTTAATTCTGTCTTTTGCCGGATTGAAGTATAACCTAATATGTAGTATGATCCATATCGGTCTCTGAGGCTCTGAATACCTTAAAATAGGTCTCTGGAACATATACGAAATCAATATAGTTGGTAATGTGATCCATAAAATTATTTAATTAGGTTATTTACTCAAATTTTAAAATTGTTATTATATGGAAGTACCTAATTTTTATATTGTGTCCTTGACCAGTCCAGGAAAAAGTAGAGCCTGCAGTATCCTCAAAGATAGGTTTTAAGCAGCTTTTTAAAAAAGAAGCAAAGCCTCTCCCTCTATCTTTATGTAGAACTTTAGCTGTAAGTATATATGCCTAAGTATCTACTAATTATTATTTATATATGTAAAGTTGTTTTTCTGTTGGTTCCGATGTCTTAATTTTTACTTCGAATTCCGTCAAGTGGAAAAGATGGTAAAAGTGAAAATTTGAGGAGAAATTTTTTATTCGTTCCTTAACATGAAGAACTTCCCTTTTTTTAAGGCAGGGGAACGAGAGATCCCAAGCACGTAGGTCAAGGCGGCCCATTGTGTTTAGCCTGCCTTAAACCCAATCAATCAAAACCTTCCTGTACTCTTAATCAAGCGCATCAGGCCTTGGTGAAGTAAGTTTCTCAGCTCATCCACAGATAGGAGGACATTCCCAAGAGTGTGTAGCCTGCTCCGTGCAAAGATCATATGGTTGTTCAGACTCTCCTTCCAGGCAGGCCAAGGTATATAGTAGACAAGGTATTGAATTGGTACGGAGAGTGAACATTTTTTAACTCGCTCACGAACGAATCAAATTCGTGTGAACTGAATTTTTCAATCACTCATGAAGTTAATGTTTCAGTTCGCGAACTTATAAATTTCAACTCACGAGTGATTTAAAAACTCTCAGAGTCGAAAATTTAATTCGCTCATGAGTCGAGTCGAAAAGAACGATTCGTGAGTCAAATAAAACAAGATGATATGTTGAGGAAATTCTACACCAAGAAATGTTCATAAAACACATACGATTCATTATTATTTAGTGTAATGTATATTTCTTTTTGTAAAGATATTTGGTTAAGAAAATTAGAATTTAATTTAACTAACATAACATAATTAATAATGTCTTTGGATAACTTAGCTCTTTGTTTTGTTATTATCGTCGATAAGGCAATGAAAGCACGCTCAACTGATACTTATATGGTACAGCTAATGCAGTTTGAACTAATTTCCCTACTTCCTTATCTTTCTGGTGCAAATTTCTCCAATATTCTAAGATATTGGTAAATTTTTGTTATGAACTAATTTGTAATGTCTTTTAATATTTGCAGTCCTCATTCCTTTTAATTGTTTGTCACAAATTAAACACACAGAAGTATCACTTTCCTGGTTATACAACACATACTTTGAAGAATTAAAGTCCTTATGACGTCCCATTTTATTTGTGAAAACTAATTCAAACCAAGTCAGCAAGAATCACACAAAACAATATACAACTACACGGAAAAACATAAAGTGACGACGAGATCTTTACTATACGAAATGAAAGACCAAAAATGACTCTTTTCGGTTCTTACTCACTCACGAATCGTAAATACAGAGAGCTATATAATTCCGCTCGCTCGCGAGTGATTTAAACGAAAAATGTGAATTTAGCTCTCGCTCGGAACTGAATCAAACATTTTAAGACACAGAGCTGAAACATGAGCTGAAAGCAATTTTTTTCACTCATGAACTGAAAAATATGAGCGAGTTAAATTTTTTTCGTTCGTGAACGGAAAAATTCCGTACTATTCCCATTAAGATTATGACACAATGCAGCTGATAGCCTCTGACGTAATTCTGTGACTAATGTTACATTTTTATAGGAATGACAGAGAGAGGAGAGAGAGTATTGTGTTTTCTGTACCGTACATATTCACAATATTTCATCACTAATGGCAGAACGTGGTTCGTAATGGGAATACCTTGTATTCTATATACCTTGCTCAGCGCTGTCAACTCCCGTCCTTGTTAGATGAGGGTGAAGCGAGCAGTGGCTGATGATGATACCAACCACAGTTCTATATTGTTTCCTTCCGAACCCCAAGAGAAAATTAGAGAAATTCCTATTGGAGAACAAGTTTTGTGCACCAGGTTGGCCCATCCCTGCTGGTGCTTCATACGAACATAAGCTTATAATAATAAGGTATTATGGACACATCTACCCGCATGAATTATATTTCTATAATTATTAAGAACATTCTTACGCTTGTATTTTAAATTTCAAGATACTTAATTCCAGAACGAAATTTTAATTTGTACAAATGGCAAATATGTGTCTACAAATGGCAAATATGTTTCATGAAATGAGGCGTGCGCACGCCTAATTTCATGCAACATATTTTCCATTTGTGGACACATCAAAGGTCGTTTTCGCAAAGAACTTTTTGGCAAACGACTTTTTTGTCTTTGGTCTCAGTTTGGATTACTGTTGTAAAATGCCCTATTGTGAAATGCACTTTTTATAATACGTCTTTAAGGAAAACGTTTTTAGGGGAAATATCATAGACCCACCGTATTGTGCTGCTGGCTTGTGGAATAAAAAAGCCCTTAACTTAGCTGGTATAGATTTAATTGTAGAATTTAATTGTTTAGTTATATAATAGTTTAATAGTTATATGGTTATTATGGTGGTGCACTGCAATTGCCCAATTTAGCAGAGAATTTGTTTTAATGAGTTAGGGACTCCACGAAGACGGTGGTACAATTTTCTCCTATGTATATCACATTTATATCAATTCTTTTTTTTTCATATTTTCATAAAATCAAAACAATAATATAGCTGATCCTGGTGATCACAAGATTTTTTTCTTTTTATCAATTTTGGGTAAGTTATTTACCATCCTGCCAAGTTTCGCATTAAAACTCAATTTTTTTTAGTTTTCATTTTTATACATTTTTGTTTTTGTTCTATTTTTTGAAAATTCTGTTAAAACTGCCATGATTAACCGAATTGGCAAAACATACGTTTCCAATTACTTCTCGGTTATCCAAATGTATTATAACCATTTCTACAAAGGAAATGGCCTATTTTGAATTTTTCTAATTTTTGAATTTAACGTCCTACATCACCTTCCACCATTGATATGGGCACTTCATTTACAAGAATTATTTTTGATATACAAAAAAAACAACAAAAAACCTTAATTCACTCATGGATGTAGTTATGCTTCTTTAGGGTTCCATACCCAAAGGGTGCCAACGGACCCTATTACTATTACTAAGCCTACGCTGTCCGTCCGTCTGCCTATCAGCGGGCTGTATCTCATGAACCGTAATAGCACAGACAAGAAATACCCAGATATCGACGCTAGTACTAAGAAAGTGAAGTATGGAAGAGCTCATAGCAAACCTCAATAACTCACTGATCTCGGCTAAATATATCATGGGTACGAACCAAACAAATTTTTCAATATAGGCAAAAATTGAATTTTTTCTTAGAATTTAAACCGACCATATTTCTTCACAATTTGTGTGCATTATTGGTGGCTGAAGACTATTCGAGTTGTGTCTGGGCAGAATCGGCTTCGTGGAAGTTGGATTGTTTTGGTTGCTTGCTTGGGCTTGTTAACTAAAAATTTTTATGAGCGTTGTCTCAGGCGACAGGCCGGTATAAATTTGTGTTCAATGTAGGAAAGAATTGATTTAATTGCATCTTGTGGTGGGCGGGGGGGGGGGGGGGGGGGGGTCGGATTAATAAATTAATGTTTTCAATATATTGCACAAATTTTTTCTCTTAGTTTGAGAGCCCGGATATTTATTTTCATATTTCACGACTAGTCCAGCAGGGCTCTTTGCATTCCACGAACAGAATTTATTGAAGTAAGTTTAAATTTCATTGTGATCATCGATTTGCATTAACTTCTCCGATTTAAATTTTGTAATAAAAATTTTGGACATTCTATTCTTAAATAAAAATTAGGTAAGTGCCTGGCTATATTTATTTAAATGTATTCTTGCAGATTTATCTGTAATAAGCATACCTACATAGTAGGTTCCTACTTCAGGTTGAATTTTACTATATTAGGTATATCTACGTATTTACATTTATTTATTTTTCTGTTTCTTTGTTCCGTGGGTTTTGTTTTTGTTTTAATCGTGAACTTTAATTTTACTTAGAGGTTAAAGGATTTCTTGAAAATAAATTCTCTTCATTAATTAATATCTTTAGGCTATATACCTACGCAACTTTACATCCTATATTGTATATTAATTCTTTGGAATCTGTTCTTGTGTTTGAATATATATCCATTATCTACGGTAAAGAATGTCAAAAAGTTGGAAAATAAAGTGTTCTCTTCGTTGCTGTCAAGCAACTTTAAAACATTTCCCAAATAGAAAATTTTTTAAATTTCCTAAACAAAATGACGAAAGATATGATATTTGGATAAATGCATGCAGAGATCACAGGTTACAAGTCTTGAACTTTATGATTCTGGTTTTACTCAGAAAAAATTGTTCTTGGTTAGTGGATCTAAAACGCCGCTCTAAAGCGGAAAATGCACAGAAAAATAATAATAAATTGAGGAATCTTTTGAGCAATTAGCGTTTTGGAAAAAATATGTTTACTACCGCGTTTCCCTACGTGTAAGAAACGGTGTTATATGGACGTTTGTATATTTGCATATCCTTTCTGAAACTACTACTAACATATTTAAATTACTATTGAAAAAATGTGAATGTAATTATTATTATTGTAATAAAAACCAAAAGCAACAAACTGTTCCTTGATATGTACCTGTGCTCTACCGAAACAGCCTCATATTACAGTTCTTTTAAAAGGCTATTTTTTACATATGTATATTATATCTGAAGACAGCACAGTGTCCATTTTTGACAATACTTTCCCCTTTTGCGAAATCGTCTTGGCAGGCGAATTTATACATTTTATTTGCTCTCGAAGGAGTATTATGCACAGCGATTAATTTTTATTTCGCTCGCCAGTTTTATTTAATTCAATTCTCTCACGAATAATTTAGGTATATTTTTTAGGAGTGAAAAAATATTACTTGCACGCGAATAAATCATTCGATATCGAAATTCAAATAAGTATATAAAATTGAGTTATTTTACTAGGGTGTAGATAGCTTTTATTTTAAATTTTATCGCAAGTACGTGCGTCCAGTTTGCCTTCTAAAAAAACAAAGAAAACTGAGAACTCAAATTAAAACAAATGAAGCAACAACAAATGCATAAGACAGATATCCTTCTAATGCTCGTTACCTTGTGAGGAGTCATGGACCGGGTCTTATTGTATCATGTGTAGAAAAAATGGCACACTTTGCAGCATTAATAATAACGGCGACTGCGTGTCTCGAACTGGCCGTTGTGCTTACTCCGGAACGGGTGAAGGTTTGTCCATTTTTTAATTTGGAGATTTAACTAAGCACAAACAAGCCCCGGCAGCAAGTTTTGTTTTAATAAAAAAGAGGCAAGTTCGGTTGTAAGCGGCAATCTGGAGTGCTTAAAAGTATACTTTTTCTATAGAAAAAACAGGAAAAGAAAGGTTCATTTAGTCAATACAAGCACAATACAATACAAGTCAGTACAAGTATAATAATAATAAAAAAATAACAGAATCACGTATTCACTGCTTCTAAATTTGCGTAGAGAATAATTCTTCTTTGATTTATTCGCGAGCGAGAAATATTTTTTTACTCTCGATAAATAAAAATCACTCGCGAGTGATTCGAATTAAAAATAAAACTCTTGAGGATAAAACTCTCGAGCGAAATAAAACTCCAAACCGAAATAAAAATTAAACTCTCTGTATATAACACTCGTTCGCGAGCGAATTAAATTTTCTTCATTATCCGTTCCGTCTTCTGGTCAACACGTACTCAAGAAAAAGTACGGACGGACGGACATGCAAAAGTCGAAATGTTTAAGTTTCATGATTCACGTAAAGGAGGATTTACATTATGATGGCATGCATTTTTTCCAGATATTGTGAGAGATATAGCTTATTGAAATTTCAATATTACCAAAGCAATCACTGCAACACCCCACACGTACACCCCTCACTAGTTCTTATGGAAAAAATCACAAACTGTCAAACAGTCAAATTGTGAAAATGGAATATCTATTTCCAAAGAGCTTCGAAAAAGTCCACTCCAACGAAAAAAGTATTTATAAATCTCACTACGTCTAAAACTTACAAAAAAAATTTATAATATAATCTTCCTACTGGTATGCCGTACATTTTCCCTGCTTGTAATTTTAATGGAATTTCAATGAATATTATACCTCAATAAAATACACTATATATATTTAAAACATTTCTAATGTGCGAACCAAGCCCCTTTTTTGTTAAAATTTGCAATTTTCTTAAATACGGAAATCAAAAAATACAAAATATAATTTGGTTGTGGCGATTAGTGATAGCCGCTTAGGCGTTATTACCCTAAATGTTCGATTTGTATCCATGCAAATAAATTTCGGTAAAGTTTGTAATTTTGTTTGCTTATCCAACTATTAAAAGATGTAAGTCTTGCATTAATGTTAACCACCCACCGCCGCTCTATCAACTCAGCAAGCAATACGATACCGGACAGAATTTGTTCGGACCGTCTACAGCCAACAATAATGCTCACGAATTCTGAAGAAATATGGTCGATTTCAATTCTAAGAAATAAATCAATTCTTACCTACATTGAACACAAATTTATACCGGGCCTGAGACAACGCTCACAAAAATTTTTAGTTAACAAGCCCAAGCAACCAAATCAATCCAACTTCCACGAAGCCGATCCTGCCCAGACACAACATAATCGAATCGTCTTCAGCCACCAATAATGCACACAAATTGTGAAGAAATATGGTCGATTTAAATTCTAAGAAAAAATTCAATTTTTGCCTATATTGAAAAATTTGTTTGGTTCGTACCCATGATATATTTAGCCGAGATCAGTGAGTTATTGAGGTTTGCTATGAGCTCTTCCATACTTCACTTTCTTAGTACTAGCGTCGATATCTGGGTATTTCTTGTCTGTGGTAATAGGTAGATAGTTGAAATTTTTACAGAGTATGCCACTATAACAACAAATAATAAAAATAGTTAAAAATTACAAGAAATGTGTTTTTTGGGGTACATAGTGTTAAATCTTGTACGAGGGTACGGAACCTTTCATGTGCGAGTTCGACTCGGACTTGGCCGTTTTTTATAACCTAGATGAAATCTGAGGAGTATACTAAGTTTGTCATTCCGTTTGTAACACCTAGAAATAATGATAAAGAACAAAATGGATTAGACACCCATGCATAAAATTAAAAGTTATTTTTATTTTTGCATGTCCGTTCATCCATCTGTCCATCCGTCTGTCCATTGGCGTAACTAGGTAGTGGCCGGGGTGGGCCTGGCGCACCCCAGAATTCTAACTGCCCCCCCCCCCCCCCCCAGAAAATTATAAAAATTCCTAAAAAACATTCGTCGTCAATTCGTACAACCTTAGGCCTAATTAAATTAAATCCGTTCGGATCGGATTATAAGAGACTTTGAAAATTTATGTTCTTTAAGAAAATCTATTGAAATCTTTATACAAATTTTAAAAACTATTCCCAGACTGCTCTGATTCTACTGAATTTTGACAAAGGCGTGTGAGGATGTATTCCATAGAAGAAATTATGCGGAACAATTTTGACAGTTTATTGCCAAATTTTAATTGATAACTTTTGATATCAATGAAGTCTTGAAATTCTCTTAAAACTTTGTTTAATTTTCCGGAAAAAAATCAAAAAGCCTTTTCCGATACCAATCCCAATGGATTCAATAATAGGACTGATTATCTTTATAAGGAAAAATTATTTAGTGCGGAATTAAATAATTAAATAATAAATTTGCAGAAAAAAAACTGTAAACTAAAGCTTACTTAAACTAAAGCTTACTTAAACTAAATTTATCTCTTTATTAGTGCTTAATTAAAACGTAAATACTTGTTTTAAAATATGGGTCTAACTTTATTTTTTGAAACGCCTGAAGATGGTATAAATACTTGGGCATTAGGAATGGTGTCACTATCATATGTTTCGTGTATAGAACTTCTGGATTCTGATTTATTTTCCTTAATACGTTAGAGAAGGAAAGGCGGGCAAGTGGAAAACAAAGGTTTCTGTTAATTAAACTACACCACTCGCTTTTATTTTCCCTTTAAAATCGTGCAAATTTTATTTTATTTTTCAAATGAACACTATTTCCTATGATTTAAAAAATATTGAAATCACGTCAGATGTTTCGAGTGGATGTTCGGCTAAACTGAAAGTAACAAATAGAAAAGGAATCAAGTCTAATTTCGTAAATACTCGTCTCGGTTGGGTCTCAATTTTATTGCTTATCGCACAATCGCGGAATGTGGACTGACGAGCTATCCAAAAATTTATTGAATGCTGATGACTTATACTAACTGATAAGCTATGTACCATACTCTGTACCGGTTGCTCATGAATATAAAACGAGAATTGTAACAAAGAACGGGAAAGAATTGAAAACTGTTCGTTGTTCCTCTGGCCTCTAACATCAGAATGTCGACAAGATTGCCCTATCTCAAAAGCTTTTCTTATTAAAATCGAACCGAAACCACACACGTACCTGCATTTGCAGTCGATTCCGCATTATAAGTGCTGATCTAGTCTTTCTGCTCTCTTGGAAGCGAAGTTAAGGTTTCACCTAGGAGGAATAGATATTAAAAGTAAAGACACCAGCTTTGGTCTAAAGGCCGCTACACACGCTCAAGCGAATTGTACGAATTTGCATGCACAAAGCAAGTTGTAAGATTGGCATGAGCGTGTGTAGCGAAAGTCGGAGTTTGAGTTGAGACTGAAGTCTGACATGAATAAAATCGGCTGAAACTATTGCGTACAAGCAAATCTGACGATTTTGCTATAGAATTGTGGTGACAAGCTTGAGCTTATTACGATGTAAACGGGATCTGAATTGTCAATTGTATTCAGGAACAACATTGGTAAGTTTTAGGGGTAATTCGGGGAATGGTACTGTGCGAGGTACGAAAGGTCCTATCAGTGTAGGTCATGATTTTTTTTAATAGAAAAACAAGAAAAATCAAAATAGAGAGACTTCTGAAGTTTGTTAGCTAGATTGGTTTAGAAAAGAGTTTTCCTCAATAAAAACTTCTAGGTTTAATTCGAGTCCCAAAATAAGATTTGACTTTAATTTAATTGCAAAAGTTTTGTTATAATTTGTACAAGTCAGACAATAAAAAATTCATATGTATATGCCGAGGGAGATATTTTATTGCACCCTGCCCAGCAAACAATTTTTATCTTCAGCAATACAGAAAACGTTTCGCCTTTGGAGATGAGATATCTCCATCTTCAATGATATCGTATTCCTATTGAGGAGAATACTTCTTTCGGTATAAAATGGTCCGCATATGCGATACCCCTAGGAGAGATTTTGGAGTCACGGCAAACAAATAAGAATACGATTCGCGCAAATTTAACTCTTATTGAATTTTTATCACCTCTGCAATATTTCCCAAGCAATAAAATTACAACAAAGTTGCGATAAATTTCTCGTATGGAAGAGATCGCTACCTTTTCGTCTGGGAGATAAAAATTGTTTGCTGGGTGATACCAAGTGGTCGACATCTGTCAGGAAGACTAAATTAGCTGGAAGCCCTAGAAAGCATCAACGTCAAAGAGTCCCAAATCCTGGAATTACTAGGCCTGAGCATAGTATTAAATTACTAAATAATTGAACAAAAGCCTATGCATAAAATTCGTTGCGTTTGGGGTAAAAAGTAAACATCTAATTTTGTCTAGGTCAATTCTATAGCAAAGTTGTAATATTTGCTTGTAGGCAATAGTTTCGGTCAATTCATGCCAAACTGCAGTCTCAACTCAAGTTCAGATTTTCGCTGCACACGCTCATGCAAATCGTACGACTGGGCCATCCGCACGATTTACTTGAACATGTGTAGACTAATTCTTATGATACCCTAGATGAATGCCCGTATGTAATTTCGTATGGTCACCTCTCTGTGGAAGTTTGATTGGTGAAGTGGTTTTTCGCATATATTTAGAACGCCTCATCTGTCAGTAAAAATGATTATAACCAATTTCATAAGATTGCATATTCTGAATAACTTTTCAGTACAATAAAAATATCTAGGGCTGATCGTTTTCACAGTAAACGTAAAAAACCTAAATTTTCTTATGGCAATACCAAGAAGGCGTTGCCCGTTTTGGCCCAGTTTTAAAATTATATTTACTAATTCTATGAAAACGCAGTGCTCAAAATTTCAGCTCTCTACATTGACGCGTTTCAGGCAGTGTATAAATATATAGTGAAAAAGTAAATTTTTGTATGGCAACCCCACGAAAGAGTTTCGAACTTAAATTTACCTTTTTCTTAAAAAAATCGTGCGCAAAATTTCAGCAATCTAAATGAATGCGTTCTCGAATTATCGTGTCGATAGATAGACGGACATGCAAAAAATCAAAATAACTTTTAATTTTATGTATGGGTGTCCAATCCATTTTGGTCTACCATCATTATCTCTATGTGTACAAACAGAATGACAACCTTAGTATACCCTATGATTTCATCATCCTAGTTTATATCCTATATTATATTTTATATTATTTCATTGGATCTAGGTATTATATCAACATGCTATAGTGCTCAGAGGAATGAATAAAAAATTTGGGTCAATAGCTGGGAATATCCATTTCACAAATAAAATGTTTATTAAAGCCTATGTATGAAAGTTGGGTCTCGCCCCCCCCCCCCCCCCCCCCACTAAACACGAACCTTATTTACGCCAATGCGTCCATCCCCACGATAACTCGAAAACGCATGCATCTAGATAACTGATAATTTGCCTATGGCCTTTTAAAAAAAAAGTAAAATCAAATTCGAAAATGGGACAAATCGGATACCTCCTTCGTCCCTTCGTCAACGCAGACAGTTGACATTTTGTGCACAATGTTTTCATAAAAATATTTAATCTAATTTCGAAAATGGACAAAATCTTTGTGTTGCCATGTAAAAATTTAGGATTTTTACGTATGCTGTGAAAACTATCAGTCCTATACGGTTTTAATGTAAGTACTGAAAAGTTCTTCAGAATATTAAATCCTATAAAATTGGTTATAATAATTTTTTCTGTTCGACGAACCGTTATAGAAATAAATGCGAAAAGCCACTTCAAAAATCAAACTTGCACAGAATGGTGACCATACGAAATGACATACGAGCAGTCATCTAGAGTATCATAAGAATTGGTATTAGACCAATTCTAGCTTTTTTACTTGTTATAAATTGTTTTTATTTGCTAAATAGTTTTGAAAAATTTCATAATTTGCAGATTTTCTCTAATTTTTCTAGTCAAATCCCTGATCTCATTTTTTGCAGCCATGCAATGACTGTTATACCAAGACACAGGGTCTGATAGAGGGGGCGGGGAAGGACGGCCATATGGCTTGGGCCCCGAGCCCTCCGGAAGGCTCTTAAGTATATGGTAACTATAGCTCTGGAAAGCATTATAGAAAACGTTTTATTTTGTATTATTGATTCTATTAGGTAGATCAGGATTAATAATCCTTAATCTGTAAACCATTCTCTATAATGAAACGTTTTAAAATCAAAAATCGTTTACATATTTTTGTACATGTTTTAACGATTTAAATGAGGAGCAAATAAAAGCCTCAACGCATATATTACAACAGAAATATTTAAAGGAAATTTCATACAAAATATTCGACGAATTGCTTTTTATGAAGAATATTTACAGAACAAATTTTAATCCAGACTACTAGAAACAAATTTAATGGAATTGTTTAAAAAATGTTTTGTAACAATTATAGTATTTTTGAGCCTACCAGTTTCCCTTGCTTCCGCAGAAAGAAGCTAATATACCTCTTTAAAAAGAGTGAAAAATTTTAATAACAATGACAATGTCTCAAGAAATATTAAACGGGCTAAAAATGATTCATATAAATTCAAATATTGTACGGACTATTAACTTTTCAACGATTATAAAGGAATTCTCACAAAGCAAAGCTGTAAAGGCAGTTTTAAAACAATTTAATTCCTTTCACCTTGACGAACAGGACGCTCAAGAGGTCTATTAAGTTCAACCTCTAAGATCCAAACCTTTTATAAAATTCATTGGGGAAACTACACATAAGCACCTATTCAAACATAGTATATTAGGCAAATTATGTTCTATCTGTATTGCAATTTCGAATCAATTGATAACACTCTAAAAATATTTACAGCTTAGGAGAAACTGTAAATCATTTATTCAAGACACACGATCAATTAACATTTGCAATTGATTTTTTTTTTTATTAAATTTGACTAGATACTGGAATTTCAATTGATATTAAAATGTCACAATTAAATGCCCCAAAAATCTTTAACTATATCAGCAGCTTTTTCTCCAATCATATAAACTACTGAAATCGTATGACCCGCTGGTATTGTTGGCATAATAGATGCATCGACTACTCTTAACCTTTTTATGCCATGAACTTGTAATTGAGAATTAACAACAGCATCAGAATCAGTTTTCGGTCCCATCTTACATGTTCCAACTTGATGTTGAAGACTAGTAGCAAATAATCGTAGACAGCATCTCCAATAAGATTCACTGCCGAATGGTAATTTTTCGCAACCAAGAAACGGTGTAGTATGTAATCTGCTTCCATATTGCCTTAATGCCGTTGAATTACCTATTTTAAGTAACTTAAGAAAATTTATTAGTTTACAAATAATAAATAAAAAATAATTACAGTAGAATATATTTATATAGAGGTACTTACAATTTGTATACCTTCTAACATTGTTTGAACATCTTCTATTTCTTGAAGATAATTTGGTTCCATTCTTGGCCATTTAAATGGACTACGACTGCGCAGAGATATTCTTCCTCGACTTTTTTGACGTAATAGAACTGGAGCTAGACCGAATGCTGGCTAGAAACATAGGTACATATTATGTATGCATATGCAAAATTAAAAAAGGAAACTTTTTCAATATTTCTCATTTTACCTGTCCTATTACTCCTCTATAAACTGTTTGAAAGAACTCTTCAGTTATTCCTAGAAGATTTCGCATTGATCCAGAAATATCTCCACTTAACGCACCAGCACCAAGTACAATTTCAATATCAGGATAATCTCTGTCTATTGAAGATTCATTTTAATTTGTATTTGTATATGCTCATAGAAATTACAACTCAGTATTTTACTTACCACGAGTTGAACTAGGCGTCTTAAGAAATGTCAAAGCCTCTGCTCCACCTGGAATCGTATAAGGTCCTCTTCCATTAATTATATAATCAAGAATATCTACAGGATTCATTACACTTCTATCGGTCAGAGCAATTGATTCATTCAATAAGAATGTAAGTCCTGGTAGGGAAACATGATCTTGCAAATTGTAACCCACTTTTAAATTCTGAATTACTGGAATATTGAACTCCATCAAATGCCTTTCGGGCCCAATTCCGGACAACATCAAAAGCTGTGGTGAAGCTATAGCTCCCGCCGATAATATAACTTCTCGTCGAACTCGAATTCTATAGCGTTGTTTATTTTTTACAAATTCAACTCCAATGGCTTCTTTTGAATTGAAATCAATTAAAATTTTCGTTACCCATGATTTCATTGAAATTTGTAAATTTTTTCGATTCATTGCTGTTCTTATGAAAGCTTTACTGGCACTACAACGGCGACCATTCATCAAAGTTGCTTGAGCCCTACTGAAACCAATTAAATTCTCTCCATTCGGATCTGTGATATTATAACCCAACTCAATTCCAGATTTGAGAAATGGTAATACCAGTCTTGTTAAATATGGTGCATACTGTACATCTAGTAAACCATTTCGTCCATGATAAAAAGATTCCTCTAGCTCAGGAATTCCTATTCTCTCGGATTTTTTAAAATATGGCAGAACATCTTTGAAACTCCAGCCTTTATTTCCCATGCTTTCCCATTCATTAAAATCTTTTCTATGGCCACGAGTATAGATCATATAATTTATGAGACTGGTTCCTCCAATACCTCTTCCTTTGGGCCAATTACAAACTCCATCTACAAGTCCTTGACATGCATTAGCAACTGGGTCTGATTTATAACCCCAATTGTATCTAGTTGCTTGAGTTAAAGCTGCAGTTAATGGTATATCATTAATAAAAGTCTCTTGATCTCCAGCTTCTAGCAAAAGAATTTTTATATTTGAATTTTCTGATAAACGATTTGCCATTACTGAACCACCTGAGCCTGCACCAATGATAATAAAATCATATTCATTGTCAAATGTTTTTGTGTCAGGTATCTTAGTTCTAAGAACAGTTGTTTCAAAGTCTCGAAAGATATCAGGCAGAACTGAATTCAACTGACCGGAAGAGATTTCATAAAGGAAATTTAAAAGTAGGCCAACTATTATGGGATGATGTGGATAGATGGCCATCGCTTGTTGGATGCATCAAGATGGTAGACTGAAATCAAGAATGATATATCAATTTTAACTTTAATCTTACAAACAAACAAAAAGTATGCGATAATTAACAGGAAATGTTTAAAAGTAAAGAAAATTAAGAATATATCGATAAATTAATAAAGTTAATAAAAACAATAACTACAAGCTTAAAAATTGAAACTTCGGCTAAGGCTGTAAGCAATACAGACGCAGAACGCTACGCCACCTCGTCCCACCTTAATGTTTCGACGATCACTTTTGTTACTAACCGAGGCTCGTCCTATTCTAAAAAGAAAAATTCGCATTTTCCACCCTTCCGAAAGCAAATCTACATCAATGCTACAGACTCTCTCTGAAAAAATGGGATGTAGAGCCCCATCTTGCTCAAATCAGATATTGCTCAATCCATTCAATTTATCAATTCTCAGAGTAAAAAGCCTCTTTAGCACGCAGGCGGTAGCGCTCACCGGTGATCCTAACAGCAGCTTAGCCAGCATTATTCTCAATGAAAAGGCCCAACTATACCACCTGTCCAGACACGGAATCAAACAGTCACTTTAGGCGTATGCTTTGCTTGCTTTTGAATAATTCTGGTATTTTCGGTGGCCCATAATGAGAGCTGTGTTTACTTACATAGCCATATTGAAATGGAAACAAGCCTTATCGCTCTTAATAATTTGCCGCCAAAAGTCCTGGTCTTCTTCGACTGCAACAATTTAGTGTATAAGTGTATATGTGTCCATGTTCCATTGGCTGTTTCTCTTGGCCTAATTTAATTGTTCAGGCAAATATATATATCTTTTAGATCTTTTGTCTAATCGCGTCAGAAAGAATCAATTTCTGACCACGGTGTCTAATCGGATGGTATAGAATGTTCCTTACAGGCGCATATCCAGACCTACAGCCTGCGGAAGTCACAACTAAAATATTCAAGGGGGAAGGAAAAAGTCGTAAGTTATCACTTTTAAATTTGTTTCATTATAATTAAGTTAGATATCACAAAACCAAATTTTCGGTTTGATTTAGAAAACCTGTCGATTATATCATTCACATCAATTTCAATTTCAGAGTGGACAGACATTAAGGACTCATATCCAAAGATTGTACAACTAGATTTGACGAAACCGATTCTGTCACGGGTGAAGTAAATAACTGAGAGTGAGAGCTTGCACCTTGATTCACATTGAAAGTAATTGGAGTAGAAGTGCGGACTATTTCTTTTGATGGGAACTTAACTGATCTTACTTTCTTCTGAAAAAAAGTTATCAATGGTTTTATCAGTCTTCTGCTTTCCACTTTTTCTACTATTTCTACATCCATCGCTAACTAGTGTAGCAACTTTATTCTTCTCCTATAAATTAAAAATAAACGTGAAGTTAAATTAAATAACACTACTTGAATTAATGCGAAAGTACAAGCAAAGCAACGGCAAGTTCAAGAAACTAATAAAGAATTATGCACATGAAAATGTTGCAATAGTATGATGTGTAAACTGATTACTATGTAACAAAGATAACTAGTCTTATAAAAGATGAGAGATAGGAGAAATGCTCTTCAGTAATACCAGCCCTTGGCTGTCTGTGAAGATGCCCAAAAATAAAAATAAAAAATAATGAATAGTCGGACTAGAGAGATGGAGAGAATGGTGGAAAGGAGGACAGCTCTGTATAGTAACTACCACAGGCAGAGGAAACCGAATGATTTTTATTTTTATAGTCTTGCCGTAAAAATTGTGAAGAAAAATTTTAGAATCAATGTTAGTGGCATAAATTCAACTGATCGTTTTCAGCAAAGAATAGTGTATAAAAATTCGAAAGAAAAATTTTCAAGTAATTTTCTAAGAACAAAATGTATGCTTGCCAATGCTCATAAATATCTTTAGCGACCCAGATCAGCCAAGGTACCTGAATCAGTATAACTCTTTGGAACCATTGTCCGCCGCCAATAGTAGGTACGTGAAAAATTTCAAAAAAAATTTACAAATCTTTCTAAGAAAACTGAATGCTTGTGCCCCTGTCCGAAAGACTAAACCAACAATGCACCAATTCGTTTGGACCGTTATCGGTGAACAGTTATTCATTAAAATTCTTAAGAACAATTTGCAAGTGTATTTCTAAGACAAATTTAATGCTTCCCTACGAACGCAAAAATTTTGAACAACTCAGGCTTGAATCAGTGTCGCTATGCAAAATCAACGGGTGGCTAGACGTTGGACATGGAACTAGGGTTCTACTGGAAGAACCGTAAAACAAAATTTGCTATGTCAAGGCTTAAACACAATTGAAACGAGCAACGGAAAACGACGAAAAAATGCCACTGTCAAACTTCTAAAAAAGCACAGCGTCTTATGCGAATGCCCAAACTACGACGTGTGACGGTCAGCGATCGACGAAGTTGCCGTTGGGATTAATCAATTTCTAATTTTGCCGTCGTCGCTGCAGCACTACCAACAAAATCAAACGAATGAAATTGTTGTGACATTTATATTTGTCACATCGCGTCAATTTCAAAACAATGAATTTTGATGAGTGTTTGTTATAACGAAAGTTACTAGTAATAATGAGATAATCAATTTTTTATTAATTTCCATTGAATGATGTTATTAGTAAAACTGAGTGAGCATATTTGATTTTTGTTATAAAATATTTTATTGTTGTCTGACTTTTTATTGAAAGAAGAAAATTATAAATAAATAATTTTTTTCTGAATAAAAATTGTTATGCAATTTACTTAGTTTTTTATATACTTATTTACTTAGTTGAAAAGTTGTACCTTTATACATATATGTGTATAAAGGTACATAAAGTTTTATATCTACCACCGTATCAGAAAATCTATGGCTCTCTAAACATTAGATCTACTACTATAATTTCAATCAGTGGTGGCAACCCTGATGCGCTGCCGTCTAGAAATTTGCTAACTCCATGAGAATGTTCGCATTTTCCATTCTCTTGGAGAATATCATTTTACGTTTTTTTTTTAAGAAAGAACTTTTATTATGCAAACTTGACGACAACGTAACTCACGCATATTATTCTTCGAGATTTCATCGTAAGGCAAGGGGTTAAGATATAAAAACAAGAAAAAATTGGCTCTGAAAATAAAAAAAAAATGCCTCTATTTAAAACTTGGGCGCAAAATGTTCAAACAATACAAAGAGCTAAACAAAAGGTAAAAGACTAAATAGGACGCACTAAAAACTAAAAACACTATTGTAAAAAAGAAAAGTTAAATTTTTCACAATAGTTAATTAAAGTCAGACTAAAGATTGCTATGACTAAATTTAAGTGTGAGCCTATTTCATTGATAAATGGCGGTTCCAAAAACTAGTCCTGTGTAGAACACACACAAAATAAACTGACAAGAATTTTGCAAGCGATAGAAAGAGACATTTGAAAATCTTGAATAAATAATTACTTTTTCAAGTGCCATACCGTTGTCATCATAGAGTCCCAGGAGAGCAGTCTATAGTATCATAGACCTATACAAACTGCCCCCATCATCCCTCCAGCTAAAAATCTCTAACGTGGTGCTTGTTGTCCTTCCCAGAGCACTTGCAACGGTTTCAAAGCGGGGAGAAGCCCCATGGACTAGTGGTGCAAATTCTGTGGCATATTGTCGCCAGCGAAAGACAAAATCACTGTCCTGCACCGAAAATAGTGGTTGCCATGTGCAGTTCAATGTGTCTACGTTCGTTGCCAGATATTCAAGACGTAAACGTGTCTTCAATCTGGGAACGAAGTACATTTTCAATGCTTGTGCGTGATGTTGTGGATCAGTGATCTTCCATTCTCATGTAGTACAAATGAATTGTAGATCTTGCCAGCGTCAATCAAACAATTCACCTCAATACAAACTCTTGATACCAATAGAAACGATTTTCTCGTAATGCCCAGATTCTGGTTGATCAACTGATATGTGTCGCGCAGGAGTTCCATCAGATTTTGCAAAGCTGGGCAAGTGAAGAGCCTATGAAATAGGGTGCAGATCCTCTGACCTCGCCAGTCAATATGTGACAACTGATTACGACGCATAAGACTATGATGCAACAGTTTGAATCCTACATCAGAATCTTTGTAATTAGATGGATAACTGTAGACTACTCTGCGAGTTATCCCTCCCATCACGCCCATATTCACCTCGAGGAAAATTTCCAATCAAGTTGTTTAGAAGCCTCACTCTTCAAAATCGTAGTTAGCTTGTTATGTATTTTGATCCTAATTCTTTTGCGTTTTCTTATGTATCATACTTTTGCATACTTTTTCAATATCACAAAGTACAGCTACATTTTAATTTTGTTTTTTTTTATTAAATAAACTCATATTACCCAATACCGCCCCATTAAAGTTAAATACAAAAATTTATGTGGTTTTTCTTGAAAATTTTCTTTAAATACCGACAAAAATAACGATTAAATTATAAAAAAAAAAGCAGACCACTGGCAGAGTTGCTTATTGAAATGCATTTGAGTTAGGTATGATAGCAAATTTGAAACCAGTTAAACGCGAATCTTACATAGTGAGAAAACATGAGATAAATTGTAGTACGTTTACATAATTTATATGATAAAAACAAATTAATAAGAAAATTAAGTTGTCCGGTGGGAAATTTTGTTTGTAATGATCTAGTATACGAGAGTATACTTATCGTCACCTTATTACTTCAACTATACGAGTACATGTAGATAAATCAAACATTTCTGAATAAGTGTATCCAAAAGTCGTACTTATCTTATATTCTTGGTGTGCTAAGATTTTATGTGGAAATTTCAATAGTGAATAAGTTTCAAATCAACTCCACGAAAGTAGAAATGCTAGTAAATATGAAGGCTGCAATCTTGCCGTTGACCAATAAATTGTTTTTTTTTTTTTGTTATACCTATCCAAAAATGAATGCACAATTCGCCTTAGGATTTGTCAAGGAAGAAATCAAGGGACTGCTAGCCAAAACATGCTTAACATAGAAAAATTACCGGACAGTACCAAAAAAATTTATGAACGAAGAGTATAATCTATTTCATCAACAAAACTATGTTAAACTTATTTCCGCAGAAAATTAATCAAAGACAACCTCAATAGTTTGAAATTGATCGATCCTCTCTCCGACATTGAAGTGGATATTTTGGTTCAAAAAGCTTCTCTACGGCACTCTCTGTCGAAATCAATTTTTAGTGGCATTTAATACCCTAAACAGACTGTCTTCATAATGACTCAATTTGAAATTAAGTCATTTCAAGGAAATGAAGATGTTACAGACTGTGATCGAAAATTAGTTCATTTGAAATGTCATTGTGAATGAGACAGAGTTTAATAACTTAATTAAATGCTATCAAGAAAATTTACAGCTACAGTATTTAGACAGTTAAGTCAAGTCAAGTGCAATTGCGCCATTTTCCTCTTACAGCTGTCGCAGTTTTCCCTCGATGTGCGCTTTATTGTCCTATTTGTTCCCCGGGGCTCATCTTTAGCCCTCCATTCGGTTCCATGATATCTCTTGTCCTCTTGTTAATAGTTGTCCCTTGAAACTTTTGGTTTCGCTGCCGTCTTTTCCTTTATAGATCATGCGCCGTAACAGCCGTGCTTCATTTCGTTCTCCTTAAGGAGTTAGTTATTAGTAGGAGAACGGGGGAAGGAGATAGCACAGGATAGGATGTGGATTGTTGGGAGTGTTAAGGAATTGAATGGTTCCTAACGAACTGTTCTCTTCAGAGGCACTCTCTGAGTATCGTGGCTAAAATGTGATTACACGCGGTAGTAATCATCTTTGTGGTTGTACAAACTTATTCTATACCATCATGTGAGGAAGTCATCTGCGTATAAGAGTGTTGTACCATTCTCGTTTTGAGGTTGGACTGAAATATAAAGATTGAAGAGAATTAGGCCTTTGGATTAACATATTGAGGTGTGAGGAAACCGAACTGGTTTAACTTGAAAACAAGCCCTGCTATCCATACTGAGTCGAAAGCTTTTTCGACATCATGGAAGCAGCCTCCGATGCATTCGTTTATATTTAGGGCTCTGGTTGTATCCGTATGAAAGTTTAGCAGTGGATGGAAGTAGAGTAATGTGGTTTGAAACCAAATTGGGAGTCCTGGTGTTTATGACTTGTTGCTTTTTGGCTTTCTTGAAAATATTTCCCAAATTTGAGATTAAGGAGATAGGCCTGAACTCCTTCATGTCTTTTGACGAATAGGAATGGGGGAGATGGGTGAAATTTTCCACTTTTCTGGGAAGTACGAATTATTGATGCAAATATTGAAGACGGTTGCTAGGAAGTCAAGAACTATCGGTGGTAGTATTTTAATAATTGCATTGGAAATTTTATCAGGGCCACTTGATTTTTTGAGTTTGTTGTCTTGATTAAGACGAAAAGGTGCAAATGGTTTGTGAAGATACATTGCTCTTCTGGATAGATTGCGGGGTTACCCACGCAGAAGAAGTTTTGTGGTATGGAGTTATTTGCATTAAGGAAAGTATTGACACTGTTTTATACTTCCAATGAGAAATCTGAAGTACTTTTTAACTTTTCTTATGGGAGAACTAGCGTGTCTTGGCTCCTCTTTATGATCTTCGGGAGTTTTGGGTTTATTAATATTTTCAAAGGTCTGTGGGCCTGGGGTTGTTTTTTTTTCAAGTCTTTTTCTAAACTGTTCATTGCAGAACAGTTTAGTTTGCTCATCGATGATAATCGACAAGCATTTGACTTGGTAGAGAGTGGACTAGTAGGCCGCATTTTGGGAGTTGAGTGTTCTATAATAAATGCGGTTTAGTATTTTCCGCAGTTTTAGCTTATATTTATACAGGGCTCTTTGTAGGTTTTAGAATGTTTTTATAGCAGTAGTTTTTCGTGCTAGTAGTTCTGGAGAAGTAATCTATTATGCTCTATAGGCAATTAATGAAGAGTTCGATTTGGAAGTCTATTTATCCGTTTATTAGATTCCTACTGCTGGAGGGAAGATTATCTTGATAGAGGGTCGTCAACCTATCTTGAAAATTATTCCAGTTCCTTTCTACCAATGTAGTGGAAGTGGGTAGGAACATCGCGAATTTATTGGCGAATTGGGTTTGATGGTCAGCTCTATTGCTACATGATCTGAAGGAGCGTGATGCGTAACGCAGTTAAACTTGCTGATTTGGGGAAGTAGGTTAATCATACTTGAAGAAACAAGGTAAGAGCATTCATATGTAGGAACCTGATCTGGGGAAAGAAGTTGAGGTGTTTGGTGAAACCACAATAAAATCATAGCTATTTTAAATCCGATTGAGCCAATTTGCTATGGTTCTGCCAGATGAACTTTCTAGCGGGTCATTCCTTCAATAAACGTATAGATGTAATCTTTGAAGATATTATTGAGGATGCTAAGTAAGATTCCTTTCAATCTGCGCGGTCCAAGCACTGAATCTATTATAAAGTGAAAATGACGAGAAGTGTTTCTTGGGAGGCGAGAACGACTTTTACGGCTGTGACCACAGTTGGAAAATGCTAGGTAGGTTAAAATTATTAAATTATTTTAAATTATGTAAATTATGTTATAATTGAAATCAAATATAGTGAAAATTTAGGCTTCGCCTTTTGAAGTAATTGAAATACATTAGTAAATGATGACGAAATTCGATCCGGTATTTCTTGGGAAAGGCGCGTTCAAAACAGAATGCTATTTAACGCGGCAAGCGTAACCGAAATTTTGAATTTTGTGAAGAAGAAAGAAGATGAAACATCATGAGTCTCCGTTGCAATTTACGTCGATTTAAAACCTGCGATTATTGACGCTCTGAAAATTATTTCGACATGGAAGATGACACCACATCAATTGCTTTCATCCTTCATAACCGTGAATTTTCCAGTATCGATTCTGATTCTTAATCAATACAATCTTTGGATTTTACGTTGAGTTGAGTTTTTCAAATAAAAAAATCAAGACTGCACAGAAGCTATCGCTCTGGCAGATACTGCAAGGGACGAACTTGAATATAAAGAAAAGAAAGTTTCAGGACGATTTTTCAAAAAATTAAAACTAATTGCCAAGCCAAGGCTTGCATCTCATCAAGCACAATTTATTATCGTGTGTCGACACCACTTTATAAACTGCATCTCGTTTCACGATTGCAAATAATATTTATAAATTTAATACTTTTTTTTAATAGAACTATAACTTTTTTTTTATAGAACTTTTTTATATTTTAATAGAATATGTGTGTCGACACCGCTGTATTCGCTGTAATTAAATTTCAGTTAAAATACCTTGAGATACCTTGCTGTCGATCCAAGGGAGCTTTAGCTAGGTATGCATTTGAAACGTTTGTAAACGAAAAAATAAAAACAAATTGTAATTAACTCCTAATGTCGACGGAATACAGTTTAGTGGTGTTGTTTAAGAAAAAGAAAAACTTTTGTGTTATGTCAGAAGAGCTCGTAATATTGAGCCAATAAATCAGTAAGCTCCCCAGGCGACTTCACTATGGAGCTACCACTGACTTACAACAATGGACTGAGCGATTTGCTATTTCATTTGGCACAAAAAATATTCTGTTTTAGAGTTTGAACACCCTTTATAACGTTCACTATATAAAAACATGTAAAACTCGAAAATCGAATTAAATTTAAAAAATTTATTTTCTTGTGTCCAAGTAATATTTAAATCGCTTATAAGCACTCTTATAAGAAATTAAACTCATTCCGACTTAAATTTTCAAAAGGTTATTTTTACCTGAAACCTGCAAGAGAGACGGATCATGGTAAACACCAATATATATAGAATACAAGGTATTCCCATTACATACCACGTTCCGCCATTAGTGACGAAATATCGTGAAAATGTATAGGACAGTACGGTACAGAGAACACAATACTCTCTCTCCTCTCTCTGTCTTTTCTATAAAAATGTATATACATTAGTCACAGAATTACGTCACAGACTATCAGCTGAATGTGCCAAAATTTTAATGGGAATACCTTGTCTTCTATATACCTTGGGTAAACACTATTCTTACCTTATTCTTCCCGCGGTGATTGCATATGCAGCCAACATAAAAACATTAAATGGCTTCAGAAAATCTTCAGTAAGCGATATTTTGTGTTGGTAGCTCCAACTCTGCCATAGCGCAAAAGAGAAAACTATAAAAGATGAGCCATTCCTTCCAATAGAAAAATGATAATACGCTCAGTCCATTGTTATAAGTCAGTGGGAGCTACAGATGTTCATCCAGCTCTCGTAGGTTGACATCAGTTCCACGTCAACTAACATATGGACGCTTGATTTTGCCTCGATTTAGGTTAGATGTCAAGTCGACATAGGGTCGGCTTGATTTTCTAGTACTTCTCTCGGAATCAGCGGATACAACAGGCGCTAGCAGTTCCTGTGAAAGCTAGTCAAGTACCATCAGCGTCGGCCGAATGTGACGTTTATTTGATCTTTTTCAGCTTTATATGGCTTAGTGTTGATACCACTTAGCATCCTCTAGCTACCGTCCATACGACGTAGCTTAGCACTGAGGCCCAAAATACATTCACGGCCTCAGGCCACGGGCCACAAGCCACTTGAGGCTTGTGGCCGACTGCTGAAGCCAAGTAAGCTAGATTCACGGCCACTGGCCACAAGACACTATTCTTCTGATTATGCACAAATGTATGAATTTTCATGTAATTAATAATTTTTTCTTCCATTTTATTTTTTTTACAGAATTATGACAAAACAATATGAATTAATTCACACAGGTAAACAACTTTTCTGACTAATAAATAAAATTCCGATTAATTACAAATCCCCCGCCATATTGAATAACCTACCATTCTTATACTTCAATGTTGGTAGTACCGGGGCCACGAGCCACAAAATTTGAGATTTGCTCAAACTTTTCATTTATATTGGTTCAGAGGCGTGCATCCAGTGGCCTGTGGCTTGTGGTCTTGAATGTATTTTGGGCCTGACGATATCGAGAGTTTCAGGGTCTATCCCGACCTGGTTACTGGCAACACCATATTCAACTGAAGACTAATCAGTTGACGATAATATAAGTAATATTATAGTAACCGTTGGAAGCATTGTTTCCATCTCTTACTTCGACAACCTCAAGCCATATGGTACAATTGGTACCATCCAGCGGCTATCTGCTCGAGGCTGAAGCATAAGGATTCAGCTACTCCTCAAAGCTCGTTGAATTGTTCCAACTAATACTCCATCAGCAGAGTTCAGCTAAAGGCTAGGCTGCAGTTAAGCGGCTACTGCGTTGACTTCAGCACATACTAATTGAACTAGTATTTCCCCGGAATATATTAGCACGCAAAGCTAGATATGTATTATCACTTTTCAAATTAGGCACCTTGTCTATATACATGACATAACCCACCTACATTAAAATAATAATAGCCTACATACATTCCAACAATAGCAAAAGGTACCTGAAATGGAAGCATTTCTCATATGCAAGCCATCACTTCATATAAATTAAATTTCCACAAGTCACTTATCTTCTGTGACTAAATATATTTCTATCCAAGCCATCGATATTTGACACGTCTACATATTTCTCGTCATGTATTATGGTACACATCTTTGCATAAGAAATAAAAATTTTCTTGAGCATTTTTATCATGAGAAATACTTACTAGGTAGTTTCGTTGGCTGATAAGTAACTTAAGCAAAATATTTTAGGAATATAGAGTACATTTGAGGAGCTCCGGTTCAAATCCAATTATGTCCACCTCTGGATAAAATTGAGTTAGATTCATTTATTGATAGTGTAAGACAAGTGAATTGTCATGGCTAGACTCGATCGTTCAATACTTAGTTAAGTTTCATGTTATTTCACACTAAACTTTTACCTTTGGTGTAAACTATACTATGTCCAGTCCAGTCATGTATTAGTTTCAAAAAGAATTATGTCCTTAACGCTGAAATTTTCTGAGCTTAATGCATTTCCTCTTTAGTTTTCTTTACTAAGGTAAAAAGTGGCAATTTTATTTGATCGTATAGGGCCACTTAAGCTTAACACGCACAAGTTTCAATCCGTTCGACCATTCTCAGAGAGTACTGAATACTAAACAGCTAACTCAAACATTGTTTTTGTGTATGGTTAAATGGTGTTAATTTAGTCGTTTAAGGTTTAACATCGCCAGTTGCCGGCAGTTTTTCAGTGTTAAAAGTACTTTTATTCGTGGAGAGTAAATTAATAAAAATGGAAGGTGTTTTAATTGGAAATAACTTTAGTGGATTGCGGAAAACACAAAACAATATTGTGATGAAACGAAAAAGTGAAGTGTTCAACAGGTAGGTTTGTGTTGTTGGTTTTCTGCAATCATACGCAATATTTCTGCCTTAAGCGTGAAATACAATTACGGCTGATCTGTCGACTGCGACTTGATTTTAGTTCGAAGTCGACGCTGAAGTGAAATTTGTAATTAAATTAAAGCTTCAACTCCTTGAACAAACCAGAAGTCCATTTGAGCAAAGTCGAAGCCGAAGTCGTAGTCGTAATTGTAATTCACGCTTTATTTCTACAGATATTAAAGACAAGGACCCGTTGTTAGAAAAATTCCAGCCACCTTGTAACCATTCTTCTAGGCGCTTCGAATGTCTTTCCATAATCATTTCCTCTCTTGTTGAAATTAAAAAGAAAATATTTTCTATTCATAATAAAATAGAGCAGGACCGAAAATTATGTTTGCTGATGAGATGTCGTCCAGCACGAGGAGAAAGACTTCGAGGTGAAGAGAGGAAAATAAAATCAAGAAAACTATCCAATATTTTATCAAAGAAAAGGGTAAAGATGTGCCAGCTTGCAGCAAATTTTTCCAAAGTGTGTTTGGTGTTGGACAGTACCACTGACTTATAACAATGGATTGAGCGTATGCCATTTTCCTATAGGAAAGAATGGCACAAGTTTTACAGTTTTCTCTTTTCCCCTATGGCAGAGTTGGAGCTACCAACACAAAATATTGCTTACTAAACGTTTTCTTATACCATTTGATGTTTTTATGTTGGCTGTAGCTGCAATAACGGCAGAAATAATAAGGTAAAGATAGTGTTTACAATGCTCCGTCTGAAATAGCAAATCGATCAGTCCATTGTTATAAGTCAGTGGACAGTACAGATTGAATAGAATTGCAAACTTTAGTATCAAGAGTGAACCTGTGAGAGAAAGTCGTGGTGGTATTCGTAAAGAAATAAAGTATTGTGACAAGAAACAGAATGTCATTGATTTTATTTCCAAATTGAGAGCAGTTTACAGTCATTACTTTAGGAATAAAAGTCGAAGACTATACTTGCCCTGCCACTTAAGAACAACAAAATTATGGCGTACTTACAATAACGATGGCCCTGAACATCTTAAAGTGAAGAAATGGTTCTTTTGGAATATTTTTGTAACAAAATTTAAATTGGTTTTCAGTACCACAGCAGCGGATACTTGCAGTTATTGTCTTTGTTTAAAACCCAAAAAAAAAAAATCTCCTGTAGCACCATCACAAAAAAATATAGCAATAACTGAACTGGCAATACACAAGAAGCGTGCCAAGGCATTCTTTGAATTAATGAAAGAATCTCATGAGATAACGTTGAGAGTTTTTGCTCTGATCTCCAGCAGGTGCAAGCCCTACCGAAGATGTCAATAGGTGAAGTCTACTATTCTCGACAGTTAGCTTTTTATTTGTCTTGTATTACAGGCATTAAATGCGAAAAACCACTATTTTATACATGGACGGATGGCCAAGCAGGAAGGGCTTCCATAGAAGTTTCTTCTGCGTTATGATATTTTTTTTTTTAATAAACATGAATTCAGAGATGACACTACAACTTTAAGGTTGTTTTCAGATGGCTGTGGGGGACAAAACAAAAATTTGCACTTGATCCATGCCTTTGTGCTTATCATGCAAGGCTCCATAGTCACTGAGAGAAATACACCTTACTTTCCCTGTAAGAGAGCACTCATATTTTCCCTACGACAGAGTATTTAGAGTTATTGAAAAAAATCTGAAGAAAATTGAAGAAATATTAACTCCAAATGCATACAAAGAACACAACTCTGCTGTAGGCGAAGTATTACAATTATGTAGATACCGATTGGAAGCTTTATAACTTTAAGGACTTGACTAAATATTGTAAGCCTATGGAGGGAATCAAAGATATGAAAAGAATTTTTCTGAAAAAGAAACAAAATGGTAATGTGTTTGCAAAAATTGAGCCATTCTTTAGATATTCCGACCTTACAAAAAAAATATCTAACAGTACTGAAAAGGGGTCACAAAATTAATAATGTTACAGACCCCCCTATTGTTGATATTTCTACTCTCATCTCCTCCACAAACAAGAATTACGTCATCAATCTGTTGATAAATAGGTTTCGAAATGATTGGTATTCAACTCCATCACTGAGTTTCTCCTCCAATATTTTAGAGTTCCCAATAGCTGTCGAAACAGCAGATAATATTATAAATGAACAAGATTATTAGTGTGATTGGCTTGAAGAGGATGATGGTAGAATTGCGATTTAATTTCTTTTTTTTGTATCTACATGTTTGAAATAATAAAAATAATATAAAGTTAATATTTTCATTTAACCATTTTGTACAAATATGTACAGTGTAATTGTTACAATACGTAAAGAAGTTATAAAGTAGTTTGAACCAAATCAACATTCAACGGACATAGTTGAGTTTACAGGTTAAGTTTGTAACAAACCCAGTTTATGTCCATGTGTTTGCTGCAAAGTCAATTATGCAAACCTTTTTTTCTTTTCTTAATATCGCATAAATTAAAAGTGATATGATTTATTATTGTGCTCTTTAGTCGTTGTAACCCACTGACAGCATTGAAATTCCAAAGTAAATCGGCGATAGTTCATGATGTCTTATAAAATAAAAAAAAAAATGTTTTCTAAAAAATTAAATTTATTGGACATAAGCTGATTTAAACCGGAGCTCGTCATTTCAAATCAGTTGATAATTTTTCGCGCATGAGAAATATTTGAGCAATTTCCTAAAAAATAATTCCGCTCATTTTGCTATTCATCATGTATGGATGGATGCAAGTTTTTTTATAAATATTAACAACAAGATTCTCTCCTATATAGAAAATTCCTACACAATAAAAAAAAAACAATAACAGGCCCCCATAGCAACCGCATATAACGACTGTCAGAAGCAGACTAATTTATTTACAAATGAGAAAGTTTGTGAGCATGATCTGTTTATCTGCGCTAGGGTACACTATTAGAAAAAAGAAATGTTGAAATTGCTTTTCAGTCAAATTTATCGTAAAGGAGTTAATTGCATTCCAGATTTTAGAATATTTTAATAATCTTAATTGTGAATTTAAACAGTTTGAAATTTAAAGAAATTGTTATGATTTTTTTTTTGTTCTACAGAGATATATAAACAACACACCGGAAAAAATGCCATGCAATGCAACATAGAACAACAACAAAATTAAAAGGTTAAATAGAACAAAAAACAAAATTTTATATAGACGTTTTTGTAAAACATGCTTAGAAACGTAACAAAAAAAATGCTCAGCCATATTATTAAGAATATATGCTAAAGTTAGAACTATAGGAGTTAACATGCAACAGATGTGGCCTTCTCTTTGTTCTGAAAAGAAAAATGTGATTTGCAAATTGACATCACTTCACCTTGTAGAGGGACCCGCTTCTTCATCGTCGCTACTTAAAATAGAATCAGAAGTAGAACTATCGTCAGATAAGGAAATAATCAACTTATCTGTTAACTTGTCCAAAAAGGCTTCATACCCAAGATATCCTCCCTCAGCTTTTATAACATTTTGATAAACTCTTCTCCAGTTCTCCCCGTAATTTTTTTCGAATTCTTCCGTTGCTAACTGCTTAACATCATCTAATTTGAAGGTTGTATTTCTTGAACCAACCCTGGATTTAACCGTAGCCCAAATTTTTTCAATTGGATTTAAATCAGATGTAGATGTAAAACTTCATGCCCATAACTCCGAATCAGATCATCCACTACATGCGTTCTTATACAACTGACGCTTGAACATATTTTCCTCAAATTGTATGTTATTTTTCCTTAGCCATTGGTGCATTTCATCCTTGGTATTAGCAGATGTATTACTTGTCTAAATTGCATGCATTAAGCAATTCCAGTAGTGTCAGTGGCAGGGACCGTATCCCCAGGGGGAAAAATTTGTATGGTCACCTCTCTGTGCAAGTATGATTTTTTAAGTGGTTTTTCACATATAACAAGAGCCTTTGATCAGTTAGTACTAAAGTGGACATTTTAATAACGACTTGTTACTGGTGTTGCGGTACACGAACCGTTTTCGCCCTCTTCACGATCAAGGTACAAGAACCCTCAGTTATCAAGACAAAACAATTCTGATTCAACACACCTTTTTTTCAAATTAACAACTAGATTCCTTTTTTACGCCTTGTACACACAATAAAATATCTAGACTGACCATTGGCATAACTAGGTAGGGGCCATGGAGGACCCGTCCCCCCAGAATGTGGACTGCCCCCCCCCTTCAGGAAATTATGAAAATTCCCAAAAAACATTAATTCGTACAATCTTAGGCCTAGTTAAATTGAATTAGAATCGAAAAGGCTTTAACGAGTTTTTTTCTTCAAGAGAACCTATTAAAATCTTTTTAAAAATTTTGAAATTGCTGATTCCACCGAATTTTGACAAAGGCGTGATCCATAGGAAATCATGCAGAACTATTTTAAGAGTTAGTGCGGCAATTTTAATTGATAACTTTGTTACATTGTGGAATAAAACTATATTAGCACTCTAGACAATAAATACTTCGGGAAACCGAGAAATTCGCAGAAAAACATTAAATTTGTCTAGAATCTACTCGAGAAGGCAACCGGAGAGAGCAAAAGACTTTCTGATAAAGTCCACTCTAGGTAAAAGTAATTTCGTAGACTTACCATCGGATACAAGGGCAAGGCCATCCGAATATTGAAAGATACATATTTACAACCATGGAAAACATTATCACTAACTTCAAAAATAGATTTAAAAATCTACCTTTGGCACAGTGAGTTGACTCATTTATAAAGTTTTACCTGAAACATGGAGAGGTATTTGTAGAAAATTATAAAAATATTTTCAATGTAGACAATTCCACCTTACAGGCTGAAACAAAATAAAATAATATGTTCCAAAACAAGAACATTGTAGTAAATTTGAAAAGACTGAAAACATAAATTAATAAAGACTTCTGTCCAACTTTATACAAGTAGCTGCAAGCAGCTCTGGGTCTTCCTGTCAGCTCGGCCGGCTGTGAACGGAGCTTTCCCATCGAGTTAAAACTTGATTAAGAGCAACTACTTCAGAAGAGGTTTTTGAACAAAGCACTCATAAACATTGAAACATTGAAAATGAGATAATTGAAAACAAACTAACAGCACATCAGGTGCTAAATAAGTTTGCAGAAAAAAAAAACCTGTAAACTAAAGCGTATACAGACTTTAACTATCTCTTTATTAGTGCTTAATAAAAACGTAAATAATTGATCTAAAATCTGTATCTAACTTCAGACATGTAAAGTACTTAAGTACATTGGTACTTAAGTATTAGTACCAGTACCAGGACCTGGACTTAAATGTTTTTTAAGTACAGGTTCAAGTCCCGGTACTATTACTCAAAAAATTCTCAAGTACAAGTCCCGATACTGGTACTTAAAGCACTTACTAGAAATACCGCCATAACGGGAAGTACTTCAGCTCTTCTAAATTATTTAAATACGCCTTCTAATAATAGAGGTTACATATTTTCAAAAACAATATAAAAACCTATACGCAGATAACTATTCTGAATACGTAACATAGTATTAACAAGATAATTTTAACGAGATAATTTATATTGTGTAGTACTGCCAGAAGAATCGGAGGAGCAAGCGTATAAATAATTATTGCAGCAAAATAATAAAAGTGAGAGATACCTATAAACCGCTGCAGATCTTTAAACCATATCTTGATCTGTTCATTATTCGTCTAACTAGAGGACTGTTTTGTTTTTTGAAATGTCTTGTCAAACTTCTCATGCCTTTTTCCGAATCAAATGAGAACTTAAGATAACGCAGCGTGTGGACAATTCTTCAAAACTTACATTTGTACACGACAATTCATCTAAAGTAAGTATAGAGCTATGAAGTTAAGATCTTGCGGCTCGAATCTGAATTGCAGATAAAATAATTAACAATTCTCTCGAGGCTACTGATATCTGCAGCAAGAATCATTTCTAAATGTGCATAAACTTTTGAAAATTTCCTGTGACCACAACTCCGAATCGGCGTTCATTTTCCAGTTTGCGTCATCTCAAATCACCTATTTAAGGTTCATCGTTTTAACGGATTAGCTACTCTAAACATACATCGGAATATAAGCATAGAAATCGATGCAATTCCTAATAATTCTTTTCTATACCTAGGCGTATCAATTTATTGAAACAATGGTGAAAAGAAAATTGAACATATTCTTCGTTCAAATTTATCATTGAGCGATACCATGATATTAATTAAAGTATTTAATTATCTACAAATAGAAGAATTTTGTTTGTAGTTTTCTGTCTCAAAACCCACCTTTGGAAACTCCTAAGCACGGGCCTGAAATAGGTACTGTTATGCAAAATTTCATAAAAAACTTATAAAAATGTTATTCACACAGTGTATGTAAAAATTATATAAAAGTTTATTATCCAGGAATTAAAGGCATTAATTAATAGAATTACTTATTTTTTTTTTCTTTACAAATTCTTTTATATTATGAAAATAATTGATAAACAAAATTTAACACTCGACAAAATTAACAAAAAATTATATAAGAATATCACACTAACACCTTCCAATTGACTTTAAAAATGTTCTGTCAATTATCACTTATAAATCAAAGAATCATACTCACACGTAGTTTTTTTTTTTTTCTTCTGTTGCCTATTCTCACCACCTACACCAATAGTAATAAGTTTAACCGGGAAAGTGTTAAAAGATGCAATTAAGTACTAAACTGTCCGTGGATATCTGTTAACTGAATTTATTTTAACTTCCCATTTTCACAATGGATATTCTGAAAAATTCCCCATAAAATATTTCTCAAAAGCACTACTTTTATTTTATAACAAAAATTACGTTAAATAAACATATCTACCGCAATTTCCTCATATTCAATAAGAAAATTCATTTTACGTGACCAATACGATTGGCGATATAAATTAAACTGACCACTGGCCGGCAAATAGAATAAAGTTTATCCACCTGACTAGAGGTTCCGCCCCACTAAACGTTATTACAGCAGAGATCCAGATTTTTACCATCACGTCGGCGTGTTATGTATGAGTTTAAAAAAAAAATCTTGGAATACTTGGTACTTTTAGCAAAATTGCAAAACTCATTAAAAAATCATTCATTGAATTATTTTGTCGCGTTTACAATGCATAGGCCATAGCATTACACATATACATAAATACTACACTTAAGTACTTAAATTACCAAATTTTACAGACTGCCTGACCGTCTATTCAGATATGGACTGTGGACATGGTTGAAAAATTTCAGTTCATAAATAGTTGTTATAAGTATAAAAAATTGTGCAATAATTAATATAAAAATGAAAACAAACACAAAAAAAAATCATTTTCAGCAGTTATATTACTTAACAAAAAATTACTCGCATTTTCTTATTTTCCACTGTCTCGATCCGATTAGCTTAAGTAAAAACCTGCAGTCAAGAAGAAGGTCAAGTTTACTTGCATATGAATTACATGTTTGGGATAAACTGACCATGATAATGGATTGTAGACGTGTTTTCGTAAAAATTGCAACTGCATATACATAATACCTATATGAATTCACGATGGAATCAAAACAAGTTTTTTATTTATATCTGTCGCTATATTTTAAGGATATATGTCATAATTTTTTCTCAATCTGTAAGGGCAAATATATATATACATACATATGTATATCTGAATATATAAAAACCACGTGTCACTGGGTTCGTAAACGCTAACCTCCGAAACCGCCCAACCGATATCAATGAAATTTTGTAAATGTGTATGATTGGTTCCAGCTTGAAAGATAGTATAGTTTTGGACACGATAGGTGGCGCTGTTGTATATAACACAATATATATTTTCTTTAATTCTTATTAAAAATAATTTTCTCCTTTTGTATTTTTTGGAATACAACTTATTTTTTTTTTATATTTAAAAAAATTATTATTATTTTGAGCGCTATCATGTTAAAAAATTGAAATCTGAAATGTAAGATAAAGGAATTGCAACAGAACAGAATTATTATTATATCATATAAAACTATCAGCGTAAAAATACATAAAATAAACTACGGCGCTTATAGAACAGAACAATCAATATCAAAATTCTGAGAACAGTACTGAAAGTAACGAAACTATCAAGTACCGATTTCAAAGTAACGAGTATATGCTTCTCATGTAACAAATCGCTGCAGGTACCGTAATATAACTATTTTTCCCATTAGTTCGCACAACGACTTCAGAAACAAGAAAAGCGAAACCGGTCTTATATAATATTCTCATCTCACTTTCGAAGATTTCATGATGAGAAAATGGAGAAATAGATATTTGCTGACAATCTGAAGGAAGAAAATCATTTCAAACGTAAAGGAAAATCCCTATTAATTAGCTCAGCAAAACACAAAAAAAAAATTATCCAAAGGCAAAAGAAAAAAGAAGAAAAACAAAGGAAGCAACTAGAAATAGCAGTGTTGAAAGTACGGTTCATGAGAGTAGTAATAGGGTTCCCGTTTTTACCCTTTGGGTACGGAACCCTAAAAACGAAATACTGTTCATTGCTAATCGCATCACTTGAGAATGGCTGAACCGATTTGGCGAATTTCTTTTTTTTTTAATATTCGTAATAGTCCGAATAAGGATTTTGGGGAAAGAAAATTTGGAATAGGCATTCCCTTCTTGGAGTTGCCATACAAAACTTTACTGTATATTTGGACACTGCCAGAGAACGCTACCACGTAGAAAGCTCAAATTTTGTACACGGCGTTTCCATAAAAATTAAAAGAGTACAAGTTCAAAAATGAACTAAATCGAGCAACCGTTTCCTGCTGTTGCCATACAAAACTTTGATTTTTCACTATATATTGCTCATATTTTGTACACGGCGTTTTCGTAAAAATTAGAAATTGCAAATACAAGTTCAACAAGAATCCGATCCGAACGGATTTAATTTAATTAGGCCTAAGATTGTACGAATTGACGAATATTTTTTAGGAATTTGTACCCCAAAAAATACGTTTCTTATAATTTTTCACTATTTTTAATATTTGTTGTTATAGCGGCATACTCTGTAAAAATTTCAACTATCTACCTATTACCGTTCATGAGATACAGCCCGCTGATAGCCAGACGGACGGATAGCGTAGGCTTAGTAATAGTAATAGGGTCCTGTTGGCACCCTTTGTGTACGGAACCCTAACGAAGCATAACTACATAAATAATGGATGTCTTTTGTTACCCATGAGTGAATTAAGGGTTTTTGTTTTGTATATTAAAAATAATTCTTGTAAATGAAGTGCCCATATCAATGGTGGAAGGTGATGTAGGATGTTAGATTCAAAAATTATAAATATTCAAAATAAGCCATGTCCTTTGTAGAAATGGTTATATTACATTTGGATAACCGGCAGTTTTAACAGAATTTTCAAAAAATAAAACAAAAACAAAAATGTATAAAAATGAAAACTAAAAAAAAATGAGTTTTAATGCGAAACTTGACAGTATGGTAAATAACATACCCAAAATTGATAAAGAAATTATCTTGTGATCACCAAGATCAGCTATATTGTTGTTTTGTTTTTTGAAAATATAAAAAAAAAGAATTGATATAAATATTAACGGCATACCTTCCTCTTTATAATGAAATAAAGATCCGATCATTTATCTCAAAAAATGGCATTTTTCTTTGAATATCAAAATAACACCTCTTATTGGAAAGCCCTTTACTTGGTGTTTCCATACAAAACTTTAATTTTTCACTATATGCATAATTCCTGTATTTTTTTTTTTTTCGTTACGAATTTTCACGAAAAACATTTCCAGCGATTCCATAGTTAACGCTGCCACCCCCATGAACTTAACGCATGTTTGAAGTCGTCCGTTTTATGGAAACACGTCAAGACACTCAAATTAAAATCAAGATCACATGCGTGACGAGTTGAAGAACAGCCAATCTGGAGAAGTATTTTCAAAACAATTACTGGACATTAGCAATGGTAAGATCCCCGTTAACATTTCGTCAGCTTGCATTACATTCACCGTCGATTTTTCACAGAATCAAAGACCGAACTTATCCGAAAGGTGCTCCCAAACATTGTTCAAAATTACAAAAAAATCATGTTTGGTTGAGTCAATATAGCACGGTTGCGAAACACATCATTGATGTCGACGAATTGAATTCCAAGATTCAAAGTGAAATTGCTGACGAATTGATGACATACAAATGAATCGGTGGATTTTCCATTACTATCCAAGGAGATGTCGTCAACTATCAAACCACATTTTTAAACTCGCTGGAATTGCCCGGATTGCCACCTCACAGTCTCCAATTGAAAGTCGGATCGGATGGCACCTGGCCTACAGTGAAGAAACTGATGTAATCGAAACAACAATTCTTAAAGGAAAGTACAAAGGAGAAGACGTTTTGATATCACGCATCCCAATGATTTCAACCGAAGATATATAAAATACAAGATATTCGCATTATGAACCACGTTCCGCCATTAGTGACGAATTATCGTAAAAATGTATAGGAAAGCACGGTATATCTCTCCTCTCTCTGTCTTTCCTATAAAAATTTATATACATTAGTCACAGAATTACGTCACAGGCTATCAGCTGCAATGTGTCAAAATTTTAATGGGAATACCTTGTCTTCTATATATGTATGTACCTTGTTCCAACCGATATGCCATTCGACTTTAAACGGCTTGCAGTTTTCGATACAGCTTGCATTCGCAATGACAATAAACAAATCACAAGGGCAGTCATTGAGTGTTTGCGGCATTAATCTTGAAAATCCATGATTCTCGCTGGTATGGTATGTCGCCTGTTCCCGTGTCGGAAAATCATCAGTTTTTTTTTTTTTTTACGCGCCAGACAACAAAACTAAAAATATCGTATATCATAAAGCATTGCAATGAATATCCTCCTCATATTGAATATTCATGCCCACAATCGTTAATAGATACAAAGATCACTCAGAAATACGTTTTTTTCTCATTTTTAATAGCCTTTCACAAAACAAACAAAGAAACAAAATTATTGAATTTGGACAGGACAACGCCTGCCGGTATATACATATATATATATAGAGAGAGAGAGAGACAGAGAGGGCGAAAGGGAGAGAGAGAGAGCGATAGGGCGAGAGGGAGAGAGAGAGAGCGATAGAGCGGGAGGCAGAAAGAGAGAGAGTGAGTGAGTGAGTGAGTGAGTGAGTAACACTGCATGTTGGGTATAAATCCTTGTTTACCATGAATTTTCCTTGTTAGTTTTTCTTTTATCTTGACATTTCAGTTTTCAAATTAATACCAAAATATGCGACAATTGCTTGTTCCTCTTAGACCTATGAAAAAAAAATATCCAGACTGAGGTTTTTTAATTTCTTTTACCCAAAGTTCTTTGGGAAAAATATAGTGCTGATACCATCCGGAGGGGATCAAAAATCCAAAATTAATAAATATTGTGTTTTTTTCAAAAAAAATTTTATTTATATATTTTTTTTTAATTTTAAAAGCTCCATTTAATATCATTAATTTGAAATATCGTAAAAAAAAATCGAGTAACCCGATCCCAAGTAAACAGCAAATTAAAAAACACGTCCATAGTGAAAACATAAATTTAAGTCACCCTGTATCCAAGACCTGAAGTCGGCAGTCTAAACAAAACAATACGGGTCCAATATTTTTTAATACTTAACTAATTCTGATAGTTTCCTCGAAATCGGAGGGGGTCAGGTCCAATGGGTAATCGTTTTGGTATGAAATTGCGAATTTAAGATATCATGGAAAATGATGAATTTCACGACAACTTTGAAAAAACGTCTCTAGTTATCTAAAAGTATTATTTAAAAACTTAAAGCTGAGATGTTTATTCTGTAAAAGACTTAAATAATGTGTTCTTAATATTTTTAATTTTGAAAAAAAAAACAACAATATTTTATAATAATACTCGTTTACACAAATTAACACCAGAAAAGTTATCATTAATTTTTGTTATAATTTCTTAAAATAAGAGAATGAAGTTTTCTGTTTTATTTCAAAACTGTCTTTTTGTAAGTCTTTAGTTTGCAAAAACCTTTTCAATTATGAACTGCATACAAAACTTATCATTTGCAAATTTTAAAGATTAACTATATAACTTGGCATCGAGATTTATAAAAAAAGTCTTTATAGATCAATAAAAACATCGATAGCCTTCCTGGGAAATACAAAACAATTTTTCAAAACGACTTATAGTATCTACAGATAGCAAGTTTTGAAAATAAACACATCATATATGTACGAAACAAATCTTTTGAAATAAATATTTTTATTGGCCTTAGGATTAACATTTTTTTTTTTAAGATAGAATGACTTAGTTAGGTAATTGGTAATTACAATTAAGTATAAATAATTATGCTCTAGGAATAAATGGTCGCGACTAAGATTTAAGTCAGTTAATTAACTAATTATTTAGATTAAATGGTCGGTGTTGCGGATCATTCCTACATATTTTTGATACTTAAAACTACGAAAACATTTATTATAGTTACACTAATAATTAAATTCTAAAAGATTGGTGGCGACTAAGATTAAATTTAGATAAATTAATTGGCCAAATCTTATACACTACGATAACCTCTGTTAGTGGTATATATAATCAATTCTAAGAATAATGTTAGAAACCATCTTTATATTTGATAATTAACACTATGAAGCATTTACTAGTGCCATCCTGTAGTGTAGTATAATTAGCTATAATAGTTATCCTCTACTAATGTAGGTACAATTAGCCATTGCACCGACCGACGTCGATTACGGTTTAGCTTAGTTAGGTTAATTGATCTGTGTTGTATGTAGACCAGTCTATTGCCTCTATAGGATTTGTGATAGTAAATTAGCTTGGAGTTGGTGTCGTATAGAAAGTTTTTAATTTTATTAATTTTATTGACCTATAAATTTACAATGTGTCTTATATACTATAGTACTAATCTATATGATTAAAGCTTAATTAGACAGGGCAATATTTCTAGCCCTATTCCCTAATCTAGAAATGATTATTTATTTGTTAGTAAACTAATTACATGTGAATGCCTGTGACTTATACTAAAATAATTTGTACCTAGGCAGGGTAGCAACACTTTTGTTATATATAACATGTCATGTGTTAGTTGTATACATAAATAGCTGTTTATATTTGCGTGAAATTTTTTTTAGTCTAAAAATTAAATAATTATTATGTACATATACCTATACATTATCATTTATTAAGAAAGTACCAAATCAGCAATAAGTGTCGTTTTTATATTAGTTCTACTGTGCTATGTTATATACAAGGTGATTAAGATTTGCAATGGATGGCTTATGGAAATGTATTAGTTCACTTGTTTCGTTGTATAATGCATTTTGGTTGTGCAGATGTGTAATGTAATACGGTATTTTCACTGACATATATAATATGGACTGCTTAACTTTCTATTTCACGTGGGCTCAATTGCTTCTGTCAGTAAAAGTTCTTACGCCGGTGCCAACATTGAAAAAATCTTTGGCGGGAAGTTGAAAAAATGAGCGCGCAGCTCGAAAAGTGATTATAATAAAACGTTTCGAACTTCTGCTTCATATCTTATGAATATATTGCGTTTGGTAAAACAATTTTATCAGTAATAACCCGAAATAATTAATTTAAAAATATTTATTTCAACGGACCCACTTATTTATTTGTTGTTTACAATTCTCTCTCAGTTGGTACTTGGTGCTTAGACAGAAAGAGTCAGCAATATAGAAATGAGCCCACTTTTTGCATTGCATTTCTATTAACGTAGTCAGTTCATATTATACATGTCAGTGGGTATTTTGTATCTGTTTCTTTCTTAGTTCAAGTAATCTGGCGGAAAGTTGGTGCAGTCATTGATTAATGGGTTTTCTGGAAAGACTAGTTTATTGTAGAAGTTCAGCGTTTGTTTAATTATTTCCTTGTGGATTCTTACAATATTAGTCATGTGCATCTTCTTAGGGTGGCTCTTTCGAATTTACTTAGGCGTTCCATTTGATGGGAGGAGAGGTCGGTCCAAATTGGGCCGGCGTACATTAGTATGGGACGTATAAGTTGCTTATAGCAAATGTTTTTAATTTTTTTAGTTAACATATCCTTCGAATTTAGAAGCGTTCTGAGGATATGGTATGCTATAGTGGCTCTTTTCCAGTATATAATCAATGTGTCTGAATGGTTTCAGGTCAGAGGTAAACGTTAGGCCTAGGTATTTAACCATGTGTTTTTTGGCTATAGATGTATTGTTTATCGGAAGACTTATTGATTCTAGGAGTCTTTTCTGGCTTGGTCTGATTTATTTATTGCTTGTGAAAGCAATTGCTTCACATTTGTTAGCATTTACTTTTAGTTTCCAATGTGACAAAAATTCTATGGCTGTAGTTATGTAGCTAGGAGTTGCGTGGTTCTTATTATGTCCTTTGAGGAGATGTAGATTATAATATCGTCCACATAGAAAATTGTTTTTAGGTTCGCGGATATTGGGCTTGGTGGTGGAAAGTCAGACGTGTATATATTGTATAGAATGGGTGAGATGATAGCTCCTTGGGAAAGGCCAATTGTGGGGCAAATGCAATATAATATGATACCTGTCTTTTATATTCAAATTTATCAAAATTTTCAACTTTTTATACCCTAGCTGAAATCAAGTTTGTCATTCCGTTTGTAATGCACAGAAATAACTCTAGTAGAGTAAAATGGGTTCAATACCTACGCATAAAATTAAAAGTTATTTTAATTTTTGCATCCCCGTCTGTCAGTACGTCTGTCCATCCGTTCATCCGTTCGTCTGTCCATCCGTCATCACGGTAACTCGAGAAGGTTTTTTAACAAGTAAATTTAAGTTCGAAAATGGTACAAATCCGATAATTCCTTCGTGGGGTTGCCCTACAAAAATTTCGTTTTTCACTATACATTTGGAAACTGCCTGCCATAACAATAATAAATACAATTCCAAAAATAAGCTATATCGGACAACCCCTTCTTGGTGTTGCCATATCAAAGTTTAGGATTTTTACTTATTCTGTAAAAACGATCCTAGGCATTTTTAATGTACTGAAAAGTTCAAAATATGAAATCCTATAAAATTGATTATGATTATTTCTACTGTCCGACGAACCATTCTAGAAACATATATTCGAAAAACCACTACAAAAATAAAAAATTCAAAAAAGGGTGACTATACGAAATTCAATACGGGCATTCATCTAAGGGTATCATAAGAATTGGTCTTAGACCAATTCTAGCTCTTTACTTGTTTATAATAGGTAGAGCGTAGACGCTGCTCGAGAATGAGAAGCATTCGGAAGGTGGAGAGCTGCAGCACGAGCAGCATACCAATTTTACTGTAAGCAAATAGTTTCGACCATTCTGAGATTTTGAAATTTCTGATCGCACGGCTGGGCAATTCTTTACCTACGATTTGAGGTGATTATATAATAATCCAATTCTCATTATGTGCTATGAATTTGTGATACAATTATTATTTGTATCAATAATTACAACTTGCGATTGAGCACGCACAAACTTAAAGTACTATACTGCGGAGCAATTTACTGTGATGACACGTCTGGGCACAACTGTAACAAAATGCTCGTACATCTTGCTTACTACATCTGGGTTGGCCCACATACAACCACAAGTTAGAAACAAATAATAATAACCAAATGTAACCGGCCGTGACATGAAAGTGAGCTACAAGTAGAGCGAATAACCAAATGATCTTGACTAATAAGATTTTAGATGCAACTGTTAAAATTTTCAAGATACTTGGATAAGATAGAAGGGTGCTAAAAATTAATTAAAAATCGAGATTCAAGTGAATAGAAAAAGTTATTATCAACGTAATTTATGAAAGTACATACATAGATATGCTGAAGAAAAATCGAAATTGATTAACTTTATCAACCGGAACTCTGTTGAAATTCATTATCCATACATTTACATTAAAGTAATCGATTATTATCAATATCATGATTAAAGTTATTTTTTATTAGGTAGATACTTTTGAGTGCTGGTGTTCAGATCTGCGTATTTATGTATATATAAAGAATATAACTGCTCAGGATTTTTTTGTCCTAAAGTTCTCTACGATGTTCTGCTAAAAATAATGGGGTTTCACCTTACCGATCACAATATATGTATGTAGATTTGTGAAATTTCAATCTTTGAAGATAGGAAAAATTGTAATAAATGTAAGAATTCGATTTATCTAGTGCAACATAGTCATACCATCAGTAACCAAGTTTATACTCTTGTTTCAATTTCCTCAGTTATTTTGTTTTTCATTGAATTTTGTAGAAACCGCATAATAATGAAAGAATCGGACGGCTGCTTTTTTCCTTTTATTTCATTTCGAAATATTTCATTAAATTGCAATTATAAGCTACACCTTTAAAATTAACACCAATTGCTGAGACAAAAAAAAAACAACTAACAAAAATGAAAATAAGAGTCAGAAAACAAGGTTTTCAGGTTTGATACATATATAAACGACGAGAATATATAAGTAGTTAGTACATTACGAAATAATTCTGCATATTTGTACAATTATGTATCTTTGTTCCTCTAAAAATTGAGAAGATAAAATATAATACTAATTGAAAAGTGATTTAGATGAAACACAATGACATATAAAAGTTTTACAATTATAACTTGAAAAATATTATTACATACAAGGAAAGAAGATGCAAAAGTCGTGGCTACGAGCTTTGTTATACCTATACTTAAGTTTTGTGGTTAGGCTATTTCCACTAAGGTGTCGCGTTTAGAAATGCTATTTTCTGATTCAAATCAAATAGAATTTATTTATAGGCTCCTACTTGAAGCAACATACAATGTTGGGCATTACGATATTTGTAGCTTAGGATAACAGCAAGGTACCGAAATTGCTAATCCGTCGACAATTCTTGACAAAGCAAATGTTCAAATTTAAATTTAAAATAAAACCAAAATTAAAATTAAAGATTAAACTTATTCTTACAATAAAGTTGTCCAATGAGATGCATAGCGGACAGCCCCCGAGGGTGGCATTATATTAGTTTTTTTTATAGCCCTTAGCAATAATAAAGGGTTTTCCAATAAGAGGTGTTATTTTGATATTCAAAGAAAAATGCCATTTTTTGAGATAAATGATCGGATCTTTATTTCATTATAAAGAGGAAGATATGCCGTTAATAATGGCAAATAACATCAGCCAAAGGACCACCACGACCACGCCTACAGGACCATATCCTTTTCATGAAATTTGCCATAACCAAATCGCAAAGTGGCTGCCCTATGTCCTCGATAGCCTCACGAATTCCATCTTTGAGGTCTTGAATCGACGCTGGGCTGTTGGGGTAGACCTTCTCTTTCACGTGGCCCCAAAGGAAGAACTCGCAAGGTGTTAAGTCATAAGATCTCGGTGGCCAATTGTGATCACCTCTTCGAGAGATATCAGGGTCCGGAAACTTTCCCGTAAAAGATCAATGGTTTCGTTGCTTGTATGGCACGTAGCGCCGCCTTGTTGAAAGTAAACGTTGTCCAGATCAATACCATCCAATTCCGGCCATAAAAAATCATTAATCATCTGTCGATAGCGCAATCCATTCACCGTAACTGTTGCTCCAGCCTCATTTTCGAAAAAGTAAGGTCCAATGACCCCGCGGGACCATAAACCGCACCAAACAGGCTTTTCAACAATAACTCTTGGGTTTTCCGAGCCCCAGATGCGACAAGTTTGCTTGTTGACGAAGCCATCGAGGTGGAAATGCGCCTCATCACTCAAGATGAGTTTTCGATGGAATTCCGGATCATTTTCATGCATTTCAATGACCCAATCAGCAAAGACTCGACGTTGTTGATGATCAGCCGGCTTGAGTTCTTGTGTTAACTGAACTTTATAAGCCTTAAGACCCAAATCTTTATGCAAAATACGGTGTAATGACGTTTGTGGAATGCCTAATTCCAAAGAACGACGAGGAATGGACAAACCTGGGTTTTCTTCAACACTTTCGGCTACAGCAGCAATATTCTCGGCTGTTCTTGAGCGATGTGCACGGGTTTTATCCTTCACATCACTAATTTGTCCCGACAGCCCGAATTTTTCTACCAATTTCTGTATTGCGGTCCGACAAGGTGCTTCACGACGACCCAAAAATGTTCGAGTTTTACGAACCGTCTCTGCCGCATTTTCACCATTTTTATAGTGAATTTTAATAATTTCAATGCGTTGTTGAAGCATGTATCGTTCCATTTTTATTAATGGTGTAGTTTCTACTTGTCAAATGTCAAAAAATGACAGCTCCAAAGTGACATCTACCGAAATAGCGGGCTAATTAAAATAACACCTCTTATTGGAAAGCCCTTTAGATATTGGCGATGACATTAGTGAGGATGATAGACATTAGCGATATATCTTAGCGATTAGACATTAACGACTGATTAGACATAGTGATTGACCAGGCTTCTCTCAGAGAGTAAATAACTCTTTTTTTAATTCTTTGGTGGGGCCAATTTCTCTGATGTCGCCAGGTAAGCTGTTCCACGTTGTGACCCCCTGGGAGAAGATGTTCCTGTTGCAAAACTGAGTACTCACCCTAGGAAATATCAGTCTGCGGCCATGCCTATCACTCCACGAAAAGCGTTTACACACATACCCAGGCAATAAACCAATTCTGGCCTTATGTATAAACGACAATGCTTTGAGATCATACATTCATTGTAGCGATCCAGGGAGAAGAATTTCCAACAGTGGACCCAGATGCGCCCTGCATCTCAGTTTGAATACAAATTTGGCACATGCCTTGAGAGCACGCAGCAATTTGGACAGTCCAGACTGGACTATGAGAATGGATAAAGTACAATGTTCACATAAAGAAACTGAGGTAGTAAAAGTGCATTGAACAGTCGCAATCTTGTAGTCTCATCAAGACGACGGGAAGCTGCGTAGAGGGAGCGAAGTCCATAATATATTCGAGAGCACATCAAATTTATATGTGCCTTCCAAGAGAGACAGGAATCCATAAGGAGTCCCAGGTTCTTAACAAATTTCGATGTTAGGGGAATGCTATGATCCAAGATGGTTATAAAGGGTATCTGTGATGATAGGTTAGCGATTCTGTTGGGTCTAATAGCATAATGGATAGCTTGCGTTTTAGTTGGGTTCAGCGCTAAGCCATTAGTTGCTGCCCAAGATGCAATATCCTCTAGAGTTTCATTGATTATTATTATTGATTCATGTTATCTGTCTGCTGTATATCTGGATATCGTCAGCGTATATGTGAAAATGAACATTGTTGAGAATCTCCCCTATATTCTTTAACTTATTTTATATTTTGGCAGCTTTGATTTGTAACAAAAAAAAAATATTTGTCTTTGTTTGTGTTCACGTGGTCAAAAAAAGCAATTTCATTAAAAATTGGAAAAGGTACGTGAAAAATTTTAAAATCTAATTGATTCGATAATAATATTCATAAAAACTAATACTGTTATGGCCATACTGTAAAATTGTATAACAGTTTGTTGATTTAATTAATTGAATATGGGCGTTGTTTGCTCACAGATAAACTTCCAACTGCCGTCATCCCAAAAAGCATCGATGTTGTGTGGAACATACTGGTGGTTAAAGACAAGCCGGTGCACCTAAAAGCAATGGAGTAGCTAGGTGGGGGCGATGAGGCAGCCAGCCGCGGGTGTCACCAATTTAAGGGTGACACCCGCAATTTAAAAGACATTAAAAACTTATATCACACACACACACCGCGTATATCTGGCGTAAAGGCTCGTAGCACTTCATGAAGAAACTAAAAATTTCAGCCACTTAGTGTAAAATGTCGTTAAACGCAACCTTCATGAAGTACTAAGTTACATCAAGTGTCTACGACAAATGTCAAAAGTGTGCAAAATTTAAAAAACAATAAAATAAAAATAATTCTAAAGTTCTTAGTAATTCGCAAAACTTAAAGTGATTGAAATGCAAGGGTAAACGTGTTTATACATGAGATCTAAAAGGTTCCCAGCATTATAAACTTCATTAAATCGAGCAGCTAACTGGGTCACAAATAAACATCTGTATGAAACTGAAAGTGGTTATCCAGATTATTTGAAATGTTCCAGGAAACGAAATGAGGAAGTTGGATGATATAGAGTGAACCAGACCAATTCGTTCAATTTAAGATATAAGAAAGCTCCTGAATCATATTGATACGAATTTAATTAAACACAAAAACACATTACACATAGTTCATACTCTGTGAATTGTAAAAATATATCTGAAATTGAGTCCCCAATATTAAACAAAAAGATAAGGTTAAAAGAAAAGTTGGAAAATCTCAAGACGGAACAAATGTTTATATATGTATACAACCAAGAATGAAATGGATTGGGTTTGCTAGGCTTAGACATAGGGCAAGCGAAGAAAACCAAAGAAATGTAGTCAATCAAATGCAATCCCATTTGACCCTGAAAAGTTGAATCATTCTTCTGCACGCGCTGCAATAATCGAGTATATTATGTACATACACGACTAGTAGTGTTTGCTCACTTGACCCATGTAGGAATTTGATTTGGTGTACATAGTCATACTAGTGCGATATGAGCTTCTATTACGATTGGTTATGCAATATCTGTTGGGACAGTAGTCGTTAGAGACTTAAAGCTTTCTCAACAACTTGTATTTGAAAAAATAAAAATAAAAAATACCAACCTGTATACCAAATGAATCTCAATCAACGTCAAGAGTAAAATATGGGAAATTTAAAATGATCATTCGCGTCCCATTTATAATTATTACAATTTCATAGATACTACTCTACTTCAAGTAGGTAGACTTGGACACATCAAGCCCTCGGTATTATCGTCTCTCATTAATGTGCGCTTTTATTTGATGGATTCTTCTTAATAAATTAATCATTGAAAAGAATTATTATTTGTTGTAATACTGTCAGTAATTTTAATCTTTAGTCATTTATTTCTTGAAAAGTTTCGTAACTATACCTACATTTTCGCAACATACATAGACTAGAAGTAAGAGAAAACTTTGTCAAATTAAAATGAGGTGAAAGTTATCAGTTATAAGGAGACGATGCGATAGTAGTAAACAACTTCCGAAAAGTCTTCCTTCTGTTTTATTTATGTAATTTGAAATTATTTCTATTCCCTAGAATCTAGAGTCTAGATGAAATCCATTTAATACCTATCTACATAAAAACAAGTAAAAAAGTTAGAATTGGTCGAAGACCACTTCTTATGGTACCCTAGATGAATGCCCGTATAAAATTTCATGTGGTCACCGATCTATGCAAGTTTGATGTCTGAAGTGGGTTTTCGCATATATATCTAGAACTGTTCGTTGGACAGTTAAAATGATTATGACCAATTTCATAGTATTTCATATTCTGAAGAACTTTTCAGTACAATAAAAACGTCTAGGACTTATCGTTTTTACAGTATACGTAAAAAACCGAAATTCTTATATGGCAATACCAAGAAGGGGTTGCCTGATTTCGCCCATTATTGAAGATTTATTTGCTATAGGTTTGTTCGATGAAAACACCGTGTACATTTTCCCCTTCAATATATACGCAGGGTTTTTGCGTTTAGCGAACAAGTTTCTAAAACACTGAGTAAGCCTAGTGTAATGACATTTCTCTGACAGTTCTCGTGAGTATAATTAATTGCAAGACAAATAAAATGTGCTCTAGCTATTTAACTATTTCTTTTCTTCTAATTTTTGCTCAAGAAGTAATTTATATGCCCCAATTACAACAATTTGCAGGTGACAAATCTCAAATCATTATCCCAATAAATTTTTACTGTAAGCTCGGGGTAGCCCTAGGTTTTTCAAAAAACAAGATAGTCTAGCCCGATGTAGCCCCATGTTTACCCTGGGTTCTCATCAAACAGACCTTATTATTATGAAAACACTGTGGACGCAATGGCAAACCTACACAGGAGTTGCCCGATTAATCCCATTTTCGAACTTACATTTACTTTTTAAAAAAAAAAACAGTCTGTCGCACCGATATAAATTTTTTCGAGATTTTTCGAGATGATTAACCTAATTTTACAAGTGCAATTATTATGGTGTGCGTCATGGCTTTGCATTTACAACAGTATGCGAATAGCACAAGTACAATTATTAGAAAAACAAAAGGTAGCATTATAAATTAAACAAAGTACGAATATCAGACCCAAGCCTTGCTGGCTCACTTACAATGACAGGTCTTAAAACAAACGCACTCCAAAAGTCGATCCCCAGGTACAAGGGTTGCACAAAGATGGAACTATGTGTAGTCTCATCATACGCGTCTTTTCGCCATATTTTAAAAGGACTCAAGTGAAAGCGGTCTTCTTTTAACAGGGTGCGAATCTGATACAAGTAGATTTTGGAGGTTCGAGTGATAGTCTTCTCATTTAAACAGGGTGCGAGTCTTATACATGCAATTTTTTGCAGTTCGAGTGATAGGCTTCTGGTTTAAATAGCGTGCGAAGCTTATAAATGTCATTTTTGGCAGTTCGAGTGATGGCCATCTACTTTGAATAGAGTGCGAATGCTACAGGTACAATCTTCGGTAGTTTGAGTAGTAGCCTTTTACTTTAAACAGGGTGCGAAGCTTATAAATGTCATTTTTGGCAGTTCGAGTGATAGTCTTCTGCTTTAAACAGGGTGCGAATTTTCCAGGTATAATTATTGGAAGTTCTTGTGACAGCCTTCTACTTTAAACAGGGCGCGAATCTTTCAGGTACAATTTTTGGAAGTTGGAGTGATACCATTCTATTTTAAACAGGGTGCGAATTTTCCAGGTATAAGTTTTGGAAGTTCGAGTGAAAGCCTTCTACTTTAAACTGGGTGCGAAGCTTATACATGCAATTTTTGAAAGTTGGAGTGATACCCTTTTATTTAAATAGGGTGGCAATGTTGATGGCAAACTGTTCCACATTTGTACTGTTTTGCTTATGAATGATTCAAGAAATTTCATGGTATGGCCGAATTTGACTTCAAGGGTGTGAGGATGAGCTCGGGTTACAGCTCGTGTGGTGCGCAATATAAGAATTCTACAAGGGATCAGGCTAGAAATTTCGTCAGAGCAATGACCATAGAAATAGCGATAAATGAGAGACAGACATCTGACATTACGTCGGTGCTCTAGGGAATCAATAGTTGCTATTGATATGTCATCGTTAATATGCCGGAAGGCCTTCTTTTGGACTTTGTCTAGCGCGGACAATGCAGTGCGTACCGCATCTGCCAAAATATAGGAGTTATATTTTTATCTAACATGAGATTTGTAGATTAACGCTAAATCTGATGGAGTAAAATATTGCTTGCATCTTTGCAAGAAGCCCAGGCATTTCATCGCATTTTTGGCAATACCAAAAATTTGATCGGACCAACTAAGATTGTTGGATATTTCAATGCCTAAGATGTTAGGAGATGGTGAGTTCGAGATATCTTCTTTCGTCATATATTTCCTGGTATAAAATTATTTATTTACAGAGCAGTGTGAATATCTTTTTTAATGCAACTAATAGTGGATTTATTTGTGAATACTTTAAATTTGACAAAATGAGAGTTCCGGAAAAGTTTAAATCAGAGAAAATTGGAAAGCTTACCGTTGAATTTTATAAAATTATTGGTAAAAACTATACAGTTAGTGATTTAGAACTGACAAATTTTGATAAATATATTCAAGAATGTGAAAGTGAAACGGCTGTTTCCACAGCTATTTTAGGTGGCATCCGAAGGTATACGTTAATATTAAAGGATTTATCCGAAAATTTGGTTGGGGCTTCTAAACAAGTCAATGCTACTGACTCTTATAATTTACAAGAAGAAAATTATCAGATCCAGAAAAAAATTTCATATCAAAATAAAGAAAGCATATTGCATGACCTTTATGATGATATTGAAAATGGCATTATTATTATTGAACAATTTTTGTCAAAAGCTGCCGGATCAATGACACATCAAAATTATTATAAAATTGCTCAAGAGGCAATTTCAAGATTAATGGACATTAGTGAACAAAATGATCCAAGCCAAGACATCGATGATTTTCTTGGAGTGAATTCTAATAAGCGGACTCGAGCTCTTAGCTCTAAGTATTTTGGCAAAGAATGGGTCAACTTATGGTGAAAATTAAATAAAAATAAAAAAATTATATACATACAACGCAATATATAATCTCACCTATCGACTTCTGTCAGCAATCGTATGATCTACAGATAATCTTGTCCCAGTCATTTAAATTAATAATACTAATCTCTCTGTTCAATACTTATATTTAATTATAACTACTCTTAATTTACAAATAAAGATTATTTTCAAAACAACACGATACATAACGTAACTAAACTCAAACTTAATCACTCACATAGCATTGCTTGTACGTGAGAATTGTAAAAGAAAAATATAAGATGCTAATTACTCTGCGTTATAAAAATACAAGTGAAGCAGACAGAAAATGACTCGATTTGATAGGATAGTGAGTTTTTTTTTAATTCTTAATATTGCACTAAACAAAACTGAAAATATACTCCTTTAATTTAAATTTGTAATTTAATGAATGCAGAATATTCTTAAGATCATTTGGAAGTCTATTGTACAAATTTGGTCTGATGTAGTAGACGCATTTGTCCATTAAACTGTTGTCAATTTTTTTCTTTCTTAGAGCTTGCCTCCGGGTATTGTGACTTGATTGATGAAGAGGAAATCTTGTTACATTTTAATTAAAATTTTTAAGACTGACAAAGCTGTAGATTTGACGCATAGTCATTACTTTAAACTCTTTAAACGCCTGTGTAGTGGAGTAGAATTTAGATTTTTTTATATACTTCTGAACTATCTTCCCTTGAGGTTTGCTTATCAGGGGCATAAGACTTGTTGTATTGAATGATTGACTGCGTTAAGGTAAAATACACCATTCGCATAAATTCTATATCTATAAATCCATGATAGTCAGAATCTTATACAGTGCAAACATATATAACACATGCCTATCCCATTTACAATTTTCGTCCATTATGGCACCAAGGCATTTAACTTCATGTACTGACTTGAGCGTATGTATTTTATGAGAACTATTTTTTCGCAGTTCGATCTCAATTCTAGGTGAAGACTTTTTGGCTCTAAATATTATAAAACTAGTTTTCTTTTATTGAGATAATTTATTTAGACTTAACTAACGTTGAATAATACTCAGGAATTAATTAGTCGAGGAAGTTACTGACTGAGTTCCATTTTGTACTGCAAAATAATAAAACATGTTCTGCATGTTGAGCTAATATTTCGTTCTTCGAAAAATTATAGCAATTACCCGACAGTCATTTAAAGTAGTTAATGATTTAGATTTTATTCCTTATACAGTTTTACCAAACTTTTTCTTATACGTTATAATTTTTTCCTACAACTTCTTTGGATCAGGCGCGTATACGGGGGGGGGGGTCACGAGGGTCATGACCCCCCCCCCCCCCAAAGAGTGCCACCTCACCTACGCGGTGAATTGAAGCAAATCGCGCTCTACTGTAGAGCACGTTGTAAAAGTTTCACAGGGCGATTTTTGTATGGTACGGGCACAATATTTAGCTGACGCCAGCGTTTAATGCTGGTGATATAGCGCACTTCTCTAAATTTATAACCTTAGCGCTGCTGTGTCACAGAGATAATCTGCGGCAAAGCTTAGTTAATGATAAGTTAAGACAGAGGCGAACAAGATTGGAAATTTTTCGTGTTTTCTAGAAGGAAACAAGTAATGTCATATACTTATGTACTTATGTCTTTGCATGAATGGGGGAAAGAGCTTCGCTATGCATTATTGTAGTGCGACTGAGCTGAGACAACGAGTTAAAAACAAACAAGTAAAACAGTTAGAATTGATACCCTAGATGATGCCCCTTCTGGGCAAGTTTGATTTTTGAAGTGGTTTTTCGAAAAAATGATTATAACCAATTTTATAGAATTTCGTATTCTGAAGTTTTTAGTACAATAAAAATGTCTTGGACTAATCGTTTTCACAGTATACGAAAAAACTCTAAATTTTTTTATGGCAACACCTAAAAGGGGTTGCCCGATTTAGTCCATTTTTGAAGTTTTATTTGCTAGTACAATGAAAACACCGTGTCCAATCCAAATATATAGTGGAAAACGAAATTTTTGTATGGCAACCCCACGAAGGACTTGCCCGGTTTGTCTTATTTTCGAACTTAATTTTACTTTTTTTTTAAGTTCGTGTACAAAATTTCAGCTCTCTAAGTATACGCGTTCTTGAGTTATCGTGCGCACAGACAGACGGACGGACGGACATTCAAAAATCAAAATAACTTTTAATATTATGCGTGGGTGTTCAATCCATTTTGTTCTACCATCATTATTTCGAGGTCTTACAAATTGAATGACAAACTTAGTATACCCTTAGATTTCATGTAGAGTATAAAACGAGAGAACCTAGGATTATCTGAACGACAAAATCTTATTAAATCCCTCAAAATCCTATCAAATTATTCATAATAATGTACTCCCGGTCACAGTACTTCACTTTTTTAATAAAAAGATAAACTGCGCTTTGGCCCAGATGCTGAAAGGAGATGTAAAATTTCTGTCAAATAAAATTTTCATTTTTCCCGAAAATATCAGAGAATCCAGCATTAGTTTCTCCCATTTAATCACTTCATCAGAGCAAAACGAATGTAAACAGAAGCACGTGCTGTTCAAATATCATAGGAATTATACTAACAAACATTGGTTATACTACAAAAAACATTGGATATTTCTCACAATATTTCAGCAAAAATCGGTTTTCACAAAAACGCGGGAGCATTTTATGAGAGTAAAACCTGAAAAGTCCGCCCCTTCTCATTTATTTATGAAAATGAATCATTTGCCATTTCCGTTTATTTGCATGTAATCAGCGTTTTCACATTTTATGTCCATATTCATAAAAATTTTAAAGAGAGTTCGATATCTTTTTGTTATTTTTTCTTCTTCTTTCTGTCCTTTTCTAGCCGTGTACATTTAAATTTAAAACAATCGAAAATATCTTCTATGTCCTATATTTAGTTATTCCATCTTTGCCTGCGGTGGGGATGTTTCTTTGAGTTTCTTATGAGTACTAATAGTGGCAATAATAGCCATTCGCTCGTAGCTCTTCATATTTGAAATACGTACGAATTTTTTTGAATTTTTTTGTGATTTTATATAGTGTCGAACGAAAAGTCATCTATCGTACCTATCACAGGATGGTAAGTAATTTTGGAATACATATTTATTTTATTGTTTGAAAAAAGGAATGAAATGCTTTTATATTTTTTTTTGCGCCGATTACTCGTATATACTCGTATATATATGATAAAAAAATTTAAAAGAGACTTCTTCCTACTTTTTCAACCCCCCCCCCCCTTCGCACTCACTCAAACATTTTAGTTGTGACCCCCCCCCCCAGGCTATAGGTCTGGATACGCGCCTGCTTTGGATCATGTCTGGTATACTGAATTTAATTTTAATTTTAATTTGATCTTGACATTTTTAAAACAGAATTTAGTTTATTATTATCCACCTTCAGGTAAATTTTTAGCTCTATATTAATAGATTGTTGTTTTAAATGACTTGCCAATTTATTTCTGAGCTTAATAGATGTTACTAATACCACCGTTACCCATTGTGTGATCGATTTTAGTTTCGGCCTTTGAACAAATTTTTCAGTTTTTTTTGGCTCCTTCGTTGTAGGCTCCAATATTTCAAATAGTTTATTCATACAGTCTTCAGCATTTTTTTAATTGTGGACTTCAGACCAATCTTGTATCATCTGAATCAGTATAATTGGACTATAGTCTATGACCTCAACAAAAACTAATTTACCTAAAGCGCTATAGTGATCTGTTATATATGTTCAAAGTATCTGTGGCATAAAATTAAAGATATTGTTATGTTTGCAGAATATATGGTCAAGACAGGATTGTTTTGTTTTGCTATCTCTAGTGGCTCCTAACAAATGTTTCAAGAAACCATTTTTAGTCAGTGTATCGAAATAATCATGACTGAAGAATTTCTTCTTCCTAAAATCTCAATGATTATATCCTCTATTATACAGTGACTCGTGGGTTTTTCAGTTTTGTACAAATATTCGTTAAGAGATGAGATGAAGTCGTTTGCACTAGCGTTAGGAGCTCTATAAAATATAGCTCTTATTTTAACTGATATATTTTCACAAAATTTCGTTTACTTCCAGCGCATTTGTTGAGTTTGAACTGCCAGTAGTAGCAGACGCGTGCGCTACTTTCCCCAGCTATTCCGCCATACCAAACACCTCGTTGCGAGTTTTGAGTGTTAAAACTCGGATTAGTGCCGTGACCGCCAAGGGGAAGGACTTTTATACGCTATATTTAAATTGCACATCCAAGGTAAGTCTGCTCGATTTTTCTTTAATTCATCCGCATTCAGGTGTAATTTCACTGCTTTGAATGCAATTAATCGGTACCCACTGCTAAGCATCTGACTGCTTGTTTGGGTGCAAAGGTCAGCACAGTAATCATAGCACTACCTGCCAGCGGTTTGGCTTGCAATTGGGTCTCGTTGTCATGGTCAATTCAGTGACTGCGTGCATTTGATTGAAATTTTTGTGCGCTTATGCTCATTCGGGAATTTTGCTTTGATTTTTGAAACATTCGTGGATTACAAAGTAATTATTTCTCATTGTATTGCCACTTGTCTTCTTTTAAACCGGCTGTTTTGGGCCTAAATGAAACCAAGGTTACCTCTGATGCTGATATCAATCAGTTTCGCTTATCGGGTTATCACTTAGTGCCACTCTTCTCACCTCAGAGGGGAATCGCTCTGTATATTCGAAATGATGTGCCTTTCTCCTTTGTCTCTGAATTTGCTTCAACTAATCCAGAGTTTAATTACATCTGGATTAGATTTAAACTTTTCAATGCCCATAACATGCATTGGCTCAGACATTCTTCAACCACAAGTCCAGCAGGGAGACATGTTGGACTATTTAGCGAGTCCTTTAACTTGCAACAGTTAGTTGATAGCACAATTCATTTGCATGATATAATTGGACATAGCGTCAACCTATTAGATCTGTTTCTAACATCTCATCCTGACAAGTACTCCACGTCAGTGTCATCTCCTCTTGGGAAGTCAGAACATTGTCTCGTTTCAGCCCAGTTCTCCATATCATCACTGAAACCCACCAGTCACCCTTGTAAAAAGCGATTGGTGTGGCACTATGATCAAGCTGATTGGGCTTCACTCAACAAATTCATTAGAGAGTTAGACTGGTCTGAGTGTTTTTTCTCAAGAGATGTTGAGTGTTGCTCTGAATCCATTATCAACATCTTATGGTTCGGGATGTGCAGCTTTATTCCGCACAGTTACAAGAATATTAAACCTAACAATTCATCTTGGTTTAACAATGACTGTCATACAGACATTAAAAACAAAGAAGCTGCATTTCAGGCATATAAACTGTGCCATTCTGCGGAACTGAGACAGATCTATACAGAAGCACGTAACACCTGCAAATCTATTATTCAGAGAGCTAAGTTCCAATTCAACCAAAACATTAGACAGAAAATCTTTACTAGTCTAAAGGGTAGTAAGAGTTTCTGGTCTCTTGTTAAAACAGTCAAGAACAACTGACGGACTCTAAGGATTTGAGGGCTGCTTGACTGTCCGAGAGCATAATATTGGTTGAGCCATTTATGGCTCTTTAAATGCAGATATTGGCACATTCTATTATGGGCAATACCTCGGCTTTGAATGCGGTACGAGTAGAGCCCAGAGCCTTTGATATATGGAATTTGGGGCCGTATACGCCCAGTCCGACTTCATTGTTCGTTTTTGAATCGTCTGTATACCACACCATCGATCCTTGTTGGAAGGATGGTTTAGTGTAACGCCATTGCTGTCGGTCTCCCACAACCACTTATAATGGTCTTACAAAATCCACCCTGGGTGTAATTATATCAGATATTGTTGTCATTTGCTCAAAACATATCTGTTTTAAGATACTTAAATGACCAACGAAATCGCCTGGCTTTAACTGTTTCTCCTTTTGCACTCTAATAGCACTGGAGATCGCTTCCTTTTTCACCTGCAAATGTAGGGGAGGAAGGTTTAGTAAGGCTTCCATGGCTGCTGTAGGACGTTTTTCTAGACAAGCAAGCCACTGGGTTTTTTGAAGCGAAGCCTCAGCCGTGATTTGTTTTTGACCACCATACCAGGGCCGTATAGGTGACCATGGGTCTACCAACCGTGCTGTACATCCAGTATATCATTTTTGGCTTCAGACCCCATGTTCTGCTAATGAAGTGACGACACGTGTAGAGAGATTGCACCGCTCTATCCGTCACTCTGGATAGATGCGAATTCCAGGTAAGTTTCTTATCTAGAGTTACCCCCAGATATTTGACTTCGTCTGAGAATAGCAATTCCGTGTTGTCAAGAATAGGAGCCGTTAGTGAAAGCTTCGATCTTCTTGTAAACGGAACGATAATCGTCTTATTGGGGTTTATGCTAAGGCTTTTGTTTAAACACCACGTGCGGATTTTGGAGGGGGCATTTTGGATGAGGTCGGATATGACTTGATCATGCTTGCCCCGTATTGTGACTACTAGGTCATCCGCGTAGCCTTGTACATTAAAACCTGAACTGGTAAGTTTCTCTAGCAGGTCATCTATTCCGATCGACCACAGGAGTGGAGAGGGAGCTCTTCCTTCTGGGCAGCCTTTTGCTGCGTTGATCGTGATTGAACAGTTCACTAGAGTTGTGGTTATCCTCCTGCTTCTAAGCATGGAGTCTATCCAGTTTACCGTGTAGGGCTCAAAGCCTTTATCCTCTGCAGCTGATTTTATTGCATCGAAGGAGGAGTTATCGAAGGCTCTTTCTATGTCCGCAAATGGACGTAAGGCCACCTCTTTTGCTTCAAGAGCTTTTTTGAGGTCTTTATATGGTGTAATGACGTTTGTGGAATGCCTAATTCCAAAGAACGACGAGGAGTGGACAAACCTGGGTTTTCTTCAACACTTTCGGCTACAGCAGCAATATTCTCGGCTGTTCTTGAGCGACGTGCACGGGTTTTATTCTTCGCATCACTAACTTGTCCCGACAGCTCGAATTTTTCTACCAATTTCTGTATTGCGGTCCGACAAGGTGCTTCACGACGACCCAAAAATGCTCGAGTTTTACGAACCGTCTCTGCCACATTTTCACCATTTTTATAGTGAATTTTAATAATTCCAATGCGTTGTTGAATCGTCTATCGTTCCATTTTTATTACTGGCGTAGATTCTAATGTCAAATGTCAAAAAATGACAGCTCCAAAAGTGACATCTACCGAAATAGCGGGCTAATTAAAATAACACCTCTTATCGGAAAACCCTGTATATCTTTTCTCTGAGTCTCCGCTGTCATATTTTAGCTGCTAGCCCGAGGATCCCTTCCAACGCGATTTTTAACTTGACAGCAGAAGACTGTTCGATTGATGTCTCATCATCTTGCATGCAAGTTCATTTAAAAAATGGCATTGAGGCGTAAAGTCTTGCGTATATTGGAAAATTATAGCAATAAAGGAAGTAGCGGAATGATAAAAACCCAAGGAAATGTTGAGAGGAAGGTGTTGGTAAATGATGTAATGCAAATGATCCCAGAAAATCTCATTTTTCCAGAATAAATTTATCAAATTCTCTCAAGTATTTCTTTTCCGCCATCTCAAAAACTGCATAATGTCAAATTACTATCACCTCAGCTCCCATGGTTTTTCATCATGCAAGTTCGCTGAAAGCTGAACTGCCAGCATGGCAGTAGAGCTTACACGTGCAAGAAGTATGGCAGTGCGGCTTGCATGCAAGCTGTACTATTACGTGTAACCCCCGGGTAAAGCCTAGTACTAAAGGTAGAAGCACAACCAAGCAAGCTTCAGGCCTGGCCTCTCTCAGGCTACCTCGCAACTCACCTCAAGGCTTGATTCAGAGAAATGAAAACAAAATGATACCACCGGGCTCGGTGCTGTCATTGTAATTTTGTTAGTACATCTGTTGACAGAAGTAGGCCTGAGAGAGAAAAATTTCCAACATTGAGCAAAGCGCGCTTTGCAGGTAGGCCTTGAGGCTAGCGGCTGGCTTGGTTTTGTGTTGCATCATTTAAAAACCCCTGTTGGAAATTTTGACAACACCACGAGGAAGCCTCGAGGCCTGGATGTATTTCTGCCGCGTTAAGCTAAACTTTAGCGGGTCTCCAATATCGGGCCGTTCTTTAGAAGCTAAATTATAACAGCGGAGATTCGGAGAAAAGATATATTAAACACAAGAAGAAGAAGAATTTTGCAATTTTTCTACAGAAATACAACGCACGGTAATAATAGCTGCGTTTTTTTATCTCTGTGATCTGATATCCGGATCAAAGGAGATTATCGATTGACGTCGATGTCAAAAACGGTTATATATTTACATGGTTTTCTAAATTCATAAGAAATCTTCACATTGCCAGGCTTTTGTAGGGCAGAAACTTCAAAATTTGGCCAAATTTTATTCAGGTTGGACGTTTTGTGAAGATTGAAATCATGGCAATTTGATAATTTGCCTCATATGTAAAATCATAGCTACCTACAGACATTTTTTAGAACCAAATCAACTTGAAATTTCCAATGAACCGGATCAATATAAAAAAACGCAGCTAATATTTCTAAAAACAGGTATTTAAAATTATTTGGAAATAATTAAAATGTAAAAATAATATGCATAATGTGTACAATAAAAAAAAATAACAATGATATTGATAATACGGCCACGAAAAGAAATCTAATTCATCCGTACTTACAGCAATACTCTGACAATAAATAGTTTTAGCGCGCAAAGAAGGGCCCAGGCGGATAAATAATTTTTTGGAGACTTACTGGTGGTGCATCTCTAATCAAAACCCAAAGGCATAATTAGCGCGTTACCTTAGTACTGCTCTCGCTAAAATTTAGGATGAATTTTCAACAATACCTTTTAGCTTAGCGCGGACTAGACTTAAAGAATGGCCCGAAATTGGTGACCCGCTAAAATTTAGTTTAGCTCGGACCTTAGTACTAGGCTTAAGAAACTACGCGGGGAACATTATTGTGCTGGCACGTCTCAGCAGAAGGAGAGGAATTTTCTTCCCTCCCTAAAAACTTCTTGTGTGGAAAAGCCCAAAAATTTCTCGATTTCATATGTGAAAGAGTCTTAAGAGCAGTCGGTACCAATATTTGCAAGTTTCATACATTTTTCATTGCGAATTTCTGGCAAACTATTTTTAGCAGAATAACGATTTATATCTTAAATTAAAGGTAATGAAGAAGTCTTTTAAATAACTTCAGCAAAAATTAAAAAAAGTGTATTGGAATGGAAACTTGCAAAAAATGGTAAAAATTTAAATCTTTTAAATCAAATTCTTGTGGGTAGGTATTCTCATTTCTTTAAATTGTGACTGCTTTAGAAAGATAAGGCGTAGATCTAGCAAATAACGTCGAGTTTTTTCATTTTTAGTGGCGCTTTTTATAATTATTTGACGCTAATAATACTTGTTTTTTCTTCCGATATTTCACCGACGAGGAATTGCAATATTTATTTGAAAGTTGTTTAAATACAAAGCAAAATAGCATATTTAACAATTATGGGCAAACAAAATTTAGGAGAGTTAATTGTCGTTAAAAATTTTTAATTTATGCGAACTGAAAATTTTCATTTTTCGTCTTAATTTGTATGGTTTTGTCGGATGTTGGGTTTCTGTCTTTTGCGGCAGATGTCTCTGATGTGGTCTAGGCTTTTTATATGAATTTTCTCACTTTCAGGACACAAACCTACGTATAGTAAATTTTATTACCTACAGGTTCGCTGGTATCTAAATTGAAACTTTTGCTGAGTACTGACTCCTCTACTACACAATCTTGTTATCTTCTATAAACATATATTCTAGGAGCAAGAAGAAGATAGTCAAATGACGTTTTCTTGAGAGCTAATTTTTAATAAACTTTGGTAATTTCTTGTCTTAATAGCTTTAACATTTTAAACTACTTTTAGAAAGAAAATGTCGAGTTCAGAAAACGAAGAATTCGAAAGTGCCGATGAAGAGTACGAGGAAAGTCCCAGGAAAGTTTCAACTACGGCGAAGAAAGACGTGGAACCTACTGACGCGGATAGGCAAAAAAACGATAAACAATTAACAAAAAACATTACCAAAGTAGATAAAGTTGAAAATGCATTCATCTCTGAGGAAACTATCTGTACAGTAAAATCTGCTGATAGGGAGGACAAAGCTGACAAATCTCAACCCGTAAATAAAATAACACCGACTTGCAAAAAGTTAAATAAAACAGAAAAATCTCCTAAATCCGATACAGATGGTTGGGACTTGAATGATTGGGATATTGATGAGCAAGATATTCAAGAAAAAAAAGTAGCTCTTGCCAAAAAAACTGATAACGCTGAAGAAGGTTGGAGTGACTTCGATGATAATTGGGACGATGAAGCAATCTCTGAAACTAACAAAGTACAGAAAGAAAATATCAGCTCAGTTTTCCCTATATTAAATGAATTTTCGGGAAATTCTGATAAAGTTTCCAAAGTATTAGATGGAACTCTACCTAATTTATCGAAATTAGTTAGCAAACCAGAAATAGTTTCAAATTATGATGCGTTTCCAGTGCTGAATAATTTATCCTCAAATGAAAAGTGTAACAGTGGAAATAGCAATTCAGAAATTGGAAATATTGGGAAATGCAATGTTGGGGATACCAAAAACGCTCAGGCAGTTTCATCATCTTGGAGTTGGAAGCCATGGGGAGGAGTGGTTTCAACAATTTTGTCCACAGCAACAGAGGGTGTTACATCACTTACAAGTCATGTTAGTCAAGGATTGTCGAATGTGATAGAAAGTGGAATGGGAGTTCCAGATCCTGAAGAAATGGCAAGGATTAACAAGGAGGCGCAACTACAGCTTAAAACTACCAAAGCAGTTGGTGACAAGAATGTGGACGAAGTTGAGACAAAATCGAGACAAGAAGAAACTCGTCTTCCAAGTTTTGGGAATATTGTTTCTGGTAAGCTAATCATTTAGTTTATAATTGAATTATTAGAAACATATTGATTCTAGGCGTTACTCAGATTGGTAACAAGGTTATAACGGGAGGTTTGGATACCTTAGAAGGCATCGGAAAGAAAACAATGACAATCCTTCAAGAGAATGATCCATTGCTTTTAAACAAAAGAAAAATGCTGGGGTTAGAAATCGAAAAGCCTGTTTTGAGTCAAGTAAATCAATTTGAATATTTTTATTACCTCATGTTATAATATTGCTTTTTTTCTTTACATCGAATAGGTACTCAGAGAAGCTAAAGAAAAGTCAGAAGAGGTCGAAAGAAATCTTAAGCAGATGCATAGAAACTCATACAAGAAACAGTTACATTTCGAAACGTTATTTGACCACTATTACGGTTTAGTTCATTTAGAAGCTTTAGAAATGTTGTCTAAGCAATCGTCTCTTAAGTTGCAGTCCTTGCTAGAACCGCTTTCTGGAAATGCTTTATCGGAGCTTAACGAAACACTGAACGAAGTAAAGGAACTCTGTGAGCTGGGAGATATGGAACATGATGAAAACGACGGCATTTATACAGCCAATGAATTGTCGGAGAAATTAAATGCAGCTGTCGAAGACTTGGATGTTGAAACAGATTTCAAAGACATTTTGAGGTAAAATTCATTTTCGCTTCTTTTACAAAATTTATACGTATTATCACCTCGGAAATAGATGTTGGGAAGATAATATTCAGTGGCTCACAGAAAAGACGGGTTCAGAGCCGCATGAAGTGTATGAAAAGGGTTTGCGGTGCCTCGCAGAAACATGCGCACTTGCTATACATCGATACCATAAACTAGCAGAAATGCTTCTGATAAAGGATCATCACAGTACGGCAAATGAAGCTGATAGCTTGGTGCAGCTGACCGTTGCGTTGTGCTGGCACTTAAATGGAATTGCGGCTCGTTTTGGAGGAGAGTTGAATGGTTTTGTAAAGAATGAAGAGACCAGTTCACTTATTACCAGTATATTTGTGGAGGTAGCCATTTCATTTTTATTCCATCTTCAAGGATTTTTTTTTTTTCATTTAAACAATTTTATTCTATTTAGGTCTACAACAGCAACTCTTACGTGCAAAGTGCTTTTCAACTATTCATTCCAATCCTGCAAATCGGAGCAGCATAAACTTTACTAGGAGAATTCATTTTAGCCTCTTCGGAATTAATTAATTTTTATTGTGAAATATTGTTTGTTTATTGGAATAAAATTTTATATTATACGAAGAATTAACATTAGTTTTTCTGGAAATTTTCTAAGCTTGTTTTGATAACATTATTTAGTTGAGAGTCGATCTTTCAACAGGGAAGCCAATGGTCCAAAACCGACTCAATTTTAAGCCTCGTTCAGCATTAGGGCGTTTTCACTACACAGAAATTACGTGATTTTGGAAGATTTGTCGAAATCACCTTCAAAATCATGTAATTTCCCATACATTGAGATGATTTCGAGATGATTTTGTGGAAATTTTCATCGAAATCACGATAACGAACGCTCCCATTTCTAATATTCAGCAAAATTCAGCAAATGACTTTGACAAGATGTTGACGTAGAACTGACACTTCATTCGTTTTAAAAAAGGGAGAATGGATGCTAAGCGAAAATATAAAAAGAAAACCTTTTGGTCCACGAAAAAGGACGAAATATTGGTCGATTTGTGGGCCGATAAAATTGACCAGTTACGTGGGCAAAGGAGAAATAGCCACGTATTTCGGGAGATGAAGGCCGAGATGGAGAAAAGGAACAGCTTCTTTTCCACGGAAGAAATAAAAATACACAATCTAACCAGTAGGTACAGGTAAGTTTCACTAATTAAAACCGTCACTGTAATTGCATAGAATGAAGTCAACAAAGTTTTTGTTTTTCAGGAAAGAGAAAGGAAAAATAGGTTCGTCAGCGGAATGGCCCCTGTACTTTAAAGTGCATGAGATCCTTGGTAAATTAATAATGTGGACATTTGAGTTTGACATATTTCAAACGAAATCACCTCAGAGGTAATGAAAACACTTGACAGTGATTTCGAAATCACTTCATCAAAATTACATGATTTCGATGTAGTGAAAACGCCCTAAGAAAAGAGCCTTCCTTAGGGGTTATCGTCTTAATTCCCATTCTAATTCTGGAATTACAGTTTGAAGGAGGAATTGCGTGTGCATAGCAAATTCTCCGAAGCTTCGTGAGTTTCCTGGCAGAATTGATAGGTTGGACCCTTAAGTCAAGCGAATCAAGTGATACCATAATGAGGAGATATCTAAGAGCATGGTCTCTAAGCTCTGGTTTCCTGAGGAGGAGCTCGTATGCTTTTTACCAGATATGTTGATTGAATTGAATTGAAAATCACTTTATTGCGCAACCTAATATCTAAGCCTAATACCACAGTATATATCATACAGTAGAATAGCTTAGAACTAACTACTGAAAAGTGAATTTTAGAATTTCAATTAAAAAAACATAACCTTAAAATTTCTCCCACAAGAGGGAACTATTAAGTATGATACGGACATAAATGGGCGAACAGTAGCTAGCTGCACGACCGTTGACGGAAGTATTAGTTTTATGTATGTACACATATCGGCAATCGGCGACAAATGTATTGTTCCATTACTAAACAGCTGTTTGACGGTAAAGTGGTGTCATTTTGCCTCTTTCCCTCTAGTAAAAGTTTAAGAATGCCATCAGTTCTCTTTCTTCCACTTTAGATTTACATAGGAATCCATGTATTAAAAATTGACTAGTGTGTTAGTTAAAACTGTTGAAAGAGAAAGTATAGTCTCTTTATAGAAGCAGCCTACTCACTTGACAGTTTTGACAGAGCTGGGCTACTGTATGATATATACTGTGCTAATACATTAAAGTTACTTGGCCCACAAAAAGTGGATTAAAAGCAGTGCGCTCAATTCAAGTAACAAGATAAATCTAACGTTTCCTGGGAGCCTATGCATTTTGCTTATCTTAACCACAGTATATTTATTCTTAACCTACTTGTTTCCTTTTTTTTTTTTATTACATTATTTGGTTTTACATGGAAGATACAATTAAATTCAAAATTTTTCTTTTGTAGTTACAATTCATTTTTTTCCGCTTTAAGTAAACATTTTTCTTCTGTGTGTTCTAGGTCTTAAAATTATGTTTAGAGTTATAGGTGCTGCATAGAAGCAAAAACTTATCAGGTGAGTAAAAATAAAAAGGGGTGCCAAGAGAGGAAAGCTAGCTTATACCAAAAATGATATAACATAAAGATATCGCACAGCTCATGCTACTCCTGTGCTAAAGTTGGACGAAGAAAATTGTGTTCGGGTTTTATTAGTAGAACCCTTGGTTAAAGGGGCTGAAAAGAGATGTAAAATTTCTCTCAAATAAAATTCTCTTTTTTTCCAAAAATATCATAGAATCCAGCATGATTATCTCTCACTTAATCTCTTCAGAGCAAAGCGAATGTAAACAGAAGCACGTGCTGTTCAAACAGCATAGGAATTACACTAACAAACATTGCGGTTATGATATAAAAAACATTGGATAATTCTCACAATATTTCAACAAAAATCGGTTTTCACAAAACCCCGGGAACATTTTTTGATTTTTTTGAGAAATGAGATTGTTAAGTTAACTTTGGTTCCACGCCACAACGAAAATAGATCAAAGTTTCAAGTGGCAAATTTTATGTGATGTGGTTACTTTAAATTCTACGAAGATCTAATTTTTCGAAAAAGGTTTGTTTTTATTTATAACAGTAAACTTCCTGCTGATTTTAGTCACACGAATATGGGAAAGGATGAAAGAAAAATGGGAATCAAATGCAATTTGGATCATTGCAGAAATTCGAGGAGGGAGACTGAAAACTTAAAAATATTCAAACTTCCTGCAGATCCCTTAAATTTTTATATTTGGGTATTTGGTAACTAAATCTAATGCCATACAATTACTTTTGTGACCCGATGTCACATACCTGTGCGACGATTCAAGGTCTTATTCAAAACTTGATTATGCATATTGTCTACTAATCATAATATAATATATAATATAATATAATAATGTTCATTTGAAATGTAAAAACATACATATGTATGTATACTATATATACCTACTTCATTCACCTATACTTCATACATATTATATCACCCATGAAAATCATCTGACATAAACAATGCATGGCTGTAGCAGGCCGTTAAGGCCTTTTAATGTGCCGGTGCCTTCGGCGACTTCATTGTTTTTATTATATACGGGGGGTTGCGAAACAATGCAAGTAATGTATTTTTTCTTATTTCATGATATAGTAAAGAGAATAAAATAAAATTCTCAGAGAAATTGAAACCCGAGAGCGATATGTGCAGTGGCGTTGTTAATGTCTGAGAAGGGGTCACATGGGTTCTGCTAACAAATCCCAGAAAGCAATTTTCTGGATACAACCCAAGCATCGTCATGCGACATCTTTATGTTATATTATTTTTGCTTATACCCTAGACACACAGCACGATCTAAATCATTAGTACTAACTATTCATTAAAATGCCGTGCGTCACACAGTATACGTCATTATGGCTCGAAAATCAGATGATTGAAGTACACTAATGAAGTGTTTTCTCCTTCATTATAGCTATAATGGCTAGATTTGGCATATAATGTAAATCTGGAGCTCCGCTGTGCTTCAATATTCTTTTTAATATAATGTTTTTGTCATTTGTAAATTGAAAAATGAAATAAATAAAAACAAAGTTTATCACAATAATTCGATCCATATTACTTCTTTAACGTGATAAGTTTATCAAAACCAGTTTGACAGAACAACTTAATTAAAGAATTGGCTGTGTTTGCAGTTTATAATGAATCATTATAGACTAATGAGTCGTTAGTTATTTCTTCATGTCTAGGACATTAAGTTTTTACTTTAATCTAGGTGAGATTTCTTTTTGATGATCTTGTTTTAACACATTATTTTATTATTACACTCTTCCTTGCCTAGGAAATTCTTCTCCCCCTATTTTCTTTTATTGTTTTTTTTTCTTTCTTTTTTTTATTATTTAATTTTTTTTTTTTTTTTAAGGTGGGATTACTGGCCGTTCGTAGTGCTTGTGCTGTTCGTTCGGTTCGTTGGACTCTAGTCGTTAGTCCGTTTGAAGTCAGGAATTGTTTGAGTGCAGGGATAAATAAGTTTGTATCCTCTCTGGAGTAGTTCAGGAGGTCCGTTGGTCTAGTCGTGATTCCTTGTTCGTTGAGAAGTCCGGTCAGCAGTCAGCTCCCCATATATTAGCGTATTCTTCTATAGCCAATACTTTTGCTAGAAATACGGTTAGACTTTTGATATGCAGCATCTGGAGCCATATATGCACTCTTCGACTGCTTGTTGTAGAAACTATCTATATACGACACAATTGATCTTTGCTCGAGGAACAGCTTGCCATTGTTGTCAATCTCAAAACCACGTCGAAGGACGATAAGATGATGTTTATAAAAACACCAGCACAGGCGTTTTTTTTTTATTATATGTTCGAAGCGTATTTGATTTGATATAATTAAATAATAATCCAGGTTGTCTGGTTTAAGCGCTTAAAAGGATCAAGACATAAGGCTCACCAGTGTGAAACTCCAAAAGATACATTCATGGGTGTTGAGAATCCGGACGAGTTACAGTATGTATTTCCACTAAATAACGAATTTGAATTTTTGATTAGGTACACATTTGACAAGACTGACGACATTAATTTGGAACTTTCGTGTTCGCTGATGATGCTGTTGGACTCTGGAAACCCTATATCTTTCATGCAACAGAAGTGTCTGTCAGACATTTTTGTAAAGAATTGTAAAGAGGATAATCGTAAGTTTTGCGGAATCAATGGTAGCGTATTATGTGTTTTAGATAAGGCATTTGTTAATGTAAATTTCAAAAATAAAATAGTAGACTTAGAGGTTTTTATTGTTAAAAATGAAACTATGTTACAGCCTGTAATTCTTGGCAGAGATTTTTTAAAAAAATGACAGTTAAAATTTAATATTGACAAATTGGAAATACCCAATGAAAATGTACCTCACGAGCGTACTCAAACTTATAATTCCGATATCAGTTTCAAAAAACAAATTTTAAGTATTGAAATTGAAAACAATCAAATACCTGAATTAAACGTGAACACTAGTATACCCTATAAAATTAAAACGAAGCTTTTCAAAATTGCGTCGGAGGCTGTAGATAGTAACAGAATTTATGACTCAAATACTATCAAAGAATTTCAAATGGAAGTAAAACTAACTAAGGCTGAACCATTTTACTGTACCTCCCGAAGGTTACCTTATACTCATTGATTGGAGCTTCAAAAAATTATAGATGGTCTATTAAAAAGAAAAATAATAAGAGAAAGCAACTATTGCTCCCGATTCTATTAAATATACTTCTTTCACAACACCAATTGGACAATTTGAGTATCTCAAAATGCCCTTCGGCCTCAAGAATGCACCTTCAGTTTTCCAAAGGTACATAAATAGTATCTTTAAAGATCTAATTGTTGCAGATAAACTATTTATTTGGATGACATTTTGTTGACTAGCGAGATTTTGGACGATCATGTAGAAACTCTGGAACTTGTGATTAACAGAATTAAAGAGCATTCTTTGCAGTTAACGTTGGATAAGTGTAAATTTCTTTACGAAGAAATAGTTTATCTTGGTTACACTGTAAATTTTGAAGATATAAGTCCAAATTCAGATGTTACATTTGGATTCGTGCCTGAAGAGCTTACTACATTTGAGATATTGAAACAGAAATTATTAAATTCACCTATTTTGTCCATCTATAGTCCCTTGAACGAAACCGAATTGCATTGTGATGCGAGTAGCATTGGCTTCGGGGCCATATTGCTACAAAAAGAAAGTGATAATAAGTTTCACCCAGTTTTCTATTTTTTAAAAAGGACCACAGATACCGGCTACTAGAAATAGGAAGAAATTTTATTGGTCATAGATGGGTTACAAAATTCACAAAACTATATGCTGTGAATAGTACAAAAACTGATGACGCCATTACTTGTTTAAAATGTTATTTTAATACTTATAGCTGACCACGTAGAATAATAAGTGACAAGGGAAGTTGTTTTACTTCAGTGAAGTTTTTTATTCTCATCGAAAATAATGTTGCACATATTAAAGTAGCTACACATACGCCTCAACCAAATGGTTTGGTTGAGCTCGTGAACCAGGTACTAACCCCCATGATTTCTAAAGAGTGTGAGGAAGACTCTACAGGAAAATGGTACGAAAAATTGATAAAAGGCTGAATTTGCAATTAATAATACAACTAACCGTAGCACAGAGTTTTCGCCAAGCGTGCTACTATTCGGATTGAATCAAAGAGGTGGAGTTTGTGATAAATTAATGGAGTAAGTATATTCAAACTGTGAATCAAAATTATAATCGAGATTTAGAATGTACTAGGTATGGCGCCTCCGAGGCAACCAAGAAGAGTTAAAATTATAATAAAGTTTACTATGATCAGAAACATAAACTTCCGAGAAAATATTGCATAAGCGATTATGTAATAATTAAAAATGTTGTGACCACACCTGGCGTAAATAAGAAACCTTTCCAAAGTTTCGGGGTCCTTACGAAATCTGTAAGGTGTTAGCTAATGACAGGTATTTGATAAAAGATGTAGAAGGATTACAACTAACTCGTTTGCCTTATGAAAATATCTGTTCACCTAGCAATATGAAGCCATACGTTATGTGCGTATGCGAAGTTTGAATACGGTTGTGAGAATTAATAATTACTGCTTATGATCGTATTTTAGATAAGTGTACTTCAAGTGAAACTTTTGAATTTTGCCTGTTTTCGGCTTTCGTTTTTAGCAAATATATGTAATTTTATACATGTCGAATTTATATCTTAATGGATTTATATTCAAACGCAAAATGATTATTATTCATTGTCACTCTTGATGTCTATACAGTATGTGTATATAAAATGGATATGAAAATCGAAGAGAATAGGATTGTTTTTGATTATAAAAATAATATATCATTATAATAATAATAGGTTTTAACCGTAATAAGACTTAAAAGCTTATTTTCATTTGTAGGCTTAGATGTACAGGGTGGGCCAAAAGTCACCATGGGGTTTAAAAATAACTAACTTTTTCGTTTGTACATTGCTCCACACCCTGTTGACCGTTTCTCTTCATTCCTTTTTTACATGATAGCCAACTGTCTGTTCTTCATAGGTAAGCATGTTTCCCCACCCCACCTTACCCCTCCTTTTTTTCATCCTACCATATGTTACCAATTTAATTTTTAAATCCCTTGGTGACTTTTGGCCCACCCTGTATATGTTTATGTAAAGGACGATCGATTTGCTCAAAATTTTGTTAATCGTGTCGTGGCGTACTGAGTACACACATATAATCTCATAGAAACGATTATTAGAAATGTTCTCTGCACAAGTTTTAGAAATGTACAGATATATATGTATATGTATGTAAATACGTACGTCGATCGTGGCTCTCAATTTATATACGATTCCGCAATAAAATACCGACCGAGAAGACGTGTCTTTCAATTTTTCCCATCGACCATCTTACACTTGTTTCTTACTTTTTATTTCTATTATATTTATTTTTATTGTCTTTATTTCGCTTAATATTTTGTTTGGATTTTTAGTAATTAATTGATCTGGTCCTTATTGAATTTTCGTTTTCTCCTCTTAGACCTTATAGTTTTATTTTGCTTTCATAGGTATATATTATGCCTTTCCTTTGAAATTATTGTTTTGTATTTCTTATTTTATTTTGAGCTACTTATGTATTATTATTTTGTAGTTCTCCTCCTTCTTTTTTTATAAGACCGGCAAGTCTTCTATAATTATTAAATTTTTCTGTCTGCGGGACAAAAACATGCTACTTAGTGCTGTCAGGAAAACGATCAAAACTCGTCGTGCCTCCAATGAGCGAGCATCATCTTTAAATTTATCAGATGTTGGCATTAAAGAGCATGATAATACTAAACCCTTTTATATTAATAAGATTCGATTCTTCGCAAAGCTCTTGAGCTTAAACGTAAAAAATACATTACCGCTGTTTACACTCGTTCTGGTAAGGTTCTTATTCATCGGAATGTCAATGATAAAGCTGAACTTATGTATATATCTAATTTTGATGGACTTCCCGCTGGAGTTTAAGTTGCATGATATTTAGATTTGCTTTTTTAATATGCAATATTTTGCTTGGAGTTATTGTTATCTTTTTAAGTTTTGCTTTTTTATTTTATACTTTTTCTTTTGTTTGAACTTTTTCTTTTTACTGAATTTGTTTACTTGTAGATTTATGTTTATTTACATTAGTGATGCTGAGTGGTTTTACTGGATCTATGAATGTATTGATCGGTTGAAGTCTTTCCTTGATCGGGATAGTGTGCCTGTCGGACTTTTCTATTTGAATTTTACTGCATTATGATGATTGTATGAACTAGGCAGGAAAGCTGCGCATGTTATTAAATATTTTGAGCAAACAGGCTAACGGACTTTAATTTTGTCATTTAAATGCTAGAAGTATCTTACCAAAGATCGACGAATTCCGCGATTCCACACTCGACATTGTTCTTATCTCCGAAACATGGCTTAAACCAGATGTTTTTGATTCCCAAATTAGCCTACCAGATCGTAGTATTTTTCGAAGGGATCGCATTGGGCGCCGTGGTGGTGGTGTGGCGATTTTTGTTAGTAGGTCCCTTAAATGCAAGTTTATATTGAGTAGCGGGAGTGACTCGGGAGTTGAGTATTTATTTTGTGAAGTTGTCTGTGGAGTGGATAAATGTTTAGTTGGAGCAGTCTACAAACCACCCGATGTCATCTCTCTTGAGGCCTTTATTTCTGACCTATCTCATTTAGCTCCACAGTATCAACATGTAGTAATTGGTGGTGACTTTAACTTAAATTTTCTTATTCCTTCTGGTCAGACCAATACATTTCAGCTTTCAATTGACGCCTTACATTTGCACCGTGTAAATCAACAACCTACTCATTTTTCAAGCAGTTCATCTTCCCTACTTGATATTTTTCTTACGTCCAATCTTGCTTCTGTTTTATTTTGCAATCAGGTATCACTTCCAGGTGTATCGGATCATGATCTTATTATGATTACGTATGATTTAATTCCAGATAAAGTTTATTCACCAAACTCATTTCATTTTTCGCCTATGGTTTGATTGATCTTCAAGCTTTTGACTTCGAAGCTCGAATGTTTCCCTGGGATGCTGTTTACTATATGACTGATGTTAATGATCAAATTGATTACCTAAATAATTCATTAAACTATTTTCATGATAAATATATTCCTCTCATTACAAAGAATATTGTAAATCCGCAGTACCCTTGGTTTACATCCCGCATCAGACAATTAATGGCGGATAGGGATTTTGCATTTGCGAAGTGGAAGCGATTTAGGATTCCTGAATTTTGGGAGGACTTTCGAATCCTTCGTAATAGGGCAAGTTGTGCTATACGCCTTGCTAAGAAGAAGTACTATTCAAAGCTCAAAGTTAGTCTGCCGTCTAAAGTTCTATGGAAGAATCTTAAAGCCTTTGGTGTCAAAGCTAAAAATGTTTCTAATACGATACCAGATCCGGATGAGCTTAATAAGATATTTACATCGTTCACTAATTCCTCCAATTCTTCCACTTTTTCTCCGTTAAACTATTCCTTGATTCAATCCATCCATAGTTTCTCATCTTTTAGTTTTTCTAGGGTATATCCTGACGAAGTGCTTGATACCTTTTTTCGTGTAAAATCTATGGCCACAGGAATTGATGGAATATCTCCTACATTCATAAAAATTTATTTACCTTCCATTCTCGTCCCCTTAACTCATATCTTCAACCTATGTCTCACGACTTCTCGTTTCCCTAATTCCTGGAAAAAATCAAAGATCATCCCTCTACCTAAAACTACAGGTGTTAATCCCTGTGAATATCGTCCAATTAGTATATTGCCAATCCTATCAAAAGTCTTTGAGAAGTTGATTTCTGTCCAAATCTCTAAATATTAACATGAACACGGTCTTGTTCATGAACATCAATCTGGCTTTCGCCCTGATCACAGTTGCTCGACAGCGCTATTAAGTGTCTCTGAAGATATTCGACGGGCAATTGATGCCGATATTACTATTTTAGTTTTGTTGGACTTTTCCAAGACGTTTGATATAGTCGATCACAATCTTCTTTGTAAGAAGTTAATTACAAAATTTAATTTTTCGGCGTCTGCAACACATTTGATTTTCAATTATCTTACTGATAGATTTCAGAGTGTTTTCTGCAATGGTTCTTCTTCGTCTCTCCTGAGAGTTGGCTCTGGTGTGCCCCAAGGATCGATTCTTGGTCCTTTACTTTTTTCGTTGTTCATTAATGATATCTTCGAGTGTGTTACACATAGCATAGCAGGCTTCACTTATATGCTGATGATGCTCAGCTATACCTGTCAAGGCCGCTTGGTCTTATTGAAGATTGCACAAGTTGCATTAATGACGATTTACTAAGCATTCTTCGTTGGACTGTGGTCAATGCCCTGAAGCTTAATGCCAGTAAATCTAACTGTTTGTTAATTAGCAGAACCAATACTGACACTACTGGCTTCTCTCCCGTCATGATCGGAGAGGAAATTATTCCTTTTGCAGAGACTGCTCGCAATCTTGGAGTTATATTTAACAATACTCTAACCTGGGATAATCATATCTCGGCTGTAATTCGTAAAGTCTATGGTTCTTTACGCTCTCTGTGGGCCTCCAGTCACTTTACACCTACTGCAACAAGATTATTCTTATGCCGATCTCTCCTCGTTCCTGTGCTCATCTTCGGGTGTGAAGTGTATGGCCATCTTGATTACAATAATTCACACAAAGTTCAGATGGCTTTTAATACTATGATCAGATACATATTTAATCTGCGTAGATGTGACCATGTGTCGCCCTTTAGTAACTCTGTATTTGGTTGTGGCCTTTTCTGCTATTTGGATTATCGGTGTCTGGTTGTCCTGGTCAAGTTAATGAAATTTCCAGCATACTTGTTTCGCATTCTCAATTTCGGCAATTCTAACAGAAATAGCAATTTAATATTGCCCAGATTTTCCTACTTAACTGTTCTTCGTTCATACAATCAAGCGTTGGAACTCCTTACCTGCTTCTATTAAGCGATCCGTCTGGGCAGGCTCGCTATCTTCGATCAGGCGACTTATTATGGAAGATCTTAGGTCTTCAGAATTACGAGCATTTTAATTATGTGATTTTGTTTATGTTTGGTCAAGTCACTCAGCAGTTTAACTGAGATTTTGTGGTGTAGTATGGATCAGTAATGTTATGCACTATTTTGTAAAACTTTATCTGAATATGAATTATGTACTTAACTCTAGTTGTATGCTTTTCCTTTGTATTATACAGACCAATGCAAGGTATTTAAAGTAGCTTTAAACCTCTCTATTACATAGGCACTTGTATTATTTTATTTTATTTTTTCTAAACATGTACCTACTAAAAGATCTTGTATCTTACTGGTGCATTGCCATGAATATATATGTATAGTGTTGTAGTTGTATATATATATATAATAAATTGAATTGAATTGAATTGAAATCATAAAGTATACTAAGTGTGTCATTCCGTTTGTAACACCTATAAATAACTATGGTAGAGCAAAATACAATGGACACCCACGCATAATATTAAAAGTTTTCCTGATTTTTGCATGTCCGTCCATCCGTCTGTCCTCACGATAACTCGAGAACGCGTATACTTACGGAGCTGAAATTTTCCACGAGTTTTTAAAAAAAATTAAAATTAAGTTCGAAAATGGGGCAAATCGGGTAATTTCTTCAGGGTTGCCATAAAAAAATTTTGTTTTTCACTACGTATTTGGACACTGCCTAAAAACGCGTCAGTGTTTTCATAAAAATAGTAAATATAATTTCGAAAATGGACAAAATCAGGCAACCCTTTCTTTGTATTGCCATGTAAAAATTTAAGGTTTTTACGTATGCTGTGAAAACTATCAGTCCTAGACGGTTTTAATGTACTGAAAGGTTCTTCAGAATATGAAATCCTACAGAAATATATGCGAAAAGCACTTCAAAAATCAAACTTTCAGATTGGTACCACACGAAATTACATAGGAGTGTTCATCTACGGTATCATAAGCTAGCTAGCTTTTCAACGGTAGTAAGTTGATTTATCCGTTTACTATCGCATTAACTTTGTAAATAAATACATTATTACTGTTTGGACATGCATATTATATACTCGAAAGTAATTCGACTCAAGGTGAACAAGAACAAGTAAAAAAGCTATAATTGGTCTAAGACCAATTCTTATGATGCCCTAGACGAATCCCGTATAAAATCTTGTATGATCACCAATCTATGCAAGTTTGATTTCTGAGGTGGTTTTTCTCATATATTTCTAGAACGGTTCATCGGACAGAAATAGGATTTCGTATACTGAAGAAGTTTTTAGTACAATAAAAATGTCTAGGACTGATCGTTTTCACAGTATATGTAAAAAACCTAAATTTTTATATGGCAACACATCTATATCGACGCGTTCTCAAGCAGTGTCCAAATATATAGTGAAATACGAAATTTTTGTATGGCAACCCCACGAAGGAGTTGCCCGATTTTCACATTTCCGAACTTAATTTTACTTTTTTTAAAAAAACTCCGTGTACAAAATTTCAGCTTTCAAGTTCTCGAGTTATCGTGCGCACAAACAGACATGCAAAGATCAAAATAACTTATAATATTATGGGTGGGTGTCCAATCCATTTTGCTCTACCATCATTATTTCGATGTGTAATAAACGGAATGACAAACTTAGTATACCCATGATTTCATCTAGGGTATATTAATAATGGTGCGGTACATGAGATATGTCGAAACCCGCTGATCTGATGGGTATTGAAAGACGCTTAATGAGTGGCGCTATATTACACCATCCGCCTTCTCTCAATATTGGACAAGCACTAAGCTGGAGCATATATAAAAGATCTGTAGAGAAAGCAACGACCAAAATAAAAAATAATAAAAGTGATAAGATTACATAAATCCGTAATTCATTATTACTAGCATTTTATTAAATTCATCTAAGTAACAAAAATAAATTGAAAGGCAATTCCGAATAAAATCGATCGATTTATCACTTCTTCTTAGTAAAGTCCACGAAACATATTTAGATGAAGTTATATTCAATTCAATAAATTGTGTAAAAATTAAAATGGTATATTTCTAATTTCAAAGTTATCAATGATTACATAATGTCCTTTAAGCATTTTCTATTTTAGGAAGTACATTTCTGAACTGAACATAAACCAAAAAGTTCTAAATTATTCAACATTGTCAATCAATTTCGCACTAATTCTCCAAACTACAAAACGAGTAGAACTAGAACTAATGAAAGAATAAATAATCAATCAAAAATACAGTAGTAAACAAGGCATCAAGAATAGTTGTTTGTTGTATTGCTAAATTTCGTGGGAAAATTTTAAATAGCTAATCCGAAGACCGACACTATGCAGTACATGGTTTTATTTTCCCAACGGACAGTACATGAGCCATCTGTTTCATTGTTCCAGAAACATGAGCTTGCTGTATGAAGACCAGCCCCGTTCTTTTGCATAATCATACAAGTAACTAAAATATAAATTTGATTAAAACATTTCTTTATACAAGTTTAGCATCATTTACCAATGTATTTGTATGGTTTTTGCAATTTAGTTAAAACCCCAAGACAATTCTCTACTACAGCTCCCGTCCAATTGTTAACTTTGTCATGTTGGTAGGCGTTGCCACCAATTGTGTGTTCTATTGCTTCTTTTATAATTTTGCTTACATCATCTACAACAAATTGATTCTGAAATGAAAAAAAGGAATAAATTAGGTCGAAATCATCATCTATTATAAGGTTGAACTGGCATTGGTGGGTTGCCGATAAATACTTCTGCTTCACTCCACTTCTACTGCTTCATCTGGATTAATTTTAAATCAATCCCTTCAATACTACGTTCAGTTGTAAAATAGATTCCTTAAAAAACTACTTAATTCTAATTCTTTTCTCTTAGGCTTAGAATGGACATCACATCTGGCTTAGAATGGACATAACATCTATAAGTTTGATAGGAATCTGCAAGTGATTAAATTTCATTCTCAAAACTCTGATAAGGAAAGATATTTGATTATCACAAATATTAAGGATGCTACTTTTCCTCAGGTGGATGACTATAATAGGTCCTGAATCATGCATTGAATTCATGCTAGCTTTCGCTATTCAAGCAACAGAAACATTGGAATGAACAGTAGAAGAAGACTTTGGACAGTTTAAGATGTTCCTACTAGAAATATTGTAGCTACTTATCCTGGAAATGATTATCTCGTCCGACTGGTAACTGTTCGATCCCAAAGAACTTTCAAGCGAGCAATAAACAAAATCTTCAAATTACCAGTATCACGGAGTAAGTAATAATATATAAAAACTGGGCAAGTAGAACAAAAACCAATAACGCCTTGCTCCAATATAAAATCGACGATGCCTCGGCTTGATGACGTAACCAAAGAGGTAAGCTAGAAATGCTCCGCTCTAATATAAAATCAATGATGTATGAAATTTACTGGACATTTTTTCCTTAGCATTATTGAAGAACGACAACGGGTACTTGAGTCGCGTACATGACGTAACCCGCGGAATATAATACAAACCATGCAATCGGTGATGACACTAACACATTAAAAAGCATTAGCGGGCCGGCTACATCCATGCAGTAAGAGCACTGACATATATAATATGGACTGCTTAACTTTCATTTCACGTGAGCGCAATTTTGTCTGTCAAAAAAAATTGTTACGTTGGTGCCAATATTGAAAAAATCATTGGCGGGAAGTTGAAAAAGTGAGCGAGCAACTAGAAAAGCGATTTTAAAAAAACCTTTCGAATATCTGCTGCGTATCTAATGAATATATACGCTTTTATAAAACACTTTTTATCAGTAATAACCCTAAATAATTAATTTAAAAAAGATTTAATTCGACGAACCCATTTATTTATTTGTTGTTTACAGTTCTGTCGCAGTTGGTACTAGGTGCTTAGACCGAAACAGTCAGCAATATAGAAGTGAGCCCACTTTCTGCAGTGTATTTCTATATTTCATATTATACATGCAGTGTGTAAGAGCTCACTCTCACTGTTTTTGTATAGTCATCATGGAAAAAGAACTAAGATGTCATCTTAAACAGGTCCTAAAACCTAAAACTAATATATATATTACATATATTATACTATTATATATTATTATATAGGTATAATATAATACAAATAAATATATATTATATAATTATAATTAAACCCCATTTCTCGAAGGTATTTCAGTACAATCTTATACTACATAATTAGTCAGAAAAGGCAGGATAAATTGCAAAAAAGTAATGATAGTAATATTAGAATGTGATAGAAATACATACTAGGAAAATTTTTATGTCAAGTAAATTAAGATGGTTGAACATTAGAGAGAGAATTACAATGAATGTATCCACTCAAGAAAATCAGGACCGCAGTCCCACAAAAAGCCGTCCTAGTCCCCCTCCCTTAAGGAATGATGTCACAAATACTAAGCATGGTCACAGCATATTTGTACAGTAGAATAGCTTGGTACATACAAACTATTGAAAAGTGAATTTCAGAATTCGAATTAAAAAAAAAAACCTTAAAATCTCTGCCATAAGAGGGAACTATTGAATATTACTGTTTCCTTGAGCCAGAATTGAGTTAAGATAGTAAGCGTTAAGTTTTGCTGTCTGAGTTAACTCGATGCTGTTTCCATGAACGGTTTGAGTTGAGTTGACAGATAACATATTTCATACAAAGTAGCCGGATTTGTGTTGGAAAAAACATCCCTGATAGCACAACAGCTTGAACCGAAGCCTTCCAGCTCCAGTGAAAAAGGATAGGCAGTCGGAAAAAAATTCAGGGGTAAACACTAACACATATGACCCCTGTCGCGTTTTTAAATGATTTATTTGTGTGTGTAAGAGCAGGAGAGGTGGAGCTACCAAAACTGAAAAACCCGCACATTCAGGAGGGAAACATCAGTTTTTCATTACGTTTATGCTTTAGTCTTTGGAGGATGTATTCGGTACTTGTAAACCAATGAAGAGATGCACAATATTCAGGCACATTTCAGTAGTTTTGAACCAGTGAAAATATGCACAATATTCAGCCATATATCAGCAGTTTTGAACTAATGAAGCCAATCACATCAATCAAGCATAATTCAGGAGATAGATTTTTTCCAAAATAAAAAATCTCTTCTTTTAATATATATGTATAATACCTTACTAATCAAATTTAATAAGTTAAGAGCCCTATTCACAGCAGTACCTCTCCAATTATAGTTTTTTCACTGAGTCAATGTTTATAAATATATATGACTTGTCAATTGACTTTGGTGAACTTAAAACGATAGATTGTCTGTAATTGTAAAACTTTTTTTTTATTATAATTAAAAATCTGTTTCTCAATTCTTACCAATTTATTACTGATACGTGAAATGCGTTTCACTCAGAAGCACTCCCAATGGACTTAACTGGAAACGAATTCTGAATTTCTTAATGCAATGTAGGTCAAAACTACCTTACAAGCCCTAAAGAGATGTAAACCAATTAGCATGGGACAAATCTATCAATATACTGTATCTCTATATGAATACTGAACTAAGACGCTGCTGTGAGTACTGAATCAACCCTGACAAAATGCTAAATTAATGAATCAGAGGAAATATATCTCGATTTTCGTTTTGTTTCATTGTTGCGCAGAGCTTTCCGTATTGATTCCGTACGTTTTTACGGTCTGAAGTACATGGAGTTTCACCGATAGAATAAAAGAATAATGATTGTAGTGGTAACTCCTGAAGTCGTGCTATTAGGGGCAATTCCGCAGCTAGGGGTGAGGCGTATTTATCGTAACAGATAAAAACAACAAGTACTTACACATGGAAGATAACAACTCTTACTTTTACAACTTAAATACCTGTTATAAGAAATACTAGGCTTACAATTCCAAACAGCTGTTACGGATAATATGAAATCGTAACTTGTTATAAGAAATACTAGGCTTACAAACAACTGTTACGGATAATATGGAATCGTAACCTGTTATAAGAAATACTAGGCACGATGCTTCGCCCTGATGTAGGGAAGACCTCAATTTTTTCCTGAAAATTTACTGAAAATTTTTTCTTTAGAATTTTTATGTATTATTGGAGGCCGATAACATATGTAAAAGCATTTTATCTGAAATCGCCCTGATGTAGGAAAGGCCTCAATTTTTTCCTAGAAATTTACTGGAAATTTTAATTTTTATGTATTACTGGAGGCCGACAACATATGTGAAAGCATCTGAAATCGCCCTGATGTAGGAAAGGCCTCAATTTTTTCTTTAGAAGTTTTATGTATTTCTGGAGGCCGACAACATATTTGAAAGCATTGTATCTGACAGACCAAAGTGAATAAAAGTTCTGCCGAAACATTTTCTGTAAATTTCTAAGAACAAATGAAAGCGATTGTTAATCTACGCGGTAAGATGGTATGAAAAATGGAAAATAACAGGCTGTTATTTTATAACAGGTTTTTGGAACTGTTAATTTTAGATAACAAGAACAGTTGTAACAGGTAATCAATTTTACCTGTTACAACCCATCCCTAGTAAGTACCAGTGTTGGGCAAAATGTAATCTGATTAATGATTAACAATTACAATTAACCATGTAATCTGTAATCAGATTACTTTGTAACAGATTACTAATGTGATTACAATTTAATCTGATTACACATTAATCGATTACAAGTTAATCCCACTACATGTTAATCTAATTAATGTGATTACATTTAAGACATTTAAGATATTTGTATTTTAATTCTTCATAAAACTCCTTAAAACTAGTTTCGTACGAGAACAATACTATTTTCTTTCAATTCATTTCATTATACTTATTACTTTTAAGTAATCTACAAAGTAATCTGTTACAATGCAATTAGATTACAAAATAATCTAATTATATTGTAACAGATTACACATTTGATAGATTACATATTCTCTCATAAGTAATCTGATTGATATGTAATCGAATACAATTTAATTAGATTACTTTGTAATTTGACTAAACTGTAATGGAATTATTAATTAAGTTACACTGCAATCAGATTACGCCCAACACTGGTAAGTACACATCACAGCAAAATTGCTTACAAATGTATTGATCCATAAGCTAAACAGTTCTTTGACCATAAAGTGGTGTTCGTTCATAAAGATTCCATGGACGGCGTAATATGTAATATGGCTGTAATAATGTTTGTGATTATTGGAGAGTTCTACCAAGGCGATTGACATTGGATGTGGAACAGAAATAGATTGGCTTGTCATTTTGCCCCTTTTCCATTAGTACTATGCATGCTATAAGTTCTCTTTCTTCCACTTTCAATTTACATAGGAACCTTTGCATTGAAAAACTATTGAAAGAGAAAGTATAGTCACTAAAAGCATCCTACTCAACTGACAGTTTTGACAGAGCTATTCTACCACGGTATACATACTAACAAAAAAAAACTAGTACACAAAATACATTAGTAAAAATGTATAATAATTTACCAGATATATGCAAGAATGAAACAAATATGATTAGAGTTAAGACAAGCATCACAGATATACTGAAAAATAAATATTAAACATTTATTGTATTGTATACAAGGATTTTATCCAATAAATTTCGATTTTAATAGCCCTATTTTAATTAATACACTAATAATTTGATTCGGAAGGAATTCAATTCTCACAAAAAGGCTAAGCTACTCTGTAAATATGCCTTAGTACCTAGTCGCTGTACACAACGCTAGTCTGCGTGGCGCATATGCCGGGGTTTGTAATAAATAAACTTTGATTTTGAAAGGCCTGTATAAGGTTATTTATAAAATTACACTAAGATCGCGTAAGTAACATTGTCCCTTTGTAACATCAAAAATAATAAAAAAAAAAAACAAATTTTGTTTAGCTATAATTTTTACCGAGCTCAGAGGAAAACCTATCAAATAGGGAAATTATCTTATGATACCAAGAAAGCAAGTAAATAATCCTCTGGTAACCTCTCTTAATATATAAAACTAAATTAGATAAATAAAAGACTGCAACTAAACTATGCAAATTAATTCGTTTTCGTTTATACACATTAACTGAATTCTAGCGAGGAAACAAAACAAAATAATAACATGAATTTACTAAGCCTAAAAAGATCTTCAAACAGTAAATTTAGATCCAAAACTTCTTATTAGACTTGTATCAGAAAATACTTCGAAAAACGGTCGGCTGATCCGCAAAAATCGTTGGTTACAGATTATTATTTTATTTATAAATTCAATGCGATAAACCTGGAAGTGGGAATTAGTCATAAACCACCTACATATGTAAAATCATTGTTTTATATGCACTGCATTGCAAACTTTAAAGCTACGAATCTTTTCTTTTCAGCCTGGCACTTTTAAATAAATTCCTTCCCAAACGATAGCTCCGTAAAAATACTGTCTAAAATTCTTAATTAACTAAAAAATTCAATATGAAATTTCAACACAGGAAATATGTTCGGTATTAAACACAAAAAGAACTTTCGACTGTCACAACCATTTTTCATGTTCAATTAATATTATATTTACCTCATCCCGTGTTTCGTCCATTATTCCTTAATTATATATTTCTTATATTTAAAAATAATAAATCACAGCAATAATCGAAATACGAAAGTTTCGGAAAATAACTTTAAAATATTCTTCGTTTCCAATTGAAATGTGAATAAACGGAACGCACAACAAATCAACAGCATCGAATCTTCCAGCCAATGCGCGTTAATCGCTCTATTACAATTTATAATTTATTTTTAAGCTGCATCGAAATGTCACTTTTATTTCAAAATTAACGAAAAATATCGATTAATCGATTAATTGTAGGAAATGTGCGTTTATATTACCGTGTCCACAGTTGACGGCAGCAAGGTTATGGCCCAACTCAGACGAGAACTTTTTAGGGAAGAAAGGAATTTTCCTTCCCTTGGCTTAGACGTGCCATAACAATAATGTTCCTTCGCGTAGTTCCTTATATGATTACCGAAATTAATTGTGTGCGTGTTCAATTAAGTCACAGTTTTTGATATAAACAATTACTGTATCACAAATTCACAGCACTTAATAATTATTAAATTATTATATTATCCAAATCGCAAATAAACATCTGTACAGCCGTCCAATGAGAAATTTCAGAAATTTCGTAATTTCAAAATGGTCGGCTTGCTGTAATATTGGTATGGTGCCCATACTCCATCCAGATCGAAACTTGGCATTTCGGTATTTTTCCTATCCCCGAGTACTTCTCACCCGTAAAAAGTGCCAATATCCTCCCTGTGCGGGCTATGGCTGTAGAAGACGAAAGTTGCTACGCTTTTTTCATCACATGTCGCCTCCTTTAGTTCTCTCCTCGAAGAGGCTGAATCACAGTATATTTATACAGTAGCCCAGCTTAGAACAAACTAGAAAAGTGAATTTTAGAATTTTAATTACAAAAAAGAAAAAACCTCAAAATTTCTCCCATACGAGGGACTATTAAGTATGATACGGATGTAAATAAACGAACAGTAGCTAGTTACACAATGGTTGAAGTATTAGTTTTATGTAAGTAAACATCTCAGCACCAGTCTGCAAATGTATTGTTCTATTACCAAACAGCTGTTTGATTGCAAAGTGGTGTTCGTTCCATGGACAGTGTAACAGGCAAATAACTTAGAATATATAGCAAACAGGAATGGTGATAAGCCAAATTTTGCGTAATGAATATCTGGTTGTGTTAATAGTCCATTTTTACATGTATTTACATGCCATCCCTATTCTAAGCAACTTGTCAATTTGCAAAAAGTAAACAAAGGTTTTGGGCGGAGCATCTGTGGTAAAAAATGTTCTCTTTCTACTTTATTTTGAAACAATTTACATAATTAATTTATATAAATCTTTGCTTCTATTAACAAAAAAGATAATTTAGATAGTGCAGTTGCCTCAAACAGGATTCCCTAGTTTATAATCCAATTTATATTTTCAAGCACTGACCGAGCACTTCATTTCTGTTTTTCTAATTGATATGAAGATTTTAATTGGCACTAGTGGTACTATAAAACTTTGCACTAAATAAACTTCAAAGATAAATAGTTTTGAAAAGAATTGATTACGTACTTTTGTTAAATTTCACAACAGAATTTTAAATTGACTAAATCTGCTCACAAAACTAAAGCACATTTGACATGCACGCAGCTTTGACAAATTACGTCCATGTACACGAATTATACACGATTCAACCATTCCTATTTGCTACATATTCTAAGAATGACAGTTTGATATTTCTACCATACCAAGCCGAATGGCATGGGAAGTGGAACAAATTGTTTTTAGCTTTTTTTCTTGCAGAAATAGCTTTGATTGTCATTTTGTCTCTCTTCCTTCCTCTAGTACAAGTTTGTGCATGCTGTAAGCTCTGTTTCTTGCACTTTAGATTTACATAGGAACCTTTGCATTAGAAATTTACTATTGTGTTAGTTAAAACTGTTGAAAGAGAAAGTATAGTCTCTTTATAGAAGCATCCTACTTGTTTGACAGTTTTGACAGAGCTGTGCTACTGTATGATATATACTGTGGCACAGGTCAACCGCACGGGCTGGGCACCGCAATATATTAATAGTATTTATATTTTTATCGACAATACCAAGGATATCGATATTTTAAGAGCATATATTGGTATATCGATATTTTGAAAATATCGGTGTATCGATATTATTCCAACTATTGGGCATCCCTACTGCAACCTCGAAAAAAGTAGCAAAGGTGCTTACACATGCAGCAAGTTTTACTGCGCACGCACAACTTTTATTGTCAATAGTCTCCAGTTAATTTCTAAGTATTTCGACCATCCAGAAGTGCAAGCTGCCGCTTGTTCAGCATTAAAGAAAGAAAAAGAAGGGATGTTTGATGAAAAAATGAATAGCTAGTAAAAGAAATTTTTTATAAAAATTTCTTGCGGTTATCACCTGACGGTTTTGAACAATTTTAATGCAAGTGACTCTTCTTTAAAATTATAGGGTGCCTATATAAGAAAAGCAATATCTCACACTGAACGGTTAGCTAACTTCAAGATTTTTAGCTACAGCTAATTTAAGTAAGGAAATATTTATGGAGTTATTTACATTAATTAGGTAAAATAATAATAAAAATAAGCAACTATAAATTTTGAAGAATTTGAAATTATAATTTGGGCTATACCTACGCACAAATTTAACCGTCTTAAGACGAGTCAGTACTCAGCAGAAGTTTCAATTAAGATACCAGCGAGCCTGTAGGCAATAAAATGCTATACGTAGGTTTGTGTCCTGAAAGTGTGAAAATTCATATAAAATTAGCCGAACTAGACCACAAGTCACATTAGGGACATCTAGCGTAAGACAGATACCCAACATGCGACAATTTAAGACGAAAATGAAAATTCGCAGTTCAAAGTAATTTTTTGTACATAATTGTTAAATATACTAAAAATGAAAGACTCGACGTTATTTGCTAGATCTAGGCTTCATCTTTCTAAAAATAGAAATGAGAATACCTACTAACAGGAATTTGATTTAAAAAACTTCAATTTTTACCATTTTTTACAATTTTCAGAGCTAATATCTCCATTCCAATACATTTTTTTAATTTTTCCTGACGTTATTTACTAGACCTCTTCATTACCTTTAATTATTCTGCTACAAATAGTTTGCCAGAAATTCGCATTGAAAAATGTATGAAACTTGCAAATCTTGGTACTGACTCCTCATAGGAAACTGCACGCGTAACCGCAGCAAAAATTTCAACGAAACTAAAATTTTCATACTGCGCCTACAACCTTATCTTTATATATGTTTACATAATGCAACTTCCGAGACTGCTGCAGCACAAAAAAGTTGCAAGCAATCGAGCTGCAGGCGCAACTTTGTGGGTTTCAGAGGTGTTTACACATTGCAACCCTAGAGTAGGGCAGCTTTTTATGCTGCGCTGCAGTAAAAGTTGCAATGTGTAATCGTACCTTAACGCCACTAAATGACCACAAAGAACTGCAGCTGACCAACCTAAACATGTTAGCTTACTTAAATTAAATAAACAATTTTCTTTCAAATTTTGGTACAACCATCCTTCTGATTTGATTAAAGAAATATATTTGTGCAAATCGATCAAATTAAAATCCGGAAAATTACAAGTTTGGTAAAATTATTTTCAAAGTTTATTGCAATTATTATAATGAATTAAACAAGTTGATGAATTCTTTAGTACTTATGTTATCGAATGAAATGCATCAATTGAATTAATAACTCGTCAACAAAATCGTTAGGAATTCCAATTTCGAAATCTTAAACAAGTCTCTGAAAATGTTGTTTTACAAGTGCGTGGAGTCTCCCAATCCACCATCAGATTTCCGATGATTTGTTGGAGGAGGTGGAGCTGGAATTTGTGGTCGTTTAATCCTAGGATCAAATCCTCGGGGAGAAGGCGGCACCTGACCAACCGATGGTGGAAAATTACCAGACTCTACTGTTATAAATTCCCGGGATGAGGACATAGCACTATCTGCAAAAGTACTTAAAATTTCAACTGGGGCTATATTAGGATTACTGCTAGTGACTGAATTCGTCGGACAAGAGGGTGACTCTGTGGATGATATCACATCGATAATAGCTACCTGTTTTTTATCTACGCTGTAAATTTGTGCACGCTCCAGGGTAGTTTTATGATTTTGACTGAGTGATGTGGAGCTGCTACTACAAAGACTACCAGTACTATTGGTCAAACTGCTTGTTGCAGGTTTATTTGTCATAAATGCATTAGATTGTGCTGGTGACGTTACTGCATTCATCCGAAAGCTTGAAGCCTTCTTGAGAGAGCTTCCCCCGTTAGTGTTTTCTAGTTGTTTAATGGGATCTGTTTGGCCATCGGAACGAAAACTTGTGGGACGCATTAGCGTCATCGGACGTTCTGGTATTGCTGGTTTCTCTCTGATTTCAGGTTTATCATGCAATGGTGCCATATCATCGCATAAAGTTGACAGATTTTCTGTACTTTTAGCCACGTTTAAAATTGTTCGCGGTAATGCAATTGGTTTTGGGGTTGTTTGAAGCTTTTCATTTGATCGATTTTTATATGTGGTTCTATTTAATGTATAACTATCCACAAACATCGGACGCGGTGGTTTCTCTGGCTTACTAGAATTTTTTTCTGCAACTGTTGTTAATGGTGGTGTTTGAGAAAAATTATCACACTTATGTGAATTTATATTTCCAGCTTGAGCGAAACAATTTTGTTGCGGATCTGTTACTGCAGAGATTGTAGGCATTTCCTCATTAATTATGTGTTTATTGTAGCTCGAATTAACTTGCTCTGACGAGATTGCAGCTTTAGCTTGAGGTGGTATTGGTGCTGATGGTTTGTTATGTTTACGTCTTGCAGGTAATTTTGGACTGTCACCATGTGTCGGACTTGAATTTTCTGAAAGAGAATCATTAGAATGACTCCTTCCAACGGAACTGCTATCCAGAGTGTTGTTTATTAATATATGACTAGTATCATGACTGCTGCTCCTTGAGTGTGTCTGTTTTCTGTGTTGGCTAATTGTTTCAGTTGTAATTTGCGAATTATCACTGAAGCCACCTGTTCCTGCACCATTTTCAATAAAAAGCGAATCTTTTCCAAAATTAATAAAGAATTCAACATTACCACTAAAAAAATAGTCCCATTCACTAACCAAAAGTTCGACAACTGTGTTCACAGCCACTGAGCTATTTACTTGATCAACATAGTCATTGGGACCTGTATGACCATCAGGGGGCCATAAAATATTTGGCGACATGACTATTGCAATATTTTGTGACGACATTTTATTTTGTTCCTCCTTTTGGTAAAGACACCATAGGAATCGAGTTAGATATCGCAAATTGTCATAGTTTTCTTTTGGAAGTTGATTAATAGCGTTTAAGATTTCAGCTTTGCGTTCTTGCTCTGTCGTTCGTTGTGCAGCTTGGATAAAATTTTTGTATAGATTGAAAGTGAGAAGTGGTTCAGGCAGCTCTCGAAGATATAATTTGAGAATACCACCGATGACGTGAATATCTTGATATTCAGATGGAAGAGGCGGTGTCACATACTGGGCGTCTATTGCATTTTTCATTCGCCTTAGTTTTGTGCCAGCTAGAAATTGATAAATTATTAATTTATTTTTACATAAACACCATTACTTACCACAACCAACTCGTAGTAAACCCTCTTCACAAAGACCTCTCTCGATTAGAGAACAAACGCATAATTCAATAACAAATGAAATTTCTCTATTTGTTGAATGTAAATGCTCTTCTAAAGCAACACCGAATATTCGTTTCTTTTGGCATTTCTGAACAATTTCACTAATTTCATTGATAAACACTTCCATATTCTTTAGAGCTTTTTCATAGAAAGCTTTCTGTGCTGCCACAAAATCCATAATACTGTACGCGATTATTTCATCTTTTGCAATAAGCTCAAACATTTGCGCTGCCCAACAGTCTCGCTCCTTTTCAACTTTTAATTCACACTCTTCTTGCTCTAGTTTTAGTTGATTTAATTTAGCACTATTCTCATTGGAGCGTTGCATATTCTGTAAAAAATATAAAACTTGAGGAAAAGAAATTCAATGAATTTTTCTTACCTCATATGCTTTTTTGATCGAGTTAAACTCTTGTAAGTACCTGGAAACTGTCCGCTTATGTGTGTTAATCTCTTGAACGTCTGTATCTAAAATAGCTTTGAGCTTCTTGGTAACTTCATTTTCTGCCTTAATTTCGTTTTCGATTATATAACTAGCTATCGTTTTTTCCAATTCACCTGAAAGAAAGAAATGTCAACATATTAAGATATTTTTCTATTTTCTAGGAGAGTTAGCTTACCACTTTTGGTGAGAACTTGGTGTAATATAAGATCTCCAGGTAAATCTTTTGATGATTCTTCCAAGGCTTGGCCAAGTCTATACTCGTGAATTTTTTTTATGCGTTTCTCTTTATCTTGCTCCGAGCCTGCATACGGCGAGAATTTTTTATAAATTTTTTCCAAAACATCTTTGTATTTTTCGACGTGTTTTTCAACTTTTCCAAGCTCATCGTTTTTATTTTCTGAGCGATTCGATCTAAACGAGAAAATCAAAAGTTCATAAGAAGAAGAAAACGTTTGCCTTAATATAAAAAATGCATATCCATATGTATCTATGTATGTGACTTAAGCCGAAGTAGAAATACAAACTCACACGTTATTAGGCATGTTATAAACGATCTAAATCAAGGACATTCACTGCAGACTTAATAATACAATACAGTGCAACTTTATATCTCAAAAAGTTTCAATTTTTGCAATAACGGGTAGGTATAAATAAAACCTGACGAATAATGAAACAGATTTACTAAATACATCACTCGACATGTAACATAATAATTTTTTAAATATGTACATAGTCATCGATCCTCTCAGCATTATCTTTTTTTTCCTCTTTTTTCCTCTGCAAGATGATTTTAAAGCAGTAATAAATTACCTATTTTACTTTTACAGTAAGGGTTTTCCAACGTTATTCGTTATTTTTCTTTTGGCATTGCACCTCATGCAAGCTTATAATAATTCGATGGTATAGGTTTGTTATAAACTTACAGAATACTTAATATTGAAAATGCGCCAGTCAGTTTTTAAAAATGTAATAATCCCTTTTTCCAAATATCTTCCAATATTTTCTTTTAGCCATTATTATTGCTTTTCTTTTTAGCTTTTTGAACGTTTCAATCGCACGATAACCCGGTAAACAGCAGACTGTCCTAGAAGATCAGTGCTCCTATTCTGCATTCCCACTCACTTATGACTGTATGAGAAAAGTCACTCACTTCGATCTCACTCACCCACCATTTAGGTATTCTAGAAAACAAATGGAATGAGATGTACACTGTTAAATAAAATAATCCACCACATTTGTGGTGAATATTTTTGATGTGTCAATCAGTTGTTTCTTGTTTAAGGAAGGAATTCAAATTCTTTCAAATTAGGCAAACTTCGTTTGACAGATGAATATAGGTGAACAATTTTGGGGGCGGGGTGTCTTGGGGGTTGGGGGGTCGTACCACCCCTCATAGGGGGTTGCTCAAACTACGTCATGTTTGGTTGTTTGGTACCAAATTAAAGAGGGAGGAGAGAGTAATTGAGTGGTGTAGTTTGTCTTTGATCGTTCTAACGTGATAGCTGAATTTTGACCGCCGAAAAACGATTTTTTTACACTACGGTCATATACACCCCAGTTTCCATATTTTGCATATATATCTTCCGTGCTTTGTTTCACATCCATTAGTACTCCGTTATGAACATTTTTGTCATGGGAAGTAAATTTCCAGGACTTACCAGTTCTTCGCAATGATGAGATGAAAATATGTCAATTTTTGTACCAAAAACGGCCAATTTTTCACCTTAAAAAGGACTGCTACACTTCTTTTACAGTTATTTCCAAAACGGTTTATCGGATTCAAAAATTAATCACATATTTAATTAGGGGACAAAATGTAGATGCGATTTCATCCTACACACAAGCTTTACCGTGTAAATTTAAAACTTTTACAGCATCTCTTCTGTACTGGACGACGACCACATTGATCATTTTCGCGTGATTTATAATTTTTAGTGGGTACTTTGAGAGACAAAATCGTTGTATTGCATGGATTTCCATAATTTGTTTTTTACAATATAGCCAGGATACGCAGTGAATACATAACTCAATTTGAAATTCCTAGGTACCTAGATACCTTCACAAAACGCAACAAAAGCAGACAATACAATTTTTCCACTTACTTTTCCACTTGCAAAACACCGGAGAATTAACAAGTGGAATGGAGAATTCGGGAATTCCGTACTCGCCTCTCAAATTCTCTCTCAGTTGAGAATTTTTCGTCTTACTTTCACTTCTCAAATTCTCCGGTGTTTACTTGTGGAAAAGTAAGACGAAAAATTTTTAACTGAGAAGATTTGAGAGGCGAGTACGGAATTCCCGAATTCTCCATTCCACTTGTTAATTCTCCGGTGTTTTGCAAGTGGAAAAGTAAGTGGAAAAATTGTATTGTCTGCTTTTGTTGCGTTTTGTGAAGGTATCTAGGTACCTAGGAATTTCAAATTGAGGTATATATTCACTGCGTATCCTGGCTATATTGTAAAAAAACAAATTATGGAAATCCATGCAATACTAACAGAGCAACAAGGATTTTGTCTCTCAAAGTACCCGCTAAAAATTATAAATAACGCGAAAATGATCAATTTGTTCGTCGTCCAGTACAGAAGAGATGCTGTAAAAGTTTTAATTTTACACGGTAAAGCTTGTGTGTAGGATGAAATCGCATCTACATTTTGTCCCCTAATTAAATATGTGATTAATTTTTGAATCCGATAAACCGTTTTGGAAATAACTGTAAAAGAAGTGTAGCAGTCCTTTTTAAGGTGAAAAATTGGCCGTTTTTGGTACAAAAATTGACATATTTTCATCTAATCATTGCGAAGAACTGGTAGGTCCTGGAAATTTACTTCCCATGACAAAAATGTTCACAACGGAGTACTAATGGATGTGAAACAAAGAACGGAAGAAATATATGCAAAATATGGAAACTGGGGTGTATATGACCGTAGTGTAAAAAAATCGTTTTTCGGCGGTCAAAAGTCAGCTATCACGTTAAAACGATCAAAGACAAACTACACCACTCGATTACTCTCTCCTCCCTCTTTAATTTGGTACCAAACATGACGTAGTTTGAGCAACTCCCTATGAGGGATGGTACGACCCCCCAACCCCCAAAACACCCTGCCCCCAAAATTGTTTAACTATATTTTTGTACTCTAAACCATTAATCCATCAGAAAAAACCCCAATAATCTACAGCCCTCCCACACAGAGTTAGGTGCCCGTGAATATTGCGACAACAAAATTTACCGCCGAGGCCGCTCAAATCTGCAAATTACCGTTAATCGAAATAAAATATAGCCTATAGTACCCATGCATGCCTAATTACCAGAGTGAATTCTTACTTTTTTTTATTGTGCTTAGAGATCCTAAGCTTACCCCTGCGAATTATTGGAGCTCCTAATATTGTCTTAATTTTTTTTTAATTTCCGTTAATCAGCTTCCCTTTCTACCCCGCATTCTCCACGCCCCTTTACCTACACCTATCTTGTTCGCCCTGAGTTCCCATTTTTTTTTTATACCACATACATTCTCCTTCTACTCTCCATTCTCTCGTTATCCCGGAAAAACTCGAGAAAACCTACCCTACTACATCCCTCAAAAACTACCCCAACAAAAAAGAAATTTAAATTTATTTCGACAGTGGAAGGTAATAGGCAGATGTACCTCACATATGAAAAAAAGTCCAACCCTCTACAACAAAAAGTGATACCCTTAATCGTCCCAGGCGATTCGCACTTTTTCAAATTTCTTACGTTTTCCCTAATTCTCCAACCATGTCAGTGAATTGGGAATGGAGAATTAAGGTATTAAGAATTCTAAGAAAACGAAATTCTCATCTCCCAAATTCCTAAATTCTCCGTGTTACAGAATCCGGCCCCTGGTTATGATTTCCACCAAGACTTATCTGTGTTTGGCTAAAAATGAATAAGCTTTTTTTAAATGTGTCAAAAACTAAATTAATGGTGACCAACACGAACTGTGACAGTGAAATTAATGATGAGTTAAATACTTGGGTGCGGTTTTAGACAAAAAAACAAAATTTTACTGAATGAATTTTATATTTGTAAAAAATAGGGGAAATGGATTCTTTAAGCGAATGTGCAGTACAATGACTACAATGTCAAATAGGCAACTACTAGAATCTTAAAGTTACGGTCTTAAAGCAAGTTTTGGGTACACTAGAATCATTTTTAGTAGGTGAAAAGAAATTTTTCGAAACTGGATCATGAAGAAATTTTTTTTTCGTAATCTAAGAAATAATGTAGCAAGTGATATACCATTTTAGAATCCTTATTAAATGCGTCAACTTTTAAAGTTACTTGTCAAACTGGCGTAGTACATTTTATTTTCTCAGTACAGTCAGTTAAAGTTGGGTGAAGTATTAATTTTCTATTCTTGGTTCGGGAAAATGTTACATTTTCTTCCAAGGTGGAGCAGTTTTCTTAGAATTTAAAACAACATGTTACATAACACTATTCGGGATTACATAAGAAAAATAAAATTGAAAGAAAGTAAAGATTTGTAGCAACAGGATGTACACGGGTGTACATTTTCTCAAAAACAAAAGAAATGTCTATAATTTAAAAAATATATGACTTAAGATTTTTTTATATTTTTCTGGTAACTATTATGATTTGGTCTATCACCCGATTCCGGCTTGACGTCGACTTACGGGACACCCTGTATATGAACTTTTTGTGAATTTCAAATTTTATTATTATTATTAAAACTTTACAACGAATTAAAGGCGAAGTAAGAATATAAAGACTCTAATACATTTTTTTTTTTATGTTTAGAGTGAATAGAATCTAATTTTAATCAGATTTCTTACAAATGAAGCTACTAATTTTACTTAAAAGTTTTTAATTTTGGATGTTATTTCATCTTTAGAATAATGGCAGGTCGCTAGGTCTAGCGAAAAAATTGTCTTCATGCTGTCTTATGAAAAGCAGACATGTTTATTCAAACACTCGCTAGCATTCACTTTTTAATTTTTCGTCATTTCATAAAAAATGAAGTGCGTCTTTTCCCACATTGGCATATTGCTTTCCAAACTAACAGTTTTTGGTAAACTTACGGTCTAGGAAGTATCGAAAAATGGTATTTAAAATACTATTTCACATCTAGAAATCATTGATACAGCTTTCTTTCCCGCCTATTCATTCGTTTTGGTGCTTTTTATATAGCTTTAAATTATTTTATTTTTTGGTGATTTTTAGCAAAGATATTTCACATATATTTATTTGCTCTTCTCTAAGCACTTTAATACATTCTACTCCAAGTTTCCATCACTTTGAAAAACGATCTAACAGATTGTTGGTAAAATATTAAGAAAAAAAAGAGTTTGTATATGGTATGTATGTATTGTTGAATGAAGTTATGAGCAAGAAAAATTATTTACTTTTTAATGACGATAATGCAATGCAAACATCAAACACCGATCACTTACATTTTGACACTTTGCTGTCGGATTTCGGAACTAGCTTTTCGCCGCAAACAAGGACGTATAAAAGTGTTCTTCCCTTTCTCTACTTAGTTTATAAGAAGAAATAAAGCATGCACCTGATAAATCCTGTATTTTTTTAAAATTATCGTTTCGTTTGATACAGAATCGTTCCTTTTGAATTTCAATTCTTTTTGCAAACGCCTATATTCCTGCATGTCACTCGAAAGAGAATTAAATCCAATATCAAACTCCGAATTGAAAATTTTTGTAAACATTAGTAGCCTTTTTTTTATTTTGTGACATTTTGAAATGTACTTTAAAAATATTGTATTGTATTCAATAATTAGTTTTAAAAACTTTTCTATGCAATTGAAAACTTAATTATTATTAGCATAATGACTACTTCTCTATACTTATTTTAATTAACGTTTATGCGAATATATTTTTGAGTTCTTGTTTCCAATTTTAATTCGGGTGATAAATTATTGTAAAATATTACATCTTTGTACATCAAGGAATTTCGGGTGCTGCTTCTTTTCCGTCTGGCGGGTCTTAAGTTATCATTATGACGCAATTTATATGGTTGGGCTTTTGTAACGGTTACAAGATTTTTCTCGCAGATACTCAGGTAGTATATAATTTTCCATTTTAAAAATAAACACCATTGCTTCATACGTATGATGTTGTCTAACATCCATCCACTGTAAGATCTCAAGCATAAGTCGAATTGCAGTATATATCGCAACCTCAATGCAGACCATCTCAAAATTTTTTCATTCGAAAAATCGACATTTAAACATTTCAAGTTGCTAAATTTAAATTTTTCAGTACTAGCGTAGTTCTTTGTTTAGTTAGTAGTATATAGTATATATATATAGCTTCTCATTCAGGAGTATTTTAGTTATAAAGTAAAATGCAATAAAAAATTCAAAATTGATTTTTGAGATCTGTGGGGTGATTCTGTGAAATGAACTTTTCTACTGATTTTTTCGTGTTTTTATTCAGTTCAGCAACCCTTGCATGAGGTAGAATGAACTGAAAATGACACTTCACATTACAAATTCAAAATAATATTTCGAATTTAAGCACTTGTAATGCTCTAATTAGGTGTAGAATTTCCATTTACCACAATATAAAATTTTTGTCACAACTTCGGAAGCAGTTGACTAATTTGTCGATTATTTAGTCGTGTTTTTTGACGTTTGTTCATCGAAAATTCATTATAGTTCATTTTGTGGTAGATAATAGTGAAGACACAAAATGAACTCGACAAAATATGTCAAAATTCACGACTAAATAGATCGACAAAGAGCAACCCTACTGGTGTTTTTGCATTGAGGGTGCGATATATTGCATATCAGACACATCCGCATGCCTTTATTTTGCAAGAATTGCAGGCGATCCTTTATATCGTTCGAGCTTGTATACAGGAGGGTCGAGCAATATGGGAAATGTGAAAGATAGTGCGTTATACAATATTGAGGCGTTTCTAAAATTTGGAGCCGGTCGTTGCTCTTCTCGGATCCTATTTTTTTAGCTATTTTTTTCAAATAGTTCAAATGCTGTTTACTTTAATTTACCATCTACATATTATCACACTGAGGTATTTAAGGTTTCCACGCACTCAATACTAGTGCCATCAACACACACTGATATATTGTCCACGAAGTTGAACTTCATACATTTAGTCTTAGATACATTTCTTTTGTGTACCTTGTTCTAGAACTCCCATATACTGGAGAGAACAAATTGTTCTATCGATTGAATCGAACTATTTGTACTGTTCGCTTCATTTACAAATCTTCTATGAAAATGTATGAGGCGTTCTTTTGTGTATCTTTTGTTCTGCCCTGTTCTGCGGACACAAAAGAACACAGCTAATATGTTGTTAACTTTTGTTCTCTGCGATCTTTCATCAAAATACGATCTAAACCATTTAAGTTTCAGTTCTCGTACACCGTACATATGTAGCGTTTCTAACAAAACTCCTCTGTCCACAGTTTCAAATGCACGTTTAAAATCTCTAAAAAATGTAGATACCACAGCATTGCCATCATCTAGTTCCTTTTTCCATTCAAATATGTATTAGCCAATTTAACGCATGAATGGCCACCTCTGAATTCCGACTGTTCAGTTATCGAAATTTATTAGCTTCTAGTACTCTAGGAGTTAATTTGAAGAAGATTATTAATTGATCGAAACTCTTCTCAGCTTATTGTATTGTTCACTTTCTCCATTGGAATAATTGTCGATTCTTTCCAACATCTAGGAAAAATCCATGTTTTATAGATAGGTTTATGATTGTCATTGGGATAGGGCTTATCTCTACCGACTTAATTCGATCATCTCCCTAATTTTCTACTGGAACCTTTATTATATATACTTATGAACTCTTTAGCTCCCTTGAGAGATGTAGAACATTGCAAGAGTTCCCGGCAAACGCTGTTAGTGATGTGAATTTTCCGCAGCCGTAAAAATAATAATTGATTTTACAGTAGTGGAGGAAATTTTCTGTTTAGAAGTGCTTCCAATGGTACCCCATTCTCGTTTAATATTTCCGACCGAATTATTGAAGTTGCAATGAAGATTCTTCGTCGTTTGACACATCTTACACGATTCCAAATTCTTTCGGTTACTTTCAGTGCATTTTTGTTTTGCCTAGAAAGTTAGTTTTGATTGTTTATTTATTTCGTAAAATGAACTGTCGAAACAAATATACGGATAAGGCTAATACAGACATTGTCAAAGCAACTGGTTCCACTCAAAGAACAGTATACAAAGCAACGAATTGGCCGAAGTGGCTGGCTGCCCGTTCACTGAAACGACGCCAAAGAATTTCAACAAGATCAGATGCAATATCTGATGGAATAAGAAATGTTCGATGCGTAAGATGACGAAGGCCCTTGACCTTGCAAATTTAAAGTTCGATATTTTGTTAAATAAAAAATGTGAATGCGCAGTTACAAGATCGACGGGGAACATTTTCAATTCCAGAGAGTTGGAGGCAGTGGTGGTTTGAGAAATTTCGTGGAAAAAGTAAATTTTAATAATATAGATATTTAAAAGGAAGTTTATTAAACGTAAAATTTTGCAGACAGACCAACTAACTCAAAAATTGTTTCAGAAAAGCATTATAATCTAGTAAAAACCTAGATTGAAGTCCGGATTTTGAAAGTTTCGATCCGACAAAGGCCGAATGAGAAAGTCAGTTGCACACAATTTACCGCAGTTAAAAAAAATTTCAATCTGAAGATATTGTTGTCGATAAGCAATAGTTCATAGAGCTTTAGAAACCAGATTTCTAGAAACTGTAAAATATATTTAGTGGCATCTTAATCAATATAATTCAATGATATTTCACTTAATGGTTCGAATCCCAACTAAAATTTTATGTCCATTCATGTTTAACACGAGACCTTGGCCAGGGTTTTTTATTTTTATAATTACATACAGCATTTGTAAGAAATAGATGAATTTCTCCATCTATCCCAACGAATAAAGGACAACAAATGACTGAAATAACACATACATACATACATGCTAATTAAAAGGAGCATCATTCAGCTAGTGCGTCCCAATGACAATGTTATATACCGCGGTAACTAGTTTTAAGGCTCAATTGCAATTGAAGTAAAGAACTAAAGATTTTGAACGAAACTGAGGTTTACTTACGAAAAATTGATATTTTTAGCCTAAATAGATATCACATTCCGCAAGGGTTATTATTTGACATTTTATGTGTTCAATTTTAAAAAGTGGTAAAAGTGAAAAAATTAAGAAATGGAAGTTGATTTAATCGAAGATTTGTTCTTTCTATTAATTCGCAGTACCATTTTTATTCAATTCTTATTTTTACATTGCACTTTTAATCATTTAGACGAGTTACAGTTAATTTGTGAACGTTTTGTTACATTTAAAGTGCGCGTTCGCTTTACGTAACTAACATTGCTTACGTATACGTAAATTGTAGTTGAGCCTTTAGACAAGTTTCCATCATTGAATAAATAACTAATAAGGAAACGGCATATCGGGTGAAAACCTAAGCCACTCGGTGAAATGTTTAGTGTGCTGTGTTTGTATTCGTTTCGTCATGGCAGTAGTGAAACCGTGAAATTTTGAAGGGGGACATTTTTTATAATTCAAATTGTTATGTAAAATAAACAAATTTTTGGCGCCCCCTTATCTTCAGAAAATATTCCTTGGCGTTGCCTATGATAATTTAAGTGACTTGTTAAGCAGAATTATCAAATAAGTGACCAACCCTGTTGTCAGTTCTCCTCCGCTCCTTGGGTTTGACTGTCATTGAATTGCCTACTCATGTACATACACTGTATTCGCACGAAACCCCGCTTCCTTATTAGTTATTTATTCAATAGTTTCCATATGGAGATTAAGTATAAAATTACGAAAGCTATTGCCCGTAAGAGGTTCAAGCGCTGACAAAAGCAACAATACCATAGAACTTCTAGGTAAAGATACACGGTGAAAGATTTTTGGTCTCTGGTCTGGTCTCCGGTTTACAGAGACTAAAATCTCCAAAATTTTTACACGGCAAATGAATTTTGTCTCTGGAGACCATAATAAAAAAAAGTATCGAGAGACACTTCTCTGAAGTGTATACACGAAATTTGAAGTTAGGTGTCTAGAAATTTCCAGAGATTTTGATAAATTGTCAAGTAAGAGATTGTCAGAAAGAATTATCTCAAAAGTTATTAATATTTTTATGTTATGCAAAAAATGAAAAAGCTTAAAAAAATATATCCTTGGTGTACAAATTTTTCGGGATAGACACAACAAAATTGTGATTTTTTTGTTCTATTGACGAAACAAATTTTTTGCCCTAATTCATTATATTAATTATTTAATTAATTTCCAAACACACTCCACTTCATTCCTTTTCCTATTCCGACTAGACCTACACTTAACTGACCAGAACACACAAATAGTCTCCCCTCCCGACACCTGGAGAGGACAAATGAACAAACTTCGGAGACCGAACCTGGAGACCTATTTGTTTTAAAATACACGACGAGAGACCGGAGACCGAAAAAGTTTCTTTAGAGATTTTTTGCGTCTCCGAAGTGTATAGAGGCCAAAGTCTCTCGCCATGCAGCTTCACCCATACTGTGCAATCACTTGTCATGTTAGTAAATGATAATCCTGCTGGCAGTAAAGCCAAACTCCATACCTAAGCAATTCTTAAAGTGTCTGGCAAAAGTACTTCTTACTATCCCTTTTTTAGATTTGCTCTATTTTACAAAGGGTATTAAAAAGTGAGTCGAAGAAGAAAATTCATTGCATTTCAAGCCATTAACATAATAAAAAGTTGCCAATACTAGATTTACACGTACGATGAAAACAGTGAACTGCAAATTTTGGGCCATTCTGTTCTACGGAAAATCCACTCAGTCAAAATTTTCTATGTCAATCTCATCTCAGTGGTTCTTTCTCAAAATAACAAAAAAAAGATTGAAAAACTTCCTGACAGTATTATTGAACACAAACAAAATGTAATTTTTGGTTTTAATCTGACCAGAACTGTCCACAATAAGCTTATTGAACAGAGCCTATGTATTATCTTACTAACACTACATAATAAATTTATCAGTTGTTGCTCTCAATAAAATGACCAACATTTGTTTATGGTTAAATGAGAATTTAATCTTGATTTGGATTACCATATCTAAACAATGATAGGGTAGTCTAGAATTAAAGTAAACGCAACCTTTTCATTTCATTATCACAAAATGTGAAACAAGCTGCAGAAAAAAACTATTTTATTTACATACATATGCGTGATGAGCAAACATTCTAAAATACTTTGAAGGTCAAAATTAAAGAACTTCATTAGGGGTTGTTCTACTGATTTATATGAAGTTATATGCTTCCTATGAAATAGTTTGGATGTTTTAGTTTAATTTGAAACAATTTTTCAATATTATTAAGCTTTTTTTTTATTTACAAGGACCAATAATATTCATTCTAGTTAAGGTGTGCGAAAAGATCTAATGGGGATTTGGGAGCATATAAAATTTTGACAATTTGCAGTTGATTGAACTTGTTCAATGCAATGCAATGCCACCAAAAGTTTTATTTGCTAACTTAGTCACAATAAACTATTGTTCGGCACGACATGGCTTTTTTTAACATCATTTACTCCGCTCCTTGAGTTTGCAATCTTTTGACTAGTTTTGAAGATAGCCAAAAACTGACCACGCAGGGAAATGTGGTAGTAAACGCACCCAATGTCACTAAATTTGATAAGACCAATATTTTATCAGCTATTTGTCATTACTTACCTTGATAAATTTTCAGCCGCAATTTTTATTTTATGGAATTGCTTTTTCATTATAGATATTACTGGTACCTACTTTATAATTTAATATAAATCTCAAGTAGTCCTTAAATGAATTTCAATTCGAAAATCTCATTTTACAAGCAATTTAGTCATCTCCAAATTTCAATTATTACACATAGAAATTATTAGGCACAAACAAAAATATCCACTTAAGAAGTGCTTGCCAAATCACGCAAAATATTATCGCTTTTGTATGAGATCATCAATAGTCTCTCCATAGGCGAGCTTCCATAGACATTCTTCTGTTCTTTTTATATAAACGAACTCTATTCACGAGATAACGGGAAAATAAAATAATCAAAATTCTCTGTTCAATTTTAATAAAAATTTGCGAGAAAAAAAGAAACAAATCAACGAAGCAAAAATGTACTTGTGGTAATTCTAGACTTGACTTTATTTTTTTTGACAGTCAATTTGTGCATTGAACTTTAGCTATGTCTCAAATCTTCTTCTTTCTGATTATTCAATGCGTGTCAAGTCAATACTCTAATTTCACACGAAATACTTCATTGAACTGCTCACTCACATCGAATTTCGGAACTGACTTCGAAAATATGCTTTTTAGTTTATCTGCGATTTGAGGTGATATATGCAATATACACGTACTATGAATTTGTGATGCAGTTATTGTTTATATCAAAAACTATAACTTAATTGAACCTTAGATTATATAGCAAAAAGGATATTCTATTCTGTGTAAAATTCGTGTACGTGTGATAAGTATTTTTTTTTATGACACAGGGGGAAATGACAAGAGGGCTTGGTAGTTTATTTTTTGCCATTTCGATATTTCTGCTCATTCCTGTGGCGACATGTTAAAACTTCGCATCGAAAGCGATCATCGAAGCGAAGATTTCACTCTGGCGGTATGTTATAAGATTTTCGTTCGACAGGCGATTTTGCTTGTTTCGAAATTATTTCCGAATTTTTCCCTATCACAAATGACATTTATGGATTCTTTTTCTAGTTGTTGGTAAATTTTAATAATAATAAAATTGGAATTTATGAATTTTTCAAGCGCAGTGTCTATATTTGTGGAGGATAACGAAAATGACGAAGAAATAATTAATTACTGGGACAAAAGAAAAATTTTAAGGTAGCGGTATTATGTTATTGATATGCCCAACAAAATGTACTGCCTTATTGATTTTTGAATTCAAGAAATGTTGTTACAAGTTTTATAACTTCAAGTTTGGAGAATCTATATAATTAATATATAAAATCATTTATATTGAATAAATTAAAAAAATGTATCATTCAAATCAAATTTCTTAAACTTTACATACATTTTTTAATCTTCGCTTATTCTATCACTCTCAGCAAAACTCAGTTACTATGTTTCCATGCGGAGTTCAATCCGAATTGAATCTCAATTAGTGCTCATGGAAACGAGAATTGAGTTTAGTTTCGTTTAATCCATATTAACTCCACGAAACCAGTCGGGTTGAGTTGGGTTTTGTGTAAGTATTAGTTAGAGTAGTGCGGATGGATGGCTTATTCAATACAAATCCAGAAACTTTGTATGAAATATATTATATGTCAACTCAATTCAAGCCGTTCATGGAAACAGCATCGAGGCATCGAGTTAACTCAGCCAACAAAACTTAACGCTAACTCAATTCTGGCTCATGGAAACATAGTAAGTGATATTCTATCGAAATTATCGCCTGTCGAAAGTTTTACAACATACCGACTATCGATAAATTGTCGAACGTCGAATCTTTCGAAGTTATAACATCTTGCCCCCTGAATTTACGAAATGAAGTCCTCTGGAGGGTGATTCCATTGAATAAATAACTAATAAGGAAGCGGGGTTTCGTGCGAATACAGTGTACGTGAGTAGGCAATTCAATGACAGTCAAACCCAAGGAGCGGGGGAGAAATGACAAGAGGGCTGGTCACTTATTTGAAAATTCTGGTGACAAGTCACTTAAATTATCATAGGCAACGCCCAGGAATATTGTCTGAAGATAAGGGGGCGCCAAAAATTTGTGTATTTTACATAGCAATTTGGATTATAAAAAATGTCCCCCTTCAAAATTTCACGGTTTCACTACTGCAATGACGAAACGAATACAAACACAGCACACTAATACATTTCGCCGAGTGGCTTAGGTTTTAACCCGATATGCCGTTTCCTTATTAGTTATTTATTCAATGGGTGATTCTGATCTTTTGTCATACTTGAATGTCAAAATATACGACTAAATGAAATGAACTTTTCTACTGATTTTTTCGCGTTTTTATTCAGGTCAGCAACCCTTGCATGACGTAGAATGAACTGAAAATGACACTTCACATTACAAATTCAAGATAATATTTCGAATTGAAGCATTTGTAATGCTCTAATTAGCTGTGGAATTTCCATTTACCAGTGTAAAATATTTTTGTCACATCTGGTAGTCTAAGAGCTAGCAACGTTTTCGAGAAATGACTTTAGTTCGCCTAGTTTTTTTGTATGCCTTCCTTACAGCATATCAATGCTCATGCGGCCCATCTTACTGGTGAGACGCGTTGCGTTTACTTGTGTGCATGAGGTAATTGTCTGGGAATAGTGAATTTATATTGTCCGATGCTTATGAAAATAGATGAAAAAAACAAAATCGAACTAAAATCATTCTGAAAACTGCTTTTTTTACCTGTAAAACGGAATGCACACAAGTAAACGCAACGCGTCTCACCAGCCAGATGGAACGCATGCCTATTGAGATAGTGAAAGAGGGGTGATAGCAAAGAATGAGAGCAGCTGATTAATTTGTCGTATATTTAGGCGTGTTTTTTGACGTTAGTCCCAGGGGTTTTGCCAAAGCCCTCGACATTCGAGAATACTTCCGGAGTCATGAAACAGAAATCTATATGTGTGCGTTGAGAGTCCGTTCTCTAAAATGTTCTATATTGATACTCATGGAAAAGTACCAAACATTGAGTTTTTATATGGTATAGAGCCTAAAGTAATATGCATACAAGAAACTAGTCTTCTAGTAATTTACAGCTGATTCCTTACCTTCTCAAACGCTACCGTACTTAACAAAATAATAAAATAGTTTTGATTACACAGTAACCTTAACTTTACAATTTTACGCTCAATAATTCTCAGCTGAGTAATAATTACATGTGTGTATGTGCAGCCGGAGTCCGAATCTGTAGGCAGCTACATTCGATATCACCAGCCCACGGCATGCCATGACGGCACAGCGTCATATACAATTATTACTCAGGAGGAGTCGTAGTCATTTGGCCAGATAAATTTTTTTTAAATAATTTTGTTAGGAAAGGTATAAAATTATTATATCGGTTCGGAAGATAAGAAAGCAAGCTTAAGATTACCAGACCATCATTTTTCTGATAGTCTGGACTATACGTCCCCCACTACTCACTCAATAACAGGTACCATAACACTAGATTTCAAAGTCGAGCAGACCAGATCCCAGACGAATCATCCCCATTATGAATTTCCGCAAGATTCACCAGAAGCTAGAAACCTCAATAAAGGACAATTATATTGAAGAGCCCCATTGTCGGCTTTTTATTTCGACGGGCTGCTTTAATCCTGCTTCCTTTCTAAGCTTTAGGAACCGCCCCAGAGGACGAATCAAGTCATCAAGAACTGTCGTCCCGGCCTGCCTTTTGCCGAAGATAGTTCATGTAGCCCCGGAACTGTACGACAAGAAGCCAGTCCTCAAGGACTCTCCTCTCACACCGAACTCTCAGTTTGCTGGACCGGGTGGGCTGCAGATAGCTATCTCCAGACCAACGCAAGTGGACGGACGATACCATTATCATCATACAAGTCCATATGTATATGCATAAAATTGCAATTTTTGTATGTAACCCTATGAAGGAGTTGGCGTATTTTGCTCATTTTTGATTTTAGATCTACAATCCTTACAAGAGTAGTTTCAAAACCCTCGAGAAATACTTTCCAACTGATGAAACAGAAATCTATGTATATGTGTGCGTTGCGAGTCCGTTCTCTAAAATGTTCTATATTGATACTTATGGAAAAGTGCTGTACTTTACAGAATGAGCTTTTACAAACGATAACGACGTTATTGACACCAGCACCGGAAGAATTGTTGAATATGATTTTTTGCAATTGCAAGAAAGGCTGTAGCGTAAATTGTGGATGTAGAAAAATAGGGTTACTATGTTCCACAGTTTGTGCCCAGTGTAACGGCCAAGCACGCCTCAATGCCCCATCAGTACCGAATGATTCCGATGGAGACAGTCCTCGAGCTTGGCAAACAACTGTAACGGATATCGAGGACGATGATAATGACGTCGACATTGACCTTGGGCAACCGCATGACGAAGACGACGACGAACAAGAAGAATTTTACATACGCTATTTTGTATTTGGTCTTAATAATAAATAAGAGAGAAACTGCAACAGATAACTGACCTGTACTACCACATATATGCAGATAATATAATTTGCTACGCCTCTGGTGAGCCTCCATTTGTTAACCACGTGCTCAACAAAGCCATTCGAGCCATCTCGTCTTGGGCCGACACAAATGGAGCCAAAATCGCTACGGGTAAACTGGAAGCACTGCATATCTGTAGAAGACGAAGCTGCAGACAAACGGTATTCAATAGTGATATGGCATCGGTAACATTGCTTAGGGAGCTCACAATTCTTGGATTGATCCTTTCACACAACCTAAACTGGAATAAGCAGGCTTCCGCTGTGGCGGAGTCAATAAGGAGCAGGAATAATCTCCTCAAGGTAATATGCAGGAGAAATTCTGGACCTCCCCTTGACACTGCCACGAGGATAGCCAAGCAAATGGTCATGGGTAGGATAGATTACTGTCTCACAATGTACGGTCAGCTGAACAAAAAAAGTCTCAGAAAGATCCAGACAGCGCTTAATGCAACAGCAAGAATCTCCCTTGGTGCCCTCTGCACCACACCTATCGCCAGCCTTCTAGTAGAGGCAGGTTTCCCTACCTTCTCCCAAAGAAGACAGGAACTTGCTGGAAACCTCGCCTTCAAAACGGTACACAACAATAAATCTCCACTACATCTCTTAGCCTTGGATATTCTTCATACTAATAGAACGGACACCAGGCGGATCCGCTCCGGACTGTACCGAGCGATCGCCAGTATACCTACAGCTCTCAGGCAAGCCCCTTTTTGTCCAGACGAAATAAACCCTGTGGAAAGCGTTCCGCCCTGGAAAGTACCGATGAAATGCATCATCACAAATGAAAACGAATACAAACAACTTAACAACGAAAACAAAATACAACTGCATACAGAGACAAAAATACGACTAAGTACTGACAGAACAATCTACACGGACGCATCTAAAACAGAAGACGGCGTAGGGATTGCCATGATCACTCTCCACTCTTCAGATGGTATTAACTTAGGCAAAAAACTGCCAGCATGGACTGATGTTTTCACGGCAGAGCTCACGGCCGTATGGGAGGCTGCCAGATGGGCATCCAAACAGCAGGGCTCAGCTGTCATCTTCTCGGATAGCCTGTCGGCCCTCAAAGCCACAGCAAATCTAAAAAATATAAACCCGCTGGCAGTCAACTTAAGGAATATGCTGGCAACAAGAAAAATAACACTCGCCTGGTGCCCTGCTCATGTGGGAATTCAAGGCAATGAAAAAGCTGATCAGCTAGCAAAGAGAACACTAACGGAAAGTGGAGATGTGATCGCACCTCCAGCATATAAAGCCGTCAGGAGAGAAGCCAGGAAAAATATGGAGGCCACAAAGCTTTCTGAATGGCAGCAAGCAAACACCTTTCTAGCCAGCCATCATAAGGTAGTGACCAAGCCTGACATGCCGGACATGCCAAGAAAACAAATGATTGGGATGGCGAGACTTCGGCTGGGACACTTCCTAGCCGTTAAAAAATATCTGTTCCTGAGACAGCCACGCCCCTCATGCTACTTCTGCCCAGACACACCTTTTACGGCAGAGCATGTCTTCACACAATGCGAGGAACTACAAAGACAATTACACGGGCAAGGCATACGGAAAACTCCGACTGAACTCCTCAACTATAGGAAGGAGGACACAGACGCACTATTCCTCGCATTGAGGACTTACTTAACGAACTGTAACGCGGAGACCAGGACTCTAACGGACAAACATTTTATATGAATTGAATTTTTTTTTTCCTTTGATTTATGTATTCTCAACTAACCCATTAACAACCCTAGCTAGTAAGCCTATAATAAGTAAATATGAATTATATTACGAAATACACTTAAACCTCTCACGATTAACAGCTATAAAAGTATTATATATATATAAAAAAAAAAAAATAACTAAAGAACTACAAAATGAATTACCTTAGCTTATATAGGGAAATACAAAAATGTATATATGGTATATGTAGATATATATATGCGCACAAATGTATATAGGAGGTATACATATATTCTACGCAATAGGAGTATGTATATTACTAGGAGAATAAAACAAACTTCCAATCAAAACAATACTTAAGTTGCCCAGATGGGCAAGTTGCCGTGGGTCAAATACATTAGTTTACAATAGGCTTACGCTCTTAGCGCTAAGAAAGGTATCCTAATGTTATAAATAAATAAATAAATAAATAAAATTCTTGGCCCCGCGTTCACATAGCATTATAACCTACTATATACGCCTGTACACGGACGCGCGCTTGCTCTCTCCGCGCTGTACCTCGAAAACGGTTGTAGATACAAAAAATGCTTGAAATGAAAATTGTAGATAATTTTGTAATCGATGAGTTTCATAATGACCTTGAATCACGTATTTTCATAGAAAACTAGATAATTAAAAAAAAACGATTTTCTGAATATCTGGTGACGCAGACACGAGATTATATGAGACTTTTTTACCAGTCTTTAGGATGTCCAAACAAAGGCCTTATTAGACTGGGCTAGACTGGGCTATTACCATTTAACATACACTCAATAACTCGCATCTGAGTAATAGTTGCAATAGTAGCTGTGTTCTTTTGTGTACCTTGTTCTAGAGCTCCGATATACTGGAGAGAACAAACTGTTCTGTCGATTGAAGCGAACTATTTGTTCTGTTCGTTTCATTTATAAATCTTCTACGAGAATGTATGAATATGTAGGCAGACTGATTTGATTTCTTCAGACCACGGCATATGAGATTATTACTCAGCTGAAAGTTTTTGTTTGGGAAATCGTAATCATTTGTTGAAATAATTTTTTTTTATGAAAGATATAACATTTTTTTTTGCTGTTGGGAAGATAAGAAACCAAGCTTCAGATTATCAGATCATTTTTCTGTATGAATAGTAGTTTAGGGCGGAGGAACTATTCAAATCAAACTTTTGTCAGTTTTACATAAGAACACTGCAAATATTTTAGAATGTTAGGACTCAGTTGGGGCTCTCATGTGGTGGTGAGGGAGTATGCTTCATGGCTTGAGAATCTCGAGTGTTTTGGAAGTTTACAAAGTGTTAACGTGTTCACAAGTATTGTCCCCGAATATGTATGAAAACCGAAATTTTTCGCCAATTTTTCAACTTACAACAAATTTAGTATACCCTATATGGTATGAAAAATTAATGCTTCTTTATGCTGTTTTTGGACTGCACCCACTGACATGTATAACACAGACTGCTTGATCTTCTATTTCATATAAGTCCACTTTTGATGGCAGGGGTGTGAAAACTATCTTAATTTCAAGTTTTATTTTCGCTTTAACAGTCATGTTATAAGCTCAACAAATTCTAAATATATTCAAAATTATTTTTTTTATTGAAAGCTTATCTCCTATAACATCAAATATTCCTTAAACACGATTTTTAAGCAAATAAAATTAAGCAATTTCTGTCTGCATATCCCTAAAAGTATCTATGGGGTACAGATAAAGGATTACTAATGTTATATTGCCATATATTTCTATTCTATATATTCATTCGGAAAATCCACTGAACTGAAACTGAACTATGGTGGATTTAGTATAGAACTTATTAAGAAAGTCATCCCATGTCATATTAACGAATAATAAATAATAAAAATAATAAATTTTTAAGAAAGCATGGAAAAGGTAGAGATACATATCTATAGACTTGGTCCTACATGCGGTCGGGATATTAGAGCTTTATTTCAGTGTCCAAAAGTAAAAAAACGCTTTTTATCCTCTTTGCCTCATTGAGAATGGGGATCTCTTTATATAAATATGTTATCTGTTTCAGTGCAGTCTCCCATTTTTCTCCTTCTTTGAAGGTAGTCTGCCACTGGATGCAAAAACAGACCCTAACTTATAAAAAAGGAAATGGATAGGGTAAATTATTTTATACGACAACATTTGTCTTGGAAACAATCTTGTTTTAATAATTAATACTCATTTTTAACATAAAGAATTTTATAATAAAACAAATTATTTTTTTTCTCTCTTTTCATCACTCATTCACAATGTCAATTTTTGTTCGGCTGGCTTAAAATCGATATTTGTGGTATTACTGAAAATATTGCTCTATAAAAACCAATATCACAAAAGTTGCTTACAAATCAATTGCAATTTTTTATTCAACTAAAATAGGTCAACTTGTAATTAAAACAATAAACAAAAAATTAAGTAATTACCAATACAACTTAAAAATCAAACGAAATGATTCAAATAAATATATACTATTTCTTTTAATGTTCCGTTTGTGAATTCTATATTTGAAAGGCCGTAGTTATTTAAAAAACAATTTAACAGCTTTTTTGTACGCCGCTTTCGTATAAAATATTCCAAAAAATTTGTCGGAAAAATCTCGCGACATTACATTTTATTGGTAAAATTTGAGTTGTCTGTTCTTTTGTATTAGTTATAATATATATATATATATATATTTTTTTGTAGTATTAACTTACTTCTAAGTTATGCATATAAAAAATTAATTTCTTGTTTTTCACTTTACTTTTCAATTTATTTTGTTCTTTCTAAATATACATATTTTTATCTTAACTAATAAAAATGTCACAATTTATGTACTCTTAATTCTAAATATGCTTGTGAAAAATAGAAAATATATATATATTGTTTTTATTTTCATAATTTTACTTTTGACTTCACATTACTGGAAAAATGATTTTTATCTTATTCCTTTAGATTTTTATGTTTTATTTAAATTTAGTTTTTCAACGATAACTTTCTTTTAAATATGCCTTGAACAATTTAATAACACTTCCTCTGACCAAAATATCTTTAGCTGTCCATTTCTATTATATTATATAAATATTAGATACATAAGTATGTGCGGATTTTTTGTATTTTCAGGAAAAATGTATTTCTTTTTTAAAGAATCGAATGAATTACAAAATTTAACTGCTGCTCCAAGATTTGATTATTTAATAATCATTCTTTCTACAAATATTTGAATTACATTATTTACTATTTAGTAACTTAAAATAATTACAAATTATATATTCGCATTGAGAAGGGATTGAGAAAATTAATTTAATAGTAGCAATTGGATGTAAAAAACATTGCGTAAGTTATAACATTTAGTGATCTAGGGCCGAAATCAGGCGAAAGTACAATATAAGATCATCTTTGTGTTTTCTTCCTTTATCGCCGGGGGAGCAGAATGCAATGCCATCGGAAAGGTTTTGACACAGTCAGTAATGGGACATGACACTGACACACAGCGAATTGATATTCTCAATTGGCTCTCCAAGAAGCATCTTGAAAAAATAGTCGAGCAGTTCAAAGGAGCTTGGTTTGGATTATCTTATTTTGGTAGTACATTCAGTTCGAGCATTCTCGCAATTTCCGTTATAATCAGAGCTTTGAAATTTCTGGTGAGCACAATTATCACCATACATATGAGGAAGTTCAGCCCAAAAATGTTACATTTCCATTTTCGAAAAAAAAACTGTTATAGATTGGATCGTGTCATAACGGCTAAAATATACAGGGTGTTTCCTACATGGAGGAGGTGAAAATACACACCTAGGCAAAAAAACAATTTTATGACGGGGGGGGGACCATATCAACCGTTTCGGACTAAGAAAAAAACCTAGTTTTTTACAAAACACCCTTAAAAAGTACAGGGTGTTCGGTCATCGTCTAAAACTGATTCTATGCAGAGCTTCATGGCCTTTCAAAACGACTGCTCATCAAGCCTCGTACCCCTCCCCTCTCAGGAGTTCTAGAGGTCTAAACTAAAACTTTCGGATTTTCTTACACACATTCTCCGTTCGTTTACTTTCTTATTACACAAGTTTTGCATACCTCATAGCTTCCCTCTTGCATGAATTTACCCGAAGTTTTTAGTTACTGCACCATTTTTGCAAAGCAAATATCAGCTGTCATAAGCAAAGTTCAATTATCCTTAAAAGTTCTTAAAACACTAAAAATGTCGAAATGAAGATGAAGTGTTCTTCTGGGACTTTTGCAAGAGTGCAAAAAAAAAACACAGAACAGAGATTCTTTTATGCAAGCTCTTGTTTAGTGTTTAAATATTGATTCTTCGTCTTGTTTTTAATGAAGTTGCAGGAAAAGCATTCGGGTACTCCTCCATACTTTGTAAATTTTTCTCCCATCACATGAGTAAGTTTTTGAACGATAATAACGCGAACAGACCTAATATAAAAAGATCTAAAATACAGGGAAATACCCCATACATTAAATTTATGATCCTTTGTTCAATACAATTATCATAAAAAAAAAAAATTAAAAAGATAGAAAAAATAGGGTAAAAGCACCTATTAGCGGACAGAACCAGTTTACGGCCACATGCGCAATAATATAAACACAAATTCTCTTCAGATTACTCTTAAAACCCCTTTATAGAAAACATACATATCACGTCCTCATACTACTAAAATTTAAAGAAGTGTGGTGGTTCAATGATGTTTGTGCGGTTGTAATTTACCAATTACACGTAAGTAAAGTGAAGTGGTTGAAAGTGCCAGTGCGTAAGTCTGTCTTCAGTGTTACATCCGGTATTGTGTTCATTTAGCCGATAAATATTTAGCAGCAATCGAATAAGAACCTTTTTATACGCTAGATGAAATCTATGGTATACTAACGCACAGAAATAATTATGGTAGAGCAAAAAAACGCATAAGTTAAAAGTTATTTAGATTTTTGCATGTCCGTCCGTCCGTGCGCACGATAATTCGAGAGCGCGTCTACTTAGACAGCTGAAATTTTGCACAAAATTAAGTTCGAAAATGGAACAAATCGGGTAACTCCTTCGTAGGGTTGCCATACAAAAATTTCGTTTCTCACTAAAAAAAAAAAAGAGTGGCTGTAATTAGGTACAGAAAATTCCCCTAAATCTAATTAGCGGCCAACCGTTAAATTTGAGAAAAGGATGAGTTTATTCCAATTACTGCTAAAGAGTGCCTTTAAAAAACGCGCTTTTCAATTTCTTTTTAAGAACCAATAATTCCAAAAGGAAAAACACGATCGCATACGGAAAAGGATCTAAAAACGGCCCTAAAGTTGATTAGGAGTGGACCAATTTCAAACAGGTCGGAAATTTATTATCCCGCGAACTACTTTCCAGGATAAATTGAGTGAGAAACTTCCAGAACCGATTTCAACACCTGACCCTTCTCAGTTTTAACAGCGGCGGAAGTACGTAAAATTGCAGACTGGTGCAAGAGTCTCACAAGCTGTGGCTTTCCCATCAGAAAAGATGAACTCCTTAACACAGTTCAAAAAATTGTGGCTGACGATAAGAGGAAAACTCCATTCACAAATGGTCGGTGAAGCACAAAATGGTTTCAACTATTTTTAAAAAGGCACCCTGAAATAGCGTGTAGAGTTCCAGAAGGTATAACTACAGGTAGAGTTATTGTTACGAAAATATGATAAGGGCATGGTTTAGTCAATTGAAAGCCTATCTAACCGAAATACTTAAATGCAGAAAAGATCCCAGAGAAATATTAAACGGCGTCGAAAGTGGATTTAGCTTATGCCCTAAAACAGGAAAAGTACTGCCTCGCAAAAAGATGCAGAAATGTATATCAAATCAAAGGCAATGAAAAGGAGATCATAACGGTTTTATTAACCTTCACAGCTAACGGAGAAATAGTTACACATATGGTCATATATGTATATGAACGTATTCCAAAAGAAGTTGCGAATAGTGTCCATTCTTCCTAGTATAGCGATTTGTCCGACACTAGGTGGATGAAAGGCGGTTTAACAAATGGTTAATTCAAAATGGCGTACAAAAACCAGTGATTTTTTTGTAGATGGGCATAAGTCACACTAAATTCTAGAATTAAGTGAATAGTGCAGTATAATGGCATCATTTTAAACGCCTTACCACCCAATACAACGCATATCATGCAACCAGCAGAACTAAGTATTTTTAAGCCATTAAAGCTTGAATGCAAAAAAAATGTTGACATGGCAAAGGTGTTCCGGTTCAATAGAAAACGTTACTAGAGTAACCTTTTGTCCACTATCTTACAGATAAAATCATCGCCCGAAACTATTTGCAATGGCTTCCGTAAATGTGCATATTTGACCCTAACGCCATTATTACACGAAATGTGTAAGGGATAATATAGATAAATTGAGAAATGTTGAGGTAGAAATTCAGGCCGACACATTGCAGCAGCAGAATCGGTATGATATTGCGGCTGAAGTAAATGAAGTAATAAGAGCTGGACTGTAATCTAAGGGAAAAAAATTATACAAGCCAAAATTAACAACGAAGCAGAGGAAATTTCAGTAATGGAATCGCATATTGCAGATTCATTTGAAGACCTTTAGCGGATATACGCCATTGTTGAAGAATTGGAACCAGGTATCTATGATCTTGATCTGGAAGGCACTCTCGTTAAAAATATGCATTTTTCAAGCGCCAATTTCCTTATGAGGAATGAAGATAATATCGCTGTTGATCTCGGTAATTACCTTGTGAGCAGCGAAAAAAGGCATCAATATTGATCCCACCGTTGTTGCTGAAAGTACGTCCAATGATAGCGATGTTTTTCCTCCTTCCACTAAATTACAGTAGAGTAGGGATGAAACGGATAGTTGTTTGGTCAGATACCGAATATCCGCCAAGATTCAGAGCCGGATATCCGGCGGCCGAATATTCAGTTCATTATTGCGTTAAATGTCGTGACCAGAGTTGTCAACCAAAATTAGCTTAAAATCTTGAACTTAGCCCAAAAATTTAGAAAAACCTTGAGCAATAGTAAAAGTAAATATCTTAGATCCTAGTTGTACAATAATTTTATTTTTGGTGTAGATTTAACAATTTTTAACACAAAGTAGCAAAATAAAAAAATTAACGAAAACATGGCTGATTTTCACAACTCATTGGTTGTCTGTTCTTTCTTTGAAGCCGTTTTCAGGATCCCATGCAGGAGATAATATTGTAAAGGAGCTTGAATATTATCGCAGCTCGCTGGGATATTCAGCAAACACAGTGGCTTTCAAGGCGACATAGGGTCGTCTTGGGCTCACATCTATACTCTAGCCGTCCTGATTTATTGGCAGTAATCCCACAGAGCTACAAGTCAACATAGGATCGATCTAGCTCTTATACCACATTAATTGAATCAGCTTTATCCCGCGTTACTAGTTGGCTATCAAGTTCACAAAGGCAAACTAATCTTTTTAAGTGGTAAAAGACACCTGACAGCTTCCGCGGAAGTCACCCAAAATCTACCGTATGTTGACCAATCTGTCATGGACTATAGACTTAGTCTGGAATAACATGGCATTCCCAGTTCCAGATCTAATCTGGTTACTGAAAGTTATTTCAGGTTCAGTCGTCAAGTACAGTACACTTATCTAGAATCACAGGTTCCAGCAACAGCAAACCCAGTCTTAATCTGGACACCTGGAAAGTACTCTTCAAACTAAATTCAGCTGGATTTATTGAAGTAGAAAGTGCCACGACGAATAGAGATGTTTTTATAGAATCGTGTTACAGGCCAATTACACATGATGAATACGGGATTACAGGATTCGTTAAACGAAGGATTAGTCTTAATTGGAAATATTTCAAAGTTCCCTGTTACTTAAGGAAAATCAAATTGTTGTAAGAGGATCATAATGCGAAGAAAATTTAACAACGGTAAAAAAGGCTGTAAGTAATTTTTCACTGAAGCTGCTTTCCATTTAGAAAATATCATGACAAAGAAGTAGATGTTAAAGTCAGAAGGGTATTCTGCACGGGCAATTGTGAGAAAAATAGGTCGCAGTCATGATGTAGTGTGCGATTTCTAAGAAATCCTGATAACTACGGCAAAAATTACAAGGGCGGTGTTAAAACAGCAACAACTGAGAGGGAGTGGCGAAGAATCTTGCGACTCGCCTCCAATTCGTCGAAAACTGCACGTGAAAGCGGTGCAGAAGCAGGCACTTCGGCAAGTGTGTGGACTCAATGACTAATAATAAAGCAGTCTCCCATAAGGATAATCGCAAAAAATTTGCAGTTGATCATATTGATTGGGGAGGGCGGTGGAGGAACGTTTTTTTTCGATCTGTATTGACGGACCCGATGGATAGGCCTTTTATTTCCATGACGTAAGAAAGGAAAAACGATATTTAACGAGGCACCACAGCCGAAAGGGTGGTATTATGGTCTGGGGAGCAATAACTTATAATGGAGCCGTTCAACTCAGGATGTTGAGTGGAAGACAAACCGCTGCAACTTACATTTCCTTACTGCAAAGTGCTGCTGCCGATATGGACAAGTTATGGATACAACGAATTGGATATTCCAACAAGATAACGCAGCTATTCATACCGCACGACAGGTTTCCGAATGGTTTTCAGCAGAAAATATAAGCGTTTTACCATGATCTGCCCGATCCTCAGATCTTAATATTATCGAGAACCTGTGGGGATGGCTTACTCGGAAGGTTTACGAAAATGGCCGACAATTTGAAAATTTAACAGACTTGGAGAACACCATAAAAGCAGTTTGGACTCAGATTCCAATTAGTCTAATTAGGAGTCTCTATAATTTAATGATAGATTATTAGAGGTATATTAATTTTGCTAAAAATATTAAATAATTTAAATAAAATATTATAAAAAGTGAAATGTACGCCTTTTTATTCATCCGTATTCCTTAAAATCTATGGCAACTTATGTGTCAAAATCAGTTGCTCGCCTTAAATTACACAAATTTTCATAATAAAGGATTTAAAGAAAGAAAAAGAGAAGAAAATGAATGAAAATACCGCTACATTAAGAAGCATTGTGAGCCTCATAAAACCTTGCAAACGAATTTTTCCTACCTGCGCACAGTTTTGAAAAATAATAAAAATTTATGGTGGGCGTAACCTGTTGCTCGCTAGTGTATTAGTCAAAGCAAGACAATTAAAATTAATCTATCGATATCTTATCGATCTAGTTTTGCACAAAATTTAGAAAAACTGATAAAATAACATATGTATATGCAAAATGAAAATACAATTATGAATGATACTTCAGTTGTTTATAAACCGTACCGAAAGTCTTACTCCAAAGGAGAATCAATTAGAAATATCGCCGCCGAATTATTACAGAACAACATAATAAGAGAGTCTTGTTCGCCATTTAGTAGTCAAATTCTTTTAGTTAGAAGGAAGTTCCTAATGTTTGTCTCCCGTAATTAATAAATAATTCACCTGTTATAACCAAATCTATAAGATTACACTGTAATAGTTGATATTTTTCTATTATCTACTTATTTTGCTAGATTACTGAGTAGTGGGTGTTTGTTTTCATTGCGAGTATAGAATGTGCGATGAATACAGGCAGTGCCCGGGCATCTTTGGAAGCAAGGATCTTAGGATTTCTGATTTAATTAAAACAAATACCTAATATCATAAAAAAATTTCCTCCAAATATTTTCATTCAAAAATTATTTTCCCTTAATATTTTTTTTTCAATCTTCTGTTATGAGAGAACTAAACGCAAAAGGAAAAGGTACTGCAGTGCAGCTATACTGCATTGCAATCGGATTGCAGGATTAGTAAGTGCAAAGATTGTAATGTGAAAGGTGCATAGTGCCCAATATTCGAGATGTGATGTTCTCTCGGATAAGAAAAGAGGGTGAGTGATTAATGTGTTTGAGTGTGTATGTGTAGTTTTCAGATTTTACTCTCATAAAATGCTTCCGCGCTTTTGTGAAAACAGGTTTTTCTGAAATATTGAGAAAGTTGGCTCCAAGGTTGTTGCTGTAATCCCATTTTATGTTCCAAACTTGTTACATCTACTTTCAGCACCTTGGTCAAAGCGAAATTTATTTTTTTGTTCAAAAATTGAGCTATTGTGACCCGATGTACATTATTATGAATAGTTTGAAAAGATTTTGAAGATATTCAATAAGATTTTATCATTCGAGTAATCCTACGTACTCTCAGTTTTTGTTTTTAACTCGTTGTTTAGTCGCACTACAACAGTGCATAGCCAAGCTCTTTTTCCCCAAAAGATGAAAGTATATGAAACATATTTCTTTCTTTCTTGAAAACACGAAAAATTTCCAATTTTGTTCGGCTGATTCCTATCTTTAGATTCAAGGTTCGGCAGGCGTCAGAGTGAAATGCGTGGTGAACGTCTGGCCCCGATCATTTAGTGTAGCTGTAGCTTTTTCTTTCCTCCTTCTTTGCTAGAGTACCGTAGCTGTAGGCGTAGGATAGCAATATAATGATCCTCACTGAACGTGTCGTTCATATATTATTTTCTATCCAATTCCAGGAAACCGGTGAGCTGAGGAATAACCCAATAAGACGCCAAGTTATGGCATTATACATGTGGCCGGCTAATATTGGGTATTAATAAAATTAATTTTGTCCATATCTGGTATATTGTATTTTCTTGATAAGATCACTTTCAGTAGGAAAACAAAATTGAGAACAAAACTATCGAACTACATCCAGCATTCGAACAAGTCTAGACGCTACCCATGTTATTACACACCGACACCATACTGACTGGAGGTGGTTTTATTTCGCTTCCATCAACAATCGAACAACATAAAAAAAAAGTGTGGCATTCGAGTTTTATTTCTTCAATTGGAATATAAGCGAGTAGGAATAGTTTCATATTTCAAAATTTGAGATCATTTTTCGGATACATGAAATTGAATAAAACTTTATAGTAAAGTTAGCAATATTTTTTGTGACCAGTTTTCTGCAATTCTCAAATTTAATAAATCGAGGCAGTTACGTTGAATTAATTTCGCTTCTGGCCAGATATAACCCAGAACTTGAAAATCATTTAGATACGGCACTGGTATTTTCTGGCTTATTAAACTACTTTTTTAGGTTGTCGTATATGTCATTGACATTACCATCAAATTTCAGCATTATAGCTTGACCATTGTTACGCCGTGTTGAGTACATCTGCCTCTGCGTGCTTTCGATTTTTTACAATTTTAAAAATGGAATCAACTTTGCATGAACGTGTTTGCATTAAATTTTCTGTTAGAAACGGATTTAACGGTACGAAGACCTTGGAAATGTTAGAAAAGTGCTTTGACAATAATGAATAATCTACAATTCATGGCAAAACCACGTCGTCAAAACGATATCGTTTGCTAAGAATGCATATAAATGCACGAAATATGTAGGTAGTGGTAAGCTGTCGTTTTGACGACATGGTTTTACCATGCATTGTATATTAGACATAATACTCTATCGAAAACAAACGTGGCACGAACGCTTCAGAAGTGGGAATGAGTCCAATCGAGGATGATGATCGCAGCGGCAGGCCGTCAACATCAAAAACTGACGAAAACAAGAAATGTTGGCAGAAAACCACAAATTAACCATCAGAGAACTTGAACATCGGCTATAGTTCCGTTCACAAAATTTTGGTTAAGGCTTTGGGCTTGAGACGTGTCGTTGCAAAGCGGGTGCCAAAAGACCTGAAGTTCATACGAAAAAGGGACCGCGTTGAAATTGCGAAAGACAGGATTTTCGAGTCTAAATCTGACCCAACTTTTATCAAACGCATCATTATGCCTAATCTACAATGCATGGTAAAACCACGTCGTCAAAACGATATCGTTTGCTGAAGAATGCATATAAATACAGGTAATATGCAAGTAGTTGTAAGCTGCCAAATTAAACAGCTTTCTCGATTTCATTACAGAATTATATCAAAGGAAGTATTTGGTCTCAATAATTTATACTATAGTATAGTAAACTAAGAAATGGTTTGGGACAAGTCGAATAATATAAAATATTGCATGCAAGACTGAAAGTACAAGTTTCAGTTTACAGCTGTTTTGTTCTAAATTCCCTTACATGGTGCTAAATTATGCTGGATACACCTGAGGTATTACTACATCGTTTTTGCTGATTAACTACTGCACATAAACTCGTGCTCATGTCGTCAAATGAATGAAAGAGAAGAAACATTTTTGCAAGCATAAGTTTTCAAATGCAAGAGTGGGAAGCAAACAAAAAAATCCATGTCGTTTTACCATGCATTGTAGATTAGGCATTACTGAAGACGAGACATGGGTTTATGAGTATGACCCGAAATTCAGACATCAAGTAAGTGAATGGCATACACAGTAAGAGCCAAGACAGAAAAAGCCACGTCGTTTTCAGTCGAAAACGAGGATAATGCTTACGGTTTTCATGGATTACAACAGTGTTACACATCATGAATTTTTGCCTGAAGGTCAGACAGTCAACAAGGAATATTTTTTAGGCGTTGTGAGACGTTTGCGTAAAGCCATTCGCCAAAAAAGAGCGGAATTATGAGCAAACAACTCGTGGATTTTGAACTACGATAATGCACCGTCACATAAAGCCATCATTATCCGTGATTTTTTGCCAAGGACAGAATGAATACTAGCCAGCAGCCACCAAATTCACCTGATTTAGCTCCCTGCGACTTCTTCCTGTTCGTTCAACTAAAGAAACCGCTGCGGGGAACGCATTTTAGTAGCCGAAGACATTATGAAAAAATCGAAGACGGCTCTGAACCGAAAACCGAATATAAAAAATGTTGTTCAAAAAATCCCATATACTGGAGAGAACAAATTTTTCTGTCAATTGAAGCTTGATTCAAAAGAACACAGATTATGAAAGTCGATCAAAGTTATCTGTTGAATGTGAACTGATAACGTCCGATTTGGATGAAACTTTCAGAGTTTGTATGGAAGACCAACATAAATTTTTGTTTGCCCTACCACGTCCCACCTCCACGCTAAGAGGGCTAGCAATTTCGTGATTTTACGATGAAACGTCATTTTCAAAAAAATCATATCTCCAGAACAGAGAAACCCGATTTTCTGACTCAAATGCCAAATGAATCTTACTGCTTTGTTTTTTATAAAAAAATAAGCAGAAACGAAAAATTTTTTTGTTTCATGTTTCATGATTTTATACGGTGAATTTAAAAATTCATAAAAAAAGATAGCTTTGTGTGGGAGCGCCGTAGATCAATGCCGTTGGGGTATCAAATTAAATAGATAAGAGAGTGTGATCAAAAAGATTTTTTGGCCCCTGCCTTCATTTTGCACATATTTTGGCCGTTCTTCTTTCATATGCGTATGTGAACTTTTTTTTTGTTTGGGTGGCAAATTTCGCTAATATAACGGTTCTTCACAAACAAGAGATTAAAATAAAGCCATTTTTCCACTTCAAAAAAGACTGGTTTCCTTTTCGATTTATCTCCGAAATTAATTGTGGGATTTAAAAATTAATTAGATATGTGATTAGGGGACAAAGTGCGGATGCGATTTTATTATACAAACATGCTTTAACGTTTATATTTAAAATTTTTATAATCTCTTCTGTGCTGGAAGAGACCAAGTTGGGATACACCAAAATCGATATTTCTATGCAAATGCTGGATGGATTTCAATAGTTCTTTTTTCACGATATGCCGCAGTACTAGGGGGTGTAAATCTTAAGGGTACACCCAGCGGGTGGTGATAAAAACGACAAAACTTTCGGATTTTTTAAAAAAAAAAATTTTAAATCAATTTTGTAGTTCAGAAATTATCTAGGAAGGCTAAATAGGGGTAATTAATTACAACCCCTATTTGCCCTAAAAATAATTCCTTTCATTAAACCTCGATCCGATTCTAATTACCGAATCTAAGATGATTACCGTAACATAATATGTTTCATCGGTTATTTCATTACTTTCAACGACATCTTTCTGCTAAATTTTGCAACATTTAAGCCACTTTTTATATCCTAGATGAAATCTATAGGGGTATACTAGGTTTGTCATTCCGTTTGTAACACCTCGAAATAATGATGGTACAGCAAAAAGAATTGGACACCCACGCATAATATTAAAAGTTATTTTGTTTTTTGCATGTCCGTCCGTCCGTCCATCTGTCTGTCTGTGCGCACGATAACTCGAGAACGCGTATACTTAGAGAGCTGAAATTTTGTACACGGACTTTAAAAAAAAAAAAGTAAAATTAAGTTCGAAAATGAGACAAATCGGGCAACTCCTTCGTGGGGTTGCCATACAAAAATTTCGTTTTTCACTATATATTTGGACACTGCTTGAGAACGCGTCGACGTAGAGAGCTGAAATTTCGTAAATGATGTTTTTACTACATTAGCAAATAAAATGTCAAAGATGGACTAAATCGGGAACTCCTTCTTGGTGTTGCCATATAAAAATTTAGGTTTTTTACGTATACTTTGAAAACGATCAGTCCAAGACATTTTTATTGTACTAAAAATTTCTGCAGAATACGAAATCCTATAAAATTGGTTATGATCATTTTTTCTATGCGATAAACCGTTCTAGAAATATATGCGAAAAACAACTTCAAAATCAAACTTGAATAGATCGGTGACCATACGAAATTTAATACGGGCATTCATCTAGGGAATCATAAGAATTAGTTTAGACCAATTCTAGCTTTTTTACTTGTTTCTCTTAAAATTATCTATAATCTGTCATCTTTCATTTAAGACAAACCACAAGTCATTATTCAGAGTAGCAGTCGTTTAGAAATAATTGACAAAATTAAATTGCATCGTTCACCAAATTACTAAAAAACCACCACCCTTTATTTCCGCCAAGCTCCAACTTGTTCAAACGAAGCCAAACACCATCGCAAACTTTTGTACATAGATAGATAAGGCTTCCAGCTTCAAAATAAAAATACAAAAAAAAAGTGCTAGAGGTCTCCAGTAGAAAAAAAACCAATACTTTGGGTATATGGTGACTTTAAAAACTCATATCTCAAAAACGAAATCGGACACCATAGCAACTTTTTGTACATATGAAGATAAGACTTCTCATTTTAAAATAAAAAAAATAAAAAAAAAGAGTGCTAGAAGTCCTAACAGTAAATAATACTATTTTTTTCGTTCAGTGCTGCTATATTTTTTTTATGAAAATATAAAGTATTAAGCTTCATTTGGCATTTGAATTAGAAAAATCGGTTTCTCCGTTCTCGAGATGATTTTTTTGAAAATGACGTTTCATCGTAAAATCACGAAATTTCTAACCCCCTAGTGGGGGGGGGGGCGTTGTAGGGGAGAAAAAAACATTCACATTCAACAGACAGCAGAAAATGCTGGCGACAGATGATATAATCTAAGTGCGAAATACCGGCGCGTAAAGTAGAAAACTTGCGTGTGCAGCCGTAGAAGTGTTAAAATGTTTTCAAAAATTATTCCACAAACTCATGTCCATTTGGATATCTTCTAATCGAAATCCAAGCACAGTGATATTACCTCAGTTTAAAATAATCAGAAATTTTCGAGAAATGTATCAAGTGTATATGTAAAGTAGATTGCAGATTTTATGACAGGGTATAAATGATCTCATTGTTATTAAATTGAGATTCCTTTAATTGTTATATCAACTGTATTTAAAAAATCTAAAAGGGACTGGGACTCTTAAGGAAAAAACGAATTTCTGGATGTCCCATAGCTCATTCTAGTAGTATTATGAAGAAAAAAATTGGAGGTGAGTTTGAGTATAGACAAATAAAGAGTAATCGCATTTTTTAAATAAAATGTTAGAATGATGTCCAATGCAATTCCCATATTTCCATTTGTAAATGTTAAACAATATACTACGCAAAAGAAAAAAAATACCAATAATCGCTATTCATGGGTGGTGTAGCTCGCAACAATCAAAATATTAGTTTGTATAAAATCAGAATTAGGGGTATTGGCTGAACAGAACACATGGCTTTTACATAAACACAATGGCGGAGAACTAGGCCATTTAAATTTTAAGCGCGCTATTGCACAAGAATTTTTAGAATATTTTAAAAAAATAACTAAATAACCGTGCAGAGCATCATATGAAGGTTTAGATCATCTCTTATCGTATAGCAGGAAACTCAGACTATGTGCGGTCTTTACCATAAAAAAAGTTAATTTGTTTTTCATCCTAAGGAATATTTTTTGGTTTATTACACACCTTAGGAGAATTTGTATATATATATATATTTTTTTATAATTTTAATTTAATAAATTCTTGTAAAATCAATTTGGTTTTCATTTTAAAGAAATTATTAAAAACTATCGTAAATTATACTACTGTCCTTTTAAAGAACAGCGTACTATATCTCATGAAATACGAAAAATCAATAAAAATTTCTCTAACATAAAATAATCCTTACATTAAACTAATAACAAAAAAAACATAATAGAATTTGAGAAAAATATATGTAAGGATAAAGAATTAAAAAATGCGATGTGATTGGAAAGTGGCCTAAATGTATAAAAAAAAAATTAAAATCCCAGTAGGAAAGATTACCACTGAACTGAATTTCTTGCCTGGATTGAAACTTTGAATTCATATTAACTTACGCTTAGTTTATCTAGGATGATTAATCTCGAGTAATAAATGAATTTAAGGGAGATTTACAAAATCATTCCAATGTAAATTGCATCGGCTTAATTCCGAATAGCATACATTTAAAAAAGAACGTTAGAGGATTGTGCTGGGCTAGCTAGTGTCATAACTGTTTTTTACTATGTTTTAGTTACATAGCCGAAGTATCCCGCGGAATATGTGTAATACTTAATGCAATTGATACGGTTTAATAACATAAGAATTTGATTTCGATAGTTTTTTATAATTATTACGTTAGAACTTTTTGTAATGAATAAAGGCCGAAACACAATGGTGGCATCAGACATCGACATTGATGCTCACTATAACACAGTGACAGTATCGTGAAATACAACATTAAAAGGTACCTGAATTGTCAAAAAGAAAGATTTTAGTGAAGTGCTGAAATTTATACTGCGTTCCTTTTCTCGTTCTGAATGAATCAACAGAACGATGTCATAATTTCATTTTGTGCTCATAGAAAAGGAACAAAACAGAACCATTTCAAGTGTTTGACATTTCTCCATTTGATAAAAGCAAGTATAAATTCGTAAAAATTGTTGTTTATGAAAAATAAAGCAATTTTCCAACAAAAGCTACTTAAACTCAACTATTACCACCTCGGACTAATTGTAAACAACCCATTCACGAATACAAATTAAAATCGTTCGTTAAATCCTGGAAAAATTCAGGTGCATTCAGAACGATTCGGAGTCCGAAAAAAGATTGAAACTATATCGTTCGGCCCAAGAAAAAGTACGACATGGATTGAAAAAAATCATTCTGAACGAGAAAAGGAACGCAGCATTATTGTGGAAAAAAGCATGAGAAATCGACAAAAGTTCAATCTATAAATTTTCAACAAATTCTTCCAAAAGCAATAATAACGATATATAAAACGTTTCTTACTTTCAATACCCATGCGAATGCTGATATCTTTCCATTCTTTATTAAATTTTTATATTCCTTACTTCTTACTTTGTATAAGCAAGGATTTGTCCCGCAGAAATTTCAGCAACTTTTCTTCAAATTACACGACGGCTACTACTTAATGCCGCCGAGAATTATCAACCTATGCTGAGCATCGGCGAAAGAATCAACCAATGCCAATTCCCCTATTGTAGCAAGCATCATTACCATACGCGCGGTTTGATTTTGACAGGCATCGCTTCAATGCCGATGTCCGATGCTATCGTGTTTCGGCCTTTAGTTTAATAAACAGTAAAAAAATTAATATGATTTCTTTTTTGATAGATATACTTTATTGGTATAATTTGAGCTACTTAAAATGTACCATTGAGCTGGTTTGGCCCACCTGTTTTTGCATTGGAATTGGAACTAGTAACCCTACTTGTCAACAGAATATGCATGCGAAGCAATTATTATACCTTTAGCTTTAAAATATGTACTTCATGCATAGGTGAAAGCAACTTTACCATTTTCACATTTGTCTGATAAAAAATTTCATATAAACCCATACGTTTTAATCAGTGTGTTAAAAAAATTGAACGTTTCTCAGTTGAAAAGGCGATCATCCTTCAAGTAATCGGGGAGAGCTTGTTATCAGCTGCATTTGACCTTCTTTTAGCATAGACATGTCATTAGGAAGGGACACTCGCTTTGAACTCCCCATCGTTGATCGAAAGTAGTGCTCTCATTTTTAATTCAGAATGATTATAAAAGAATGACTCATTTTTAGCTCAGCATGATCACAAATGTAGGTCACCTTTTTAGATCAAAACGATTATAAATTCAGCTCTTTAGGATAATATCCTACTAACATGAAATTATTTTAGAGAAAATTCATTTTTAAAAACATTTCGGTACTTAAATTATAACTGAAAAAAAATCATTTTAGAGGTTTTTGGAGCATCGTTTAGTTTGCAAAATAATAACAAAAATGCAAATTAACTAATTTCACCATTTCTCAAGGTAATTTCCTTTCTTAAAGTAACACGAGGCACGACTGTGTAAAATCCATAGGATTGAAAGGAAACAAAGTAGAATAGAAAGATTTTAACTGAAAAATTCTGAGAGTTTTGTAATAGTCGGTAAGAAAAAGCAAGCGGGCGGCAAAAGTCGAGCTCACCGAAGATTTCCTCTGGCTTCGCTGCTACTGTTGTCGATTTTTATTTCTATGAATATCTCACTCCCTTAGCTTTGCTCCAAAAATATTTTTTTTGTGGAGTTAGCTTAGATCTGAAATCTAACCAAAGTTCGCTCCTTTATTGCTTCTAAAAGGATACTAAGTTCATAGTTCTGCTATTTACAAGGGGAACTAAATAAAATTTATACAGAAATTCATCAGAAAATTATCATAGTTTAAAAAAATAGATATTGTTATTATCGATACGTTGAAGCATTGTTTTTTGTATAAATACATTGTATAGTTGCTCAGTCTATAAATATTTTTTTATTGTTGGAATATTTGACTATAAATATGTGAAATTATATTCATAATCATGTTCAAGTGACCCAGATAAAAAAAAACGAAGCTTGATACGTGATGCTAGATTACACTGAAACGGAAATTCAACGGAATTCGAGATAGGCATGAATAACATGATACAAACTGATTCCATATACTTTTCAGAATACAGATTTTATTATCAAAATTACTGAAGGTATAAGCCTAATATTAGGGTTAACATTGACGAAGACACCGGACTGCACGCCAGCCAAAACCCAGATTATGAAAATTTGTTGCATTTTTCTATCAATTTCCCTTCCATTTTGAAACTAGATGATAACGGGTTGAATATAAAATATCAACTGAACAATACATTGGTATGCCACGCAACGCTTGTAAAATTTTGTTATCACACAGAGATACCAATTGACTCCCATGCCGATGTCAACACCGCACCATCACTGGTCTTAGGAAATTCTACTGTTTAATGCTGGCTACACACTATGATCGTTTTACTCTGCGTTCGTCGAACATGTTGTCTGACCGCTGATAAACAGCAGTGTGGATGATAACGCTGTAGCTTTTTTCCAGAGGAAAATCAAATTAGTTTTGTTTTTTCTTCGTACTCTGGTTCGATTCCGCTGCACGGACGATAGTAGTGTGGATGAAAAGTTGATGCCATCATTCGTCGTTAAACAGTTGAATAGCAGTTTTGTAAGTAAATTGAAAGTAAAAAAACTTCTAAGCAACAACATTCTTGCAACTATTTTCAAGTATATATATATTATAGCGACCGACGTACGTCGTTCGACGAACGCAGAGTAACAACGATAGTGTGTAGCGAACATAAAGCTAATTAGAGAAATGGTTTCCGCAATTGAAATTAAACCTTGGTCGCTAAAAAAACATAAATGGGACAAAATTTCTAAAATTTGTCCATGAGATCTCAACCTTTATTTTTTATTTAATACTTAAAAATATTTCTTGAGAGCAGCAGTACTACAAGACTTGAATGAGTTAATTTATAAAATTTTAAGATAATTTTATAGTTACTATCAAAATATCAAAATGTTTTACTTATAATTTGATTATATGCTGTAAAACATTTTTTCTTTCTGATCTTAAGAACAAAACAAATAAAGCTTAATATTTATTCTTAAAAACAATTAGCAGAAAAAACTCATCACATAATAAAACTGTTAATTTTGCAACAAACACAAAAATAAAAAATACGTAACTACAGTTTCAATGCATATAACAAGGAAAAGTGTAAAAAAAAATACAAGAATCAAACTGCAAACTTTAACTTTACCATATACTTGCGTCATTTATTCGATTGCTCTAGGCCCATCAATCGGCATCGCATGCAATACCTCGTCAAGAATTTGAAGCGCTCGATGTAAATGAACTTCTACCCAGCATGGAGTTTCTTTAATCGATTGTCTTGGATAATCAGGTCCCCAACCTTTCACAAAGCTCAACCTTAAAATGCATAACCTTCTCAAATCATCAACTCCAATTCCAGCTGCAGCGGTTAAGCCTATGTTCAAAGGGCAAATATTAATATTTCTTAAATATCAAGCTAATTTCAAGATAAAAATACTTCTTGTTGGTGCTCCTATTTGTGAGCTGGGCAAACCTGCGACTGCTGCTGCTTGCGCTGCAGCGGCTGCTTGAGCGTTCGCTGCAAGTGACTGCATTTGTCTATGGCACTGCCTTAAATCAAATACCTTAAAAAAAAATTACTTAATGACAATTAACAAAAACTACATGTTCTACCTTAATACAGGCTGCAGGATAAATTTTATGAACTGCATCACCAGGTGTTCTGCCTGCCTCTCTATCTAAGTAATAACTCTGTACAAAAACAGAATTATCACTAAGACATCTCAACCATACATCGCCTTCTCCCCGAAGATCAAGTTGAACACCCTTGCCAATATGAAGTCTACAAAGGAAAACCATGTTTTAAATAATAAAAATAATATCAACATTAATAATGTTGCTTAAGTGGAGTCATCAAATATCTAGTGGCAAATGAAAAATGAAGATTGAACAATTACTTTCTACTCTATTTTTTACCTTGCTCGTTCACTTTGTTCTGTCCTATGAACATTACTTAAAGCTCCTAAACAAAATCGATTTCCTCCTGAAGGATCAACATATCCATCGATAATTACATTTGGTTTAGATGATGGCACTTTAAAAGTTTCTCCCACTTGTGTGTCCAGCTCAAAATATGCAATTGAGCACCAATATTCGGGTGGTGGTTGCCTTGAAAGTAATCTTGGTTGTCCTTGCATTTCTCCTGGCATTGGAGCATTCCCTATAGAAGTAACAAGTACATAGAAATGTTATTTTTGATTTTCCTAAGTTTACAATACGTACAGTAACCGGCATGATGAGATCTTGGATCAGGTGGTTGCATTGATTGTGTGTATGTCAATGTATTTGATCCAGTCCATGTACCCTGAACGCCTCCACCAGATGGAGGTTGTGTATAATTTTGTTGTTGTACCTGTGTCGGCCCGTTACTGGCTACGGCCACATAACCATTTTGCTGCATATGAGGAGACACTGGAGATGCAACATTATTTGCAATTCCTGTAATTTGTGTATCAGATGGAAGTTGTTCCGGTGATTGTCCCGCATAGAATGGACCACCTTGCCCAGATTGCGATTGTTGCGTTGATTGATCATTTTGTGCCGATTGTGCAAGATGCCCCGCAGATTGAGTTACAGATGAAGACGACAATGTCACTTGAATTGAAGACTGATTTGAACTTGTCTGTTGTGAATTTTGGGCAGCCATAACAGATGAATTCACTTGAATATTTCCTTGAGGTGGTAATGACATTGTATGAGATACTGCTGCTAAGATAAATGCAGTTTTAGTAAGGTTTTACAATAGTATATTTGAAATAATAAAAAACAGAAATAAATAAGAAATAATATAAAAATAAATAAGTCTTACAATGTGGGTGAGGAGGCAACCGGGAAGGAGGAGCCATCCAGGGACTCCGAGGAGTCTCATTTGGCTCTATTTTTGGTATGGCACGACCAGGATACATTGCACTTAACTGATTTGGATCTCCTTTATTAAATAAAAATAAATGTAAAACGAAACAAAGGCAAAATAATACACGCCAAGAATAAATTTGGCAATAACGAATAACTTTATTTTTACCTGGACCTTGTTGATATCCATATCCTTGAGGTGCCATAGGAGCCGGATGATGTTGAATGGTTCCAATATCATTTCCATCTATGTCCATTCCACCCGTAACAACCGATCCGGCAGAATATTCATCCTTTACTATTCTACTCGGCCCAGATTGAAGACTCAGCCCAGACAAATCAATCCCGGGAGAAACTACTCTTTCGTAGTGGTAAGGATTAACGCAAACTGAATCACATTTGAGATCAAAAGCAAATTGGCAATACTTAACATGCTTCAGTTCATTTTTGTGTAAATCTGGCCAGCGCCATATTCGTGCATAAATCACATGAGGAAAACCTTTACGTCCTGCTACCTAATTTTTTAAAAAATTATAGCAGTTACACTGAAGTCTCAAATACAAATTCTTTAATCGTTTTCAACAAACCTGTAATCTTCCATCTAGAGTTCTTTGTATTGTAACACATTTACTAGGATGTGCTCCATTTGTAGTGATAGCTGTTATGAGCGAGTCCAATTCATCACGCTTTTCCTTTAGTTTCTTAACTAGTGATTCAATTGCACGCTTTGCAAATCCTTCACTTTCACCGCCTTGCCGGTGACACATAAGTGAATGCACTATACTCAAGCATGCGTCAGCAGAAGTAGGAGCCGTTGTTGGTGGTGGCATAGAACTCATTTCTCGCACAATCAAAGCTAATAATTTAATAAGAAAATATATTATTGCGCGTATAATAACAAAATATTACATACTTTCTTGGGGAGAAACATTTGTGGCGTACAAATGGCCACCAGCTGAAAGTCCCACCATTCCTGGATAATCCTGGGAAACTCCCAGGCCTCCTCTCGCATCCACTTTGTGGAAATCTTTTTTAGCCTAGTTCAATTATTTAAATTTTATACAATCACACACCCACTACCTCTAAAAATTAGCCAGAATTAGGAGGATAAAGCTAGACTATTTCTGCTTAAGAGAGCACACCGAAAAACTTTTTGTTTCTTTCTTTAACTATTTATTTATGAAATAACAGTTCATTATTTGAAAAAAATATAGACTGTTGTAGAAGTGTATTATTTAAATAACTTGCATAATAATACTTGACTTCCCATAAAAATATTACCAAAATACAAAACTACCCCACAAAATTTTTCAACTCAATACAAACATGGCGACAGTGCGCTTTTGCTTTTTATCAAAGAGTGCGTTCATTCTGATTTTCAAGGGCCAGATACATTAGCCACAATTGTTTTCTGGACTAAAGCCTAATACTAAGGTCCGCGCTAAGCTAAATTTTAGCGGGTCTCCAATATCGGAGACCCGCTACCCTACCTTAGTACTAGGCTTTTTAGTAAAGACAGGTTCAGTTGCATAACTTACTTTGGTGTACAGATAAATATATTATAAAATACATAAGTATCCGGTTTTTTTACATATCCTAGTTCGGTTGAATTTGACAACAATTTAATTATCTAATTTTGACATTTCAAGCTAATTCAAGGTAGCTGTTCTTATTACTTACTTAACAGTACTTCAACTATTGCCTATTTAAGATCTTACTTAAATTGCACTTGGGTTTATACTTACAGTATTACGATTTTAGAATAGGGGTCCCGGACTCTGGCCTCATGTGTTCATGTCAAATATTATTTCAATTTTTTAACAAACACAGCCCAAAACTGTTGCTCCCACAGGAAAAGAAGTTAATACAAATTGCAGCCAAATGTGTTTTCTTTCTAATAGTTTAAAAAAATAATACCATGTAAAACAAATTTATGGAAATTATAGCGTTTGAACAAAATACAAGCAACTTTTATATAAAAAAAACTCCTGCAGTAAGACAAGGCAAGAAGCTGTGGATGTCGCCTGCTGACCGACCCGCTGCTCTCTTTTTTCGACTTTGTTCAAGGCTTGTTTATATCGGGGGTTACGGCTTTGGCCATTTTGAAATTGCGAAATTTCTGATCGGACGGCTGTATAGATGTTTACCTGCGATTTGAGGTGATAATATAATAATTTAATAATCATTACGTGTTGTGGATTTGTGATATAGTTATATTTTATATCAAAAACTGTCACTTAATTGAATACGCACACAATTAATTTCCGTAATCATATAAGGAACTACGCGGAGCAACATTATTGTGCTGGCACGTCTTAGCAAAAGGGAAGGAAATTAAATACTTCATTCTCCAAAATCTTCTTGTGTGGGAGGGCCCATAGGTTGCTGCAGCATACTTAGCGAACGCGCTCTTATAGACGTCAGTATTGTGGCTGGTGGCTCATCACAAATTGTCAAAATGACATTTCTTAGTCAAATGTCTATTTCTATCGTCAAGATCGTAAACAAATTGTGAAATTTGTTAATAAAAGTATTAAAAATGAAATACTCGACTTCGCCAACACCTTCGACAAGTGCAAGTGCATCGCTTGTAGGTGGATATGCTTCCAGAGGCACATCACCATTACCACCTCCAGTAAATTATCGGTCAAATTGTCTTTCTGCAACATCAAAAAGTTACAAATATCTGCGACGACTGCTAAAATTTAACCAAATGGACTTTGAATTTGCCCTGTGGCAAATGGTATATTTATTCATAGCACCACAGAAAGTGTATAGGAATTTTAATTATAGAAAACGTGAGTAAATCATGTCTTCTGAATAAATCAAGCAAGAGTCAATGAATTGAATTTGAATTTATTTTGTTACAGAAACAAAATCCCAGTTTGCAAGAGATGATCCCGCGTTTTTAGTGCTTTTAGTAGTCTGTTTGTGTGGTAAGTATTTTTTTATAGTATTAATGCATTCTGAATATGATCAACAACATCCTGGACAATTTCACCTACAGATTTGTTCAAACTTTCTGATTAAAGTCAAGAAAGTTCTGAATCCATACGAATTGGGAAAGATTTAAGGCCTGATTACATTCAGAGCAGCAGATCTCAGCTTCTTAAAGCCAAGTCCAGTTACATTGATGGAATCATCTTTTAAAAACTTCGTTATTTTCTAAATATTCTTCTATTTAAAATGAGACAACAAAAAATAATAACAAAACTTTTTGAATCATAAGAACGGGCCACGTCAATTGATGACATTCCCGTGGCAAGCATCAAAAGTAGAAATTTTCCAAAACTATTTAATAAGCTTCATTTGAGCCTTATAATAAATTATGGTTGATTCTTTTATTGGAGAAGCAATGATTGAATTTCCACTGTTTGCATTCATTTGCGCTTGTTGCCTGATGCTTTTTACTTTTTATCTGTTACTCTGAATCTAATTAGTCCTTAAGATAAGATTAAGATTTGCTATCACTAGCCATATAAATGTTACTTGTATCATCTATATCATATCTGGTCGACTTTCAACTATTCGTAGAACACCCTTTGATAAAAAAAAGTTCTGATTCGTTTACACTCTCTTTCCTATCACCATGAATCCCGTAATCGATAGATACTATGCAAGCCAAGAGAAAAATTGGGACTGATTGACAACTTGTACAAAAAAAGAAAAGAATAGCGATTCTAATTCCTGATCAATTGTTATCCAATCTTGACCTTGATCTCTTCCCGACTCTTTAATTTATGCAAAATAAGATGGTTATTTTTGCTAATCTTTTTAATAACGATTACTTTAGGTAATTTTACAGGAATTAATATAGAAATTATGAATAAATTTATTGAATGTGTCCACTTGACCAAATGCTGTAACAGAGAAATGCTACCAAATGGTCACTAATTGTCCAGTTATGACTCCTAGAAAGACGTGTAATTCAAGGAATAAAATCGAGGCGAGCTACTTTTTTCAAAAATAAGATAGAATTTTGCATTTTACATTTTCTAGATGAATTTCTCTATACTGTACGCTTTTTATTAACAATTTTTAACATATTTCGTAGGTAAAATCTCCATTCGAACCCACAATTTGATAAAAATGCAAGCGATAATTCATACTAGATGCGGACATTGTTAAAAGGCTTGACATATCGTGTCGAATTAAGCTTCTTTCTTTACAGATTTTCTATTATTATTTGACTTATTTCATTTGATGGTCTACGCCAATCTCATTTTATCCTCTCTGAATATACAGTAGACTCACTAATCCGGCAGATATCAGACCAGGGTAGTGCCGGATTATTGAAAATGCTGGATTACTGGAAAAAGACAAGAAAAACACACAAAATTCACAAAATGCTAAGTTTTATTGTACCAAAGAACATATAAAACAAGAAGCCTCATCTGGCCTCTAAAAATGTACAAGTTGTATGCTTATTTGGTGATTCCGTCGGGGGCTAACAGACAGGAAGAAGCAAAATTTGAGACTGAGAGAATATTGCTCTGTTCTCTCTGTTCACCGCCAGCCCACAGCTGTACTCAGTGTTGCCAGGAAGACAGTGATAAAAATCTTAAATTTTCGCTAATAAAATCTTCTTTTTCCCAAAGAAATCTGCCTTAGAATAATTTTAAGGAAATAGCCAGGGTCCGCACGCGGGAGATTATAGGCAGTTTTTACGGGTGAGAAGTATTCGGGGGTAGGAAATATTCCGTGCTACCAAGTGTCAATCGGAGGTACGGGCAGCATACCAATACTACTGCAAGCAAATTAGCTCCGGCAAAACCCTCGAGAATACTTCACAAGCCATGAAACTGACTTCGTCACTACCACATGCGAGCCCCATCGGAGTCCTAACATTCTAAAATATTTGCAGTGTTCTTATATAAAACTGACAAAAGTTTGATTTGAATAGCTGCTCCGCCCTAAACTACTATTCATACAGAAAAATGGTGTTCTGATAATCTTAAGCTTGCTTTCTTATCTTCCGATACGTAATAAGATTTTTATACCTTTCCCAACAAAATTATTTTAAAAAAATTATCTTAACCAAATGACTACCATTCCTCAAACAAAAACTCTCAGCTGAGTAATCAGCCGTTATGGCATGCCGTGGGCTGATGATGTCGAATGTAGCTGCCTACAGATTCGGCCACCGGCTGCACATACACGCATGCAATTATCACTCAGCTGAGAGGTATTAAGCGTAAAATGGTAAGGTTACTTTGTAATCAAAACTGTTTTATTATTTTTTTAAGAAGGTATATAGGAAGTGTAGCCTTTGGGAAGGTAAGGAACGAAGTTTTAAATTACTAGAAGACTATTTTCCTGTATGGATAGTAGTTTAGGCTCTATAGCATATATAAAGTCAATGCTTGGCACTTTTCCATAAGTAAATATAGAAAATTAAAAAAAAAAAACGGACTCACAACGCATACATATCGATCTCTGTTTCATATGGCTTGGGAAGTATTCTCGAAGGTTTTGGCTCCGGCCATTTTAAAATTGCGAAATTTCTAAAATTTCTGATCGGATGGCTGTTTACCTGGAATTTGAGGTGATAATATAATAATTTAATAATCATTACGTGCTGTGAATTTGTGATACAGTTATTGTTTATATCAAAAACTGTGACTTAATTGAACACGCACACAATTAATTTCGGTAATTATATAAGGAACTACGCGAAGCAACATTATTTTGTTGGCAGGTTTAAGGACAAGGGGAAGAAATACCTTCCTTCCCTAAAAGAATTTTTATTTTGTTCAAATACTTTTAGAGAATATATATAGAATATATATATAATAACAAAAAGTATTAATGTGGACAAAACTTTTAATCTATAACTAGGTCAAAATTATGAAAGACATAGTATAATTTAAGTATTTACATTTTCCGTATAAAATATTAATCACCATCAGTTCTCTCATTCTGTTTTGTAAATGTTTTTATCATTAAACTTGATACTTCTAAGTTAAAACAATTTCGGTTAAGTTTTGTCATTATACCTATCTTTGGATAAAAGCATTCCTTTTAAGGTTTCAACCTCTAGTCTAAACTTTGTTTTATTTAAATTAATTTGCGAAAAAGCTAGCTCTACATTAGCAGATGAATGAGCCAGTGAAAGAATATTAAAAATTAGCTTAGAAATGCTACTTTACCGCCACCCCTTTTTATTTTAGACGAGTCTAGTCTAGACTAGTCCCTGGCGACAATGATTACCAATAGCAACGTATTTTCAAGAATTCACATTCAAGCTGCATGAAATAAAAATTATAGAATTAAAAAAGATATGAAGTTAGCACCACATTTTGGTCTTTAATTGATGCGTTCAGAAATGCGTGACGATAAGTGAAATTACCACCAAATTAGTGTTTTAATTGATGTAGGTATCCAGAAATGCTTGACGATTTTCAGATTTGATATAATAAAAGATTTCATTGAAAAGTAGTAATATGTAATATTAAGTTCTGAAAACTAAGATCATTATTTCAAGAGCTTGAAAATTCTTCATTTTAATAGAGAAAATCTTCAAATCTTTTATTGTGTCTGAAATCTGCCTATCTGTCATCGCCTGTATACATGCCGACGCCAGCATCCATGCATAGTTTTATGTTTCACCATGCTATCGCTGCCTGGCTGAACTAAAATGGCGAGCCGGTTTTTCTATTAATTTATGTACTAGAAAATTTTTCATAAGAACTTTTGCACAGCAAATTTTGGTGGCCGAGGATACTTCAAAAGACCAATGACCTTAATTTAACCATTTCTTGTCATGGTTTCTCTCATGTTAACAATTTTTATGGCCGTTGAATTATAAAATTTTTTTCACAAGAAATTAATAAAAACGTATCAATGTTTCCTACTTTTTCTTTTATAGAGTTAATGCATTTGGCAAGTAAGCGGCTCATATATGTTCGAAAATGGGACAAAGCAGGCAACTTTTTGTAGGGCTGTATACAAAAATTTCGTTTTTTCGGTATGTACATAGGATAGGTTTTTCTGCTTCAATAAAGTAATTAAGACAAAGGCACTGGTACCATTGTGTAAAGACATATCTTGTCTAGGTACTCATAAAGGTACCCATTTTTGTCTAATAATCTCACCAACAAATTACCTATATGGAAAAAACTGAAAAGAAAAATGAATGGCTACATACATTCATGAACATTTTTGCCAAATCACACGAATCAATGCAACTCACTGTGACTAGACTGCTTGTCGCCCACCAATGCCTATCCCATCCGCTCATCTTACTATTCCCCCTCTGTTCTACTGCACTGCAATACAATGTAAAGGAAAATTCTCTCAAACAAAGTATTCTTGATGAAACCGGTTTCTTAGAGAAGAGGTAAAAGAAGCCAAGAGAGCCCGCAGTGCAATGTATGGGCATGATGCGGAGTGCAGACTCTGGCTCTAGTGCTGCGCTGAGTGCTGGTGCTTTGACGACTCGCCATCCGCCACTTAGAGCGGGTCATACTATGAATCACCAACGTACTATGAATCGCCACTGTTATATGAACAGTGAGAGCGGGTCGTAATAGAACGACCCGCCATAGAAAACTTTTGAGATGTACATTCTTTCTCCTAGATGTTCTTTGATTATACTAAAATACAAAAGAGAACAATAAATAAATTTTTTAAGCAATGAGATGAATAAAAACGCAACTGACCGATCGGAAGTTGTTTGTTTACAGTAGCGTTCAGTAACATGTCTCAACTTGATACCCCCTCCACACACGTCTGAAAGCGCCTGATTACTGGAGTGCCGGATTGGTGCAATGCCGGATTACTGTACATGAATTTAAGTTAGACAACGTCCAAGGAAAGACCGTTAGGTTCATCAAAAACAAAGTTAATGAGATCGGTAATGACACTTCGGTCCACTGGCCTTCCATTTCCGTGACCTACTTTTAATATTAATTTCGGCGATCATGAAATTACGTAATTTTTTTTACGAATGTGGACGAATTTTTTTTTTTATATAGAACTTTCACCGCCAACTTCACTCATTTCATATCCTTTGAACCTTCGACTCAATTAATTAGTAACCAAGAATATTTTTAAAAAAAAAATCAAATCCATAACATGCATAAATTAAAATATTGTCATGGTATGATGATAGCTTTATAAATATGTATGAATTTTCTGAATTTATTCGGCTGTTGGGCAATAAAGCTTCAACGAATTTTGTTCTGGGAAGGCATCTTAATAAAATTTAGTCAACTAAGATGAAAACGTCCGCAGACATAGTAAATAAAAGATTTCGGTTGCTCGGTAATATTTTTTTTACAACTCTTTATTTAATAAAACATTTTACTCGAATTTTTTTTTCTTATATTTTCAGTTACATCCATAGCTTTTGCTTGGATACTTGGACTGTCATTTTGGAAGAGTATTTCATTCATATTGTATGTTGTATTCGTGGATTGTATTTTTGCTGGAATCGTAGTAGCTACCTTCTTCTGGTTATTAGCAAACAAATACTTCAGAGCTAGTCAGATTGATTCTGATATCGAATGGGGATATGCTTTTGATGTGCACTTGAATGCATTTTTCCCACCATTAATGCTACTACATTTTGTGCAACTGTTATTCTACAATTGGTTGATAAAATATTCATGGTTTATTTCACGTTTCTTAGGAAATACTTTTTGGCTATTGGCTTTAAGCTATTATATTTATATAACGTTTTTAGGATACAACTGTAAGTAGCTAATATTTATTTTATTTAAGTGGTAAAATATACATACATCTAATTTTTCAGGTATACCACATCTGAAGAACACTCGGCTGATTCTACTCCCGTTACCAATCCTTTTTCTCTTTTATATTGTAACTGTTATTATAGGTTGGAATGTGACTGTTTCATTTATCATGTTCTATAAATATAGAGTATATTGAATATAAAATTTATGTGTTATATTATCGAAACGAATTAATAAATATCTCAATTTTCTTTAACATTCAGTTTATTTTGTTTTTCATGTTTTAAGGACTTGTCGTTTTTAAAAAATAGAAGTCCCAAAATGGAAAAGCTCAAGGCTAAAACTAACGAATTCCAGCAAACAAATAAAAATGATTAGTTTAAAGGCACTCTGTTTGTGTGTTTGCAACTCTACTTGTCCCATATTTATTATTCATAACATAAAGGCAGGCTTATATTTTTGACAGAGTAGAGTAGATATTAGCGCTTTCAATAATTAAAAACAATGCTATGTATTTCGTCGTACCTTAAAGAGATATACAAACTATGAATAATATAAAATGCAGAACAAGTAACGTGCATGACGCCAAACAAATGTGTAAAGAAATTAATCGGACAGTGCTAACAAATACAAGCACAACAATACAATGTATAAAACTTGGAGATAGTAAGATAACGGAAAAGAAGGAAATTGCAGAAAAATCCAACGAATATTTTATACAAAGTGTGGAGACTATACCATCTAAGGCCTACGAGGATGTAATTCATATGACAGACGAGCGCTTTATATTTAAATTACTAAATGATAGGGATATAATACAAATTTGTAAAAGCCTCAACCAAAAGAAAGACTTACAAAATTAGCCCGAGAATTATAATTGAAAATAGGAAATTAATATCGGTTATAACTAGCATAGTTAATAAATCGTTATCTAGTGGAGTATTTCCGTAATGCTAGAGGGAATCTCTCGTGATTCCAATGGAAAAATTTAAAAACACCGTTAAATGCGAAAAATACAGACCAATTTGCATGTTATCATTAATGGTTAAACTATTAGAAAAGGCAGTGCAAGTACAACTAGAAGAATATATGGAAACTAATAACTTAGCGGCATTAAATTTGGTCATTACACAGTGGAAAGAAGAAGTGGATAAAAAAGAATGTTGTCTTGACAGTGTTTCTGGACTTAACCGATCTTTTGAAACAGTTGAACCATGCATATTACTAAATAAGAAAAACAAAAATATGCAGTTAACAAGAAAGAATTAAAATGATTTGTTGATTATTTAAGTGATCGCTGTCAAAGAACAAGAATTGATAATATTTTGTCGGAGTTAATGTATAACAGACTGGGTGTGCCGCAGGGTGCGGTATTTTGAACTCTGCTTTTCTTGATATATATAAATGATATATCTATAAATGTATGTATCTCGGCAGGTAGCCCTATCTAATTTTAAAAATTAAAAAGTTCATTGAGACGATCGGCAACAATTCGACGCTTCTCAAGACAGATTAGTGTACCGTAAAAAGGAGACCTGACCGGGCCTGCGTATTCAAGAAGTGGACTTATAAAACAAGTGTACTAACGAAATGTTATGATGGGATTTGAGAGCTCTCTGGACCAATGTGTATGAAGCATAGCATAGAACTACTCTTTGATACCATGTAGTTCAGGTGGGAGATAAAATTTAATCTATTGACACCCAAGTCGCAGACAGACACACGACGAATCGAGGAATCCGCGAAACCATAATCGTAGGTTGTTTTTACTGAATTCTGTGGAAAGTCATAATTTCACATTTGTCAACAATGAGAGCCAAATTATAGCCTTTGCACCAAATGTAAAATTTGTGAAGGTCACCCTGAACCTGTTCACAATCGTTAAAAAACCTGAGCGAAAATTTAATGTCGTCAACATAAATCAAAACCGGAGTGCCTTATATAAGAGATAATCTCATCAATAGATAGAATAACAAACAGCTGGCCCAAGTGATACCCTTGAGGTACGCCGGATGAAACCTTCAAGATTCTAGAAATAAAATGAAGGAATAAGATTTGATATGTTTTGTTATCTAAATAAGGAAGTAATAGAGGAAACCCGTTCTTTTCTACTCCTAGTGATAATTAAAAAGGTGCAAAATGGAGGAAATGGGCTCCAAAAAAAAACAAATTTTTAAGTTAACATTATTAAATTAAAAAATTCCTCAAAAATTGTGCCGATATTAAAATAAAGAAAGATGAAAAGGGTTCAGGGAAATTATCGCTGTTACATAGACAGTTAAGAGCAAAAGCCGGTCAGCCAGTCTGGAGTTATTCCACTTTGTTTCGAGAGTTTCTAGGAAAATCATCTTAGTCTGTCATCATTATAAGAAATGTTATGAGCGAAATTCCCGAACCTACGCTGAACTTCTATCCTACAGATAGATCTGAGCAATGTAGAGTTAGCATTATTAACTAGTATAGTGTCAATATGATACAATTCCAAAAATAATTTAATATTGAACCACACTCAAAGTTCTTGGTACTATCAAGCCTGGCCATATTTATAGGTAAAATATTCAAGATTTAGGAGCAATAGTAGCCTCTTCAACTAAGGTCTTTGGCAGGAGAAAAGTCAGCAACATCCTCGTCAACTGGGTAAAATCATAAAAATTAATCACAGGCAAACATAATTACTATTCATACTCTCAGAGCACTATGAAAATGAATTAGCCATCAAAATTGAACTTTAGGCTCAAAAATTTCTCAATATATACTTAGGCTCAATACGTAAGGGTAGACATGATTCATACGCCTAATGTTATATAAAAGGCTTTCAATTCTGAGACAAATTGATTACGTAAATCATAATAGGTGAAAAAATCAGCATCACGTAAACAATATCACAAGGATTGATCGCAACATACGAGTGATATCACATAAGCCATCATTAATCTGGATTAATACGAGGTGAAACAAATTTCTAGTCGAGGCATGCATGATTTTAAATCCACAATAGAGCTCCGCTCTAGATCTTAAATGTTCGATAACGCTTGAATGTGTTGAATGCAGTGCCTATACAAAAAAATCCAATCAGCAGTAACCGGAAGAAGACACGTTATGATAAATAAATGATGATGCTTAGCTGTATAAGTGGTATAACTAAGTGACATTCTCCAAAAGTGCAGCAGCACTGGCAGAGACCGAATATTAATGGAAAGGTATATGCAGAGTACCCAAGAATTAATGTCCACTTAAAACTACGCTTATATATCTGGAAACATGACGCTGCTGCACAAAATGTTCACTTTGTAGACTGTAGCACACTATGCAGAAAATAAGGTATGCTACACACTGATACACACTGATTCCACAAAGAAATTCTTCTTTCAGCCACGATTTTTTCTTATACGTTTCGTTTTGTGCGATTCAAGATATCCCTTCAATTCGTTGAGGAAGAAATAATCTGTGGGTGCTAAAAAAGATTTATTATTTATTTAGTTGATTCAAAAACAATCAAGAGCCTCATTTTCAAGTGACTTTACTATATGTAAACATATTCATATTTACTGATGCAATTCTGCTAAATTTAAAGACAGTTTTTCATAAAAAATTCCCTGCACAAACAAGATTGTGAATTGAGTCAGCCAAATACGCCACAATTCCGTCATCTCAGACGTATGAGTACCCATAGCCCTATTCCATGGAAATCAATATTAGTTGCTTTGTCATGTTATATATTAGCATTACAATGACACTAAAACAAAAATCATGATACTATGAATATATAACAAATGCTTTTGGTAAAAGTATATATTTTATGTTGCTATTTTCAAACTTATGCTAACTTTGTTGGTTTAACAAATGTACGTTTACGTTTCATCTTCCTCCTGGTCATCTCTAGCTGATGAAGTTGTGAGTAAACTTCTGCATAAATATCACTTTGCTCCTCTTCAGGGATATTTCTTCTGTATTCTTTCATTAAATCATATTTCTCCCATGGTGTTTCGGCTTTTTTCGCTCTCATCATAATTTTTTCATTTATATTTTCTGTAATATTTTGTACGCCTTTTAAGTTTTGTCTTTCCCATTTTTCCAACCACGGTCGAGGCTTAAGTATTACTTTTGTTTCATTTACTGGAACTGATACTCCCTCGGGTAATATTTCAGGTTCCATGTTTATATCAAAAGTGCTGTACTCTGGTAAAGCATCTCGCAAATAGAACAACTTGTCGTCTAATCGTTTTTCTAATCGTAATATTTCTACTTTTTGTATTGTTGGATCGTACATTTCATACTTTACTTCAACGCCTTGGTGATCAATTACATTCCGCAAAATAAATCGTGCGCGAAGACCACAACGGTCGCGGTCTATACATATCCCTATAAAAAGTAATTTTTAGTAAAATCCACAAAATTTTTCTATTATTATTGCTTACCAACAAATTTACTGACTTTTCCAGATGCATGTGGATCGGAACTTGTAACTGCAAGGATGGAACCAACGTAAAATTCGGGAATATCTATATGCATTCGCCGATCAAGCATATCCAATCGTTCCAACTTTTCCCTGGTCAAATTTCTCCATTCTACTTTAGGGTCAGGTAGAAATTCTGGGTAAATGAATCTGTAGTTTTTTGGAACTATTGGTTTCCTAGTTTCCAACTGGGATTGAGATTGTTGTTGCGATTGCAATGCCAAAGTTTCCTTAAGATTCGATCTAGTGCTAACGTTGCGTAAATCTTAAGAGCAACATACATATTAGAAAATATTTACAATAATGTGTTGAAAGTGCAACTTACGTGCCCTTCCAAAGAAAAATGTAAGTCTATTGATATTCATTTCTATTTTATATCTCTGAACAGTGATATCAAGCAAGACGACATTAAAGTCATGTTAAACATAACCAATAAACAAATTAATTGAATGACATTTAAGTGAAGTTTGTTCAGCAGCCAAATCTTTTGGCAAAACGGAAAACAGCCAACAATAAAAAAAAATAGGCAGCCGTATTTCATATTGAAAACACATAACATGCATTTATTGTATTAAATACAAATCGATTATATTAATATATGTATATATATTATTTATTAGCATAATATAATACTATTTTATACAATATTGTAAGTTAAATTAGTTTGGAAAAAAAAATTAAGATCCAATTTTACGAAAACTTTAACGAACGATCCCTTAATATTTCACTTTACAATCTACCAAAAGAACAAATTGATAAAATATATCTAATTGAAATATATATTTCTATAATAAAAAAGCCTGAAGCAACATACATTATATAAATAAATTTTATTTAATAATTTTATTAATATATATTCAAAAAATATTGACAAAAATTTATAAAAAAATTGAACATTTCATTAAATAACAGCACAATTTGATTTCGACGATAGTCAATTTGATATGAATGTGTTCGTGAATGAGATTCCAATGAAAGTATAAAAGCGGTTAAAAACTCGCGGCGCTGGCTTCGTATGCGAATCGAAGTCCATTCGACATGACACCTTCCTCCGCTGTTCTTCCTGACGGATTCCACGCCATTGTATTGTAGGTGTTACAGTGCGAAAGTTGGGATCGGGAAGTAAATTTTACCCAGTTTGATGAAAGTGTCTCTGATTTACTTTAATTAATAAAATATTTGTTATAATAATCACTAGTAAATATTTGGTTAGTCGTAATATTAAGGAAATTGAAACTTGAGAAGCGATTTCCGTAAAATATTTTGACTGAAATGGCATTGTGTCAGACGTCTGTGGTGAGTTTTATTTTTATACGCGACAAAAAAAATCAAGCATAATTAATAAAACATTTTATATTATGTTTGGTGATAGTTTCAAAGCTTAGGTTAGGGTTACGGGAAAAAATTTTTGAGAACCATATGTTAGAAAAGCTTGACTTTCTCTATAATGTCTGCAATCTGCATCTTTATTTCACAACCTGCTCGAGCTACAATAGAAAATGCGTAGTCAGGCTTTCCGAAGTTACAATATTATTTATTTATATTTTTGTTGGTGTCAAGAGATACCGAAAGTGAAACTAAAACTGCAAAATATTTGCAAATAATGCTTTTGCTTAACTGCAAAAGTCTGTGCTCATTAACGTGGCATAAAATTATTTGTATATACGCAGATGTTTCCACTTTTCTACCTGGGAATTTATTAATATTATCAAAGTAAATTTCAATTGTTTGGTTTCTTCGTTGAATTTGAATGCGTTTATGTAAAATAATGATTGACTTTAAGAAATACGACGAAGGGCGTTGGAGTGACTTATTTCAAAAGTGTTTTGGTACCATATATCGTGCTGGGTATCTCGAAGAGAGGGCTTAGATTAAATATATCTACCTATATCTAAGGTGTAAAACATTTTTATTAGATAATCTGAAGGTTTGTATGTTAAGCGGGGTGTTTTTGTTTCTTTGAATGTTGAAAACAAATACTTACACCCAGTCTTTATAAATATATAAATACAAACTTGAGATTGCTTGAATTTCGAATATGATCTAGGAGGAACTATAGAGCAATTTCTATGGCAGATAGGTCCTTGGCTCTTCTAAAAGTTATTTGGCGTAGAATTCAGTATGGTATGGGTATAATTTGTTTTTCTTCAACTCACTTAAATTTCTCGTGAGATATTGCACATATGGAGAAAATCATTTGTTTATCAAATCAAATTGAATCAAAAAGCATTTATTTATAAGCCCCTGGCTTAAAGCATTGTACAATGCTGGGGATTACGACATTAGATAGCTTAGCAATAGATTAATGTAACAGCAAAATAAACAACAAATCACAGTGTAGTGGTATTGTTTTTATAGAGCTGTCGCTGCGTCTCTGGCTGTAATTTGGATTTTTTTTTTGTATAACTAGTTTGTATTTTGGTGTACCAGGCTATATGTTATATTATAATTACTTGTACATCTTGAACTCGATGTGTTAATTTAATATAAACTTATGTACCTGGCTGGAATTAGAGTTATTTTATTTTGTGTATTGCACCTAGGGGTGCAATAATTGTGGTTTTCTGAGTCATATCCTAGTGTATAGAACTCTCTAGTGATTGCAAAAATGCTTCCTTTTTATAATGTCAGATGGCTCCACTTGTACCATTTTGAACACTTGCTCAAGCTTAGTCGCTAAAAGTTCTGTAACTGAAGTATGGACAAGGGGTTCAAGCGATAAGCCGCAAGAGCAAAGACAAACTAATAACATACAAAGGGAAATAGAACAACCAGTAACGCCTCGCTAGAATATAAAATCAAATATGCCCCGACTTGATGCCGGAAAGCCCCGTTTCCACTAAATCAAATTGTACCAACTTGTTCGACAACATATTGTGAGCTTGTTGGGAACCAAAGTAAGAAGATCGAAATTCATTCATTCTTTAAAAGAATATTCTTAAGAGAATTTTAACTTTCATTCTGTCGCGAATGAATGAATCGCAATATGTTTCAGTCGGTTTCATTCTTTCGCGAGAGAATGAAGTTATTCATTTCCATGTCTTTTGCATTCGCGAATGATAAAGAGTGAAAAAGGATATTCTTTTTCATTCTTTTACGTCACAAGCCTATTTATATGAGATTGATTGTATGCTTTCACTTAGTGTATTTTGAGTTTTCATTTTAAATCGTGTCTTATCTTCGAAACTTATTAAATCGAACAGGTTATTATTTAGTTATTTAGTAGCCTTTCGACGGCTGCTTACAGATATACAGCATTTGTTCCATTTGACGATGTTTCTGTATAATTTATATTTTTACTTTCAAAATTTTGATTGTGCACAGTTATGTACTCTCTTTTGGTATTTTAATTTTCTTTAAAATAATAAACACTGAAGAATATATTAGATTTGTCGACATCTATACATATTCATTATTGTAAATCACAAATTCAGACATAATTTAAAATTTTAATACAATCTTGATCTTACTAATATATCTTTTATGAGAATGTTCTCTTTCATTCCGAATGATTGGTTTTCATTCTTTTGCCGTCATTGAAGAATATTTTCTTATTTTCATTCTCTCAGGAATAGAATGTATTCATAAAATTCTTGGCGGCAGGAAACATTCTCTCAAGAATCTTTCGACTCCAATATTCATTCGCGAACAACAAATGAGCGTTTCCACTTAAATGGAAAAATCCATCCAACAAATTCTAGGAGTTTTTACAGCCGACATCAAACAAGTTGGTAGTCATATTTTATATATTATATATATATATACATTTTATCGAGAGTATTAGAGCAATTAACGACTCTATTCCCACTGTGTAATATACTTTACCAAATAGGATGACACTTTGTAGATTTAGAATGACATACTGTGATACAAAAATGATCTGTGATATATTGAAAGAGTGCAATAAGAAGAAAGACCTAGACTGTGATATAATCTTCCAATCAATAGAAATATTGGGTCCGGTGTTATTAAAAGTTATAAACTTATCGCTACAGACAGGTATTTTTCCTAAAATTTGGAAAGAATCGATAGTCGTCCCAATTGAGAAGGTATCTAATACAAGTAATTGTGAGGAATTTCGTCCGATAAACATGCTGCCCGTACAAGAAAAAATCCTGGAACGACACGTAGCTAACAGGCTAGTGGAGTACATCGAATCTAAAAAATTATTAGCAGAAGAACAGTCTGGTTTTAGAGGTGGACACTCATGCGAAACCGCCCTTAATTGGATAATATTTGACTGGAAGAAGGAACTGGATGCCGGTAATGCTGTTATAGCTGTATTCTTGGATCTTAAACGAGCTTTTGAGACCTTGGACAGACAAATATTGTTACAGAAGCTTTCAATGCTTGGAATAGAGGGGAGTGGAATATAAGTGGCTTGAATCCTATCTATCAGAGCGATCACAGAGGACTAAGGTGAATAACATATTCTCATAGTCAGTCGAAGTTAGCCTTGGTGTACCACAGGGTTCAGTGCTAGGTGTGATTCTGTTTCTATTATATATTAATGATGTCAAGGATGTGATTAGTTAAAGCAAAATGTCGTTATTCGCGGATGACACCTTAATATATATAAGTGGTAAGAACATCCATAATATGTGTACTAATTTAAATATAGACTTAGAAAGCGTTAACAACTGGTTAAAGATGACCAAATTGAAGTTAAATATTGCAAAGTCTAAATATATGAAGTTTAATTGTGTTGATAGTATTTCTGTACATATAGATGGAATTAATGTTGAATGTGTGGATAACCTTAAATATCTCGGTATTGTATTAGATAATAAACTGAAATTTAAAGAACATGCTGTCTACATATGTGGTAAAATCGCCAAAAAAATCGGGTTTTTACGTAGAATAAGAAGAATGTTAAGTGTGAGGAATGCATTATGTTGTATAATGCATTGGTTTTGCCACACTTTCAATATTGCTCAACACTATTATATGCGAGCTCGAATGAAATAAAGAAACGTATGTAATTATTACAAAATAAAGCTATGCGCATGATTTTAAAATGTAATTTGTACACGCCGATCCAGTATATGTTGGAGACCCTATAATGGATGAATGTAAGGCATCGATTGACATATAATGCAATGGTTTTATCTTTAAAATCAAGCATAGCCTACTTCCGGCCTACTTAAGTGGAAATGATGACTATGTATCTCAAGCGCATCCGTACAATTTAAGGCAAAATAATAACTTTAGGCTAAGAAGATTGAACAAGAGCAGCACACAAAATTCTTTGATGTATAGGAGACTTAATAACTTGCCAACCGAATTGAAAGCAGAGCACAGAATGCATTTATTTAAATTAAAGCTAGCTGAATTTATTAAAAATTATTATGATAACGTTGAAATTTTATTTATTTTTTATATAAGCGGTCAATTAAATTAAAATAATTAAGTCTTAAGAACTAAGAATTATAAGTAATTGAAATGTTATTAGAAAGTTCTTTAAACTAATAAATACTACTACTACTATAGCGTTTCCACTTATACAGCCATCAACACTTCGTTCCAATATAAAATCAACGATGCCTCGACCTGATGTAGGGAAAGCAGCAATTTTTTCTTAGAAATTCACTGAAAATTCCTTAGAATTGTTATGTACTATTGGACAACAGGAGCTTGGGCCACTAACAATTTGTATGACCATAGACGCGTAGATGAGCAATGCGCATTCATTTCTTAGAAAATGTTTCGGCAGAATTTTTATTCAGTCTGGTGGTTATATATTACAGAACAACTAGTGATTGCGAAACGAAGTTTGTTGTATTGCAGAGGCGCTACTACTGAAGACGTAAGCAAAGGGTAAAGGCTCAACCACAATTTACGTATTCGTAAGTAATGTTATTTACGTAAAGCGAACACGCTCTTTAAATTTAACAGACGTAAACAAATTAACTTTAAGGCGTTAGGGGGAACTTTCTTTAAGCTTAAATGTCAAATTGCAGTTAGTAAAGGTGCGGTATGAGTCGCTCATTCCGTAAGAACGCGAAGTGTTAAACAATTAAATTATTACTAACTGATTAAAAGTGCAATGTAAAAATTCAAATATAACAAAAATAGTACTGCCAATTAATAGAACGCACAAATCTTCAATTAAATTAACTTCCATTTGTTAAGTTTTTCACTTTTACCACTTTTAAAATTGAACATCAAATGTCGTTACGGGACTGCGAATCAATAGAAGGCACAAATCTTCAATTAAATCAAACTCCATTTGTTATTTTTTGTTTGTTTTTATCACTTTTTAAAATTGAAAACATTAATTATCAAGATCTTTACGGAATGTGATATATATTTAGGCTAAGAATATCAGTTTTTCGTAAGTAGTAGTAGTAGCTCATTTATTAGCAATCGTATATGCTTTGTAAATCACAGAATTTCTTAACATTTTTATTATACAATAAGGACGTTTATTTCTTATATATTCTATTATATACTTTTTAAACATCCTTATTTTCTTTTGATCTCTTAAATATTGCGGCAGTTCATTAATTATTTGTAATCCTTTATACATTAACATATTTTGAGTATTCACGTATCTATAAAATTATGGTTATTTGGAATTCAGGGAGTGGAACATACGTGGTTTGAATCATATCTCGATGGTAGACAGCAAAGAACCAAAGTAAACAATGTCCTATCAAGTGCTGTGGAGGTTGAGTTGGGAGTACCTCAGGGATCCGTTTTGGGTGTTATTCTTTTTGTGATGTATATTAACGACATAGTATCGGTATTGAAGTTTTGCGGAATATCCCTATTTGCTGATGATACTTTGATATATATTAGTGGGCGGAATATTGATGAGATGGTTAGAATGTTAAATGAAGATTTACTAAATTTGAGTAAGTGGTTGATAATGAACAAGCTAAAATTGAATATTTCTAAATCTAAGTTTATGAAGTTTAATATAAGTGATAATATAAGTGATGATATAGTAGTGATGGTTGATGGAACAGAACTGGAATGTGTTAAAAATTTTAAATATCTTGGAGTGTTGTTAGACAATAAGCTAAAATTTAAGGACCATGCAAATAACATATGTAAGAAACTGTCTAAAAAGATAGGTTTTCTGAAAAGGATAAGACAGTACTTAACTCTAAAAACTGCAATATTGCTCTACAATGCATTGATTTTACCACATTATTCATATTGTTCAACACTGCTGTATGCGTGTTCAAGTGAAATTAAGGTAAGGCTACAAATATTTCAAAATAGAGCTATGCGAGTAATTTTGAGGTGCAGTGTATACACACCAGTCTTGAGTATGCTAAACACTCTAAAATGGATGAATGTTCAACAAAGACTTACATACGACGCGATGATTTTCATATTTAAAATGCATCTCGGTATATCACCTGTATACTTAAGAGAAAACTTACGTTATGTTGCTGAGGCACAGCCTTATAACCTTCGTCATGGCAGTAACTTTAGACTGGAGAGGTGGAATCGAACGAGCACGCAAAATTCGATTATGTATAAGGGTTTGCAATTTTTTAATGGTTTACCCAGCGAATTAAGAAATGAAAGAAGAATTGACATATTTAAGAGAAAATTATGCGAGTATGTAAAAAGTAAAGTTTAATGAATTGTATGAATTGAAATTAGCCAAACTTTTAATATGTAATATTTATTATATATCAAGAATTTATTTGGAGCTGTTATTGTAAGAGTCTTATATTTGACTAATAAAGAAGTAATAATTATACTTATTTAACCTAAATCTATCACTATTTCTTAAAGGATATGGTTGTGACTCATATACGTATCTAACACAGTCAACTAAATATTCCGGCAGTAAATTATTTCTAATTTTAAATACAGTTATAAACACATTTAAATACACTCTTTGCTTCACACTTAACCATTTCAATGACTCCAGCATAAGCCTCCTCTTGTGCTCATAAATATATTGGCGCGCAGTATTCGAAATGCGGTTTTATTATAGTATTGTACACCTTTATTGCAGTTAAAGTGGATATATTATAACGAATTCTTCTGAAGAATAATGAGATCTTTTTTGCCACTTTCTTGGAAATATAGTTGATATGCTTATTAAATCTTAGTTTATCAACAATTAACACTTCTAAATATTTTATTTCACTGACAATTTCAATGATTTCATTACCCATAAATACTCGACAACCAATATCAGAATTAATACACATGCACTTAGTTTTACTCACATTTAACTTCATTTTATTTATTTTTAGCCATTCAAAAAGATGTTCTAAGTCCTCATTTAATTGTTCAACACAATTCATAAAATTCTCTCCCGATATATAATATTAAAGCTAAAACTGCCCCTTGTGGAACACCCAATGTTGTCTCTTCTCTTCAGATAATATTCCATTTAGCTTCGTCTTTTCAGTTCTGTCAGACAAAAGTGATGAGAACCACAATAACTCATTATCTCTCACTCCATATCTAATAAGTTTATTAAGTAATATTGTACGATCCACTGCCTCAAATGCTCTTTTTAAATCCAGGAAAACAGCAACAACAACATTACCCTGATCGATTTTCTGCTTCCAATCCGTTATCACCCATGTTAAAGCAGTTTCGCATGAGTGCTTCCCCCTAAATCCTGAGTGGTACTTGACTAGCAGTTTGTTCGACTCCATATAGTCGGATAATTGTATCTGAACAGTTTTTTCTAATAATTTTTCACATGTGTGCACCATATTCACAGGTCTTAGGCTGTCACATTTCCTAGATTTTGGAACCTTTTTAACTGGCACAACAACAGATTCCTTCCAGGACCCAGGAAAGTTTCCACTCTGCAATGATTGATTGATGCCCAACAGAACTGGTCCTAAAACTTCTATTCCGTCTTTAACCATTTTCGAACTTAATTTGTTATAATCTGGTTTGGGATTAACTAAGTAATGCAATAATCTTTAACAGTTCCTCCATATTTATTTGCTTAAATTTGAATGGAGAACAATCTTACTACAAGATATTCAAATTTAATATATCAGATCAAAAGCAATATATATTTCTGAGTATATTTCTTTTTGAATGACTCAAATCCGTCAAAAAATGACAAAGTTATTGAAGTTTAAAAAAACGGAAATTAAAAACGGCGAATCTGGTGATGACGTCACGGTACACAACACGCACGATGCCAGTTTGCACAATATAATATTTATAAGACGATATTTTATGAAATAAATACAAAACAAATCCAATCCCGTGCGCTTACTATCACGGCGGCGCAGCAACTATACTCGCGCTGCGTTAGACCGCGAATTGTATTGTGTATAGTGACGTCATCATGCTAGAGCGCGTTTTTGAGAATGCGGCGCTAAAATAGCTATAACTTCGTCATTTTTTATCCGATTTCAATAATTCTTTCACTGAATTAATTGTTTATTTTGTGATTATGATTCTGCATAATTAACTAAAATAGTCATTGTTCTCCATTGGGTATTAACCGTATCTATGAAATTCACATAATTAATGTCTTCTATATCGCTATTGACTTTATTAATACTTTCTATAAAATATGAATTTATTTTATTAACTAATACTATTCTTTTTCATAATACCCATCCTCAAATTCTATCGCCTTTATTTCATCCCTGGATTCTTTAAGCATTATCGTCTTCAATGTTCTCCACATCGTTTTTTGATCACGTGCGTTATCAATTTTCATTTTAATAAAACTACATTTTCTTTCCTTATTTTAATGCCATATATATTACGTGCAGTTTTATAGTTATCCCAATCGATCTCACTCCCCCGCAATTTCGCCTTCATATAACATTTTAATTTGTATTCTTTTATTTTTTTTCCAACTCTGCTGTAAACCATTCATTGTCCTCACCTATTATTGTCTTTTTCACAGTCATTATATCATATTTCACTTATCGTACTAACATTATTTTCATAAAATGCCTTTAAAAAACTATTTTTACTATATTTTAATATGTTTATCTCTTCTTCTTCTTCTTCTTCTTCTTCTTCTTCTTCTTCTTCTTCTTCTTCTTCTTCTTCTTCTTCTTCTTCTTCTTCTTCTTCTTCTTCTTCTTCTTCTTCTTCTTCTTCTTCTTTTTTACATTACTGAAAACAGGCATTATAATTTCTATAGTTTCATGATCAGAAATTTTAAGACCTTTATTAACCCGCGCTGTAATATTCATGTTATTAGTCAGAACATAGTCAATAAGAGTTCGAGATATATTTGTTATTCTAGCAGGCTCATCAATAATAATATCCTCCTTTACCTGTTTTATTTCATCTCTGTAAACCGTCACATTTTGATCATACCAGTTCACATTTAATTCGCCAACAACTAGTTTATCCTCCGGCATTTCATACAACTCTTCCATCCATAGCTTAAATACTTCACAAAATTGTCTTTTACTAGAAGATGGAGATCTATAAATCACTGACACTACCATTTTTGAACTTTCATTTGTTAATTTAACAATTAGACACCAGACGTCCTTATTTATTGTAATCTTTTTCACTATTTCACACTGTCATTATTTTTTTACCAACACTGCTACTCCTCCTGTGTGTCTGGATGAACTATCACACCTAATAATATCATATTCATCAATCATCATTTCATTATCACCAATATCTTCCACCAGATGAGTTTCCGACAATAGCACAATATCAAACTTTTCTTTTTTTATCAATAATTCTAATTCACTCATATTATTAGTTAAGCCTTGAATATTCAGGTACATCATTTTTATATAATTTAATTGCTAATATTGAACTTTTTGCTTTTCGACATTGGACCTACGTATGTACACCGGACACTGCCTACTTCTGGCATCATGACCAGAATCTATATTCATGTTAAGCTTACTATTAGCCTTTTCACAATTTCCGCACTTCAGCTCCAAGCTCTCACAAATGTCCCTTCAGCTCCAAGCTCTCACAAATGTCCCTTTCATGATCTCCCATACATTTCGAGCATAACCTATCTCCTTTACATTCATTAGCTTGATGGTTAAAACCCCAGCACTTATAACATTGTTTAACATTTAAGCACTCATAAGCGGAGCATCTATCCCAGCCAACATTGACTTTACCTTCCTTTACTATTTTATGAAAATTCTCAGTATTCACTTACAAAATAACATTATAACTCTTCTCACGCTTACGATCTTCATAAATTTTAATAAATTTAACTTCTCCATCTATATTGTTTTGCTTCTTTAGTGCTTCTTTTCCTTCTAATTTTTCCCTTAAACCACATATTAAAATTTTAGGATTTCTTAGGTCCATAGTTTTAACTGTATATTTATCACCTAACTTTTCTTTAACTTCTTTTTCCACAATTTCCACAGAGGTATTATTTTCGCAGTTAATTGCTATCGCACCACCTTGCCTTGGAGTTATAATTTTTAAAGACAATCCTTTAGGGTTAATTCTGCTGAGATTTTGGTTTAACTAACACCGGTACTGTGCTCCTAGCTTGAAGGTTGCTCTTTGTTTTGACTAACTTTCTCCAACACTGACACAATATTAACCTTATCCTCATTAATCTTTTTTATATGCTTCGATAAGTTCTTAATTTCTTCCTCCTGTTTTTGCATAATTTGTTTATTCACCATAATTATAATTAATATGCACTCAATTTTGTTTTCCACTGTAGTCATGCAATTGCTGCACTCATCACACAAATATTTTATGTTTTTTTTTTCACTAATCAATTTCACATTATATTCCGTTAATTGAATGCATTTCGAGTTCTCATGAAAGTAATTTCCACAAAATCCATTGCAGGCAAATTTAGCTTCATTTCTAATTGTTCAGTTATAAAATCGCAAAGTAATTAATACATAATATGTACTTTAATTCGCAAAATTTATTTATTATCTCTATAAACTCTAGTTAACACGTCCATTCTGCTATAGGTACACTCACTCACATTCCATAAGTAAACCTCAATCTCGTTTAAATTCGTAAAGCTCTTTATTTCAATTGTAGTTGAGCCTTTTCCTGGCTTGTTACGGCAAAACTGTTCAAAATGGTACAAGTGGAGCCGTCTGACTTATAACAAGAAAGGATTTTCGCAATCACTAGATAGTTCTATACACAAGGATTATATCCTTGTGTATAGAATTATATAGACTGCGAAACGAAGTTTGACTTGGTACCTTGTTGTATTGTAGAGGCGCTACAACGGCGGACGTAACCAAAGGGAAGCCAGTAATACTTCGCTCCAATATAAGCTTAACGATGCCTCGACCTGATTCTGACGTAGGAAGGGCGCAATTTTTTCTTAGAAATGTACTGGAAATTTGTCCTCAGAATTTATATGACTTTTTGGAGGCCGACAACGGCACGCATTGGGCCATCCCACACGAGTATTCTTGATGGAGTATACAAAGCGGTTTTTTTAGGAAAGAGGTGAAAAGACACAAAGAGATATCTCTTTGCGTCTTTAATCATGTGTCGTCGCCCTCCAATAATCCATAGCAATTCTAAGGAAAAAATTTCCAGTAAATTTCTAAGAAAAAATGAAGGCTTTCCTTACATAAGGCCGAGGCATCGTCTATTTTATATTGAAGCGAAGCATTGCTGGACGTCGAGGAATCATTGACTTTATATTCTACCGAGGTTTTTCTACTTAAAAATGTTCAAAATGGTACAGGTGGAGCCAAGGGAGCATCTTCGCAATAACTATATGTTTCATACACATGTATTATATGTTATCTATAGTTTCTGGGTTATTAAACAAACAAGTAGTATTATACTACAGGTGCTACATGTTTTTCTCCTTATATTTATAAATCTGCGTTTATCTTCTTGTATTTTATACATAGTTTTTGATACTCCAGCTCTTAGCATCTATTAGTATTTAAATCTAACTATGTAAGCTCAAATCTATCTAATATCATTGTATACTTCTGTTCGCTAATTTTAGTATGTTCACTTGATAACATGTATCTGTTTATTATATCTGTAACTTTTTCGGTTTGCTCACCGTTGTATGACGTGGCCGTGGCCGGGGCTCATAATAAATTTTCTATGACTATAGCTGTGTTCTTTTGTGTACCTTGTTCTAGAACTCCCATATACTGGAGAGAATAAGTCAAACAGTCCTTACAGATGAATAGATGAAAAAATTACGCTAATAAATTATAATAAAATTATTATTTATTATATATTTATTTATTGACAATAAATTGCTTACATTTAGATGTACTCCCGAGCCACCGAGTGAAATGTCACTTGCACGCACTTTTGGCGTAACACGCTCATAAAATAGAATAGAATAGAATAAAAAAAAATTATTAAGGAGCCTCAGCTTACGCTACGTTACAACGTTAGGTACATCGTTTTTTTTAGAAAATAGATAATTGCCATTTATTGATTGAGTACAAATATTGCATAGAAAACTAGCAAAAGTGCAACGAAAAGACTCATTGCAGTAGAAACTGTCTTGGCATTAGGGATAATAACGAGGTGGTCAAATATTAGAGAACTTAAAGCGATGTAAAGTAAAATGAGATAAAAGAGAATAGAGTAAAACGAAATGAATAAAATAACATAAAGTAAAGTAACTTCGAGTAATTATAGTAATATGATAAAGTTAAGAACAAGGTAAGGCTAATTAGATTAAAATAGTAACAGTTGGAAATAACTTGATAATATTAGAAAGTTAGAAAAAAGACTTAAAAAGGAGCTTAAACTAACATAGTAGTAATAAGATAGAATTTAATTATAAACTGTAGAAGTGCTTAGATATCCAGAGCGAAAAAAAGGATAGAATGGAGGAACATTTATTAAGGATTCAGAGTTTACTTTACGTTATGTTGAGTCGTTAGATGAATTGAATAAGAATGCTCATTTAAGTTGACAAATTTTGCATATAAAATGCATTTCAAATCGTTAGCTCGGGATTTGAATTTTCAGAGCTACACAATGTCGCTTTTTCTTCTTTTGTTTTTAGAGTCGGAAAACTGTGGGCTCCACTAAATGGGAGCTGGAGTTTCTGTTCTCTGGCTTGACCTTGCGAGGTATAACGCCATATATTATGAGTGAAATTCGTGATGTTACAATAATATTAACGGATTAGAATAAAGGATATAGTTTTTATGACAGGGCGTTAGACGTTAGGATGTTGGACAACGTCTTACGTACGAAGCAATGATGTTTATTTTTAAAATGAAGCATAATATACTACCTGAATATCTGCGAGAACATCTTGTAACTGTTGCAGAGTCCCAACCATATAACTTGCGTCGCAATCGGAATTTTAGACTCGCCAGATGGAATAGAAGCAGCACCCCAAGTTCTTTGATGTACAAGGGATTGCAATTTTACAATAATTTACCACCAGAATTAAAATTGGAAACAAGAATTCGAGTTTTTAAGTATAAATTAATACAATTCATTCGCATAAACGATAATTAAAATAAGTATAGAGAAGTAGTCAAATGAATTAGCTCACAAATGTATAGAAAAGTTTTTTAAAACTATTAATTAAATACAATACCTTTTGTTCCAAGGACTTAGACAATGGGCGGTGTAATATGTTTTTGTAAGGAAAAGGGGAGTAAGGCTAGGTGGGACATATGAAATTGTTATGATAATGTATGGTGCAGGAGGTGTGGAGGAGGGTAGGATAAGTGGTTATGATTATAGAAGACTGATCCATCCACATGAGATTAGAATAGAATAGAATAATCTTTATTAGTATTTAGAACAGGGACCGTAATTGTTATAAGATCTATGGTAAAAATTGCACTTTAATAGTTATCTTTGCACCAACTCATTTTTGGTTAACCCTTAACCATTATTTCACAATATCTTCTTTTTGGTTATAAAATAAGAGTTATCGGTAACTTTTTTAATTCTTCTCAATAAATAAGAGTTATTTTTCAATTTATTTTTATTGGTTATCGCATAACCATTATTTCAAAACTTTTTCTTTTTGGTTATGAAATAAGGGTTATCAATAACCATTTTGATTCTTCTCAATAAATAAGAGTTATACTTCGACGAATTTTTATTGGTTATCGGATAACAATTATTTCACAACTTTTTCTTTTTGGTTGTGAAATAAGGGTTATCAATAACCATTTTGATGCTTCTCAATAATAAGAGTTATTTTCGATTTTTATTTTATTGGTTATCGGTTAACCATTAATCATTAATTTCTTCTTTCTGGTTATAAAATTATTCTTTGAGCAGAAATCATTATCTGCAGACATTAAGCAATACACACAAAAATAATTAGAAGGAAATACTAAAATTTTTGCATTAAGATTACACTCATAGTTCATTCAAATCTAAAACTTACCCACTTTTTCCACTGAAAAATGTATTAATAATATATAAAACACTTTCTTAGAAAAAAGCAATAAACTAAATATGAAAGTAACAACTTTGTTCTTTTCTTCCACGAACTATTTTAAAGTTACACCACAATTAAATCCAGATATCTGGACCCGCACCTAATTAATGTAGTCTACTACTACTGGACATCTGTAATTTATTTTTGCTTGTTTCATCAGTATTTCTGATCTTCATAATGATGTATTTGTTTTTACTATTACCGGTACTAACAAACTCTCTGTGATATTTCTGAAATTGAATGCGAAAAATTACATTGGCTCTACCTATAAATATATAAGTAATAAACGCAGCCTCACAGATTATTGGAATTTTAAAGTGCAGGAAAGCGAGTGAACATTTCATTGAGCATCACTAGTTGTCTTGCAATTGAACCCTTAATATGAATGATGAGTGGTTCATTGAAATGTTTGGGTACGAATATCGCGATGATTGTGAAATCATTGAGGAACCAATAGAGACAATAGATTTAACCGAAAGTGGTAAGTGTTTTTAAAAACTTATCAAACAAATCAATAATTAAGTAGTTAATAATTGCATAATTATTTAGAAGATCAAGAATCCAATGAACAACTAAATGGAGGTAAATTACATGAATTCGATGATCATAACAGAAATGAAGCTCTCTTGGAAAAGCTTAATGATGTAATTTATAACAGAGCAGAGACGGATAAAAAACAAAATGAACTGGAAAGTGAACAATAAAAGAAATAGAAATGTGAAGAAATTGAAAAAATTAACTCAAATGGGTCTCGAATTTTTTAAACCCCTTGGAGCTTCTAATTGATAAATTAATTTAATTAATTCACTAAGAGTATGGGCGGGCCCGTCAATGTATGTACCGATTTTCTCGATAATATACACAGAATGTCAAAATGTAAATATTCCCAGCATTGGTATTAACTTATAATTACTCTATTCATCAAATCTAAATTTTCCTGCTGAGTTCTTTTTTGATATGTATACACAACTCTCAATATAAAGCTAAATTTGGTATTTGCCTGCAGGAACTGCACATCGAAAAATATTTCATCGTCTTTGAAAATACTGTACTCCATTGTCTCACTAGAGTAATTTTTGCCAGCAGGTCAACAAAAATATCAGATTTACAAATAAAATTCAGTAATACAAACCTTTGTCATTGAAAAATTTAATTGTAAAACGATGCGCTTCGATTCGAAAGTGTTAGTCTTAGTACAACATCTTGCAGGCATATATCATTTGATCTAGGTTTGGCGCAAGAGAAGTTTATGTCAAGTCATTTGCAATCAGGATATGGAACAAGCATTGTTTTTAATTTTTGGTCTTATTAGAGGCTATTACAATAAGTATGATTGGCCATCTCCAAACATATTGTCCTCGATGGCAACGGCATTCCAATCTAGATAATGCTTATGATGATTGGAATGAGGTTCTCAACCTAAAGGATTGTCTGGCTGAACATACTAAAAATACATGGTTGACTAATGGATGGCAAAACACTATACAGAAGTATAGAGAGCTTTGCGATGATGCAATCAATCAAATAAAGAATTGCATTGAGAGTCTCAACACTGAAATACAAAGTGATGAATACTCGAATACGGAGACGGAAGAAGAAATGGAAACAAATATGTAATAAAAGTTGACTGCAGCAACGAAAAACCTGAAAACAGTCCTTTTCAGGACTATATAAACTTTCAAACGGAAACTACTTTAAACCAGAACGGTGTTTACGTTGTCGAGCTATTTTGACCAGACTCGACTTGAGTCAATTTGCTCTGCACTGCACTCACGAGGTATGAGTAAAATTTAAAAGACCCGACACAGAGTCGATAGAGTAAATTCCAGTTAAATACCGACGTAAAGAAGCCCTAGCAAAACTAAACTCCTTCTAGATCATTATATATACGTACAGTAAATATTTATTTAATCAAAATTTCTAAATTATTTTCTCCCCTACTTAACCTAGATATGCCTGAAAAATTTTTGTTTTTTAATATCGTTGGTATACCAGAAGAATCTTTAAAATCTAATTTTGACAAAAACGGTGATACTGACTTATTTTTTTATTACAAAGTTTTGAAAACTCAGAGTACTAGATTTTCAAGCCTATAAATGATACAACCAAATGGTTTTTATTAAACGACGATTTTATGAGAATTAAAAACTCCATAACTAATTTTTCTAGAAAATTTCGAAAGTTAATTTTTCGAATTCCTTAAGTATACTGACGATATTATAAATGCTCAATATACAGTGCTGTGCAAAATATTTGCAAAACTTGAAATATCCATACATTTTCGTCGATTTTAACTTCATATTTCTCTTCCTTTACATAACCGTTTATATTGCAGTTTTTCAAAATCGGGTTTTGACCACCACTTAATCCGGTCAAGTTAAAGTTTAAAACTAAATTGCCTGACTTACCCAACACATTCCGAGGGAAACAAATATAACTCAGTACAATAATAAAATTTAATTTTTTCCTGTAATCTAGATTTGGGAATATCCCATACAATATACGTATATGTCGTAGGCATTTAATAAAATCCGGCATTTAATTAAAAGACTAGTCATTTAATTAAATGTCGGCATTCAATAAAAATCGTATTGATATCTTTCTTTTACCATTATCTGCCTAGGCATTTACTTAAAAGCCGGCATTTAATTAAATGCCGAGTGGCTCTCTAGGCAAATAATAAAATAAGCAAATATATGTCGTAGGCATTTAATAAAATTCGGCATTTAATTAAAAAACTAGTCATTTAATTAAAAGCCGAAATTCAATAAAAATCGTATTGATATCTTTCTTTTACTATTATCTGCCTAGGCATTTACTTAAAAGCCGACATTTAATTAAAAGACGGCTGGCTCTCCAGGCAAATAATAAAATAAGCAAATATATATCAACGCACGATCCGCAAGCCTTTACGCCGATAGTGTAATACCACCCGATTTAACCAAATACTAGGAGAGGGAGATGTGTGGTGAAGGGGGAGGTCGCAACCAGGCCTGCGACCCATACTCACACACACCCACATCCAAATACACACACATATACACATACACATACATACACGCGCCGCGCGTGTATGTGTGTGTATGTGTATATGTGTGTGTATGTGGATGTGGGTGTGTGTGGGTGTGTGTGAGTATGGGTCGCGGGCCTGGGTGCAACTTCCCCCTTCACCGCACATCTCCCTCTCCTAGTATTTGGTTAAATCGGGTGGTATTACACTATCGGCGTAAAGGCTTGCGGATCGTGCGTTGATATATATTTGCTTATTTTATTATTTGCCTGGAGAGCCAGCCGTCATTTAATTAAATGTCGGCTTTTAAGTAAATGCCTAGGCAGATAATGGTAAAAGAAAGATATCAATACGATTTTTATTGAATGCCGACATTTAATTAAATGACTAGTCTTTTAATTAAATGTCGGATTTTATTAAATGCCTACGACATATACATATGAATGAATTTCAGAATATGAATAAAAATGTCTCCTTGTGAGATATAAAATTTAAGTTTTATTTTATGACTGCTACACATAATGAACTATTAAGTATAGTTAAGAGAAAAGGAGTAGTTATCAAAAGAAATCCGAATTCAAAATTAAAATCTAAAATTTACAATGTATGCAGATTTGAGTACATTATATAACTAAATTTGTGAGGAGTTCGCCTCAGATGCTGTACAATGAAGATCTTTGTTTGTTTATCTGTCTTTCAAATTGTTAGCAAGACTGATTTTAAATTTTAGGCATAAATACCCAATAATCGAAGAAAAAATATTTTGTTCAGAAATATGCGCAATCGATTTGATTTGTTATTACCACGCTAATGAATCTTAAAGCCGTTGTCCTATTTTCAGTACTAATTATAATCGCAGAGATTAATTTTTCATTTTACATATCAAAATCATGAAAATATATGTGATGTGCAGACACTAAATTTGTATAAAAGATTACGAAATTACGTTACAATGTGGTATAACTTTTTAATGTTTTACCTGAAACTTTCTTGTTTGCACTAAATGATGGAACTGATTTTGCAATAGCGAATAATACATACTGCAAGTAAAGTCCCAATAATCTTCAAACCTGGCTGCATATCGATCGTCTAGTTCAATACTGCAACAAGTCGAAAATTCGCTGTAATTAGTAAAGTACAATATTCACTATTCGAATGTATATTTGCCAAATGATGACTTGCCAATGAAAACAAGATACAAATCCAATTCCAGTACAGAACTGAAGTTGTTTAAAAAAAACCATTTCATTACAACTTAAATGTCAATTATCTCGAAACAGTTAATTTTTATTTGTTCTAGTATTGAACTAGATGATTGATATATTAGCTATAACAAGTTTCAGAATATATTGAAAAGAAATTAAGAAGAGTTAAGTCAACAGTTTTATATATTAATATTTAATATTCATTCAAGAGCGTGACTAGAAAATTATCGGAAGGTTTGCTCATTTACCTGATTGTATGTAGTGATTATTCGGTGCAATTGGAATTTAATTTAACAAACATTATTGTTTTCAAATTGTTTTCCGACAAATTGCACCGTAAATCACCTAAAATAATTTTTAGTGCAGAAAAAGCCCACTCTACACTCACTTGGGTAGCAGGCACAGCATGCAAAACGAAGGCCATATTTCGAAGGAATGGAAAGACGTATTTCTTGTCTTCCCAGTATTCAATAAGGTCGGTCTCAGTGTCAGCTCTTTTCTCTTTGTATTGGTGAATTTCTCGATATGCTCTGAATAATTCCTGGTTAGAGTAATGCTGAGAATCTTCATCAGAAGAGGACTCAGAAATTTCCATTTCTCTTATTGAACTTCTGAGAAGAGAAGAAGTGCTTTGCGTTGAGCTTTCATCAAATAACCTGCTACTTTGAGCGCTGCTTGCATCTGGTATAACACGTTCCACAACAACATTCTAAACCATTTAGTGGAAAAAGAAGTAGTAGTAATTTACTCGTATTTTAAGCTTACTTCTTTCTAACATACCTCAGCCAATGAAAGCATTTGAAAAGCCATTTTTTTAAAATGCTTTTTGGCGACTTCGCTTTCTTCTATTGTTAGCAGGCGCCTCAATCTGGGGTCTAAAAATAGTGCTGCACTTATTGCCTCATTTTCCATCAACTGAACTTCTCTTTTCTCCAGACAAGCCAAGATTACTCCAGCTGTCCTGTTTTCCATAGTTTTCAATTCTACTTTTAATTTTAGCCACAATATATAGAAATCACCAAGAAGCAGTTGTTCCTCTTGGAGTCTTAATTGGATGTGTTTAAAGGCGCCAGCGCCAACACTATTTCTTCCACCTCCACCCATTCGCTAGTGGATAGTTTTAAATTTTCATGGAGGTTTCCCTCGCAAAAGTCTTTGTAATTCACTAGACGCTCCAACATCCTATACGTGGAATTCCAACGAGTTGGAACATCAAGCTTTGGTGTTTTTATTTAGATGTAACATCGTGTATCTGTTTGCAATATATATATAATTTGCTATATAGTTTAAAAAATTAATATTGTAACAGACCTAAAATTTGGAGTCCTTAAAGTTTTGGCAATTTTACGAGCACGGCTGATTACTTCCTTGTAGTTTTCGTCTAAGAAGTCTTTTACCGCAAGCTGTAAGGTGTGTGCAGCGCAACGTACAGAAAGAACATTTTCCAATGAAAAGTTTTCTATGTCATTTTCACAAAATTCTTCTGTATTTTGGCTGTCACCAATATCTGCTTCCGAAAGTAATTGTACAGCCTTTAATATGTTTCGCCCATTGTCTGTTGTCATTGTGTAAATTTGTTTTTTCTTAATACCAAATTCATCAATAACATCCTCAACAGCGTGTTTAATATTTTCGGCGGTATGCCTTTTACGCAACTCAATCACTGCGAGTGTGTACACGCAAATTTTTTTATTTAGAATTAATTGAGCATTTATATCCAAAACTCCGCGGTCATGCCGTGTAGCCGTGTCAATTTTTAGAGAAATTAATTTCCCCTTAACTTTTCTCTTTATTTCCTCTTTCAAGACTTCTTTTTTTTTCAGAAGGAAGTCCATAATGTTTCTGGAGTTTATCGCTGGAACTCCCAGCTCTTTAAAAATCTGGTCCGTTAAGACCTTGAAAGACCGACAATCAAAAAAAGATAAGGGTTGTGATTCTTTCGTCACTAATTCCACACATGCGTTTACCACTTCACTTTTAGATAATGTAATGAAAATTTTATGTTTCGCGCTTTCTGCATTTGAGCGGCCTTCACCCGTCAACTTATCTCTTTCTTGTCCCTCATTGTATAACTCATTGTGCTTGCTAAGCATGTGTCTTTTTAAATTAGTTACATGTGAACCCTTAAATTTAGCACCACACGCTCTACAAATTGATTCACGCCTTCGCTGGCGAAATCGAAATAGTCGCGAATTAAAATGTTTCTTTTTCGACCCATTGCGAACTTTAAATTTAAGTTATTGAAAATATCACTTCTAGTAAAAACGACACAAGTTTCTGCAAAATTGATTTTTTTTTTAATTAAATTTTGCAGTTTGAAATAGTTAATAATTAATTGATGCAAGAAGTGTCCATATAAATTCGATTGATATTTGAGTACGCTCTACTCATATCATTACCCTAAAAATCAATCGATTAACAGTTGAGCGATGTTTTCGTTCAACTTATGATTGCTACTATACTCCCATTTATTACAATTAATTTAGTTCAATTTTGCTAACATGCATATCAACTAAGTACTATTATGTATTTACCCGATTTTATTCAATAGAAACAATATTATTAACGAGAGAAAAAGTTATAGTTGGTCTAAGACCAATGAAAGAGCACAAAATTACGCGAACTTAATTTGCCACAAACTAATATAATTATATGGGCACTTCTAGCATCTAGCCACATCACCTACTTTGCACTAGACTCCGACAAAAACTAAATGAATCGAAAATTATTGCAATCTATAGAGAATTGCATTCTTGCGATAGTAATGAGCAGTTACATTTATCAGCATATTTTGTGCCCGGGATTTATTTACAAAGCGCCATTGAAATATAAACAAAAGAATAACAGTCACCATTAGTATAATATTAGAATCGGTAGATAACAATGGTCAACTAAACGACAATTATTTTTCTACCACACAAATTCATTTAGCTGATTTTTGTAAATTTGTCCATACTCAAAATGAATTCAATATTGATTCTCAGGATATTTTAAATCAACTCATATCTAAATCAGACATATTAGATGAGTAAAAGTTCGATTTTTGCAACTAATAAAAAAAACAGAGAGGTTTGTAATAACTGTTGAAAGTTTGGTATACGGACCCAACTTACAGATATGTCTCTTTAAAAATACACAGAAATTCTATCATAATTTCTTTAAGTTTTGAATTAAAAAATTGAAGCAATATTTTTTTCAAAAACAGAATTCTGAACCCCTTTAGTAGTACAAGAGCTAAAACTAGGCGAGAAAGAAAGAAAACGCTATGTAAGCGGGATCAATGAAGGTACCATGCAAAATTATATTTGAGTTATTCATGTGTATTGTTAACTCGCGTTCATCAGTCAAATACTACCGTGTGCTCGTTACTTTGGGAGAATTGCGAGCACGACTCAATCGCGATAGAGATATCGTAGCAGCGATGCAATCAATGTAGATTTATGGGCACTTATTATAGAGGGTTTAAGCTTCATTAAAAAAAACTAAAGCATCTAGTTGGTACTAGAGTAAAAAATGATAGGAAAATTTAAAAACCGGACCCGTTTTTAATGTGCAAATATTTATAAGAATAGCCTAATAGAACATATGTGATAGAAACACTTTCGACCAGTTTCTGGTGGATAAATCAATAAAATGAATTTGAATTCAAATTGTGAGGGAATGGTTAACCAATAACATAAAAATCAAAGTATAACTCTTATTTTTTGAGAAGAATCAAAATGGTTATTGATAACCCTTATTTCATAACCAAAATGAAAAAGTTGTGAAATAATGGTTATCCGATAACCAAAAAAAATAAATTGAAGAATAACTCTTATTTATTGAGAAGAATTAAAAAAGCTATCGATAACTCTTATTTCATAACAAAAAAAAAGAAATTGTGAAACAATGGTTATCCGTTAACCAAAATAAATTAATCAAAGTTTAACCATTAATATGAAATTTTTATTTTATTGGTTATACTTTTTTAAATTACGCCAGAAACTGAAAGTTCACTTCATGAGGATAAGATTGGTCCTATTCATTTAAAGATCCGATCATTATTTCTATGTGATTTTTTTGTTTGAAAAATATAAAATAATGGTTATTTTCGGTCCCTGATTTAGAATATACTTTCAACAACGGTAACATTTTATAAATTCTATGCATTTCTTTTTAAAACAATTCACAGACGTCTCTCTTTTTATGTCTTCAGGTAACTTGTTGTACAACTGGAAGCCATTGTATATTAATGAATTCTGCGTTCTCGCTTTCTTGTAAGACTCCAATCTCACATTGACATCCATATTCCTCAAATTGTAAGGTAGTTTGGTAATATCCCACTCTTTATTTTAAAAATGAATAAGAGTACATTTAGTACATTTAGTTCCATTCGTTGTTGTACCTTCATCCACTTAACCGTATCCAATATCCACTTAACAGATGAATATCTACTACACAACAGTATACTTCGCATCGCTTTATTCTGCATTTTCTGGAGGCGTTCAATTCCCTCTTGTTCATAGAAACAATATTGTGGAGCAGTATTCAAGATGCGGTTTTATCATCACATTGTATATCTATTGCACAAAATAATGAAAATACCCAATTTTCTTCCCTAACTTCTTACATACATAGTCTACGTGACTTTTAAAAGTTAATTTGCAATCCAATATTACTCCTAAGTGCTTTACTTCATTTAGCAGCTCAATATTTTCATTTCCTATTTCTATAGGAAGATTATCATTTGTGTTTAACCACATACCATTCGTTTCATAATGTTAATTTTCAATTTGTTTCTATTTAATCACTTATGCAAATTGTCTAGATCAAACTCGAGTTTTGATTTAATCTCTATAGCACTGTCCCCGGAGCAATATATTAAAGCATCGTTCGCATATAAATTTTCCTTCGAGTGAACTAAACTCAACTTTAAATCATTCACGTATATAATAAAAAACAGCGTGCCCAGTACGGATCCTTGGGGAACACCCAGTTTCGTCTCTACCGCCTGCGAGTAAATCCCATTCAGCTTCGTTCTTTGCATTCTATACTGCAGATAACTTTCGAACCATTTCCGCTCCTTTCCTCTTATTCCATACTTCCACAATTTTTGTAACAAAATGTTTCTGTCCACCGTTTCAAACGCTCTTTTTAAGTCCAAGAAATATGGTCGCTATCTTCTTCCCTGCATCCATTTCTTCTTTCCAAAGTGCGATGATAAAATTCAAAGAAGTTTCACATGGATGATTTTTCCTAAACCCGGACTGTTCACTGATTATTAATTGGTTGCTTTCCCGGTATACCTCCAGCTGTTGCTGAACCACACACTGTAAATTCTTTTCAAATATCGGCAACATGTTTATTGGACGGTAATCATCACATTTTTTTGGTTTAATGACTTTCTGCACTGGGACTAACAGTAATTCTTTCCAAGTCGCCGGGCACCTGCCCTCATACGTCGATTTATTCACGAGATAGGTCAGGATGTTTCCCAACGCCGACCAATCATCTATGATCATCTTCGCACTAAACTTATTAAAATCCTTATTTGGTTGATTTTTTTTTGCAAATGGATTTCAATTTTTCCTCACTTACTTCCCTGAATTGAAATATATTGGTGGATTCACTTATTTGATTCACGTACTGTTCTTTAGGTATAGTTTCATGTATTTCATTAATACTTTCGATGAAGAAATTATTAAATCTGTCTGCCATTTCCGTATTATCTGTGATATTAATGTTACAAAATTTGACGTCTCTTATTTTTGGCTCTATCTTCTTTAAAACAGACTGTTTCAAAACTTGCCACATTTCTTTTTGCGTCGTCGCCTTGTTTATCCTGTTTTCAATACTGTTTTTTTTTAGCTTTTTGAATTTTCGCTTTATATATGTTCCTTATCGTTTTATACATTACCCAAGTACTTTCGTCATTTGTCAGTTTAGCTTTGTTATACTTATTAATCTTAAATTGTTTCATTTTTTTTAAGTCATCAGAAGACCAACTTATACCCAGAGTGTGGTTAACTTTTTTTTTCTTGTAAAACTCTCCATTTTCATATCAAATTCTTTTTTGCAGTCGTGTATGGTTTCATGTAATATAAGTAAGGAATAAGTAAGTATTTATTTAAGAAGAGTACAATAAGACAAAAGTCTTTTCATTAGTATTACTTTACTAACATTTTTCAACACTAACTAGAATAACAAAGTTATATTTCGTGAGTTTAAGCATATATAAGTAATGGTAATAGAAGTTATGAGGAAAAAGAAAATAATAATTATATAGCTAATAAGATTCCTAATACTATTTCTAATATAAAACAAATGCAAAAGAACTAAATATTAAAACTAAAGAGAACTAAAGATGAAAGAGAATCCTAGAGCATGTGCAGTCAACCGACTATAATAATAATAATAATTTTTCTGGGTGTCATTACCCTAATGATGTGTGCTGCCAGAGTAACCGTTTAAAGGAAGTGGCCGAGCTCGTTCAGTGGATCGAAACTTGGAGAGCGTTCCAAATGCGAACAGTATAAACAAAGTAAGAAGATTTCAAGACCAGATATTTGAAGCGAGGCAGTAGCAAGTCATTACGTCTATCACTATGCAAAAAAATTTATAAATTCGTATAGGTATGCCGGTGTGTTCAGTAAGTTGTACAGAAAAAGTAATGCTCTGCGTTGTAAATATGTTTGCAAAGAGGAGAAATGTGATCATATCTACGAAGCCTGAATGCGAACCTACCCTTCAAGCAAGGCGAAACAAAAACGTAACGAAAATGTAAACATGCTTGCATAGAAGTGTACGCAAAAGAAACGTTTTGGTGTTGTGAATGCGTAACAGAAACGAATCATCAGGCCAAAGAGAAGTGAAACTGAAAAGCGTAGACTGTCAATGTAGTGGTAATTGACATTATATTTCGCAAACTGTACTCTAAAGTGTTACGTTTTCGTAATGAAAATTACGTTTAGTTTACGAAACGTTTTGCATGTGGCTTTTGAAGAAAACAACAGATTTTTCTATTTTAATTTATTTAATAAAAATAGCATCACAAACCTTAATAAGAATAGAACAAAAAAAGTTTATTAAGGAACCTTAGCTTACACTACGTTCCAATGTTATTAGGTACATCGAGTAGGGTATAGGTAATTGGAATTATAGATAGACTATAAAATAGCTTAGTAAACTGACAAAAGTTCAGTAATAATAATGTAAGTATACCTATTCAAATTTGTCGACACTCCAAAGTTTTAATAAAATAAAAATTAACGCAGCATTTTGTTATTCACAAACAAATTAACATGCACAACACAGCTGCCTACTGTCAGGTTCTATGACACAGTCAATATATCCAGAAGTACGTTTTCAATACGTTTTCGTTTCACTTTAGGTGTACACTCTCAAATGCTTAGGAGAGGTACGTTTTCATTACGTTTTTGTTACGCTGTGAAAATAGTGTTCATGTACTATAGGGCCGTGGGTGTATTAGTAAAACGCGGTTCGTAAAGTTCACGTTTTCGTTTCACTTTAGGTGTATACTCTCAAATATTTAGAGGGTAATGGCAATTAAGATCCTCTTTTATCGTGGTTCTAAAACCTAAAAGAATCGCAGGTATTTGCAAAACCCAGTTATTATGAGTCATTTTTCTTCTTAATGATGCCTTCAGTTGCCTATGGAAACGCTCTATCATTCCATTGGATTGTGGATGAGAAGGTGTAGAACGGATTCTGTGTGCTCCTAATAATTTTGAAAATTCATCGAATAATTTAGATTCGAATTGAGCGCCTTGATACGTTGTTATTTCAAGAGGGATTCCGAATCGTGAAATGTATTGTGTGTATATTGTTTTAACTATTGTACTAGCTGTAGTATCCGTTATCGGGTATGCTTCAGGCCATCTTGTGAGTCGGTCTATAATAGTTAATACGTGAGTAAATCTTTCTGAAGGTGGTAATGGGCCGATGATATCCACGTGAATGTGTTCAAATCTGCCTTTTGGAATCTTGAATTGGCCAATTTCTGATTTAGTATGTTTATAAATTTTTGATTTCTGGCAAGATAAACATGATTTTGCCCATAAATTTACGTCCTTATTCATACTAGGCCAAAAGTATCTTGCTGCAATTAATTTTCTTGTTGCTCTGATACCAGGATGTGATAGAGTATGAATAATCTCGAAAATATCTCGTCTTAAAAGTTTAGGAATAAATGGTCGAGAGGTATTTAACGACATATCACACCAAATCTTGTTTTTGGAAACTTCTAATTCCCTTTCTATTAATTTAAATTTAGAATTTGTAATAGTTCCTTGAATGGAAATTAAGTGTTTTAATTCTTCATCATTTTCTTGGTTTTTGGCGATAATTTCTAAGTCTATTTTATTTTTATTTATTTCGCAGATATTTTTATCATTTTCATCAGTAATTAATGTTTTATTCTATTTTTATTTATTAACAAAAAAATAATAATTATTATGTAGCTTCCGCTACAGGGGACAGCCCTAGGCTAGATCTAAGGCATTTGTAAATGTTGTAAACCTTTTGTCAATGTATTTTGGCTGAGTGGCCATTGAGGTGCTAGCAAAATCCAATTTCGACCTGATTACCGATCTGTATAATTTGAGTGCCATGTTTGGATGGAGGTCAACATTTTTAGCACGTTTACCTGAAGAATTGCCGCTTTTGTTGCATGCAAAAGATGTTCTCGAAGCTTTAGATTGGAGGTGAAGAACCTGCCTAGGAATTTCAGTTTGAGGGTAATATGAATGGTTATGTTCATAAGGGAAATTGATTCTGGTAGGCCAGTTCTATAAAAGATGGGGACTAAGTGGACTATATCTGGGTTCATAATTAGATTTAAATCAGTTGCAATTTGATTGAAGTATCTTAGTGCATTCTATTGCTAATTTATGTGACTTGCCAGAGCCCACAAACATGAAATCATCAGCAAACTGGAATATTTTTGCGTCACTTGTCGATGATTTATGAAGTTTGACAGTGAGAGTGGGGCTGATAACGCTGCCCTGAGGTAGGTCATCATTCACAATAATCTGGGAGTCATCTAGCTTTAAAGTTCTAGACTTGAGCAAGGTCTCAAATCATTTAATTATGTCAGGAGGTATATTTTTAGTGTAATGTGTACGTGTCTTGCCTTGGGGATAACACACTTCACCTATTTATTGCTTGGGTGTGTATATCTTGACGGTCTTCTGCGCCATGAGGTGGAATGCCAGACTCTCAGTAGAGGTGGGGGAGAACTCTCGTTGATGCTCGCGTGAGCTGACGAGGTACTTTTCTCTTTCCTTGAATGTGTGGCTGACACGATCCTGTACGCAATCCGGATCGTCTAAGATATGTAACTTGATTTTAGATTAGTCAAAGACGGCTTTTTCAAGTCTCTTTATATATATTTTGGGTCTTCAAAACGGATCAGTAACTTGTAAATACATAGCACGAATTAACAATAACAATGCTCTCATCGAGCTCAACGTGAATCACAACAATACTAACGACTTAACTATACAAGAAAACGCTCTCTTAGAGCCTTTGGTTTAATTCTAACTTTTGGTGATTATTTAACGGTAACTGCTAGGTATTAATTAGCAGTAGTCTAAAACGGACGGACGACAGAGACTTAAAATTTTATTCTTATCACTAGAAAATATTTTTGTTGCTTTTGGTTAGTAAATAGATGATAGACTAATTGATTTTCTTTTTATTTTTTTTATATTCAGAAAATCAACGCCTACTTACTCATAACCTTTTCGAATCTTCAAATGTTTTTCTTTTAGGTCCTCACAAATGTTCAAAGTGACGTTTGTTGCATTTGCGACTCCATATAGGTGTCTCGCTGTGATGCTAATTGAAGACTGGCCATAATAGCCCGTTGTAAATGTAGCCACATATTCATTTCTAGCAGAATATTGTTTAGTTTATCTATAGCCACAGACTCATAATCCGATTGGATGTCCGCTTGATTTGTTGTAAACTATTTGGTTTGATATTTCATTTAAGCATTTGCTGACTGATTTCTCTTTGGTGTATGCATAAGAATTAGCAGGAAGAATATTGGATTGTGACACCAGGTTATTGAGTCTTTTCGTAATAACTCCATTGATGCATTTTGTTGTTTGGATGAGGGGTATTGGTCGATAATAGGTTAGCTCATCACTGGGCGTGTTCTTCTTTTTGATAGGGACTATTTTTATAGTTTTCAGTGGCTGTAAGAGAGTGTTTTTTAGCCAGTGGTCATTGAGGACTTCGAGATAGGAAAGGAGGGCCTCTGCGTTTAGATTTTTAATGGCAAAAAAGGCATCCCATCGATTCCAGGAACCGAGTAGTTTGATTTGCTCTTCAGGAAGAGTGTGAGTTCATCAGCCGTGATAGGAAACTTGAGGAAAGTGTGGAAACAGGAGGAGACGAAGACGTTGAGGTAACTGTTCTAGTTTTGGCTGCTCATGTTTTTAAAAAAGAGGCTGATTTTGAGCTGTGTCAGAGGGAAAAGGAGTCCACCGAAAAACATTTTCCAGTGATGTGCTTAACTATTTTAAAGAAAGATCTGGAGTCAGAGATTTCCAGATTTTCAGCAAGTTTAGCAATAGAAGCTGCTTTGGCCTTCCTTATTTCTTTTTTCAATCTGATGCTGACGGCTCTGAGCTTGTTGATATTCGTGGTTGAGGTCTTTTCTATGCATACCGAGAATATACTGCTTTTTAATTTGAAAAGTTTGAGAATGGTTTCGTTCCACCAGGCTTTAGGTGAAAAGTTAGTATGGGGTAACTGAAAGGATCTTGAAATTATTATTTTTTGAATATTGTAGAAGATTTATTTACTAGGCTTAAGTTTGCTTATGTCGGCAATTAATTATTTTTTTACGATTAACAAAAGGCTTGGAGCAAGGGGTTTTGGGGTTTATGTTAGTGCTCAGGGAGCAGGTGAGTGATGCGACGACCCTATCTGCATTTGAAGTGTGTGTGCACTAATTATGTTACCTGGAAGCGATGTAGTGCCAAGTCAATCACAGACATCGAGGAGGTGGGACTTGGGTTTACCAAAAAGGTGGGAACATTAGGATTTAAGAGGTAAAGGTTGCTCATTGAAAGGGAGTTTTTGAGAAGACGTCCTTTTGATGCTGCGCATCCAGGTGTTTGGATGTATGGGGTCCCAGGAAGGATTCCTGGCATTTTAAAGTCACCACACAGAATGATATTTGGGTAGCCAGACAGAAAATTGATAAGGTTACTAATGCAAGTACTAAAGGAGTTGGAATCTACAGAGGGGGGGGGGGGGGGGTGCATATACAGACCCAATTATGAGGCTGGTGTTGTTGAACCACACTTTTATTAATACACAGTCCAGATTGGATTGAAAGGGAATTCTATTATAAGATAGGTTGTTTTTAATTGCTATAAGGCATCCCCCATATCCATCTTCGCGATTTTTCCTGACAAGATTGTACCTGCTTAGGGACGCTATTGTGCTGTCTCTGAGCCAGGTTTCATTTAGAAGTAGGACGTCGTGTGGGTTTGATTTTAGAAAGATTTCAAGCATAGGTTTGTTAGTAGTGTAATATCTTCATTATATAAGCTGGAAGGGGTCTGGTAGACGCTATATGGTGCTGGGTGGTGACTCACTGTCTAATCCTTTTTGTATTTGAAGTAGATCTGAGCTTGTAACAAATGTTTGGATTTTGTTTCTTAGTCAGGTGATAAAGCCTTCGTTTGTTTTGATGTTTGGGGTGGAATTTAGTGTTTCATTAATCCAGGATAGAATTCTTTCCATTTCAGAGACTTTATTCCTCTCTGCCAGGAAACACATTCCATTTTTGGATTGCGATTTTGTAAAAATTTGTGCGTTTGGGGATGGGGTATGTTTTGGTGACGCTAGAATAGGGTCTCTTGATGAGAGCTTTGTTTGCTTCTGCTTCCGGGACTCTTCCTTTTAGAGGAACCTAAAGAGGGAAACCAGATGTCATCGGTTAAATCTGTGAGCAGTTCGAATCTATTGGAAGAGGGTGTGATCTTTGTTGAAGGCGCGGACTGCGTGATTAGCATCTTTGCCGTGTTGCGATTAAAACTTTTAATTGCCATAATCTTGAGCACATTCGTCTCAAGTGACCTGGCAGGGCACTCAGGTGAATCGGCTCTGTGCTTTCCTTTGCAATTAATACATAGGGGGGTAGTCTTACAGCCGGCTTGACAGTCATCTAGCGCGCAATTAGGTCATGTAGATTTGGTGGCTTTGCATTGGGGTTCCTTCTGACCCCATCTGAGGCATTTCATGCATAGTTTTGGCTTGGGTGTGTAATAATCGACCTGCCGTAGAGCACCATCGATTGCTACCTTATTGAGTATTGTATTAGCCTTGAAAGAGAGTTTGACGATACTCGTAGGTTGGAAGCATTTTTCTGAGATTTTTTTCTTGAATCTTTCTGGGGAAGAGATGCTGTTTAAAAGTTCATCATCTGTGATGTCGAGGGGAACTCCTTTGATTATGCCTTGCTTACGGGCATATGAGGCAGGAATGAAAGCAGTTAGTTGATGTTTAGCTAGTTCCGAGGCAGCTAGTTTGTTAGCAGCAGCAAAATTGTGGAAAAATACCTGAACGGTATTGAAAGAATGCTGCTTGATATTAGTGAAGCCTACAATGTTACTCCTCTTTCGTAGTGCTCCTATACCAATGTCGCTCAGAAGTTTTTGACTTTCCTCACCTTCACTGATAGTTCTAGTTACTAGAACCCAGAAAGGACCCTTGTCTGCAATGTCATAAAATACTGTTTGGGTGTTTGCAGATTTGAGCGCGGCGTTTTTAGTGCCTGCATTTGAATTCTGCGGGGGAATGGTGACATTTTTAGTAGACGTGGAAAGTACGGGTTTGGTTGGTGTGCTAAAATCGAAAGCTTTATAGGGGTTTTTTGAACGAGTAAAATCATTTATATTACTTGAGTCCGTTCGTCTTTCTTTTTGTTTTTGACTGACTGAAATAGACATGTCCGATGTATTTATTAGAATAGGTAGTATGGAAAACTGATCAGGTGATTGATGGACCCGCCAGGGTCCACCAGCATGGACTTGTCGTCTTCGTCCAGCATGACGTGTTTTCAGAGTCAGGTCAGGGAATTATAATGTGACGTGCCAAAAACCAAGTTATACAATTTTTGTTCAACGGCGGTAAAAAATATCACAAAAGAGTTGCAAAACGTCCTTTTTAAATCCACAATTTTTTTATTTCATCGAATCAACTTTAACATCAATTAATATGAAATATAAATATTTTAAACAACGACCGCGGTTTCGGACAATGGGTCCAAATTCAGGTTTTATTAACAACTAAAAAACTAACCTTAAAAATTTTACTTGAGTATGTGTAAAGTTACTTACCCACAAATATTTAATTATTAATTGAAAACAATTCTTTAAGCACTTTATAATTAGAATTTGGGTGGTAGAGAAATCTTATAAGTTAACCACTGGGAATTTTAATCGATTCTGAGTTTGGGAAAAATTCGCGTACATGTGGATGAAAAAAAGCGTCTTATTGTGATGGCGTCCAATAGCGAAGTGCAATGTCGCTTCATCACAAACAAACATAAATAATATTGGAGAATTATCTAACAAAAACTTGACCCCAATTTGGCAATTGCCAACTACTCAGAGCTAATTAAAATGTATGATAATCGGTATTTTACTTGGCTGTATAGGGTTATATGAGGAAGCCAATGTATACACAAATTTAATATTTCTAACAGCGTAACAAATTTTCTAAAACGGTTCTAGGCAATATGTATTTGCTATTGTTAAAACATTAGGTCTGTCTGTTAACTTTAGAGCAAAAATCAAGTAAAAACTTCACAGCACACAGCTTGAGTAAGAATGTGTTGATTTCCACAATCAAAAAAATTCACAAAGGTTTTGTGAGAAAATTCGAGTAAAAAGTATTGAGTTAACAGACTTATTGAAAGAAGGACAAGAACAGATGCAGAAGATGAATTGCCTCTTCTGTCAAATGTCCATTCACTAAACTGTATACCGTACAAAATTTGTTAAATGTATAAATCCTCCGGACTACATCATTCTTTTTCACATTTCTTGCAAGCAATAGTTTTCGCAAGCAATCTGCAACATGGTGAAACGGGGAAAATTTTGTTGGGTTATTTTATTTATTTGGACTATCCTAAAAAATAATTGCGACCATTGACCATTGTTAGCCTCTACTTCCGTTTCCCTTTTTTGTTTAATTTCAGAACTTTTAAAGTTAAAAGGAATGCATAATTAGTTTTTATCGAAGCTAATATGACGGATGAACCTTAATGATAGTTTCAATTCCTATGTATATATAAATTAAAAAAAAAAATTTATTCTACTGGATCAATTTAAAATGTTAAAATAAGTGCAAATTTTACATTTCTTTCTTATTAATTTAGTAAAGGAAATCAATTCATACATGTAATACCATTTTTCAATGTTATTAGGAAAAGTGGGGTTAAGTGATGGAAGTTTCCCAGTGGATATTCGATTTGATTTTGAACGGATTACGAACATTTGGTCAAAACTTAGAATTTAAAGATGACGGCACCAATACGTCTGACAAATTTTGCCATTTATTGCTGGATTCGATTTATAATCGATATATGGGATTTATGGTGTTACAAATTGTACTAAAGGAAAAGTTAGTTTTGCTTAAGCATTCAACCTCAAAATTGTCTAGGGCAATTTATCAGCCTTTGAAGCAATCTAGGGTAACGTTAAAGAGAATTGATAATAAAATTTCCATTGATTGAGCTTAGCAATTAAAAATGTACTTGTTTAATATTTCAATTGCTTAAGAAATTAATTGTTTCTCCCGACTTAAATCTAATCCATTAATATTTCAAACAAATGAAAAACTAACTGTTTTTTCGATTAAAGGTGATCATATTCAATTCTATTTCCGATTGATAATTAATGTGGCCTCTTCGTAGATTAAAAATTTTTTGTAATAAAAGAGAAGACAAGATATTTATTTTTATATTATTAAGCCACCTCATGATGCAAAGCACAAGATGACAGAAACGAGTAAGGAAAAGGATTAGGGGATATGAGAAGAGTGACGGAGGTACTGATGTACCTGATGAGGAAAGACACATTGCTCCACTTTCGCATAGTTCGGGATAAAAAAGAACTATCATGAAATTTTGGTGTACGATCGAAAATATTTTGAAAGGCGAAAGAAAATGTGCGAATTGCAACGTGATTTTTTTTTATTGTTTATTGGAAAATTTCCTCTTATCATTACGACATTTTAGTCATGACTAGTACTTAAGTTTAACCACTTCACCAATCGAGCCCTTAAATTTATTTAAGCCTTTTCAATTGTACACTCCCTAGTTAGGCTATTAAACATTTTCAAACCATTTATCATTAGCATATTTTGTGTTTTTGTTTTCTTACATGGTATGTATTACCATAGATGGCACAAGAGCTAGATGTCGCATGCAGTACCAAAAAAGTATACAAATTTTATATGGCTGGGCGGTCCATTCCGGAATGGACCACAACATTTGAAATGATGTATACCTTGAGTGATTCATATTTTTTCGTATCTGAAGTGTTGAGGAAGTCGATCAAATGTATATAAAACTGCTTTTATAAAATCATTTGCATTCGTCACAATCTCAAAGATATTATGATCCATTTCAGAATGCACTACTCATTTCACATTGTGTATACTCTGCTTTAGTATGGCATGCGACATCTAGTTCTTGTGCCATCTATGGTATTACTCTAAAATCGTCTCTATTTCTTAATTCGTATCTAACAGTCTCACTTATATATTGTATTACATTTATCACGTAATTAGGCAATAGATTATTCTTGAGTTTAAAAATATATATTAGTACCTTGTAACAGTCATCCAGCTCAGCTTCATCAGAGCAACAGGTGTCAGTCTACTACATTTCAGAATTATTCGCATCGCTCTATTTTGCAGTTTTTGTAATCTATTTATCGTTGTAATATTTCCACAGAACAAAATTGTAGCACAGTAGCCAAAGTGGGGCAGGATCAAGGTATTATAAACGCAGATTGCTGTTTTGAGGTCTAGAAATTTCCTAATTCTTTTCATAAAGCCTAGTTTCTTCGCTATCTTACAACATAGTTTGTTTATATGGGGTGAAAAGCTCAATTTATTTTCCACCACAATCCCAAGATATTTAAATTCCTCCACTACTTCTACATATACTAGTTCCCTGTATGGTTAGTGTCACGGGTTTCTTACCATTTATTACCATGCATTTTGTTTTCGATACGTTTAGCTTGTTCATGTTAATCCATATTGCGATACTTTCCAGGTCTTCTTATAACTTTTGTCTGCATTCACTAATGTCCTTTCCAGTTATGTACACCAGTGTGTCGTCCGCGAATAGCATTACTTTTGAATATTTTACCACATTTGGGAGATCGTTAATATACAGCACAAACAACAGCGTACTCAGGACTGCGCCTTAGGGGATCCCAATGTTGCACTCGACAGGCGCGGATGTATAAGATTCCAGTTTAGTCACTTGAGTCCTGCTTTGTAGGTAGTTCTCAAACCATTTTTTTCTTCTTTTGTCTTAATGCCACACTTGTCTAGTTTTTTTAATAAAATGTTGCTGCTTATGGTTTCAAACGCTCTTTTCAGGTCTAAGAAAACTGCAATAACAAACTGGCCAACTTCTATTTCCTTCTTTCACTCCAGAACGACCAAATTTAAAGTGGATTCACAACACTGATTGATGCTCCACGAGTAGTTTGTGCTTACATATGTATTCTTCAAGTTGAATCTGTACTGTTTTTTCAATGATCTTTTCTATTAGTGGCAGGCGGTTTATTGGCCTTATTTCTTCGTACTTAATCGTGTTTTTCATTTTTTGGATTGGTGTTACGCGTGGCTCTTTTAAGCTCTCCGGGAAAGTCCCTTCCGTCATTGATTGGTTTATAATTTTTATTAGTGCTGGGCCTATGAATTCAATACTATTCTTAATCATATTGACATTCAAGAACCAGTGATCATATGATTTTTTCAAGTTACTGAGAATGGTTTGAAGGTCATCAATATCAATATCTTTAAACTTGAATTCTGCAGTACATTCAGATCCTGTATACACGTAGGGTACGTCTGGTATACTCTCTTCTATATCTATGACAGTCTTGATGAAAAACATTTAGTTTTTCGCAAATTTCTGGGATATGTTTAATGTTAGCCCCTTCAACCTCTATTTCTTTAATACAGTTTCCAATCCTTGATTTTACTAATGTCTTTAGAACATTCTACATACCTTTTTGATCGCCTTGTTTTGAGAATAGCTTTTGCCTAAAGGTGGCATTCTTCGTTTCTATAATTTTTTTTTTATAATAGTTCCTGGCTCCGACATATCCTACCCAATCTTCACCACGTTTTGTGATTTCAGCTTTTTCGTATTTGTTGCGTGCAGGGATTAATCTACAAGGAATCAGACTAGATATTTTATCAGAACATTGATCATGTAGCGATAAAGGAGCGAAAGGCATCTAACAAAGTCCTCAAATTTCAGTAGTCCGCTTAAATATTAAACTGAGTGCTAAGCTCCTTGATTGTTTTAACAGTTTTGCATACATTAAAGAAAAAGAAAATCATTCCATAGAAGAAAAAAAAAATAATGCCTTTATGTTTCCCTCCAAAACTCTCAAGTTTTTTCAAGTAATTTATTCAGACCAATGGCATCAAATGGTCTTTTTATAAATTGAAAAACACTATAATGAATGTTTTTAAAAAAATCCTATTTAAAAAATTATTTTCAGATTTTCTTTCTAAAAATCAAAAATAAAAATGAAAAACTGATTTTTATTTTAAGAATTAAAAATAGAAATAAAACTGATTTTTATTTTAAAAATCGAAAAAAAAGGAAAATCGTAAAATGAGTTCCATTTCAGAAAATTGTTTTTCGGGTGAAAAATACTTTAAAAAATATTAAATATGGGTCGAAATATGCCGAAGAATATACCCATTTGTATATTCTTCGGCATGGAAATTACATACAGGCCTTCATCTGAGGTATAATAAGAATTGGTCTACAATTTGTGTTGATTTTGATTTTTGATTTTTTTAAATAAAAATCACTTTTTAATTATTATTTCTGATTTTTAAAATAGAAATCCAAAAAGAAAGCTACTTTTTATAATTTCGAATAAAAATCATAATTTTAAAAAGTATAGGAAATTTGTGAAGATTCGGTAATAAGGATCATAATGCTACATTCCAATCAATCCTCCTATAACCTTTTCTAAATGATGTTTTCGTTAGAAAAAAATGAAATTAATTGTTATTTTCACTCCTTGCTATTGTCAAAAATTTACCATTATCAACTCTCTCATATCACCCACATCAGTGACGTTTTACAAGAAAATTTTATTAGATTCTACATAAATCATGAACAGTATATATATTTTTTGTTTTTTCAAATTTTATCATATTGCCTGTATATTAGTACATTTAAAGTAATGTAGTTCATTTTGACGGACTTACGATCGTCCATCTATGTCCTCCAGACCACTTGTCTATACGTATTTATTATTTATCATCATAATGCAGCTGAAGTAAAAACAAAACAAATTCAGTATAAGTGTACCATAACAATCCAATTACATATAAGTGTCAAATTTGCTGAAGTTAAGCATGTGCTGTAGACCTATTGGTTGTAATGTAAGCCGCCGGTGGTTTATTGGATTGATTACACATGGTCATGATTGTAAAAGTCTGGTGGGAGCCCCACCAGCTTCCAAATTCATTTTAGACTATAAAGCCATTAGGATGTTTTAATATGTGGTTCGGAATCCACCTCAAATTACATATACAATTTCAGAATTTGCCAAGAAATAAATTAATATGTTCATCTGCTCCAGGTTCAACCTAAGATTTGAGTGGGTTGAAATAAAAAAGAGACACCAGGTACGGTTATGAACTTACTGTACTGTAACAGTTATTTTCAAACATATGCAATAACCAAACGTTGTCAATTTTATATCGAGATTAGACTTCTGTAAGAATATAATTATTAAAATATCTCGATTCTTTTTATGCGTTATGAAAGGATTCCTGTCGAATTTCGAACTATGGATTTTATGCGATCTTCGGCCTTTGGGAATCATAACTAAATATTGCCGAGTAAGATAGATTAGGCACGTTCTATGGATGTACAGCGAGAGCAAATCTAGGTGATCCTCAAGATTAGTTCAAATCGTATTAAAACCAGAGTTCGGGAAAATTCATTCACGGATGAAAAAAAAAAATACATTCTTATCGTTTACATTCATTCGCGAATGAATATTTAAGTCAAAAGAATCTTGAGGGAATGCTCTCCTGCTGAGAATTTTGTGAATACATTCTATTCCTGAGAAAATATTCTTTAATGACACCAGGACCAGAATAATAAAGAATAAAATCCAATCATTCGGAATGAAAGAGAACATTTATATAAATTTCTTTCTTTTACTATCGGCGAAATCGAGTGGGTGGGTCATAACAGAAGATCAAGTTTATATATGGAAATGTTTTCTGAATTTGTGATTTTTACAAATATATGTATAATTATGGGCCGTAAATCCAATATAGACAAAAAGAGATTCATGGCTTATGATAAACTGATTCTTGCTTATTATTTGAAAAAGTTTTAAAGGGAAATTTGTTGAGAAATATCAAAAGACACTATACACAATTATAATTTTGAAAATGATAATATTAACTACACAGAAACATTGTCAAAAGCCATATCTGTAAACAGCCGTCGAGGTGAAACGTTTGTTAATCTTAAGCTTAACAAAAGCAACTTTTGCTGTGCTGTGCCGGATTATTTAATGTTAAAAATATGCCAATTAGATTTTCAATGATGATATGTACTTTAAAAAGAATAATTGAACCTTATGAAAAATCATTTGATTTGAATTTAAATTCAAAAAATATCGTTGATAAGTTGAGAGTGTGTTCTAAGTAAATTAAGAAGCTCTTGGCAAGAAGAAAGAGGAAGATGGTTTGCTTAAAAGTTGATGTGGCCAAAAGGATGGACAAAAGTATTCCAACAGTAAATATACAGTATCTCAAGAATTTTAATATTTTCATGGTGTTGACGAAAATGAATGAGTCAATTAAAAAAGCGGCATACGACAGTTTTTCTGAAAGAGGAGATAGTAAAATGCTTAGGCGACTTGAATCTCTCTCGCAAATATTACATGAAACTGATAACGGTGCAAATGTTTTAAAAGCGTTCAAATTTCTTTAATAAGAAATACTAACTTTACTAACTTACGAAGAAACGACAGAATTTCATCTATTTCTGAAAACGATGCCGATAATTATGAATATGAACAAATTCATACGCGCTTGAAGTCTGCTTTGGCTGTAGTAAGATATGCGGGTCATACTTTACAACTAGCTGCGCATGATCCCTTAAAGGATATGCAGACGAAAATAGGAGTGCTGAAAAGCAGTAAAAATTCTGAGAACAAATATCAGAAGTCATTGTATCGCAGGTCATATACGAGTGCCAATACTTGACAATTTAACATGGTAGAGCTCAACATACAAAATGCTCCAATCTTAACATCACTTAAGGATTACATCAAAAACAACGAAATTGAATTTTCTTTTGATATGGATTGGGATTTCATTAAATATTTTTTGGAAGAGTTTCAGCCAGTAGCCGCCGAATGCACAAAAAGACTTCAAGCCGAACAATATATTATTGGTAATTTTTCTCGTAACTAGCATGTATGTGAAGCAACATTAGAGGCAATGAGCGGAAATGTGTATGCCAAAAAATTTGTTGAATCAATGTTGAAAAGAAAGGATAAACTTCTAGGCAATGGGGCTTTTCTTGCAGCTATTTATGCCGACCCTAAAAAAAATGATAATAAAATCATCATTATATAAATCGGATTATGGCGCAAAAGAATGAACACGAATATTCTTTTCCACGCTTTTTCATTCGCGAATGCAAAAGATTTGGGAATGAATAATTTCATTCTCTCACGAAAGAATGAAACCGACTCAAACATATGTAATGCAACTCATTCATTCGCGAGAGAATGAAAACTAAGATTCTCTTCAGAATATTTTTATAAAGAATGAATGAATTTCGATCATTCTTCTTACCTTGAGTTAAACTCGCAAGCAAAGGGTGAAAGAACATCTGAAATTTGTTAATTTTTCGTCTGTGAAACTCAGAGAAAACATTCTTTTTTTTATACATGACAAGAGTTGTTCATTTTCTGAACATTCATTTATATTATTTGTAAATGGCTATCTATGATTTTTATTTTCTGTGGAGGTCTTCCTTTCCTTAATTGTACCCTCTTGGAGAAGTTGCTGACTTGATCCAATTATTTTTAAGCTCATTTGCCACCAAAATTTGTGGTTACTACAGTCCGGTTATGCTTTTTAATATGATTAGACAAACATTTCTAGATTAGATTTTTTCTACTCAATTCTAGTGATTAATTTCAGGTTTTAACGTAAAAAATTATATAAATCTAATAAGTAATTATTGTTACATTGTTTCTAAATAAATAAAATAAATTGATTTTATACTTTCAGCTTAAGCTTTATCACACTGTCATTGAAGATGTCATATCTAGTGTAAGGGATGCATTCTTAGATGAAGGTGTCGATGAGCAAGTTCTACAAGAAATGAAACAGATTTGGACAAATAAGTTGATGGCGAGTAAAGCTGTCGAAATCACACCAGATCCTCCAGAACCTCAACCACCACCAATAATTGCTAACAATCCAAAGGTACGTCACTGGAGAGAATAACTCCAAATGCTTTAGTCAACATGCGTTATTTTTTTTTTTATAAAATATGTTTTTTTTCAACCTAACTCTTATAACACATGTAATAATATGAACGCGATGATTTTTGCTTGATATTATCACCATTGACACATGCTTTTTTTATTCACATCAGACATCCTCCAAGGTAATTGCATTTTTATCCTTAATGTGTTTTGAAAACCCTTGTGCATATATAGTAAGGTACTAATACTAACTGATTTTATCTAAAGGCTAATGGAACTAAAACGAAAATTGCAAGACAGGCTGCTGCTGCTGCTGCTGCCGCCGCCGCCGCCGCTGCTGCAGCCGCAGCAGCTGCATCAAACTCGTCTACAGCTTCAACTAATAATGAAAATCATAATACCAATGCAAATCAAAGCAATGCAATAGTAAATGGTATTGGAAAAATGACTCAATTGCAACAGCAACAACAACAGCCACAAAATCAGATACTTCAGAAACCTCCCAATGTGGCTGGTCTGCAGCAACAACAGCAACAGCAACATCAACAACAGCAACAGCAACAACAACCTCAGCAACAGACACAATCATCTGCAATACCGGCTGTAGCTGCATTAGATCCCAACAAAATAATGCCAGTAAATGTAAGTATAGAAAATTTTGAAAATTTGAAAAGAGGATATTTTATGATAGGAGAACTAATCCATCTTTTTTAGATTACTCTACCCGCTCAACCTGGAACTATAAATTCTGAATCTCGAGTTTTAACAATTCATGTTCCCGCTTCAGCTTTACAGGAGAATCAGCTTACACAAATTTTGACTGCACATTTGATTTCATCAATAATGTCGCTACCAACACCTCTGGCATCTTCTGTACTACAGCAGCATGTAAATGCTGCACTGAAAAATTCTTCAATGCAAAGTATAACTCAGAAATTTTTAACATGGAGATGGTTTGTTTATGTTTATACTTGACTCTTTACAGAGTCTCTAAATTCCTCTCAGCAGCTTGACGGTGCTTTAGATACGTCCGATGATGAAGCTAGTGAAGAAAGTGATGAAAACATGGATAATGAGGATGATGATGATATCGATAGGGATGAGGATGATGATCCTGAAGGCGATGGAGGTCCCGAGGAAGAACCATTAAACAGTGAAGATGATGTTACAGATGAAGATGCAAGTGATTTATTTGATACTGATAATGTTGTTGTGTGTCAGTATGATAAGGTAAGAAAAAATACAGTTTTAAGAGTCTTTTCTGGCTTTAAATCTGTTATTTTGTATCCGATGAGCAAAGTAGTATTATAGAATAATAACCATAAAGAAGTTCCAAATAAGGGTTGAAATGAATTAGATTTCTGGGCACATAACAAAGTCGTTGAGCCCGGAAAATGTAATAATGCTATTTAACGTTTCGATTTTGCCAAACTTTTCGTATTGCTCCACATTATTATATGCTAGTTCGAATGAATCCAAGGAGAGACTGCAACTGTTGTAGAATAAGGCAATGCAAGTTATTCTGAAATGCAGTATATATTCACCAGTTAGAAGCATGCTCGAAGCGCTGCTATGGTTAGATATTACTGACATAACAGCAAGAGTTGGGCTGAAAGATCATATTCACTAGCGACTACCTATCAAAACAATACATTATTGTTTTTGATATGTTAAAGATTCTGTCTTCGAGAGTAAATGAAATTTTCCCTTTCTTAATTGCTAATAATATCGTTTACCAACCACAGACATCAGATATTCAATTGCCATCCCACTATACATATGTGCTTACAAACATTAGTTAAAGTGTCACTATCGATTTCAATAATATATGTCGGAATAGAAATACAACAATGTGTTGCGATCAAACGTAGTAACAATTTGTTGATTCTGGTGAAAGCCCTACTGGTGACACAAATAATAAAATAAGGGAATGCAGACGCTTCCTTTCTTACGGCTGCGCTAAATTAAATAATCAAATGCGTAGTGAAAGGTAACAGTGAATGCATTGTCTTCTCTTCTCTATGGGTAATAAAATCATAAAACCCGAAAGTGCATTAGTAAGATCAAAGTAGTCCTCCGCCTGTACCCTAATTAAGTAGAAATGCATGTTATCACCTTTTTCCTAGAAACCTTAATGCATGAGTTGAATAGATTGGTGGAATTGGAATTCTTGGCAATACTTAATGTAGGAAAATAGATAGTAAGGTAAAGGTTCTTGTACTGCACAATTCGGGATATGATAGTTTACCGCAGGGCATGGAGATGAGTTGACGCTCCTAAGTAAGGCTAACAAATGTTTGTTTTCTTCTTTCTACAATTTTAAAACTCTTGCAGATTTTTAATCTAAAAATGTTATCATGTAATCATGCATTAAAGCTAATATATTTGTCATTTTCATTTCCCAATTATTTACGCTAAAAAAGTACGGTCACAGTATATTCATAGACAGTAGAAAAACTCTGCCAAGTTTGCCACTTGATTACGATTCTGACTATTCTTTCTCTTTCAACATTTTCAACTACACACTAGTAAATTTTTAATATCTACGGTGGAAGTAAGAGAACTTACAGCATGTATAAACTTCTACTAGAGGAAAAGGATAAATATGACAAGCAAACTATTTCTGCAAGAAAAAAAGGGCTAATGATATTTGGTCTTAGAATATAGAGAGAACAGGAAGTGTGACAAGCCAAATTTAGTGTAGTCAAATTCTGGTTGTGTATATCTTGCTGTGTGAAAATTCAGTACACGCGTGTATTAGAATCAACATAGAGAGAAGGGAAAACAAAATGTATGTTTGAAAATATTGCGCTTGCTCCCACCGAAAATGTTCTTAAGTTGCTGTCACTACGCCAAGGTACCCAGGATTTTCTCAGATGTTTCAAATGTAGATGGCTGAACATACATTTCCCAAATTTCCTCTATTCGAGCACCCCAAAGAAAAGCCCCGCTCATGTACACGAATTTTATAGGTATCAACCACGGTATATTCTAAATACCTTGGGTATCAACCCTTCATGCTTCCTGTTCTCTCTATATTCTAAGCATTTTTTCCCATGTCATTCGGCTTGTAAAACTGTCAAACTGTCACAGACTAATTATAGCCATTTGGCCTATTATACTGTACATGGCATCTTTATAAATGAACACCGCTTTACAATTAAACAGCTAATACTTCTCCCTACCATTGTGCAGCTGGCTACTGTTCGCCCATTTACTTCCGTATCATATTTACTAGTTCCCTCTTATGGGAAAATTTTTGAGGTTTCATTTTTTAATTAAAATTCTAAAATTCACTTTTCAGTAGTTTGCTCTAAGCTGTTCTACTGTATGTACATTGTGGTACGGTTATCCTATTTTAGATATTCGGAATATCCCGATATAAATATCTAAATATCGATACCCCATGTCTGTCATAAGCATAATATAATAATTAAATTTCCTTCAATTACATTTCATTTGTTTGATAGTAGAGATGGGCAAAATGACTCTGTTCACAGAGTCGACTCATTGAATCTGGATCTTTTAAAAGAGCCGACTCAAAATGAGTTAGGTGGCTCCTCAGATCGCAAACTCATTCAACGAGTCCACAGGCTAAGGTGTCAACTCCCACTCAATGTGTAACTCAAACGCATTGCCAAAGTGAACTCGGAATGTATTGCGAGTTGGCAATTCTGCTTTCAGCAAAACTTTTTGATTAAACTCATCAGTTCCATAAATATGATTATACCTGTTGTTTATGTATGCGGTGTGATAAATATATCGTATAAAGGGATTAAATGCTTGCGATCATCAGCACCAGAAGCCCAGAAAAGGGAAATAGAAAACCAAAATACGTTCCCAGCTTCAGTTTTATTTATTTTTTCTTACTTGTCTTTCCTATCTGTGCCTATGATGGCTCTTTTGCCTACGGTTGTTCTGTATTGTTTTGTGTGTATGCACGTCGTACTGTAAAGTGAATTGCCGGTGTGCAATATGAGAGCAATACGTCACACTCACAACTCGCCGCAAGAGTTATCTGCCAAAATGTTTTGTTATAGTTCTTCAGTCGTCTTGTTTCTGGCTGGAGCTAGTGACATTTCGCTTCTCTGTGATTAATGAATCTCACCAGAGTCAAATGACTCCAAATGAGTAACCATCAAATAAAATGAAAAGTCGGCTCACTAATAAGAGCTGACTCTGATTCAACTCACTAATAAGAGCCGACTCTGAGTCAACTCAACTCAGGAGCTGCCCATCTCTATTTGTTGTTTAGAAGCGAAAAGAGAAAAGCTTTCGCTGCAATTCGAAGTGTACCATCCTACCATATTTATATATGTATTTATTTGTATTCTGCTGTGTCATTGTATTAACCATAAAGACATATTTTGCAAGTTATCTTATTAATCTTTACTTATAAATAATTTTAATAATTACTTGTGATATTTGCACTTTGTGTGGTAAGCATTGCATATTTTCAACAGTTTCGAAAATGTATATTCGAAACAACTTTTCAACATTAGAGAATGACAAATTGGTGATCAAAAAACGTAAAATTGATGTTTTTATGAAGTCTAACAAACAAATGAAATGTAATTAAAAGAAAGTTAATTACTTTATGTATTACATTCGTAAGTTAAATTATTATGCATTTGAAGCTGTAGTTGAAGAGGAATTACTTAAAGTGTAGAGGATGCAATATTTGAAAAATCCCTTGATATTTATAGAAACACCCGTAAGTACCTAATGACTACAATAAAATGTACAGCCCTACCCTAAATTCCAAGGAATTTAAGCAGATATGTTGAAAAAGAAAGTAAGCAAAGTATTATTACTATTAGAATAACGCTCCTTTATGAATTCAGCCTGCTGTTTATCTTGAGCTCATTCCCAATATTGTTTGCTATATATTCTAAGGTCACAACATTACAATTCTCATGGAGAATTCGAAAAAGTTATTTAAATCAATATTGTTTAGTTTATTCATAAGCGATCTCATTGAAACCGTTCGAGATGTTAGCATGTACATGCTGACGAGGTACTGATCTGCTCGTCTTAATGACGATTTGAAAGAAAATAATCAATATCTGTACCCTGAAAAGTCTTAATGTTTTGTGTTATAATAGTGGCACTTTAGATCCACATGATTCATCTCTTGTAGTCTTGGTTGGTATAAATTTAGATTTGGTACATAAAGTTAAAAATCAAGGTATTATTTTTAGACCAAACGTATGAAATGCTGAGACATTATAAAATTAATTATTGGTAAGGTTTATGCTGCACTTCGTAGGCTCTCTGGCTCTCCACTGACTCATTATCAATTGAAATCCTTTTGGCAGTTTGATTTATCCTAGACTCGAGTACATTTGCTTCGAAAGACGGAATTTGCCTTTAATAATTGTATCCGCTTTATTTTTGAACCTCGTAGGTTCCACCATGTTGCCCCTTACCACACAAAATCCGACATTATCCGACATTATCTTAAGCCTAATCACATAAACCGTATTATCTGCGTGAATTTTTCCCAGTGCACAGCTTCGGAACGTAATCAGAAAGTTATCAGAACGCGCGATTTGTCGGTGCATTTAAGGAACTCTTAATGAATCTTCCCTAACTCATATTTTTCTCCTGTCTCACGTCGCAGCTAAATTCTTTTATAATTTTCAATTTTCGATTATATTAAATATTCTGTTTTATTTTGCGAATTTTAGCTATAATTTCTTAATTTTAGTCTTCTTTCTTATTCAATTTTCTTATCTCTATTATTTTAGCAGGACAAATATTTTGTCTGTAAATGTTTAGGTGTGCATTACCTCTGAGCTATTTATAATGTTGTGAATATTCGTTGTAAAAAAAATGGAATCCACAAAAGACTGGAATGAGATCTTTTGTTGATACAACCTGCTTGTATTTAAAGATTATGCGGAACTGGTGGCAACTGGGAATTAAAACTCAGGGTGGTACGATGGATGTACACAGCCATATTTCTGCCGATCGTCTGCTACGCCTGTACGGTGGTGGGCCTTCCAATATATTCCAGAAGATAGACTGCAGTGATTGCAGTGAAGAAACAGACTATCAAATACCTTTCCTAAATTTTGGTGACGGGTGTCATGTCAGTGCAGTGATGCCCACCACATAAATCGGCCTTATTAAATATTTAATAGGAGGTCGATGTAATCTAGCAGTTTCGATGTAACTTTTTCATAGATTTCGGAACCTATTAATTTATAACTCTTGGTACCAGCATAATAAACGTTCACAAAATATTAATTTTAATTTCAAATAAACATTACAATTGATTTGTAAATCTGACAAATGTTTTTACTTTCAGATTACGAGATCAAGGAATAAATGGAAATTTTATCTAAAAGATGGCATCATGAACATAGGCGGTAAAGATTATGTATTTCAAAAATCAAACGGCGATGCAGAATGGTAACCAGTATTGCAAATGGAGTACAAGACCAAATAACCTGGATATTCTAAAACTTTAATAGTTAAGACAAAGTACTATGTATAAATCCAAAAGTAGACACGTTATTTTGCCGTAAAATTGTATGTATAGTTGTATAATTTTCTGCTAAAATACGTACCACAGTTTGATCACTTATGTCGATTTCGATGGGACGACTTTTCTAGCAGAAGTGCAACAATAATTTTGCACGGAACTTTCTCTACTTTGCAGTGGATTTTATCTCATAGGTACAAACACGTATTGATGTTTAATTGTCATCTGCTCTGTATAAAGTGGGTTGTTACATAATAAAATGATTATTTGTGAAATTAAATGATTTTATTTAAGTAATTTTTATAAAGAATAATATAATTCTATAAGGTATAAGAAGGATGTTTTTTTTCTATTGTACACAAATACTAAAAATATGAGAGAAAAGTTCGACAAGCTTTAGCAGTGTTCCATGTTAGAAAAAGTGCAACACTGATTTGGTCCCATCGAAATCGACATTAGTTAATTAATAGAGACAAAATATTAAACTGCTCTTTTCCTGTAGTTTTGTTTTAATTTGATATTATTTCTGCAGAAAATCTATGAGTCATACTTAATTATTTAAAAAAAAAAAGACAAAATTCAAGGTTGTTTATCTTTGATTGTACTATATTTTACGTTTATTTAGGTTTTTTTAAAGTTAAAATTTAGTAAATTCTTAAGATTCCTTAAGGGGAAAAAAAAAACGAGAGCTTCAGAAGAATTCTTGTAATTGTAAAGCTCAAAAAAATTGTAAAATTTTTGTTTACTGTTTACACGTTCATTAAATTGCTAATTGGACTGTTGGTAAAGTGTTGTTAATTTTAAATTTATTTGAAACTAATAAAGAGGGATAAGATGTAGGCTTTTCAGATTTACAAGTTTTACCAAATTGTATTTTTGTTATTATTATTACAATAAAACTTAAAAACTGGGAAAATGCTTAAATTTCAGATGTCCGAAGCGTTGTTCTTGTGTCAATAGTTTCAAAATCCTACCAGGCAAAAGCTTTAGCTTTAATTAATTTTATTATCAAAATTTAAATGATGCACGCAGTCATTGCCTTCTTTACTACAGGCCATGGCGTTATAAAATGCATGTGTGAGATACGTGTCATTTGAAAGCTTTTAGAATTGCGCATTATGGAAAAACAAACACGTTTCATGTTAAAAAATTTATATAAAATAAATAATGCTTCTGAAACTACCCAATTCGCTGTGAAATGAGAGTACAGCTTTCGCTTAAGGCGAACGTTTTTTTTTAAGCATAAAGTCTCTTTCCCCTGCGAATCATGAATATGATTTTGTGGAATGAAAAATTCAAATTCATAATAATTAAATTGTGAATTTAATATAATAATTAAATTTATTTCAATTGCATGACATTTGTTTGTTGAACTTCATAAAACATATTCATTTTTTTCCTATTAAACAAATGAAATGTAATTGAAAGGAATTTAATTATTATATTAAATTCATAAGTATAATTATTATGCATTAGAAAATCATACGTAATATTTTGCAGGGGACTTCAAAATTAAAAAAGAACTTTCGTCTTGAGAGAAAGCTGTAATCTCATTTCACAGCAAATTGGGTAGAGTTTAGGTAAATGCGGAAAAACTTCCTAATTTTTTTGAAATACTCACAATTACGTTTTTTTCACTAAAAGTTAACATTTTGACCTATAAGTAGGAGTTAGAATTATCGTCACCAGAAGCGTTGCAAGTAACAAAAGGTCTGCGCCACGGCCTGTAGTAAAGAAGGCAATGACAGTTCATAAAAAATAGTTGTTGATTGGGGTTTTACTGCAAAAATTATAATACATGTGATCCACATAAGAAATTCCACAAAAGATGGTTCTTGGGGTACAATATCAACTCTCGCTGTATGACGCGTTCTCCTGATGCAAACCTAATGGGGGATGGCTATTTCGAACAGTTGATAAAGATGCCCAGGAATTTCACACCATCATACTGTTGAAGTTGCTTGACTCCAAAATGTGTAGATCCTTTGTTATTAACAAAAATTATTTATAAATTTTTATGCTATCTCATTATTGTTAAAATAAATAAAGATAAGTGCGAATATAATAATGCAACACTCATTTTGCAACTTTTTATCAAATTACTCCACAAGTACCGTTCTAACGGCAAATCTTTTCTTGGTGTCAGCAATAACAAGGCAGATGTATTTCGTCGTCACTCATTTTTCTCTTGCTACAGAGATGGGCTACCGCACATTGCATGGCACGTCTATAACTTTGCAACGTACAGTTTATGTATATATAAATAATTCTTCTGTCCACTAAAATCACAATTAATTATTTACGGAATATTTGACATTAATTACAATTATACAAGCGTTTGATATTTATCCGATTAGACGCTGATATGACAGCTGCATCACAGCAAAAGCCGCCCGCCATAATGCGTTGGTTTTTTTGTTTTGACGCATCAGATGAGTTCGTGATGCAAAATTGAACTTTTGATCCAGTGGCTGATGATATTACGATGCATTTCTGAACTCATGATGATGCATTTTTGAATAATCCATCCATAGACTACAGCCCATGTTTTTAGTGGAATTTTTGATGAAATTCGCTGTCACTGATTTTGACGAGTGAGCTTTATTTTTTAAGATACCTAAAAAACAGCTCCCGGAGTGTACGGCTCAGGTGAGCAAATTTTTACTCTATTTCAAAATCTGCTGATATAATGAGAAAAATTCTTTTACACAACGTTTTCTTTTCTTATTACCCTTCAAAAGAGGTTGCTCTGGTCAGAATCGGTGATAACAAATATTTATCATGGAAAAATCTATAGGCTATTGACCATGTCACCAATTTTGTCGGTTGAGCACTCTCTGGACGCGGATTAATGAGGGAAATGGCTATAAAATATTTCTAGGAAAAACAAGCTGTGCCAGCGACATAAAACAAAAGGGAAAACAGAGAAAGAAAACCCAATTTAAGCTAAAATTGTTTCTTTGAGATGATATTTACAGTGTGAACTAAGATTCCACTAAACCAACAAACCATCTCAATGCAATTAAACTCAAGCTCCCATATTCCCCATTCCTCTTCAACATTATTGCTCTTTCAAATGTCAAACAAAGAGAAGAATTAACATATATTTCATAAATTGCAAACCAATTTTAATTACGTCACATGTCTGAGATGGCTTCCACTATCAAACTCGCCACAGAAAATTCACTATCATCGATCTACATCAAAACATCGCAACAATTTCTGACTGATCTCGGAACTAGGATTTGGCTTGTGGTGGGAGGATACGTCAGCATACTGCAAAAAGAGCGAGCAGATACGTACATTCCTCTTTCATGATCGAGACATTGACTTTTTAAGATCATAATATCATTAATACCTTCCTGAAATTTTCCTCCCTTGTGTTGAAAGACATTCTTAGCTGGGCTCTGGCTGGACCGCCAAGCAACTCCTATTGTTCTGGTTTTTCGTGGCCTCGCGTTGAGAGGCATTCTTAGCTGGGCTTTGGATCGCTAAGGATATATTCTTTTCCTCTCTGTCCTTCTAATTACGTCACATATCTGAGATGGCTTCCGCTATCAAACTCGCCACAGAAAATTCACCATCATCGATCTACATCAAAACATCGCAACAATTTCGGACTGATCTCGGAACTAGGATTTGGCTTGTGGTGGGGGTGGGGGGGGGATATGTCAGCATACTGCAAAAAGAGCGAGCAGATCACGTACATTCCTCTTTCATGATCGAGACATTGACTTTTTAAGATCAAGCTCTTATTAATACCTTCTTGAAATTTTCCTGCCTTGCGTTGAAAGGCGTTGAGAGGCATTCTTAGCTGGGCTTTAAACCGCTAAGGATACACCCTTTTCCTCTCGTTGAGATGTATTCTTGGCGTGTTTGTGGACCGCCAAGCAACTCCTATTGTTGTGATTGTCGCTTCGCATTGAGAGGTATTCCTAGCTGGCCTTTGGACCGCTAAGCTTTTACCCTTTTCCTCTTTATTTTTTGGTTGGGTTCTGTACAACCAAGTAACTCTTATTTTTGTGTGTTTATTAAGGCATTATTGGCTGGCTTAGGATCGCTAAGCATTATTTTCCTCTTTCTCTCTCCTGCCTCGCGTTGAGAGGTATTCTTGGCTGCCCTCTGGGCCGCCAAGCAACTCCTATTGTTGTTGTGAGTGTCGCCTCGCGTTGAGAGGCATTCTTGGCTGGGCTCTGGACCGCCAAGCATATTGTCATCTTGTTATCCACTTAATCATTATTACATTATTATTATATTTTAATTTCTCCGACCTGAATTTGACTCATATCTGCATTTAATTATATTAAGTCTCAGATCTAATCGTCGTACATAAGTGAATTGGATTTAATAAATTGCTACAAGAGATTTTTATTTCAAGATCTATCCCTCAAGGTAGCTCAAACACGCCGGCTTTGAAGATACCTAAAAAAAAAAAAAACAGTTCCCGGGGTGTATGTCTCAGGGGAGCAGATTTTTGCTCTTATTTCAAAATCTATTGTTTTTTTGGTACAGAAATAAAAACCGTGTTGAAGGTAACCACCACACCTTTTCTTATAAAATTAGAGCAAACACCGCACCTTTATAATAATTCAAACATATATTGATATATTCCAAAACAAATTACAGTACAAATTTAAATAATAAAGAAAACACGACAAAAATACAAATTCATATATGATGAACAAAAACTTTGATTAATCATGCTGTTGTAGTTCAACTAGCTTTTTCTGCATATCATATAGGGCCCCTAGTGTGACATGTAAAGAAAGTGGAAAAAGTGCGCCTTCGTCGGGGTCTTGCCGGTCATCGATGTCTATAAAGTTAGCCCAGCCTTTTTTGAAATTTTCAAAAATAAAGCTTGTGCTGAATTGTGCTTGAATTGCTGCGTTGTGCCGCAAAGAACAAAATTTTTTTTCACAAATTAAACTTTTAATGAGGAAAATAAAATTTTCAAAAAAAGTTAGCCCAGCCATTTTCGAAATTTTGAAAAATAAAGGGTGTGCTGGATTGTGTTCGACTTGTGCTACATTGTGCCGCAAGGAAAAATCAAAAAATTCAAAAATTAAATATTTTATGATGAAAATAAATTTTTTTTAAAAAAAGTTAGCGCAGCCATTTTCGAAATTAAGAAAAATAAAGGTTTTGCTGGACTGTACTCGACTTGTGTTGCGTACAAACACACATAAACACAAAAAATTCTAAATTTAAAATTCTCATTAAGAAAATAAAATGTTTGGAAAAAAGTTGGCTAGCCTTTTTTAAAATTCTTATTTTATCATAATATAATATTCAGAGATGTTTTTTTTCTTTACGGCACAACGTAACGCAAGTTGAGCACAATCCAGCTCACCCTTCATTTTTCAAAATTTCGAAAATGGCTGCGGTAACTTTTTTTAAAAAAATTTATTTTCATCATAAAAAATTTAATTTTTGAATTTTTTGATTTTTCTTTGCGGCACAATGCAGCACAAGTCGAGCACAATCCAGCACACCCTTTATTTTTCAAAATTTCGAAAATGGCTGGGCTAACTTTTTTAAAAAAATTATATTTTCATCATAAAAAATTTAATTTTTGAATTTTTTGTTTTTTCTTTGCGGCACAATGCACCACAAGTCGACCATAATCTAGCACAAGTTTTATTTTTGAAAATTTCAAAAAAGGCTGGGCTAACTTTTTTTGAAAATTTAATTTTCCTCATAAAAAGTTTAATTTGTGAAAAAAAATTTTGTTCTTTGCGGCACAATTCGAGCACGATTCAGCACAAGTTTTATTTTTGAACATTTCAAAAAAGGCTGGGCTAACTTTATAGACATCGGTCATCGTGAAGTGCAAACCTGCACTTTTAATATGCTGAGAACGGTGAACGTCTTTTGGGTGAGTGGACTTTGGAGAACTTTGCTGGTGATTTCCATCAGGACATTCTATTGTAAACATGTTGACATTATGAGAAAACGATGTAATCTTTTCTTATTACCCTTTAGAAGAGTCCTCCATCGTCAAAATAGCTGATAAAATATTTATCCTGAAAAAAATTCGTATGGTGAAGCCCATGCCGTTGAGAGGAGTTATTGATAAAATTTGCTGTCACTGATTTCGTCGAGTGAGCACACTATGGACGGAGTAAGATAACAAAAAATAAATAAATCTAGGAAAACCACGGTAGCTTTGAAGAAAAAAACTGTTCCCATGGTGTACCTTCTCAGGCGACAGATTTTTGCTTAACTCTTGAAGTTTGTACCTTTAATCAGGTAAATTGCTTAGTGAAAATATATTTTGAAATGTGTGAATTAAATTTGTAGTTGTTAAATTTTATGTCTTTCATTTTGTCATTATTTATTAAACTTTCATCCGAAATTATGTTGATCGCTTTTTAGAATTTTATTTTATTTCTGGATCAAAAGAAAAAAAATAAAGAAGAAAATTGAAAACAAAAAAATTGGACACACGTGTAAAATTGAAAATCTCTCGAACTTATTGTTTATTTTTATTTTTAAATACTTTTCTGTTAACAATAAATAATATCTCATTTCAATATTCCTTTTCGTAACTTTACTTTTTTAATATTTAGTTCAAATATGCTTAAGTTTTACAATACATACAGATAGAGAATGGGAAGAATAAAGATGAAACACAGAAAATGTCGGAATAAAAATATTTTATAGTCATTTGCTTTTTATATACTTAGTTAATTCGTAATAATTTTTAAATGCTTTTCTTTTTCTTCTTTTGGTTTGTATATTAAATTTACTAATAAATTTTTGCAATGATATTTGTTTTTTTTTTGTTTTTTCGTTATGAAGAAGAGGCCGTATTTGAATTTTTCTTGTAATTTTGTAATATTTTTTTGTTTTTGTTCAAAATCCGAATAAGAAAATTTGTTAATTACTTAGATTCAAACCTCCTCTAGGTGTATAATTTATAATAAATACTTTGTTTTGGTTTGATTTAGTTTCTCTCAAAATTATTGTATTATAATATATATATGTATGTATGTATATAGTTGACTCTGATGATAATTTGCAACATTTCTGCTTAATTAATGTAAGTAAGTAAAACAGTAAAAGCATTTATGTAGTAATTAACTTCTTATTTGTAAATTTTTAAATTAAAACCTATAATTGCGCTGAAAACAGTGTTTTTTCTTCTTTGTTATATGTTGTAAGTTTTGCAACTAAACTAATTAATCAAGAATAGGTGTTTGCAATTAATAAACCCTTTTTTTTTTTTTAATAATATTCTTTTGCTTTTCAAATATTTACAATTTGTCTAGGTTGTTATTAGTAGTTACATTTTAGTGATAATATGCACACTATGATCATTATATCTACGAAAAATTCCCAACTTCTTCTATATATTTTACATTTTTGTTTTAATAATAATTATTCTTTTGTTTTGTTTTTTTTTTATATAATACATAGGATGGTGATATCCCTTCAAGTACAGTTTATTTATAATATATAATATAATTTTGTCTATTAAAATTAAAAAAAAATGCATAATTCATATATTTATATTCACTATGTATACAACGTACATATACATAAATATTTATATATTTATAATCCGATCAATGGAATGATATATGTATGTATCTCTTTTACAGGGGGAAAAGGCTAACTTGAAAAACTTAATAACTTAAAAAAAACTACGATACAATCTCTTAATTACTTTAAATCATCGGTTTCATCAATAAGGTCAGCATATTGTTCCCAATCGTTATTTGATGGACTAGATCGATTTCGAATGTTCGTTGATGTTGAACTGCCGCCTCCTTCACCACCACCACCCGTAGATGTACCATCATTAACAACTTCATATTCCTGTAGTTCTGCCTCAAGATCCTTCTCCCACTGTTCTTCTAAATTTTTAGTTTCTATGTAATTTATTTTATTCAATTTTTTATTTTATTTGTGTTTTTTTTTTAATGAATATGTGATTTTAATTTAAATTTTTTTTTTTTACTAAATAAAGTTTAAAACAATTAAAATACACAACACATCGAAAAGTTGAAAATTAGGAAATTTATAAAGAAAAGATTGCCGTTTTGATGTTTATATTGATTTCAGTCAATACAATTTTAAGGTTATTTCAATTAAATATATTTTTCGAGAGTTTTCAATAAAAGCCATTCAAGTAACAGACGCTTGTCATAAGTCTATAAAACAAAGGCTTAAATTTAATTTAGAAGTTAGAGCAAGGGTGATCGGTATTTATAGTTTCATACCAGCATACTATAAATACCTATTACCCGTGCTCTTAGCAAAGCTTGAGGTTAGAAACATCTACCTCCAGAATGATAGAATAAGTTTCTATTACCGTGGATAATCATAAAATAAGCCCAAAAACAATCAGAAAGCGTCTCTGAACGAGGTCACTTTTAGAAACTATTCGGCTATAAACATATCCATAATCCACGAACCTATCCATTCCCTCTCGCCTTCCTTGCCATCTTAATAGTACAACAACTGTTACGAGAATGTCATACATTACGGTCATTATCGTCAAGAAAAAGACAACAGCGAAAAGGAAACAAGAGGGAAAAATGACACCGAATCGAACTGAGGTTTGAAGTTAAGCCCTAAAGGAAAGATGCTAAATACATAAAAAAAAAAAAATAAAGACAATTGAAGATAACAAAGGCGGGAAAAGAAAATTGGCCTATTTCGACAGTGAATACAATATTAAAGAATAAAGGTCGCGCATTGTTGAAAGCATTGAAAGTATAAAAGGTTCGGTAACGATGAAGGGTACTACTATCATTAACAAGAAGAGGATGAACCAGATTTAAGAGATGGAGAAATTTTTACTTTATAGAATTGAGAATTTGATACAGTCATTACATAAGGATTTACAATAAAAGATCGGTACCATGGAGAAGTAGCGTGCACTTATAGTTTGAAGGATTCAAAAATCGAATAAATCTGTACACCATCAAAGTTACAAATACAGATGCCTACGCAGCAAGTAAATTTTCAGAATTTCTTGGAGAATTAACTGAGGAGGGGGAATATTTGCTTGAGCAAATATTTATTTTTGATAAAATGATGACTCTGTTCTGAAGAGGATGCCAATAAGCACATGTGTGCTGCTCGAAGATTAGTTCAATTCATTTGCTCTCTGAATGAACCAGTATTGTGCTGATAATCAAATCTCGTATAAAGTGTGATTCTTTTCCTAGAAAATGCTCGACCTCGGATATCTGAAAGAGTTGAATGATTTTTATTCTGGCATAAAATTTTTTTTTATGTGCCTCATAGAATCACTTCATTATTGCAACCTATTAATCTAGGCGCTATTACAACTTTCAAAACAAAGTATGTACGTCTCTTCGATGTCCGATTTTCCAAGAAATCATTGATAGTAGTAAGGGCATTACAAAAAGTACACCAAGTGATGGAGACGTGTGAGCAACTAGCAGAGTAATTAGACCTGAAAGTGGATAATAGTAATATTAAGAGCTACTTTTGAATCACAATGAAGAACTTACTAGTTATGATGACCTTATTCAGTTGGAGGCTTTCTGAAATTCTGAAGAAAATACTAAGCCGATTGAACTTCAGGTGTAAAGAAATTTAAAATGAAGGGACTCACAAAGAGTTTTTAAGCTGACAGAAATTGCATTAGGAAAACTAGTCGCTGTATCTATTTCGATTTATCTAGTCACAAGGGCATCTACGATGACAAGCAACATGTGAGATGCAGCTCACAACAAAGTCAGGATAACATCTTAGACCATTTCTACTGCCTCAGCTATTAAATTGAGGTGACTGGAAGCTACAGAGCAGAACAATATTCTTCTCCACAATCATCCATTGAAGAAATGCAACGTTTTGTAAATTTCAGTCAATATATCGGAACAGTTCAAACCTAATACAATTACCACAGCAGCAACAATTTTTGATGACTTCACTGCCTAGAGTTAAGGTATTAACGTCACTGACAGCAATCCGATGTACTTCCTTATCTTTGGACAACTTAACCTATTCAGTCAGAACGGTTGCAACGGTATACATTGCTTTTAATCAAGAGCTTAACTGTAAATGATAGTTTTGGAGTTCTCTTTTCAATATTCCCACCAATCGAGAACTATCGTTTAGATCTCTCTAGTAAATAGCATTATACATTATTTAAGCAGAAGCTGAACTGTAGGTAGAACTATTCACTGTTCACAACGGGATTACATATTCTTGGTTCAGCTAATGAAACCCACTTCTTTTCATTAGGTTCAAATCGGTTTCTTTTCTGCAACACGATAATGATAGCGACAGTGGTGCATACATATATTTTGTTTTTGCAACAGTCCATTTATCGACACAGCTATCGCGTCAGTGTGTTTCAGCCTTTATACAGGCCCTAATTACTGTGAAGTATTTTTAAACATTTCTTTGTATCCAGGTTCCATGCTGATAACAGAAAATAATGTTGCCGCAACCTTGTCTATGTCCCAATATCAGGTCCCCAAAACAGAGCGAAGTGCGAAGTAAAAATTCCAGATGTGGAAATTTTCGCATAAAATTCCATTTGAAAAAGTGACGGCATTCTAACACTACTTTGTTCTTGTACGTGTACAAGCAGCACTGGTGAGTTTTCAGCTTCTATATGACGCATATCACTGCTGTAGCTTCAAGGTACTATGATGGATTTTATATCGGTATGATAGTGATGTGTTTTGAAATTTACTCCACTTTCTTTAGGAAAGAGAAGATTTGGATATCGTTAGAAATTACTTATAAAAAGTGCACGGAATAGATCTGGAAATCTGTTAAGATTTCCTTCTTACTATTAAAATCCCTATGAATTCCATAATATAGAAATGGATTGGAAAATTTTTGGATTTCCTAGAGCAAATAATACGGAAAAAACATGGAAATCCGTTGGATTTCCAAGTTCAATTTCAACTACCAATACTATCAAAGACTTGGAATCCTGTCGCCGCAGTTCCTTCGGCCAGAAGCACGGACTTCCACATAAACTCATCAAAAATTACATGAAAAATGTACGGAATTCTTTGTGAAATACTTAATAGGCTGATACCTGATTGTGTATTTTTTAGTTTTACGATTTTTGGTTAAACTCTTGAAAAATTTAAAAATTGATAGTAAGGCACACAATTATGACTTTAAGAATCGTAGTTGAAGTTCAAATCTAAGCGGTTTTCTGTCATTAGTAACAACCTTAAATAGCTGTCTGAATGAAGTAAAATAATAGTATTAGAAGAGGGCAGTACAGTCGAAGGCACAATTGTATTCAGCACCAGTATTATCATTTTATTATAGGTACCCGAAGAACATTTCGAATTATTGTATAAAGGAATAATAAATCTTAATTACGAAAAAAGAATTGTTTCATATATTGTGACCAAAATGAGACTAAGTTTAAAAAATTAAATTTTTTTTTTTGCTTTTTTGTAATAATTTTTGTGTTTGCATTCAGAGCACTTCCCAGCGCCAATAAGATTAGGAACATCGTCGCCTGGTTTCAGGCAGAGGAACTAATCCTAGGATGACTAATTCGGCGATTATATAGCAGAGTGTAAGCGAAGATGCTTCTATTTTGACTCGTAGTCGTTTTACCCAATTGGATATGTTCAGATAGATCGTCGCTGCAATGAAGTTTTTGACTGGATCTTAAAATGTTTCCATATAAGGTTTTGCTATTCCAGGATCTTCAGCAGCGTTTGCAATATGCCATTCATTTTATGCAGGTAACCAGACAAAATGATATCTTCTTAAATAATATACCTAACTAATAATGAGCGATGAAGTTAATAATTAGAATTACAGAATCTGGGGCATTGAGAATTGTAGGGTATTACATCAGCATCAATTGTACTGTATGTCTGGTGCGGTGTTATGGCTGATTCTTCTAAAGATGAGAAAGCTAACCCAGAAACTATCATTACAGCTCTGTATAGGAATACATTTGAAAATATTTTACGATTTCTTTTTGGAAGTCCTATAAACTCCTCTTGGACTAAGGCCCTGAATGTGGTTCAATAGGTCCTTTTTGGGATTGTTTTGTGTTCGTCTTAAAAGGAAAAAAGTATGTAAACAATTTTCAAACGCGTCGAAATACGAGTTTTTGAACTCGGAGGGATGCAAAAAATTGCTATAAGCCATAATAAAAAAATAAAAACTAAATTTATATGCACAAATTGTTAGTGTTTTATATTCTTTATTCTTATTTGGGCCACCTTGTATTAGTAATCATCTATGTCGCTCATCTAATCCATTACTCATTTCGTCTATAAAATTAAATTAAATAGAAAACAACGCGCAATTTATATATTATTTATTTTTTTCGCTTTTTCATAACATATATATACAATAAACCCTTTAATTAGGTGATAAATTCGACGACGACGGTTTTGAAGATAAGATCAAGAAGATTGATGAAGGGAAAATAATTTCATGAATCATGGGAAGTTTGCAAGCGAAAAATTGAATTATCGAAAGATTTTTTCATAATTTCATAATAAATTGACATTCCCAATGGAAATCATAAGGTAATATCAACGAGACATGTGATATCGTAAGAAATAATAATTATTATCCAACATTAGAATTAACATAAATTAAAAGTAGCATTCCTTTTTCGAATATATCCGAACAGAAAATATCATGTACAAACTCAATACAAAAATACATTTAATTCAGAAAACGGCAATCTCCTTTCTTTTTCTTTTTCTTTATAGATAGATAGGTAGATATACATCAACAACAAAAATAATGTGGTTGGCAATAAATATAATTACATACATTAATAACAAAATTAAATGAACTCATTTTTATTAAAAACAGGTGGAGTACTTCTGTTAGTTACACTTCTATTAGCTGAAGTAAATCACAGAAGATCCCAGAAATACACAACAACAGAGATTTACGTTACGTTGAGAAATCAAAATAATGCGAAACAAAAGTGCATGAAAGATAAAATGAAAAATCATAATAGTTATGTAATGCATATAAGCATTCAACCACAAAGATTATGTTCAAATTAATAAAAATGAAACAGAACAAAACAACAGAAATAGACTGAAAGTGTTCAGAGGAGCAAGGATAGAGTTAATATCGATAGCATAGAGAAGATCTAATAAGTAGTTTTAGCAGCCGAACAGTATCAATATTAATGAATTCGCTTTATCAGTTCTACTGTGACAACATAACTGTTGTTTTCTATTTAAAAAATATTTTTATTAAGCACTAGATAAAATATGGTTTCGATTTTGGAATGACACCTAAGAAATAATGGAAAAAAATATCTTTTATAGTTACCAAAACTTAGCCTACTTCTTAAAATTATTGTAACGAAATGGTTCGATGCTTTAATAATAAATAAAATTTAATAAAATTATAATGATAACAAAAATAAAATAAATATATTAAAAAACAAACAAAGTATAGGTAATTTCCATTTTGTGGGCAAATTCTAAAAGGAAGTTTTACATAATTATTATGAGTGTTGTGATATTTTGTGTGGTGAGTTATTTAAGTGATTTTTTTTTTTTTTAATAATTTAGATATTAAAATTTTGTTAATTAATTAAATATATTGGCTTCAACTTTTTCTTTTGGAAGACAAGATAAGGTGGGTGTGCATAAAATTCATTGTAAATTCATTTTACGTTTTTTTCATTCTTTTTCAAGTTTTTAACGTTTAAGCAATATTAAAATTATTGTTGTTTTAACAATTTACAGTTAGGTTCTAATTTAATTTTGAATTTTCAGAGTGAAACTGTAAAGTGTCAGTAAAAGAATATTTCATTTTATACTGATATTACATGACAAACCGAAATCAGTGTGAGTTCAGTACAAATTTCCGTTGAAATTTTACATTAAACGTAATTTATAAAATGTAGGTATAATTCTTAAAAAAAAACTTCCAATACTCTTAAGATAACGAAGACAATTAAAAGTTTTTCAAATACGAAACTCCACTGCGAAACTAAGTACACTTCTGATTCTAAAAAAAATCTAGCCAATCAAGCAAAAGTTTTCAAATTCAATTTGGCATACTTTGAGTACACTTTTTAATTACGTTTGCAATTAGCGTCATATCAATCTGGCTTTCACAGAAATAAATTCTAAGCATAGATCTAGTAGCATTCTTTGATATCCCAATAAACGTTAGAAAAAGTGGGTCCAAGCATCCTAAGTGGAAAAAGATATCAGTTCTGCTATATCCAATAACACTTTACTAATAACTTATACCGAAGATTTTTGTATTCATTATATCTTCTGCCCCTTTTCTGGCAAATCTTTCAGACGCAATACCGTTCGGAATTACTATAAAACTGCCAACTTCATAAAATAGGCTTAGAAGTAGATATCTGCTATTAAATCACACATAATAACAGTTGCGAAATGTGTGGTAGTTATGATAATATGCTCAAAGTTCTTCTAAATTTCCACTTTATACACTACATCTATAATGCTTATGACAGACATGTGGTATCGATATTTAGATATTCGGAATATCCTGTTTATACACCATGTGTGTCAACAAATACTCCCAATATACCCAGAAAACTAATGGGTATAGACTAGATATCTAGATATCAATATATCCCCAAAAATTATTGGGTATAGTTATCATCGGCACTTCTTAAGTTGCGCAGCGCCATCTAGTTGTTGATAATAGTATTATAATGTGTCTAATTAAGCAAAAATGTGTCTGTGCTTACCCAAAAATGTGAAAAAGAAGAAGAAATACCAAAATTTTCCGGGAAACGTAATAGAAAAAAAAGGCAAATATTAAACTCCGCAGAGTTAATAAATTATTCCATTACAATTATGTTATTTTTAAACAAACCGTTGACGACACTTTTTCGTTTCACACAAAATTGTGAATTCAGACACCACATCCGCCGATATATTTTGCGCCTCAACGCAATTTTTTCTTTTCGTTCCAATCCTTGAATTTGTCGCATATTTAAAATTAATTATTGCCGTTTAGATTGCGTTAAAGCTAATATATTTGTCACTTCCATTTCCAAATATATTACGCTTAAAGATCTGTGAACTGAATTGAAATGTCAAAGTACGGTTTGTCACTTCAATCCCCTTTTTATGACTGTTGGGGTCTTTGATATCTAGATATTCGGAATATCTAGATATGCCCTGCGCTCAGGTGTACAAATCGATGTACTTTTCAGCACATCGGTGTATACACATCACATGATTGACAAAGTAGGGATAGCAACTGAATGGTTGGTGTGCACTTCGATTCGATGTCCCTTTTGAAAGTTCTTTAAGAATAAAACTACGCGAAACGTCAAACCTACTAAGCGCACCGACACTACGCTAACAGACCGTAGCGTAAAAATGTGCACACCGATGTGCTGGGGAAATGACACGTTTCGGTCACCTGAAGGACGTGGTGTGTAAAAATGTGACATTATGTTATATTCTGCGTGTGGCTGAACGCGCGGATGAATATCTAGACATCGATACCCCATGTCTGTCATAAGCATTAGGATACATACAGAGTTCTCTACAATACAAGACAATATACAACCAAATATGCGTTGGAAAACATTCATCAGCATTTTTATATATGTACATACATCAAAAGCATGAGTAAAACCTTCGTTGCATTCTGAATTTTCGACTTGGAAATTGAGGCAGGCTTTCAAAAAATCCTTTATTTATCAACGGAAGGCAGTCTATATTATTGGCTGGCGTAGCATAGACAACTGTAACAGGACGTCCTATATGTTAAATGTAAGGGATCTGTCTGTATTCTGCCTCATGGAAGGAAGAATATATACTTATGTATCTATAAACTATTTGCCATTGGCACCCATTTGTTGGCAAGCTGTAGAAACAGCTGTTAAAAGGTAAATAGCAGTCTCTGAATCTTCGATACGGATACCACCACAATGAAAGACTGTGAGTAAACAATCTGACAATAACTATAAGGCATATCGCTTGTAAGTATTCCGATGCCTAATGATGTGATACATATATGTAATCGACTTAGTTGCTGAATCTTCTCATACATTGAACGAAGGTGGAGTTATAGAGAGGGATGGAGAAGATTATTACATGTTTCCATGCGGAGTTCTATTCGAATTGAATCCGAATTAGTGCTCATTGAAAAAAGAACTGCGTTGAATTTCATTCAATCCATTTTAACTCCATGAAACCAGTTGAATTGAGTTGAGTTTTGTGTAAGTATTAGTTAAAATAGTGCGGATGGGTGTTTTATCCCACCCAAATCCGGCTACGTTGTATAAAATATTTCATCTATCAGCACAACTCAAGTCGTTCATGGAAACAGCATCGAGTTAAATCAGTCAGTAAAACTTAACGCTAACTCAACTCTAACTCATGGAAACCTAGGCTTTGTTCAACTTTTGGCTACAGCCGGCTTGTGCTCGGGAGGTGAAGCCAAAATAGCTTGACATTTGTTTGAGCTGGCTATAGCCGGCTGTAGAGCCATAGTATATGAAATCGATAGTATGGCTAGACGCCACGCACAATCATTATAGAAGAGAAAATAAATAATTACAAATACTTCCGATTTGACGTTTAGCTCCGAACCGTAACCACAAATTTACATGGAACAAGAAAGTTGAAAACCGGTGCAGAAACCGAACATAGAATGGCTGTGAAAAGAACATACGTTCGGAACCAGTTCTGTGTCAGTGTGGTGTAGGTTTAGGAACCGAACCACTGACATGTATATAAATGGACTGACTAATCTCCTGTTTCATGTGGCACCAGTTTTGATTTCAAATGTATGCTCTGATTGGCGCTGTATTTAAATTATTTGGGAATTTATTTATATATGCATGTCAGTGGGATTTACAGAATTTACCACAAAAGTACTTGATACTATTTGTATTGTTAAATTTTAATTATAAGGCGAAGGAATTGTTTTTTTACAAGGCTGTTTTGGTTGGAAATTCCGCTGAATCATTACAGTTCAATGGAAAAGTATGCTCTCACGGAAAGAGACAGGAACATGAAAGTGGTGCCATTTGCATTCATGCATTTTTGGTTCAACGAGCAGTCCATTTATTTACATGTCAGTGAACCGAACGAGTTACGGTTCAGTTCAGGTGAAAACAATTCACCAGTCTTTTTGATTACTCGAAATGTTCTATTCAGATCTAAGTATGTATGTAGTATGATCTATTTGTAGTCTACTACCATAATATAAAAGAAGAAAAAAAATACAGAAAAAAGTGAGCGAAAAAGTGTAAGTACAAATAAGAGTGAAGTAAAAGTGCTGACAATCGCATTCAATGCACTTCTTGCATCCAGCACTCTGGTAACTTTTCCATAACATGTCTCCACCGAGCTTATCTGCGTCCAAATAAGTTTCGGGCAACATCTGAATCTCTAGATCGCGTGCTTCTTTTGGTATAAACCACTGACATATATAATATGGACTGACTACGTTCATAGATTGCACTGCAAAAACTGGACTCACTTCTATATTGCTGACTATTTCGGTCTAAGCGCCAAGTATCAACTGAGAGAGAACTGTAAACAACAAATAAATAACTGGGTTCGTCGAAATAAATGTTTTAAAATTAATTATTTGGGTTAATTAGTGATAAAAAGTGTTTTACCAAAGGCAATATATTCATAGATACTCAACAGAAATTCGAAAGGTTTTATTATAATCGCTTTTCCAGCTGCACGCTGATTTTTTTAACTTCCGGCCAATGATTTTTTCAATGTTGGCACCGGCGTAAGAACTTTTTTTGACATTAGCAATTGAGCCCACATGAAATAGAAAGTTAATCAGTCCATATTATATTATGTCAGTGGTGTAAACACTTAGTTACCACCAAGCACGTGAGTTGTTCGTTAGAAACTTTCCGATGTATATGTACATGCCTTATCTCGTTCAAGCTTAGAACCAGAAGTGGAGGAACTTGTGTCCATACTTTAAAGACTCGTTCTTAAGTAAAAAATGCAGATATACCAAACCGAAATCTTTTAATTCTAGAGGGACATTTTGGATACCTTATATTCCAAGAAGAGTATAAAGCCGTAACACTATTTGTGATGTGTGACTTATGTACATATACAGAAAAAATAATTTAGAATTATATTTTTTTAACTGTCGTACATTCTTCCTAAACACACGAGCTTGATGAAACCTTTTTTGTGAATTCTAATTTTATGTTTTTCAGTAGAGCTATGATTTAAAGATTTTTTGACGAAATGCGAATCTTGAATAACATTGCATTGAGAAAAATTAACCAATTATGAACTAGGACTCATAAATACTTTAATGTTTACCGTATAAAAGCTGTGAAACAGATTGCAATTATGGTACAGCAAACCAATGCAGCAAAATTGATTTGGTGCAGTGTGAAATAGATTGTAATAAGAGTGCAGCGAAAAATTTCACATAATTGAATGACATAGAAGCAAAATGATTACAAGGAATTAAGGATAAAAAAATCCTCCGTACATTGTAATATATATTTCCACGCAAAGAAAACCCAATTTATTGGTATAGTATTTTTCTTTAATTTCAATAAGTATAAATTATTCCATTTGTTGAAGGTACCTGCAATATGTAGTGTAATGTGCACCCATACTCCGGTTTAAATTTGATGTTATGGCACAGAAAGAATGCCGTACCGCATTCCTAAATAAGTATATTATTCCATTTCGTGTTGAAAAACTAATGAATATCACACACTTAAAAGAAGAAATTTATTCCATGAATTGAACAACTCACAGATAAAGTTTATTGATTTTCTCTTATTATAGAGTTTGGACTTTGGGATAAAAAAAATAGAATGAATGAAATCAAATACAAAGTCCTCAACATAAGCCTGTAAGTACGAAATTTTCAAGTTTGGTAAAACTCTGAGAATGACTGCATTCATACATAAGAGCCTTAAATCTGAAGAGGTATATTAAATTTCCCCAAGCCACTTTCCATTAACGAAGATGTGGATAGAGATTCAAGCACCTCTTCCGTTTTATTAATTGGCAATATTGCATGAAAAGATTAGTAAGAAATGGTAAGAGATTAAAATTTCTAAAATTTGCAGCGTAATAATTGCATAAACGTAGAAATCCATCGTTATATATGAAGGTTTTATGAATTTACAATTTACGTGAATAATATTCCTCTCAATATTTTTAAAAGGATGATTTTAGAATAGATATGATTGTGCTGTTCGATACACACATTACAAGCCAATTGTAGAATATTAAAATCATATCAAAATTAAAAACCTAACAATATTACAATAATTAACTTTATATATATATATATATATATATATATATTTGTTTATAATAAGTAATAGTCGTTTTTGTCGTGGGTGAATAAAACACAATTATAAATGAAATTACAAAATTAATGGAAAAAAAATAAAAGCTATTTTCGTTGACACAATTTATAAACTATCTACATTTTCCAAAAAATACTACTACAATTTTTTACACAGTTTTTCAATTGTTTTTGTTTTTTTATGAACAAACTTACCACACAAAATTGTTCAACCCATTCAATCTTCTGAAAGATATTGAAATTATTTAATGATTTTGATTTTTATTGCTGAAAAATATTTTTTTAAGTACATTTTTTAAACTTTTATTTATGTATGTACAAATTTGACAAAAAAATAAAATAAAAAAAAAAATAAGATGAGAAGTAATCGAGCGAAATAAAGATTTCTTCATAAAATTTAAATAAATCTTTACTGCTGAGTAATTTAGCATCAATGATTCTAGAATTTGAAGTAATCATTAGTAAATATTAAGTATATCATATCCGAACACACATAATTTAGTATCTTTACTACATGGGTACGTGCACACCGGGACGAGGCTCGGAAGCGAGGCGAGGCTAGGCTATGACGACTTTGAATCGGAACCAGACTGGAGCTGTTACTCGAAACGCCAGCTGATGTCTAGGGACAACAAAGTAACCTTGTTTTGGGTGTCTGGACACGAAATGAAGGAAAATGAAAAAGCCGATCATCTGGTTAAAACCCCAAGCCGACAGTCCTTATACTGATCCTTAACCAATATTTGGCCAACCAAAAAGCCATTTTAGGGGTTGAAACTTCGAAAATTGGAAGACAGATGCATAGATAATGATCTCCACTGGTGCAGTGCGTCTTGTGTGAGGCAAGCGTATGAATTCTTCATCACTACGTGCAAACTACATTTGGTCTTAGCATACAATCGCTCAGGCTGTTTATTAATGTAGCCACTTGGCATGGCCACTTCCTTTTTTTATTTTTTAAGAAGATGGACAAACGCAACAGCGAACTGTCCACTGTACGAAGAGGAAGGCAAAACCGCCAAGGATAGAATATACGAGTATTATGCGCTTGTAGCTTTAAGGTTGCATATTATTGGGGAAGAATTTATTGCTAAAAATAAGGCAATAATCTAGTTCGTAAAAACTCTGGATTTAGCTTATCCACTTTAGGGAAGGACACTATGAATCAATTCTTGTTGGGGTATCTGCAGAGTCCAAGTAGTCTAGTCACCCCTACTTTTAACCTTAATAAGCGTCAGTAGAACTAACACTGTAGCTAAAACGGACGGGTGTAAGCTTTATGTCCTTCAACTTGTTTTAAAGAAAATTACTAACACAATTCTAAGCAGAGAAGAAATAGCCTTTTTTAGACTTTGAAATCTGTATTGTACGATGAATTTAAAGCAAATAAGCGACAAGTCCGTTGATGGAATGCAACACCATCATAGCACAGTAAAACTGACAATTTAAGTTAGTACTGGTGATCAGTTCTTCTGACGTGTGTTAGTCGTCGGGTTGTAAGCGAAATTGGACCTATGGCATATTATAATTTTTGGTCATTCTCAACTTTAAGTTTTTTTTTTTTTAGATTTTCTACTTCAGTAATTAACAACAAGTGTTCTGTAGAATTCAACAATCTTTATTACTCTCAGTTGAGTACGTTTGAATTTGATTCATTATGCAAATTACTTACTGAGGTATTCCTTAATATATTTTTCATAAAGTGATTTCAATATGACTTCATCTTATGAAACTTCACCAAATGCTCAGATGGGTTGATTTTTGATTTTATAACTTGTTTTGAAATTGTAATGTAAATTTGAGAGTGATTGGTTGATTTTTTTCTTTTTTAAAGCAACGTTAATGGCACGGAGGATTTATATTTCGAAATATGTGCGATTAATATTAACGAGACACATCACTGACATTTAAGGTTTATGCAGACGACGCAAGAAATTGAATATTACCCTTAATATAAAATATTATCGAAATTTGAACTCAAAAACCTTTAACAACGCCGAAGTTAAAATGTAAATGAAACTGATATTTGCTCACCTAAGTCGTTTACATCAAAGGAGTCGATAGATAATGCTCTCTAAATAAGCAGACTGTATAAAAAAAGAATTCTACGAGTTGAGATGGTTGAGTGAATTAGCCATTCAGTCAAAGCTAAGGTTTCGATGGAATGATTGGACTTATATTAGTTAACTTTTTCTTCGAGGTCCTAAATTGAACTAGATTTTGTTATTAGGAAAAACTAGTAAATAAAAATAAAAAATGAATACTAAAATATTTTGATTTGAAGAATATTAGGCTTGGATTCGCCAGGTTAACTGCAAAAGTTAACTTTGATATGTTACGACCATTGAAGTCCCTTTCTTACGATATAATCGTAAAAATTACTGAACTAAATACATTAATAGGTTCATATATATGGGTTTAGACATTATGAATTAAAATTTGATGAATACCTAACTATAAACCCTGACTTCCAGGTTAGTGAAAAGTGTAATATATTATATTGATGACATTGCCACAGATACTAGATTCTAGTAATGAATATAAAAATTCAGGAAATGTTGACAAAGTCATATTAAGCATTATGTAGGTACGTATGATGCATAAATAAACCTGATATTATGTGTAAAAATTTCTTGAGCATGAAACTATAAATTGAAGTAGTCATTAAGACGAGAAAGTGAAGTGAATTTTAAAACTGTTAGATATTAGCAAAATTATTCACAACAGGTGTCAAAATGTTCCTAAATGCAATAGCCAGATTTTGGCTTGGGTAAATGACAGTCCCTAGCGTTCGAAAAACCATAGTATCCGGTTTTGTATCCGGATGCAGGTGGTACCGACTTGAGAATGCTATCCACCATAGCTAACTAACACAAACGCATTACAATTGACATTTTTTTTCCCTTATTTTTAAATTAAAGAAAAGAAAAGCAATATTATTGTAATAATGGCAAATGTAACCATTTTAATGAATGAGCGTGGTGAGTCTTTTATTGATTTAATAGACGAAGTAAGAAAGAAGTGGGTGGTCTTTTCTAAGAGAAAAGCTTGGGAAAGAGCTAAGAAAGCGAGATATTGCTTCTGGAAGCGTTGTCGATTTTTCTTCAGATTCTTCTCATATTTTTATATAGTGTCCATAAAAGTCGCAAATCTTCAGTTAAATCAACTTCCATTAGTTAATTTTTTTGCTTTTACCACTTTTTAAATTGAAAACATTAAATGTCAAGATAATAACCCTTACGGAATATTAAGTACATTTAGGGCAAAAATTTCAATTATTCTTAAGTAAACTTCAGTCTCGTTCAAATTCGTGAAGTTTTTTACGTCCATTTTGGTTCAGTCTTATGCTTCACTTTTTACAGATGAGAGGCATTCGGAGGGAGGAAAAATTTCATAAAGCCATGTTTCGAACGGGAGCACGGGCAGCATACCAACACATCGATAAAGAAATAGTTTCGGCCATTTTATAATTGTGAAATTTCTGATCAGACGGCTGTGCACTTCTTTATCTGCGATTTGAGGTGATAATGCAATAATTGCGGTGAATTTGTGATACAGTTATTGTTTATATCAAAACCTGTAACTTGTTTATATACGCACACAATAAAACTCGGTAATCATATAAGGAACTACTGCGAAGCAAGATTATTGTTTGATATGTCTAGGCACAGGTTGAACCTATGACTGGCTGCGGCTGTGACTGTAGCTTACTTCATGACTGCGCTTCAGCAAAGAGCAGCAGGCTCACGAAACACATTTTTCTATGATCTGTCATGTTTCTGTATTCCTAGTGTAATATAGCAATTTCTGTTTTTTTTTATACTACAAAAGTACGAAAAGTTGCTTAGAACAATTTAGTAAAGAATCATTTGACTATCTATATAATAAATTGATTCAACTTATTCGATGTCAGTCAAGAAACGTTAGATTAGGTCTGTCTATTAACTCGAAAGTTTTTACTCGGTGTAAAAAATTTTACGCATTTTTACACACAAATCGTCTGTTAACTTCTGAGCTCGTAAAATTCGAGTAAATTTATATGTTTCCCCTCTTGCACAAGAAAGCACATTTTTACGCATGATCAAGAGGATATGTAACTTCGATATGCAATCAGCTGACTGTCAAAATTCTTAAATTTGAGATTAAGCCGCTTGTTGTGTTATCGAATGAATGTAAAAATAATAATCTAAGGAGCTGATTTAAAAAAAAAATATATTAAAGAGGGTGAGTTTTTTAAAACGTATTTCAAATTATTTAATTGTTTTCTGTTTTAGACAGAAAATGTAGCAGGCAAATTTTTGACACATGGCAAGATAAATAAAATTTACTCGAGAAGTGTCTGGTAATTTTTCTTGAGTTATCCCCTCTTCCGCATAAAAGTTTTTACTTGGGTGCGTTCACCGACAGAAAAATAGTGACATAGTGTCACTATTGAGTCGCTACACAACGCTATCGTACGTTCACTGTACACAGCTAATGACAGATAGCCACTTCCTTTTACTTTCTCACGCGTTCACTGAGACGGCAAAGAGTAAAAGGTAGTGCGCATTATTTCACTACCCGTATTTAGGATAGTAAAGTTGTGCGATATTAAATTTGTGTTCTCAAAGTGACATTGATATGGAAATAGAAGCAGAAAATATATCAATTTTGGTTGATGAGAACAATATGGGCCAAAAAGGCTTTTTATTATAAATTAGTTTCAATGCATTACTTTATTTCCTTGAAATGTCGAAAAAAGTTCATCTCACAACGATAACGCTATTTGCAATTTGACGTTCATGTTCACTTTTAATTTACTTATTTTTGGCAAACGTTAAAAATATTTGATTTGTCTTTTGCGTTCACTGCAATTTGGTTACACAAGAGTCACCACTGTAGTGACTAACTAACTCCCGCATTGTATGTCAACAAATATAATTTTTGACAGTTGTGTCCACTGCCATAAGTCCAACCAACTTAAGTCTTTCAAAAAAGTTAGAGTAGAAAATCTTGCTCTAGATCACTCCAGTTCAGTTTAGAGCAGATTCATGAAACACAGTTCCGTTCGTAATTAGAGTAGGTGCTTTAGAACAGTACTCTATGTAGACTCACAAAACATGAATTCTTCTCTTTTCTGCTCTTTTCTAATCTTTAGGGTAACCTAAACCAGCTCATTAAACTAAGAAACTTTGACTTCAATCACGGACGTCACTTCCGTTTAGTTTCATACTCAAGATGAAAGCCATTGAATGAAAAATTTAATGTTTTCATTCCTCAAATGCTTACCGACATTATTATAACTGATCATTTTTGTATGGAAAATTCAGTAATACGTAATATAGATGATTACTATATGGTCATCTTCTAGAATTCCTGTGCTCTCTTAATAATTAAGACATTATTTTGTTTATTTTTCCACGAATTATAATAAAATGTTATTAGCTGCGTTATTTTTGCCTGATCCGAAACAGAGGATATTCCCGGTTGACGTGGACAAATGTACATGGATTAAAAATCAGCACATTGTCATGCTTTTGCAAAATAAAAACTTCAAAATTTGAACTATATATTTTTTAGATCTATTTTGACATTTGGTGAAAATTGAAATCATGACAATTTGGTAATTTACCGCCATATGAAAAATCATGGCTACGACGTTTTATAGGATCAAATCACTGCCATACATATGTATATATCAATGGACTGCTCGTTGAACCAAAAATGCATGAAAGCAAATGGCACCACTTTTGTTTTCCGTGAGAGCACTATTTCCCACTAAACTGTTGTAACGATTGGGAACGAGAAATTGCTTTAAAGTTCAGCGGTATTTTCAGAGCTGGCAACTTGGTTATCAAAACTTTCCTACCAAAACAGGCTTGTAAAAAATACTTTCTCCCAGCAAACATTTGGATAAAAAAACTTCAGGACGATATGTAGATGATATTGCCGAAGTATATTCCACGCGAAATTAAACCAAATACGGTGAAATGATTTGTTCCTTGTCTTGAGTAGACGAAAAAAAGATGAAATTACAAACATTTTCGTTGTCTGATGTTGAATGTGGAGATAAGAGGACAATAGTTTCTCTTATTTATCATCTCTAGTATACACGAATCTATCATTTGGAATAACGCCTCGTTAGACTCCATAACAGTGATTAATTTTCGAGTTTACTAGTGATTTTAATTCCACCGATTCATATTAAAAAATATATATACATATACCTACTTTAAAGAAACCTTTTCTTTATTCCCTTACTACCTACAAATACCAATGGATTTATTTGGACGATTCTTGAACGATTTGCTTTGACGATAAGAAAGCAAATCATCTTGAAGAAACGAATGCGTTTCTTATACACGATATGAAAATAACTCGCCTGTCAATGCTACCAACTGTCGTAAACTGGCGCTATATTTAAATTATTTTCGTATTTACTTATATGCATGTCAGTGGGATTTACCGAATTTACCACAAAAGTATTTGGGACTATTTTTATTATTAAATTTTAATTATGAGTCGAAGGAAGTGTTTTTTCAAGGCTGTTTTGGTGGGAAATACCGCTGAACGTCAAGCAATTTCTCGTTCCTAATCGTTACAATTCAGTGGGAAAGTATGCTTTCACAGAAAGAGACAGGAATATGAAAGTGGTGCCATTTGCTTTTATACATTTTTGGTTCAACGAGCAGTATATTTATATACATGTCAGTGGTGCTACATAAGGCCTGAAACACAATTGGAGCTTTTCAGCCAGCTTTATCGCCAGTTTTCTGCTAAAGCTGACTGAAAAAGCCGAATTGAACACAACTGGCGTTTTTGACATTTGCAAGCAACTTTAACTTTTTTATGTTGAGAACTTTTATTAAGGAACAACAGTTAATGCATCCGATTTACCAAAATTACGATAAATTCATGCTTTTTTGGATAGTTTCGAGATGTACATATCAATTATACATATGTAAAAATAATACTGAGGTTTTTTTTATGTCTCACAGGAACTACTTATATTTTACTCACTATATAAGTTTTCTTCCATTTTAATTTGTCTGGTAGCTGTTTACTTCTTAAAGTGTGTTTCAGGCCTGAAACGCGAGATCTCTTAGTCCATTTATATATGTCAGTGGATCAGATCAATTTGAAATATCCAATGAATTAGTTCAGTAAAAAAAAAACGCAGCTATTGTTTGATTTCTACGCTCTTATTAGTTAAATTAGTAAAATTTATTTTGTGAGAACAAATTAATAATATTAATAAAATGTTATTGTTTTAATTTAATAAAAGTGTAAATTAAATAAAGACCGACTGTTTGTATATAAATATTATAAAAATTAAAACCTAAAATAAATCCAATCATCCACAAACTGTGTGTATGAATCATAAAACGAAATACGTGTGTAAGTATTTGTGACAGCAAGTAAAATTCGAGATTAGAATTATATTATTAAATATTACATAAACTCCACAATCTTTATCATTATGTTACACAATACAAATGACAACAACACTGTAATTATTAAGTATCGAATTTATCACAAATGCCAAAACTGACCTATTCACCATAAAAACTCAAGATTGAGCATATTGCATTAACAAATGTACTTTTTTCTTTTTCTTTTTTCTTTAACACCAGTATATAGGTAGCTAAATAAACTTTATTAAGTTAATAACAGTATTATGTATAACAAACAATAATATTATATATGTATATTTTCACATATGTATGTATATACATACGTATTATAGATAATTATCTATTTTAACATGAAACAATCAATTATTGCTGATATAATAAGTTGTTGTCTCAAACTATATTAATTAACTTTTTCTGCAAGTTTTTCGTTTAATTTATATAGTCGTTAACATTTCGGGAAATTTAGAATTTTCGGACGAGTATTGTTGTTTCAATATTATCTTCATCATTTATTTTGTTTAATTTTTTGTTAAATATTAGTTTAAAGTAATAAAAATAAAATAAAGAAAAATTAAAATAAATAAGATTTAATGAGAAAATAACGAAAAGTGTAGTCGAATAGGAAATGCGTTGTAAATGCTTTTTTTTTTGTATAAGTATCAGATATACATACTTATAGGTATATGTAGGTAGATAATATTATTCTTTATCCTGTTTTAACTGAGTCTATTATATACTTTTGTTTTGGGTTTGTTTTTTCTTTTCTTCTTTTAAATAAGTTTATTATATTTTATTTCTAGTTTTCTTTCTTCTCTAATTCCCTTCATTATTTGTGTGTGTATATTTTCTATGTTTCATTATAATTTTCTAATCATATACTTTTAAAATTTGTTAGTCGGTATTAACTTTCGTCTTTCTCTTAGGCTGTTTGAAAGAAAGAGAAATAAAATAATTGTAATATTTTTGTAGCTTTCTGTGGTAATTAATAAAAATATTATTTTCTACATTACTTATAGTAAGAGAAATACAAATAAAAAAAATGTTTTTAATAGTTAACAAGAATTGCTTAGGATTTCCGTCTTTTTTTTCAGGAAAATTAATTTTTATTTATTTAAACATATCAATATATTACAATAAATAATAAAAAAAAAATCAAAATATAGAAAGGTTAGGGTAAAGATAGGTATATTGTTTCCCCCTAAAGTGGTTAGACTAAATCTACTCTCTTCACGAGCTCGATTATTGCCTTATCTACAAATATTATTTGGAGCTACAAGCACGGAATATTCGCATAACGTAGGCATAGAGGTTTCCCCGTCCTCTTCGCATAGTCAACACAGTTCACTGTTGAATTCGCATATATTCTTAAAAAAATAATAAAATAGGCAATGCCCGGTAACTGCATTAATGAACAGCCTAAGCGATTGTCTGGCTAAGACCAGTAACTCGCGCATATAGAGAGGAGAGCTAGTGTAGAATTCCTTCGCTTGCTTCATACCAGGCGCGCTATGAGGAGATCCAGTTGTCTGTCTTCCCATTTTTTTCTAGTTCCCCCCTAAAGTGGCTTTTTAGTAGTCTAAATGTTAGGTAGGAATCAATATATGGACTGTCGGCTCCGGTTTTAGCAAGATCGTTCGCTTTTTCACTTCCGTCCACACCGTGTCCAAAAATCCAAGATTCTTGCGACTGTTAAGTTATGTTAGACATAATCCGGTTGCGGGAACTGGAGCTCTGTGTTTAATATCTGGCTTCTCTCGACAATAGTCACCTGGTAGTCTCTTTCGAAAGAAAATATTTTAACCATAACATCAGATTAGGATTTTTAATGCGGATCTGCTAGAAGATGTTAGGCTATCACACTTCAGAAGAAATATAGTTATGTGACCTTTTCTTTCGAAGCATACTAGCCGTTGCTTCCCTCTAGATAAGTAAAGTGGCTGTGTGGCCAAGGATGGCTTAAAGCTCAAATTACAATTACGACTGATCAGTCGACTGCGACCTTGCCTATATGATAAATGCATGTGCAACTTCGACTTCAGCTGCGACTGTGACTGAAACTGAACTTTGCTCAAAGTGCAAAGTTGGTGTCGGCTGCGGCCAACTTGAGTTCAATTTTGTCCGTACATTAGTCTTATATAACTTTTTATACTAAGTACATCTGAGTGTAATCAGTTATTAAAAATAAGAAATTGTGCACTTTATTTTCGGCTGGCTGTGATTTTAAAAATAATAAAAATAAAACGAAAATGGGAAAAAGATTGGTTGTTAAAAAGACAAGAATTTTCTAATAAGAAACTTAAAAGAAAGTTCTGTTAGTGACTATAGTAACTACGGCTGTTGATTTTCGAATTCTATTCGAAGCTCCGAAGCTTTGAAGAAATATTCGAGGAACGAAGCTTCGACCTTCGAATGTAAGAAATTCGAAGCTTCGAAGCTACCATGTGACTGTGATTCAAAATTTGCAATGCTAATTTGATCCACTTCCCGTTGAGTCATTGAACTAAGATTTGATACGCTTTTTGATCTTGCATAACAATATACCTTAACACTTTTATATAATATAAAATCAATTTGTCATTATGGCCCGATTTGACTCAAAATCAATATCATATGATTGGCGGAGTCGCGGATTACGAACATTTGGTCAAAACTTAGAATTTAAAGATGACGGCGCCAATATCAGTTTTGCTTAAGCATTCGAACTCAGAGGACGTGAAATCGTCTATGGCTTGAAAGTTGAACCCTTCGAATCAGGAACGTTTTACCAATGAAGTACGAAAGTATTATAAAGAATTCGAACGAATTCAAATGTACGAAGTTTGGCACAATGCGGGATATCGAAGTTATTTTTTCGGCGATATATCAACCTTTGGAGCAATCCAGGGGCACGTTGAACAGAATTAATAAATATTAAAAACAAACAAAATGTTTCCAAATTTACAATGGTTTAATGGATAAATTTATTGGAAAATTAATTTAATTGGACTTTAAAATTTAATAATGTGTATTTGGCATTTCATAACTCAATCCAAAAGTATCATTTACATTCTTATTACATGAAGGAGATTTCTCGTCTAACAGACTGAAATTTATTGAAAATAATTTCAATAAATTTACAAAATGCATTCTTATTATAGCCTGATGAAATCTGTGGGGTACTATGTGTTTGATTCAAAATTTGTTATCCGGGTGTAGGGCTTCTTCCAGCTTGCGAATAACCCTTCGGCCACTGGTTCGTAACTATGAAGAGAATCAAAGAATATAATCAAAGATATAGATTTTTAGGCGAATCTGACCATAAGTGAAGTTTATGTTTTTTAGCTGAACACAAGGAACGAAGAGTGTGAAATTAGCGTGTTAAAAGTTTTGAACCACGTTGCGTTTCAAGTCATACATATAATAAAATATATTTATATATTCTTATCATAATCAAAAGACTTATAATACGTCTATTCCCCGAAAAATTGAAATACTGTTTAAACTATTCAAAAATTATTTCAAATCATCCCGAATATTATAATTTTAACTTAACATTGCAAGTACATGATACACAATTTAAGTTGTAATTGGAGTTGGTTAAATCATATATGAGCCATAGTTTCGTAAGTCATTTCATTGTCATTTTCAACAAAAGATGTCCATACTTTTCTATGCGCCGAGGTGAGAAAATCAATTTAATCTAAAATATCCAATTTTGACTTACGCTACTCTGATTCTTACCGGCTCATATGTATGTATATTCAAACAGGGTCACTCTGCAGAAGAATGATTTATGATTATCTTGCGGTATTTAGGCACTCCGAGAAGTTATGAGAATTGAAAGGAAAATAAAATCGGAGCAACGGTTGTACTACAAACACATACATCATACAACGGTCGCATAACAACAGCGGTCTGCCGACGGTATGCCAACATGAATTGGTATAACAGTTGGATCAACAGTTTTATCGTGTGTGGACCGCTTTATTCCCAGCTCTTCTTCTTTTTAAATGGCGAAAAGTACGGCTATTCGCCAACTTATAACGTGAATAGGCAACACCTGGCCAGCCTTAGATTGAAATGTACTGCCGGCCAATTGAATGAACTGGCTCTTCCTCGAAGGCAGACACGATAATTGGGAGAGCCGCGTAATATGAAATGTTTCATGTTGAGTGGTGATGGTCTATTTCCAACTCTGGTCACGGCTACAAATTCGGACGGCGCCATAAGGTACAGCATCATGGTATTACCATAAAGCCTGAATTAGATTGGCACGACAGCGGCAGCAACAACAACAGCAAATCGTTTTCATTGGTTGAGAGCGATCAGCTGATTGAATGACAGCAGCAAAAACGTCGTGCTGTCGAGTCATCTCAAATTCTAAATTTGCTGTTGCTGTCTTCATAGGCAGCGATTGCTGTCATCCCAAGCTGTCAAGTTAATTTTTCATGTAGGGAAAATGGAGGAAAAACTTATATCCTTAGTAAAAAACAAATAATTTTTATATGAAAAATCAAGAAGTTCTTACAAAAAATTTCCAATGAATTAAAAAAAAGTGGTAATGTTGCTGAGAAATGTCATAATATTCTGCTCGCTGACTTGTGCCGCTGTAATGCAATCTGATACACTCGACAGCAAAACTGTCTTTTGCGTTGCTGCTGCTGCCGTTGTTGCTGTCGCTGTCGAGCAATCTGAATCAGGCTTAAGCGTGAATTACAATTACGACTGATCTGTCGACAGCGACTTGATTTTAAGTCAAAGTCGACGCTGTGGTGGAGTTTGTAATTAAATTAAAGCTTGAACTGCTTGAACAAACCAGCAGTCCCGACTTCTGTGATAGAACTGAAGTTGACCACAGGCGACACCAACTTTGCACTTTGAGCAAAGTATAGTTTCAGTCGTTGTCGCAGTCGAAGTTGAAGTTGCAATTGTATCTTGTGACATGTATTTACCATTTGAGCAAAGTCGAAGCCGAAGTCGCAGTCGTAATTTTAATTCACGCCTTAAGGTCAACATTTAATTTGTCGTTGTAAATGTTGTGCCGGCAAAATAAGCCATGAGCTGCGCATATATGTATGTATTTTGCATAACTTGTACTACTTGTTTCATTGAGGCATATAAAAGACAATCAATGCCATTTATAGTACCCATGATATGAATGGAACAAAGCGACCATGAGGGTAATTGAAAGGGTTTGGAACACGTGCAGACACTAGCAACACGTAAACTAAGACCACATGATGTATCATTCAGTTCCTCAAGTATCAATAAGCTCTGAAAATGAAAAAAAGTGTAAATTCCGAAGCAGACTGACTTCAGCTGAGACCACCGACATCGAATTTACGGCGCGGGCTACATATAATGCTGCAGCACACTAAACGACTTTGGAAGATATTTAAATTTATCAAAGTTTCAAACGTAAATTCTCACATCACGACTGAAACAATGGGATTTGGCGGAAAAGGAGAGAAGAGTTTGAATTTATCGCATAAGTCATGGGGATTTCGTGAATTTCCACAGCATGTGCGATGATTTGATATATTGCAACGACATTTCTCGACTTTTCGAATCATTGATTCCTCAAAAATGAGCTTAAAAGCTATATTACTGAATAATGGACTTTTCATAAGTGGTTACAGTGGTTACGATACAGGGTATTATTGTGTTTGCTTTATACATAAAAGTGCATAGTTAATTTGTGAAATGGACATGGACTTAAATATACATTTATATTCAAATTCGATCAGTGGCGAGGCTCCAAAGGGTTTAAGGTGTTTAATAAACATCCAGCCTGTAAACATATGTATATTTCTCCAGTTAAAAATAAATAAAAATAATAAAAATTCATTCTGTCTAAATTAGCCCCAGCACTCATGCCTTTACATTGCTTATGACGGTTGTTCAGTTTCATAACTGAACGCCAAATGCAAGGAATAGAAATATTCATTCTGACTAAATTCGTAAGCTCCCAGCTCTCATGCCTTTGCATTGCTTGTTGCCGCCGATTACGGTATACAGACTAACTAAGGTATTAAGCCTGAAACACAATGTGATGCAGTGCTGGAGCAGTGTGCTGCACTGTAAAGCACATTGAAAGCAGTGCAGTGCTTTGACAATCATTTTTTGAAGATTCCATATATAAATTTTTTGTATTGTGGATTTATTATTTTGAGAAAAAATCTACCCATTTGTCTTCTAATGTCATTTTAAAATTGAATACTTTGTCTATTGTCTAACAAATGTCAACAGTGTTTTAGAAATTAGCCTAAACGATACAGTGCAGTGCGGTGTATGTGAATTGCTACATGGTATTACATGAGCTCTAAATTTCAATGCAGTGCAATTCACTGCGCTTCATAGTATTGTATTTCAGGCTTTACTGTCCCGCACCATAGGTTCAGGGTTTTGTGTTTGTGAGACGTCATGCAAATTGAATCACTATAGGGTCATTCCATAGAAAATCGACAATTATATTGTAAATTTGTGCATCGACCATATCCAATTTTGATGATATTTCCCAAGTACGTTGATTATATTGTTAGTAGTATTTTGCTGAAATATTTTCTGTTGTCAATTTTTAACGAAGATACTTTATTTTGAAATTTGAAAAAAGTGACAAATTTTGCTTGATAGGTATAATTTCAAAAACTTATATCTCAGAATGTACACATTGCAAGCCCATGAAAGAAACGCTATTTATTTAAGGAAGCTTTGAAGTTTTCAAAAAAAAATCAGTTAAGGTCTTTTTCTGAAAATTTGTTTTCAAGGATAATGGATACGTCCGTTATCCTTGAATATCTCAAAAAGCTCAGTCTCGATTTTTTTTTTTTTTATTTTAATCCCATTAGGCTTTGAGAAAGCTGTAGAAACGAGAAAATGGAACTTCTTCAAGTTTGGCTGGAGTTATTTTTTAAATATATATAGTTCAAAAAACTTTGAACGAAAATTTATGACGTGTGCTGAGTTGTCAGATTATATGCAGTGTTTTTGAAAAATAAGAAGGATAGATTCTTTGAAGTGTCCTGATCATATCTTCTCCCTCAAATTTACGTTTGAACATTTTTGTTTTTCGATGAAATCGAATGAATATCCCTGCAGAATCGGACTACGGCCGCACCACTAACATGTATATAAATAGACTGCTCGTTGAGCCTAAAATGAATCAAAGAAAATGGCACCACTTTCATATTTCTGTCTCTTTCTGTGAGAGCATACTTTTCCACTGAATTGTAACGATTAGGAACGAGAGATTGCTTAAGGTCTGCTACACAATTGGAGCTTATCAGCAAGTTTAAGATTTGTTGCCAATGTAAATCAGTTCCTCTACACTAATTTACATTGTCAACAAATCTTAAACTTGCTGATAAGCTCCAATTGTGTTTCAGACCTTAACCCTTTTATCAATATCCGTGTACTCAGGTACCCTTTAGAGCTTTACTTTTTTTGGTAGCTTCAAGCCGGCCTCATTAAAAGTTGGTGCCATATGAAATAGGATCTCAGCAAGCAAGATGATACGCGGATGGTTCGCCCTTCATATTCCGGCGAAGCGGAAGATTATCATTTTCTATATTGCGGAAGTCACCCCCTTCGGAAATGGATGTGTCCCGAATGCAATACTTCTAGGGAATAAGAGGAGGAATTGCTTGCGTATCATCTAGGGAACACGAAAGCAATACCTGCAGAAGATATCGTTGAGGAATCACGTTGAAGTATCATTGAGCATTGCCTGGTAGAGAGGAAAGTGATATCGCCCCCTTCGGAAATGTATGTGTCCCGAATGCAATACTTCTAGGGAATAAGAGGAGGAATTGCTTGCGTATCATCTAGGGAACACGAAAGCAATACCTGCAGAAGATATCGTTGAGGAATCACGTTGAAGTATCATTGAGCATTGCCTGGTAGAGAGGAAAGTGATATCGCCAAAATGTCGCGATAATATCGCCATGGTAATAGAAGGAATTAAATTACTTTTAAATACAACTTTATAAATGAGAGGAGTAAAGTATTATATATGTAGAAAACTTTACTATAATTTACTCCGAACGCTTATTATTAAACCAGAATGAACAGACCTAACTTTTCAGGTAATGATCATCTTCATTAAAAATTAACATAAACCGGTTTTCGCCCTTGGTTATCGTCCTCTTTTCGTCTGGAGGAAAAACACATAATTCCTTTTGCTGAAATTGGAAGTAACCGAACTCATATCATCTAATTATTGCTTAAGCACCTTAAAAGAAATTTTCATACATTTTTATTGCTCAAATATTCCGAAGATGATAACTGGTACATATCCTCCAATTATCGCGCTGATGATTTTTCATCTCAATGTTTGCTGGGAATAGATTACACTTTAAGGCACGACAACGCGATAAATTGAACAGCTTAATTGTCGACCCGCATTTTGATACAGATTACAATAAGGGTAGAAATAGTACTTTTATATTGGTACTACATATTTTAATGTGAAGTTGCCTATTACGAATATCATTTAATTTTGTAACAAAAAGTGAGGTTCTTATACCAAAAATATTATTGTTCACAAATGTGAGGCTTATCGAGATATGGATAATGTGTACAGGTAAGATATCGCTTTTGGGTTGCTGCGTCAACGGAATAAGTAATCATGGGCTATGATCAGAGTTATATAAAACTTTAAATAAACAATGGGAGTTAACATACGTTCACGTCTTATTGAATTCATCGTTGGACAACCTATTTACCCTGGCTTTGCTCTAGAGCTGATCCGCACCCAGTTCTACCACGTTACAATATTTTCCACCATTTTTACTAGCCAACAGTAGATGGCGGACAAATTCACAAAGAATTTTGTTTTGTTTACAAATTTGAGTAAGTTTCTTTCCAATTTTTTACTACATATGTATTCTTGTAAAAACCTTATTCAGATGAGTCAGTATGAGGTGTGCTGTGAATGATTACATCAGTCAACTTGCTGCCTTTCAGTTGGTGGAACAGATATATCGACAAATTATGTAAATTAACAACTATATACTGCAATACTTGGAACTGGAATGATCATGTGACTCTTAATATCAAACAAAATTACGTGCTGCTTTAAGAGCTACCTATGGTGCCTGTAAATTTTAAGGCAGAGACAGCACACTGACGCATCTAAACAGGCTCAAAGGTATGTAATGTAATTAGAAATTTATGGGGCACTTCCTCTAAAATATATAAAAGAAACGATATTAAAAGTTTAGAAAAAATAGGAAAAACAATTTCCCAATTGAGCTTGTGTACGTAAATTGACCAGGCAAGACAACAAAATTAATTGTTTTCTGCTTAAAAACGTATTGAAAAGGAGGCTTACATGTAAGCTAAACTGGCTCGTGGAAGTCCCGCATTAAATATTTCGACGTAGTGGATATATGAGGAAAGATATATGTATGCTATGAATTAAAGAGAGTTATAGGTTTATTCTGTATATATAAAAATATGTTAAGATAGGCGTCTTTATCTATAGTAAAAGATGTAGGCAATTTTAATTTCTATACATTTAACTTAACTTTAATTTTGTTTGTACATAGAATTTAATTAAGTCTTTACAAAATTGAATCAGTTTTCAATTTTTACAGTACCAAAAATCTTGTATGTATTATAATAATTCTTAAGCAATTCTCGTTTGTTTTACTTCGCAAAAAGTATAAAATACGAAATGAAACAAATTTTAAAAGTAACGAACTATATTACTTAATTCAATAATAAATATACAAAATCCACTACTACAACATAAAAATATCTCTATGCTATTAAGAAGAAGTGGAAAGAGTAAAAAAAAAAACTGAAGAAATAAAAATCAAAACAAAATGAAGAAATCACAAAATTTAACAACATAATTACAAGCAAGAACAACTTTGTCACGTGCTATAGAGATTATAAAATTTACAAAGAGAGGAGAGTGCAGTAGAGATAAAGCTTATTATTTGGAAAATCTACATAGCGCTGTTGTCGGTGTGATTCATTTCTACACAATGTTATTATGTATCTCTGGCAAACATGCAATGTCCACACAATTTTTCAATTAACTTTAAATTTGCTTTCGTCGTATAGGAGGCGGGAGGGAGTTAACGCTAATTAAGGAAACTCTAGGAATATTATGTTTATGTGTGCAATTTTCAATTCTCCCATTAATTTCTCATTTTGGGATATAATTAGTTTTGTTACCATTAGAGTTTCTAACCGATTAATAGGAGTGTGACTAAGTAGTGCCTTAAATATAATAAAAATGAAATGAAATTTATGTAAAAAGAAAAAGTAAACTGACAAGGTTTTAGATTAAATTGCTATTTATATTATTTTAATTTAATTCGAAACTATTTTAATGTATTTAAATAAAACGAACTAAGAAGAACTTGTAAAACTTTGAATAAACCATTTGGAATTATAATTACTTTCAGCTCCTAATTAATTTTCTTCCCACAAATACAATACAAAATTAAGAACATGACTCTTAAAGCGCCTTCTACAATCGAAAAAAAAATGTTCTGCTCATTACATGGGTGATCTAGATCGATTGAGGATAAAAAATAACATCTATAGAGAGAAAGAGCTCGAGAGGGAGGTAGATAGATAGAGAGACATAGTTTTACCATATAAATTCCTAGGAATTATTTTCCACCATAATGTTTATATTTGACTATAGATAGATAGATAGATAAATGGACCACGAATTCCTGGATATACTTGTACACTTTATTAGTAAGGCCTATTCTTACATATGACACTAATAAAACCACACTGTCAGTGGCGTAACTAGCCTTTGCGGACCCCAATGCAAAGAAAAAAGGAAGCTCCCCCCCCACTTCCGCCTTTTTGCCTATGAAAATGAACTTGAACCGCCGAGCGTAGGACGAGAAGTCGGCAGACCTGAAAGCTGGGTGAGTGTTATTATAAAATTATTTAAAACTGAAATTACAATGAATTTTGTAAAAATTCTTTGTGCATATAAATAACTTGTATAATAGAATTGGAAAAAACCTACATTTAATAAAAATAAAAATGAGTTGATTAGATTCTATAAAAAAACCATATATCAAAAATGCAGAAATAAACTGATTTAATCTGATCAGACGGTCGATGAAATATATGTACATAGTTTATTCTAAAAACAAAGCAGCGCGAGCCCTGCCGCACTCTTATACATATACTCCCCCTCTCGGAGTAAAAAAAAACGACTGTAGAGGACCATTCATAATTTTTTTGAACATAGGAAGGATCATATTCCACGTAAAAAAGTTTCGAAATAAAAGAATTGCTTGGGGCTCGTTGGGGCCCCCTTGAATCAGGGGACTGCATTGGCATAGCTATGCCACTGAACGTACAGGTATAGACCGTGGCGATCTTTGGAACTTAAGTGCTGGATCTCAGGTAACGAGTCAGACGATGCCCTTACTATGGATTCAATGAAGGATAGGTACCTCTTAAGCGAATATATCGGTGAGAACGCTTCTGGAATAAGTTTTAAAAGAGAAATTAACTTGATGGCGTTTTAGTTAGTGAATCATAGATGGGCAGCTCTAAATCTTGTTGAAGGGAAATCGACATGGCATATGAAATATCACTGCGGTTAACACCAGATATTGTTTATTTTTGGCAAGCATGATTGACATTCTTAAGTTCATGGACGATCAAGAAATCGATAGCATACACCATTTGCTGTGCGTATTCTCTAGTTTCGCTAGAAGAGGGACTAAGTACACTTTTCATCTGCGAACTAGGGGACCTCACGCACTTAGGAATTATCAAACTTGTTATATTCAAAGACCTGTATGCTATGTGTAAACGCCATTGCAATCGATTCTCGAAAGATTGCAACTTGTGCAGAAAAACTACGAGCTGCTCATCGTCTCAGATCAATTATATTTTTTTCTAGTTTTCGTATAATATTTAAAATACTTAAATTTGGGCATATGCCGGTTTGAAGCCAACCTGTGAAAATTGCGAACCGCAACTTCCACATGAATCGCTTGCTTATTATAACCACAATCAATAAAAGAAGACATGAGGAGAATGTTGAATACATAGGGCTTTGGGAATCTACTCAACAGTTTTTCAATCGAAAGTCCGTACCATGAAAAGTGTATATCTACAAAAATGTAACATTTACATACATTTTTTTAGCCAAGCCGCTAACAACTAAAGGCATCGAAATCAAAGCTGATATGAGACTATAGGAATGAGCTGGACCCACTGACAGAGGCAATTAAAGTACCTTTATCGTGAATTACGGGAAATTAGGGACATGAATGTAACGAGACTGCTGGCCAGCTTACAAAAAAAGGAACAGAATCTTATTTTACCAAACCAGAAATGTTCTGAGATAAGTGAATACCAAAATCCAGTCATATCGGATATTCAAAAGAGATACTTCGAAGGCACCCTTTAAAAAATATAATAAACATAAATCTAGTTAAATGACCGATAGAGACTACACAAAGCAGAAATTTGGAGGATATCGAACCGAAACTGAATGAAAATAAATATACCGAAAGTATGAAAAATTTAGCGCGTAATCGATCTTCTTGTTCGGCACGGATACATTTTGTTGTCATGTGCAATGAAATATTTCTACGTTCACTGCCAGGTATTCGAGCGAAACTGCTTCTTCATCCTAGCAACGAAATGACGTTTTTGTGTTTCGATATGTGTTTTTATGTCAATTTTCTGATTAGTACTAGTACTCATCTAGTTTAAGTGAATGGTTGATTTGGTCAATGTTAAGACAAGGCTGATAAAATTAATCATTTGACTACATGTAATCGGCCCCAACTTAACTTAACTTAACTTGAAAGCAATAATTGCGTCTTTGTAATTGGATAGATAAATAACGTCCCAGGCCACCCCAGAGAAGAAAAAAATAGATAAACACCGGCAAATACGTTGTCAACACATAAACAGGAGAATATGGTGGCCAAAAGGATTTTCTAGTTTAACAGAAAAGTCACTGCTGGTGGAAGAAGCAACTACGTTACGCAGGACCTATATAGCGGATTGAATCTTGCATAAATCTGCAACATACTACTGATAAAAAAAAAGTGAGCAGGGGAAAATATTTTAAAAATCGTTTAATTACGGTAACAAATGGCATTAAGTTTTAATATAAAGAAATCGGTCACTTAAAATTTTGAATTAAAAGAACATATATAATCTTAATTTTATATTTCCTCCTTTATTTTTTATTATGTCCTTCAGTTTTCTTGGAAAAGACAATATTAGATTTTCAATTAAACTTGATGGAATTTTGTTCCAAGCCTTTTCAACAGCCGCACAAAATTCGTGGATATTGTCGACATGAATTTTGTGAATTTTACTATTGATAGAGTTCTTCTTCTTCTATTGGTTTTCGATCCGGAACTGTCTGCTCGACTTGCGAACTGGAGTTCCTTTACGATGGCTTGACCCTATGGAGAATAACGCTAAAAAGTGTGCCGTGTCTGGCTCGATAGGGTTCAAATCCGTACTTTGAGTGTGCCAGCCGTTGAAAATTGTTGTCTTCTTGAAACCAGATTTTAGTCTTCTAGGCCGTATGATAAGGTTGATTATTTTGTTGAAATATGTATTCGTTTCTATTCTAAATATCTTCCAAAGCTATTACCAAACCTTCTTTCAAAAATGGTTGTACTGGGTGGCGCAAAAGTACTGGCACTATAGAAATTACTTATATTTTTTTATATGACATCTCCTGTCATTCTGATATTGAAAATTGTGTTTTTACGGAATAATTCATCAGTGATAAAAACACAACGTGAATTTTGTCGACGATTTCCCCGCCGCCTGGCACCAGTTGGTCGCACAATGGGACGCTTTGCCACACGCCTCGAAGAAACTGGCGCAACATTGGATAGACCTAAGTCTGGCAGACCAAGAACTGGCCGTTCAGCCGAAAATATCGACGCTTTGCGCGAAGATGTGAAAGAGTGTCCAGAAACATCAACGAGGCGGACTCTGCAGCGTATTTTGGTCAAAGACTTGAAGATGTTTCCGTATAAAACTCAGATGACTCATCAGCTGCTGCCTACTGACCACCACCACTCTAGACGGTACAGCCAGCGCGTCATAAACCTCAACCTTGAAGAGAATGATTTTATTTCAAAATTGGTTATGGTTGACGAAGCACATTTCCAACTCTCGGGGCATGTCAATAAGCAGAATACTCGCTCTGGGGCACTGAAAATCCGCGCATTATTCAAGAAATACCTTTATACCCACTAAAAGTTGCTTTATGGTGTGGCCTTTATGCTGAAAGAGTGATCGGACCCTATTTTTTCGAAGACGCTGTAGGCAATGCGAAAAGTGTCACTGGCGAGCGCTACATAACCATGTTACGTGAATTCTTGATACCCAGTTTGGATGAATTGGGGCTGGAGCACATCTGGTTCCAAACAGGATGCGACACTATGGACTTATTGAGAGACGCTTTTCCAGGCCATGTTATCTCACGTTTTGGCGATTTGCCTTGGCCTGCAAGATCACCCGATCTGACCTGTCCAGACTTCTTTCTTCAATCATCAAGAAATAAGGAACATATCGTAGGAAGTGTTATGGCAAGTTATGGAAAATGTCATAAATAGGGCTGAAATGTGCATCAACTCTGGAGGTCTCCATTTAAGAGACATCATCTTCAAATCCGCCGAAATTTCATGGAATAATATAAAAAACTAATTCTAATTTTCTAATTTAGAAAAGAGTCATTACTTTTGCGCCACCCAGTATAAATATAAGTATTTATTTTGACGCCCTGATCCACTTATTTTTGCTCAGTAATGTATGATGGAGGTTTACCAACAGAGTAGATTTAGAACAACATTATAAGGCGTGCCTGTCTGATCTTCTATCTTAATATAATTTCATATAAAAGAAGGTCCATTTAGATTTACATATCTCTATTGTCTGTTGCAATGTAATAAACATTTATTATGATTTATTCCTTTTGTTTCTTAGTTTAATTCATTTTATCCAATACATTAACAATAACTCTATTAATTTCTAATGAAATATTTTCTATTTAACTCTTGTCAATATTCTTCATTTGTTATTTTTTTTTTGTACAAAATATCTGAGATTTATTAATTTATTATTTGTACTGAGAATGAAATGAATGGAAAAATAATTAAGAAATATTAATAAAACATAGAGAACACGAAAACATTCTTTAAAATAATAAAAAATTAAATAAAATATATACAAAAATACAAAAATAAAAACGAGTTCAAAATGAATAAAATATAATAGATACTTGAAAAATCGAAAAAGAAATTTCAAAATAATCAAATAAATCAAATAAAGCGAGAGAAAAAGTCTTACCATTATCTATAGCTTGCTGGGCCAGAGTATCAATACCAAGTTTTCGCATGCCCGCCTTTACTTCTTCTAAGTCAGTTTCTGTAGTTTGAAAAGTGTCCGAAACAAATTCCGATTCAGATAGCGATTTCGTTTTGGTTTCATCTGTATTTACATTGAATTCCGCTGACTTTCTTTTCTGATCAGTATTTCTTCTTGATGTCGTCTCATCAGTGGAATTTGAATTTGTTTCGGAATTTATAGTTTTTTTAACTGAGGTTTTTTTTTTCACAGATTTATTTTTACAAAAGATTTTACAAACGCATTTGGAATATTTATATTTCCGGGTGTAATTGTGTGTCGTTGTTGTTTGTTATTTTGTCAAATAGAATAAAGGAAAAAAAACGGAAAAAACGAAAAAATTAATGAAAGAAATGTAAATAAAAAAAAAAATAAGAAAAAAATAGAAATATACATATAAAAACAAATTTAACATGATTTTAACGTGCTAACGATTTTGATGTGTGATGAAAAATTTGTTTACTATTTTTTTATTTTTTTTTATTTTAGACTATATTTTATTTTACTAATAATTTATGTACTTCTGTAAATAAAGGTCAGTTGGCTGGTGAACATATATATAACAAGTATGTAATTACAAGAAGCATAATTGTTGATCGAATTTAAGTCGATAGAAGTGGTGAATCTAATTATTGAAGTATAAGTAGTTAGTAATTTTGGTTGCTGTCCGCACATGTTAACTCAAGTGTTATCAAAGAGGGAGTATTTATGCACATTAAATTTTTACTCAAAAGGTTTTTCAAAAAAGATATTTGCATATGCAAATAGTTTCATAAAATTGAGAAATCAAAACAAATATTTCAGGAAAAACCAACATCTAAAACATCTATTAAAGGAACAAAAATTAATTAATAAAAAAAATAAAAAAAAAAAAATTTTAACGTAAACACGAACGAATTTGCACGAATATATATTTTTTTGTATAAAAAAAGATATTTCAATGCTAATCTGAAAATCAAAACAATACACTCACCTTCTTCACTAGACTGCTGACCCATTATAGAGCCATCTGTGCCCAATGTGCCTAAATCACCAGCTTGACAGATTAAAGACACACGATAAAAATAATTTCTCCAGAAACTCTCTTCAGTTATGCTGTAATGAAGAAATTATTAAATGATAAAAGTTAGATGTACTTTGAATAATATGTTGGCAAAAAACATGGTAATTGAATTAAATATAAATAGTTAGTGTACATTTTAGGTACTAGTTCGAATCGCATTTTTTCTAAAGCTGAATCTTCTGCCATAATAGCAAGCGCTACTGGATATGAAACATCATAATCAAATTGGAAATCAACTCCAGCTGGCGGTGCACGAACAAAGTTGCGACGATCCTGTGATAGTGACATTATTTCTTCTTTAACCTTGGACTCATTGATATGCCCAATCCAAGGAGCTACTGATGGATCTGCTTTGTTATTCTGTTGTCCTTTGATGAAGGCTTCTTGCTCTTTATTAAATTCACCAAGAATAGTCTGAAATATGGAAATAAATAATTTGTTATTATAGTGACTCAATTGTGTGAAACAAAATGTTTTTTTTTAAATTTGTTTTTATAAAAGGTGTGAGTGCTTTTTTCGTCACCTTACAATGGTAAATTATGTATACGCATTTTTCAAGCCACAAACACTGTGCATCGCTCTCTTAGATTAACAAACCTATGTGCCTAAGAGAGATATCTGCGTTGAGTGCTTTAAATTTTAGTATTGAAAGGAAAAGAAGAAAACATGTTCGAAAAGTATGCCGGAGACGGAGAATTGTCGGTAGATTAGATTTTTGGAGGGGTGTGCAGGTTGTTGGCCTTACATTCACTGCGACATGAAAGATCTAATGTGAGTTCCCAATCGATTTACTCCCTTCCTTGGTTTAGACTATTAATAAAGTCTAGTACCTTTTCGGAACTTAAGTTCCACACGTAGTTTGATGGAGGAAAAGAAAATTCGAGTTAGAGTAATGTCCGCCTGGCCAATGCTTCGGAGTTGAAGAGCAGGTGCTCCTGACAGAAGTGGCAGGTTGAAGTCTCGGCCAAGCTCGTGATACCTCAATGGGGAATGGCCTGAGAAAACCTCTATAATCATTTTGTTCTCTGAAAGAATAGGAGTTCCTTTGTTTTTGCACCAGAGGGGTCAATAAAAATTTTTGTCTGACAAAGTCCTTGTAGTCTTTCCTAATAAAGGCGTTTTTGCTTGTTCTCCCAGCTATTTCGGGTAGCTCTGAGGTAGCACTTTGAAGAGAATTTCTGGTAATTCGGTGCTTGGCTACATAACGTACTGAATAGTGTTGAGTAAGCGCCAAGCACCTCTGTTCATTATAGTACTCAACAATGGGTCTTTTATGCACTGTTTTACATAAAGTTTTAACAAAACACTTTGAGCCATTCCTATATTCAAATAACTCATAAACTTTGAGAAAACTACCATCAACGTAGACAAGAGTATTAGTATCCAGCATTTAAAAAAAAATACAATGAATAGCACGGTTCATTTTCATTTCAGTGGCATAGTCAACAAACAGAATAGTCGTTTTGAGGTACTGAAAATTCTTGTATTAATTCCTCGTAAAGTGATGGTGCAATGCGAAATTGATGTTGAAGCCGTCATTGTACTCTCGGTTTTTTTAAGATGCCGATGGGAATTCACTAATAGTTGTTTATTTATTTATTTAAATAGTTGTTAATTAAGTTTAGTTATTTTAGATGTAATTTGTTCTATAAAATAACCACTTCAGTACTATAGTATGTACCCCACGGCTAATAAGCTCTACTACTAAATTTGGATTGGAGTCGGGCCTTATCATACTCCTCAAATTTATAATATTTGATTTTAATTTAGATATAAAGTTAAGATTTTTTAAGGTTCCGTACTTCAGACACAAAGTTACTAATTTTTAGGGTTGCTCGAAAGGGAAAAAAAAACGGAATTCATATGAGATCATTCTTGTGTCCATCTGTTCTGCCTATCACACACGTATTTCGCGAAAACGATGTGACGTAGAAATTTAAAATTTGGCAGAATGCTGGCTTTATATATATCATATAAATTTTTTTTAATGGAAGTTAGTTGGGCCTTTAGATTATATATCAAATCAGGATAGGCTATTTTGTGTAAAATTCGTGTACTTGTGATAAGCATTAATACTTGTTGACACGGGGACAGGGGGTGTGACAAGAGGGTTTTGCTTATTATGTGTCAGTTGGACATAGATTTTACGAAAACAAGTCTCGTGTTCTTTAAGTGATTTCTTGTTGTTTAAAAATGTGATTTATGCTTTGTAATAGTGAAAAACTATAGTGAAATTTTGTTTTGTGGAAGAGATTTTATATAATCGAGACTCCAAGGTCTTGAATTATAGTGATGAAGTGCTCGGTACTGTGCTGCAGATACAACCGGCGTTTAATTGTTTCAATAATAAATTATAGTGTTTTAAATAAAATGTGAGTGAGTGTTATAAAAATAAAACGACATGGCAAAAAAATTTAACATTTTCCAATGCCGGTTTGTTTGTTTACAGTTAAGTTGTCATTGTTAGTTTACTTCTCCTAAGTTACATATGTCAATCATACAAAGGCAACGCCATCAAATATTAAGTTTCAACCACTAAATTATGTGACCCCCTGAAAATAACGTAGTTTTACAACTTCCATGACTAAAACTTAACACATTGGCGCGATTCTACTACATTAAGTTTTTCTTCCTTATAGTCCATCCTTTTTGCTATATAATCTAAGATTTGGCCCCCTCAACAACAACGTTTTTTGTATCAGGTGGGGTATCATTTGAAAGGGCTTACTTTCAAGTATTTAAAAAAAGAAATTCAAAATTTTTCGATGAATTGGTGATAAAGATATAGCCCACCATTTGGGGAAAAACATAGTACCCTCCTGATTTCTAGGTTTCTGAAGATAACATTTTTCATTGGTAGGTTAGTAGGATAATATCAACTCTTACCTATAAAATTACAATGATCGGTAATGTATCTGCTAATGTTCCAACACAATGTGGCTCAATTCATTTATTTATCAGTCATCATAGCAAATTTATATTTGATTTAAATATACTTAAATTCGATCGATTGCGCGAGTCCGATTCGCTCTTGACCGGTTATTTGCTTATAGTCTTGCTAGAATGTCATAATTAAATAACAGATGATGTGTCCTTTCATCTAATAGCTCAGCAATTACTACTATGCTGCATCGCCATGTTATAGAAATCCTAGGAATTGATCAAGAAATTACCTCAAAAAATGGAAATGTGATGAAAAATCTAGGTAGAAAATCAATCCTAATAGAAAATCAAAACAAGGAAAATGATTCCACTTACTCTAACAGTTATTCGAAGGAGTTAAAAATAATCTTAATCAAAGAATGATTCCCGCGAGCAAGGACTTGAAAATGTTTTTAAAAAGGAATCCTATAATCTCGAAACACAAGGCTCAATTTTTAAAATCAGCTAGAGCTCAAAAATTAAGTCTATTGTACTTACTTTAGCATTTTGATGAAGTTAAGAAAAGTTTATGATAAACTGGAAATAGAGAATAACCCAGAAATCCTTTACAACATGGACGGGAAGAGCAGTCATGTTACCATGCCCAATCAACAGTCAGTTTTAGCTCAAAAATCGAGAGAATGTAGGATTACCCGAATGATAAAATCTTCTTGAATACCTTCAAAATCCTTTCAAACTATTCATAATAATGTACATCAGGTCACACTATTTCTATTTTTTAAAAAAAAGATAAATTTCGCTTTGACCAAGGTGCTGAAAGGAAATGTAGAATTTCTGTCAAATAAAATTCTCATTTTTCCCAAAAATGTCAGAGCATGAGTTTCTCCCACTTAATCTCTTCAGAGCAAAACGAATGTAAACAAAAGCACGTGCTGTTGAAATAGCATAGGAATTACACTAACAAACATTGGTTATGCTATAAAAAACATTGGCCAATTCTCACAATATTTCAGAGAAAACCGGTTTTTACAAAAGCGCGGGAGAATTTTATAAGAGTAAAACGTGAAAAGTTCCCCGTTCTCATTTGTTTACGAAAATGAATCATTTGCTATTCTCTTTTTTTGGATGGAATTTGCGCTTTCACATTTTTTATCTTTATTCATAAAAGTTTTAAAGAGAGTTTGATGTTTTTTTTTCATTTTTTTCTTTCTTTCTTTTCTTGCCGTGTGTATTTTAAATGTAAAACAATCGGAGAACTCTTCTGTGTCCTAACTTGTCATTAAGTTAATTTTGCTTTTCTACTAAATACCTTTTGGTTTTTGATGGCGCATCATCTCATTTCAACTGTCTGATTGTTGAAACAATACAAAAGCAAAACATTGTGATGTATTTATTGTCAGTCTTCCAATAGTACACATGAACTGTAGTCTTTCGATACCTTGGATTAGTAACTCTTATTGTACTTGTACTAATACTCTGACAAGAAGACTGATAAAAGCAAGCAACATACTTTTAATTAAAATTTTGTCTAAGTACAGGAAAACAAATGAGTGCTAACATAATCAGCAAACACAGAGTATCGAGCTTTTACCCATATAATTCGAATTTCATACCCGAAGAAGTCTTTGTATTATATTTTTTGAATGAAATTCTTGAGACACATTCCCGAAGAAATGAATGAAGATAATCCTCGGCGTATGTCACCAATTTCGTTTAGTTTTAGATTAAATTTAATCAGACGTCGAGTTACTTACAGATTTATACTGGAAACTTTTATGTGTTCATCAAACAAGACTACAACGTTATGAAATTTACAGTTTATCATTTGAGTTTAAAAAAGAAAACATTTTATTGATCTATGCAATTCATAGACGGGAACATACACCAGGAAAGACCGTAAACAATAACCCACAGGGCATAGAAATATACATCAGAAATTGGACATCAGACGAATCTGAACACGACGCGACGTTCCTTTAACTATTCTTCAAAGAGACAGTTTGAAAGCAATATTTCAGGAGATACTACCAACATCAAACTAAACTATGCAATTGTGAAATTAAAACCACAACGAAAGGCTATAAATTACAAAGGTTAAAGAATCACGAAAGATCTGTTAAAAAAAAACAACCTGAAGGAAAATAAAAAGAATATTGCAACGGCTGTGACCAAGAAAAAAGTATCGGATGTGAGGCAATTCACAAAATGCTTCAAATGATACTAATGTCGATTTCGATGGGACCTTTTCAGTGTTGCACTTTTTCTGGCAGTAGAGAAATGGGAGCACTGAGGTCCATTGTACATATTTCTGTCATATTCCTTGTATTTGTGGACACACGTATTATATACATGGAACTGTCAAAAGTAATAAATGTTCTGTATTGATATATAGGAACAAATTCCTTCTTAACACGTTAAGGGCCACAATAGAAAACAAACATGTTTCTCTTTGGGCCACCTCCAAATATTTTCGACACAAATTATTTTGTCTTTTATGTAAGTATACTCTATTACTATGTCAACGTACAAAAAAAATTATGGGCCATTTCAAAATTCGTCCCAGCGGGCCACGCACTTGAGTTACCCATGCTTTTGTAGCTTCTCTGTGCATCAATACTGATGGTACAAACTGGTAAGTATTATGTGTGTATTATCGTGTGTGCATCCGGGAGGATGCATGTGACCCTATTGGAAATTTCATTATGCATCCATACGGATGCTTATGGCGCTTAACGTGTTAAACTTTATGCAAATTACCCGAATAAAATCTTTTAATTCATTTAACTCAAAAATTTCACAAATAATTGCGACAGTACACTTTGACAGAGCAGATGACAATTCAACTTGAATATGTACTTCTAACACCGAGGAAATATTTAGTGCAAGCATAGTGTTGCACTTCTGCTATAAAAGTTGTCTCATCGAAGATTTTCAGTGCTTCACTGTTAGAAAAAGTGCAACACTAGTGTTGCAGTGAAGTCCCATCGAAATCGACATAAGACGAATATATAGGTTTTACTAAAGAAGACTGAGATGTACATATTTTTATGGTCACATAGAGCTTATTTATTTTATTTATTGCTTATTTTTAAATTAAATATATATATATATTTATGGAGTTTCAACATAATTATCACGAGCTATGAGTATCCTTGCTCAAATGGGTTCACAGAGAAAGTGGTTCATATATGTGCACTCCACACTATATCTTTGTCATTGCCCAATACTCTCTATTAAAAGATACATACATATAAATCTTGCCTTGTACAACTTCAATGAACTGCATTCGGCGGGAGAGTTGGGAGCACATTCTTAAATTCATAAAAGCGTCTGGCTAGTTTGATTTATGAGGTAATACTTACATATAAATTACGGGGGTGAATATGAGCTTAATAATGCCCTAAGTTCAGGAGCTCTTGGGACTTAACCTATTTTCAATTCATCTAACCATCCATTTAACTAAGCACACCACTTTATGTTACTTAAATATGAATTATTTAAACGACCATTCGGTGAGTAAAATACTATTGGATATTCTCATCTTCTTGTTCCTATTCTGTAAACTTTTTACATGCTTTCGTACCATTTCACTTCACACTCTCACTTTCCACAACAAATCAAAATAACCTCCATTTTTTCTGTTCTTTTTTAGGGTTCCATACAACATAAGAAAAAAAAAAAGCGGAACCCTTATAAGATCGCTTGTGCGTCCTGTCACAGACGTTTTTGTCGAAAACGACGTGACGTAGTAACTTGAAGTTCGGAAGAATTAGGTCTTCATGACGCGCACTTATTTCGATAGTCAAAGATTATTAAATATTTATTTTTTAACTTTTAATTGAGGTGGGATTGCGACCCCTCAAAAATAGTATTTTTTTATATCGTGGAGGGTATTGTTTGAAAAAGGCTACTTTCAAGGATTCGAAAATGAAAATTAAATTTTTGGTGAATTGGTTATAAAGATATAGCCCAAACTATGTGAAAATGTACTATTCTCTCCCCCCCCTGATCTAGGTACTAGGTTTTTAAAATTAAAATTTTAATATTATCAGGGTTAGTAGGTATTGAGTCATAAATAACAGATAAACTGCCTGTTTTAACGACGATCGAATAGTTGCTGAAAAAGAAAATGTTTTCTATCAGGACGTTTACATGAATACTTGAAATAGAAATCAAGTAATCAAAATATCATGTAAACGCGCATTGACTTCAAGTATACTTGAGTCAAGTAAATCACAAAATTTTGTTCAATTTACTTGAAAAAATTCATGTAAACGCAACTTCAGTACTTGAACATTTTTCATTTCTGCTAGTATGAAAAAGGCAAAGAGGAACAAGAAGAAGATCATTATTGATGATTCAGATTGTGATTTTTAGCACTTTTCTCAAGATATTTATCTAAAAATCCATACCTATGTATTGAACCTAATGCAGAGTTGTCAAAGGTAAAATGTCATTTCAAGAAAATTTCAAGTCAAGTAATTGGAATTAACCAAAAACCGTATTTGAGTTTCAAGTGGATTTCAAGTCGAGTAATAAAGAATCGTACTGTATGTTAACTTATAAGACAAAGTAGTTGTCAGACAACTCTTATAAAACTGCTCTTGCGTCCGTCTGTTTGAATATTATTCAGTTAACATAAGTAAAATTTGATTAGATTTAAATATACTTAAATTCGGTCGATTGACTGTTCGTTCGTTGATAATATTCTTGTACGGAATCCTGATTGCGCGAGCTCGACTCGCTCTTAATCGAATTATTTATTGGAAACAAGTCTCTAAAATAATTTACACACTGAAAGCAACATTAATTACTCACGTTATCTTTTACTGTTTCCTTAATTTTAGCTCCAGCTTTGTTAACAGCTGAATACAGAAAAGATCCAAATGTTTTTGCTCCTTGTGTCATCTTTGTTGTTACTAAAATGAAAAAAAAAAAAATTAAATAAAAAAAAAAGATATATATATAATAAATTATTAAAACAAATTATCATGGCTAATCAGATTTTATTTTACCATTTCCAATTTGTCCAGCTTGATCTTCTGTTGGACTTCCACCTCCTGATGCTGGGCGTGAATCTGCTCCTTCTGTGGCGCTGTATCAAAGAAATATTTGAAGGAATTAGATGAAATTTATTGTGTATTATACTCGTATGCTTTAAGAAGAAGAATCTGCTGAAAATGCAGAGTGAAAATATTAATTTATAAACATTTTAAAAGCATTTAAAAGGAAAAAACGAATGAAATCAATGTGCAAAAATAATAGTTGGTTATGTTTGTAGAATAGAATCAATGTGTAGAAAAGTAGAAATGTATCATTTTATTTCAATTCTTTTGTTGAATTGAATTCTAAAGAAGAAAATAATTTTGTAAGGATCATGCAAAAACAAAGAAACTTGAAATATTTTGATGTGTTCAAATTCATAGATTGAACCGGTTATTGATTGCAGTGATGGAGATTATGAGGCTGAAGATTTTAACAAGCAGTTGGCATTTATTTAGGTATATCTACGCAAGTAACTTTGAATCGGCCCCTTGTCCGAATTTCGCCATTCTCAACATCAGGAGAAAGTTAATGGATCTGGTAAACTTTATTACACTAGATGGGGGTTTAAGATAATCTTTGACAAAACAGACTTCATTCTTTTTCGTAAATCCGCATCCAATTCAAGGACTGTCAGAATCGCAAGAATATGCAAAAAACCATTCTTAACCCTCAGTAGCCTCGAGATCAAACCAAAAGACTCGATAAAGTATTTTGGTGTTACATTCAATAAAATCTTCAAATTCATAGAACATGCAGAGGCCACAATCAAGAAAACTCACGGAGCCTATGGTCTCATAAGTCCCCTCTTGCGAAAAAGGTCCGACCTCTTCAGTAAAGTAAAACTCCTATTATACAATCAATTAATCAGACCGGTCATTTCCTATGCATTCATCATCTGGTTAACAAGACAACTTTAGGCAGAATACTAACCCTCGAGAGGAAATTTAGCAGAGCTTGTACTGCGGAAAGATTTTTAAAACTTGTTTCAGGATGGTCAGCAACAAGCTGTACAAGGCAGCGAGCGAAACCGGAAAATTTTCTCCTGTGGGCAAGTTCTTCAGCGGGCAAGCCGAGAAGACCATCAGCATCATCTTAACCTGTTAGTGACAGAAATAGCAGCAGACCACCGAAGCAAAGTTTACCTAATAATTATTAGGTAAACTTTGACCGAAGTATGGATGCGGCAAAGGATTATCTGTCCCCCCTCATCATACACCTTCAGAAACAGGAAGGCATTTTCATGAGCACCCTGGATGGTATCCATTTCTACCAAACTGGAATTGGGAGGAAACTATAATAGAGAATAGCTAAGTTATAAATAAGTTAGTCTGTCAAAGGTAATAAGTGAAAATTAATCAAACGTAATCTTATTTTCTAGGATTAATCTTATGAGTTACATAGTCATAGGTAGCGCGCGTAGGGAGAAATAATAAGCTCTTTAATGTTAAAAATAAATAATATTTATTTTATAGACAATAGATAAAGAACTAAACAGTTCAATCATCGTAGGAACTCAGGGCCAAATTGTATACTATCTCGTAAGTAATAGCATTTATTATTAGCGTTAAAACTTTAATAGTTAAGTACATATTGAAGAAAGAATTGTATATAATAGTCGCTAAATAAATAATCTAATCTAAAATCTAATCTAATTAACTTTGAAACTATATATTTGGCGTGGATGAATGAGATGCAGGTGTAGGAGGATTGTGAATTTTGCCACCAAGTAAGTATTAAATTAAAATAAAATCACGAAAGTATAGTGAAACAAATGATTTATCATTCTATTAGTCTAATCGTTGGCAAACCGTTACAGCAGTACCTACCAGAAATAAAGATCTACATACATCAGTACTTGACGGATTTAGTAAAGTTCATCTGAAAATGATTTTTTACCAGACTATAGTTAATTTGATTAAAAAACTGTAACATTAGATTATTGCAATAAAAGATTTGCTCACTGTTTAGAACAAACTACTGAAAAGTGAGTTTTAAAATTTTAATTAAAAACAATCTCAAACTTTCTCCTAAAAGAGACAACTATTAAGTGTGATACGGAAGTAAATGGACGAACAGTAGCTAGTTGCACAATCTACGGAAGAAGTATTAGTTTTATGTAAGTAAACATCTTACAAATGGCTTGTTCCATAAACTAAACAGCTGTTTGACCGTAAGGTGGGGTTAGTTTATAAAAATGCCATGGACGGTGTAGTATGCCATTGCTTGTCCTTTAGTACAAGTTTATGCATGCTATAAATACTCGTTCTTCCCCTTCTAATTACATAGGAACCTTTGCATTGAAAACTGACTAGTATGTTAGTTTAAAACTATTGAAAGAGAAATTATAGTCACATAGGGTGTCCCAGAAGGGTACCACAATACTGCACCCACAGAATCTTGATATAAACAGGAACAGAAAAGACCAATTGGACATGTGTCCTAATTTGCGTAGTTTTGGAGTTATTAAGGGAAAATCGATTTTTTATAGAATCCGCCCCGTAACTTATAGTTTACCCTATAACTCGGTAAATATTTTGCGGAAACAAATCGCACCTAGTAATCTTTTTAGGACAATAATTTAACTTTTAAACTGTGTATTTAAATTTTTCTAAGATGATATGCCTTCCTTTATTTTTGACTTAGAATGTGTCGTCGTGCTTTTTGAGCAAAGAATTGGGTGCGCAAGTATGGGAAAAACTTCTTCATTTTATGACATTTTAAATTCCGAAAATAATCATTTACCTAAAATCCACGGTTTTAAAGTCCCAAAGCAAAGTAGACCTCACGTATCTCTACCTAAACTAATGTCTGAGTTAGCCCCTGCGGCAGATATCTTGAAAAGAAGTTAATCCTTATTTCTAAGAAGCGATAAAAGTGTTATTTCATTTATTATTTATTTATTAAACTCGCTGGTGACTCATCGGAATCACTTGTGTATGTAGCTTTTACGAGTTGTCTGATAGCTTAGATAGCTCACTGCATTGCTCTACATCTTCAATTCGATTGAAAAGTTTGTAAAGGCTACCCAGCAAAGAAAGTTAACAGAAATATTTTTTTTTTATTTATGAATTCCTAATGTCTTATTTTTTATAATTCTTTCTTGGTTTTCTCGTCATCTAAATATTTTTCTCCTGGTTAATATCGTGGCTAAAATTGATTGCCATTAACATTTTTTTAAGATGCCATATTTTTGCTTGTGAGGAATACACAGATATCCATTACATTTACGGTTTCTGCTATGGAAACGCAAGGAGGGCATGTGAGGAGTACAGAAGGTTTCCCAATAGGAACCAGCCGGATCGCTCGGTTTTCGCTAATGTACATCGACATTTAAGAGAAGCGGAATCATTTTCACGTCATGAAAGCAGATCTCGTATGGCATCAAGCTTAAACAGAAAGGAAGAAGTTCATCGAATCATAGAGCAGGATCCAACGACTAGTATTCGGCGCATTTTGTTCATAACCGGACTCCCCAGGTCATCTGTCGCCCGCATAATTAAAAATGAACATTTGTATCCTTACCACTACCAAAGAGTCCAGGTGTTGTTACTGCGGGACTACAGCCAGCGAATTTAGTTTTGTCGTTGGATACTTCGTGAAAGTCGAAGAAGCATCGGCTTTATCAAGAAGATAAGCGCGAATTACAATTACGACTTCGACTTCGGCTTCGACTTTGCTCAAATGGTAAATATATGTCGCAAGATACAATTGCAACTTCGACTTCAACTGCGACTCCGACTGAAATTAAACTTTGCTCAAAGTGCAAAGTTGGTGTTCGTTGCGGTCAACTTCAGTTCAATCGCAGATGTCGGGACTTCTGGTTTGTTCAAGGAGTTGAAGCTTTAATTTAATTACAAATTTCACCTCAGCGTCGACTTCGACTTAAAATCAAGTCGCAGTCGACAGATCAGCCGTAATTGTATTTCACGCTATAGTCTCTGGACAGCCGAAGGGAGGTTCTCAAGAGCCGGCCTATTTAATCAGCATAACCGTCACTGAGGTGCCGAAAATCCTAGAGTAGTACTGGAAACTGCGTTCCAATAGGATTTCAGGATAAATTTCTGGGCAGGAATTGTCGGAAACAATTTTATTGAACCTTATATCTTACCTACTACACTTAATTCAGATATTTACCTATATTTTCTCCAAAATGAACTCTTCTAAATCTGATTTTACTTGATTCTAGGAAAAAATAAGAAATTACTGCAGAATAAGTAGTTTCAGAGGAATAAATCAAAATGTGTAGAATATGGGTGGTAGAAGTTATGGGTACGTGAGACGTGCTTTGCTTTGGGATTTTGAAACCGTTGATTTTAGGTAAATGATTGTTTTGGGAATTTAAAAGGTCATAAAATGAAGAAGTTTTTCCCATACTTGCGCACCTCATTCTTATAAGAAATTTCCAAGAGGTATTACTTTCAAATTGGAGTCTATTTTGCTCAAAAAGCACGACGACACATTCAAGTCAAAAATAAAGGAAGGCATATCATCTTAGAAAAATTTAAATACACAGTTCAAAAGTTAATTTGTTGCTCTAAAATAATTACTAGGCAGATTTGTTTCCGCAAAGTATTTACCGTGTTTCCGCAAAGTATTTACCGAGTTATAGGGTAAACTTTAAGTTACGGAGCGGATTCTAGAAAAAAATCGATTTTCCCTTAATAACCCCAAAACTACGCAAGATAAGACACTTGTCCTATTGGACTGTTCTGTTTCTTTTTATGTCAAGATTATACGGGTCCAGTATGGCGGAACCTTTCTGGGACACCCTGTAGAAGCATCCTCCTCAACTGGCAGTTCTTACAGAGTTGTTCTACTGTATTAATATACATATTGTGCCGATACTACGAGCCACAGTCATCAAGTTTGTATATTATCCCAGAAATATTTGTCTCAAAGATATTTTGATGAAAAGCCATTAGCAATAAGTTTTCTTACTGCATTTTCAAAGTCGTACTTAGTTCCCTGATACACACACTCGATATTAGATACGACGTAAAAACCAAATTTCGTATCGAATGTGCCTCAACCTATGTTACACGTAGTTGATACATAGTTGATACACGTTCTTGAAACAGAAAAAGAAACTTCATCATTTCCATATGATCTATATGCACACAAGCAGAGTACACGCATACATATGTAATAAAACACTTATTTATCATGCGAGTGCGAGTCTAACCCTCTGCTCTAAATTGTTCTCTACACGAAAATGTTGTAAAAAAGTATATACATTTTTGCCGCGTAGTCATTTCTAATCATAAATTAGTTACTCACTTTCAGTGGTGCGAACAAAAAAAATTATATTTGGGGTAGGCAACTTCTCATGAAAATATGTAGTACCAATATGAGAGCGCTATAGGTGTCTATCCTGCTGCGCTGTTATTACAATCTGAGAGCGCTATAGGTATCTATCCTGCTGCGCTGTTATTGCAATCTATGTCACAGTGCGGCGGAGAAATTTCACCATTCAATTTGCCGCATTGTCGGACCGCGTACTGAAATGTTATCTGTTTCAGCCTTTATACTGTCTCGGATATGTATATTTCAGTGTTCAATATTCGTTTTTTTTCTTTTTAAAACATGTGAAAGTAAAATATAAAGCTTTCTTTTCATCAACTCAAATAGTGAATTGAACATGACGTCGGTTAACGATAGTTTCATTATCATGAAACATACTTGATATTCCGTTGACTTAAAACAAATCATATTACTTAATATCTATTGAATTATAAGACAACTTAATTGGTCCCCCAGCCTACTAACTATTATCAACGAACTTTTTGGCTTATACCTCGTAAGGACGAGCTAAGAGAGAAGAAACTCCAGTTCACATTTAGTGAAGCCCACAGCGGCGAGCGTATACTAATAGAGCAATCTCTTGAAGAGCTGTTCAATACACCCTTATTCACCAGTGTGTAAAAAACAACGTGCTTGGTTATTGAAAAACAAGTATATTTATCTTTGTCACACATGATGGGTAATCTCTTTCTATTGAACAGCTGTTCAAGTGAATTCTCTAATGGCGCACAGCTTCAAGCGACTTTGAAACAAAGAGATAAATAAGAAGAAGGAAATGGACGCGCGATATCGAAAGCGATTACCGGCACTAGGCAAAAAAGGCTGTAAATTAGGAAATACAGATGTAATTATAACTATAAATTACAGATGAAGCTTAATAAAACAACTATTAAAAGAAAAGTAAATCTAAAACTAATACTAAACCTAAGTTACTAAGTTAATATAAGACAAAGATATGAAATTACATATACATAAAAGTGATTTACTACGATTTTCAACATTTCGCGATAGTACTCTACTGTGATAAGTCAGCATGCCAAGAATATGAGAACATGAAGTTAAGTTCTAGTGTGATATATCGGACATCTCATTAAGGGTCGTATTCGCCAAGCCATTTAATTTAATTTATGTTTTACTCCTGTAAGGGAGGGTTAGGGCACATTTAAAATTAAATTAAAATTTAATTTGAGGTATTTTATGTTATAATAACGCATATATAATTTTAGTTTTAATTCAAGTGGGCCCCAAACCTCTCTAACAGGAGTACTAAAGCTCAAATTAAGTTAAATTTCATTTAAATGGCTTGGTGAATATGGTCCTAAAAGACGGGTATAAACGAGCCCTTAAAGAAATAGACAGTGCGTTCATTCTCGATGGAAGAGCATTCCTTCCAAAAGCGTGTAGTTTGGACAAGGTAAAAAACGAGGAAAAAAAAACCTCCTAGTTTCGATGAGAATTTGTGACATTAAATAATTCACTGAAATAATATGGTTTATTATTTTTTTAAAAAGTTGAGATATGGTCAAATCTCACGCTGTCAAGTGCGTGTAACGTCATGCGAATCGATTCTATCACTTAACCCCACTTTTCCTAATAATATTGAAAAATGGTATTATACATGTATGAATCCATTCCCTTTACTTAATTAATATGAAAGAAATGTAAAAATTGTACTTATTTCTAACATTTTAAATTGATCCAGTAGAATCAATTTACAAACAAATTGTAACATTATTTTTATTCGATTCGCATAACACACAAAGTGGCGAATCTATGGTGCTGGACAGTCATGCCCTTGTTAGTCTGTATACCAAGGCTAAATCTACGATGTCACCTCTCACCAGAAACGGGGCTCACTTTTGTTTGTTAATTTTACCTATACATAACTAAAAAGTCCGGATTTAAGTGTGTAGATGCTGTAAATAAATGAATTTAATTTTGAAAGTGTCAGACATTTCCCTCTGCTAGGAAGGTGACGTTGACGCTTTTCCCGGAAATCAAGGTGTTGTGTGCACTTAATACATGCTCAAGATTACCAGCGTAACTGGTGCTGGTAACTAGTGCAATGCATACCTGCCCAGCTGCGGCCTTAGAGACTATGTTGAACCTACTAACTTTACATTTACATCTTAGGAAGGAGGCTATCCTCAGTTCAATTAGGCTGCAAAGAGACAATCTCTTGAGCACAAATAATTTGGTTGGCCACCTGAAAGTTCTCCAGGATTTCATAGAGGACCCGATGGCCAACGCAATTTCAGACGTTATGCCGAAACGCCATAACTTTGAAACACCATATTTAAGGTGATCTTAGGTGACCGTCAACAGTTGCACACTCTGCAAAATGATCTCTTAAATGGTACACGGATGGGAGGATGGAAGGTAAAGCAGACATGGGCATATATGGGCCAAGGTGTCATGCCGCAAAGGCACTGGGAACCTCACCAACCATTTTTCAAGCAGAAATACACGCCATAGAACTCTACTCTCGCGAAATAATCCATAAATATTTATATGCGTGGATCCAAAATATACATAATATTACACAGCCAATCAGCACTTATGGCCGGTTTCACAGTCCAGGCTTAAGCCAGAGCTTAGTTAAGCCACGGGTGTGGCTTAAGCCCAGAACTTAAGCCTACTCGGTTTCACAGTATTCAGTAAGTTGAGGCTTAGTTAAGCCGCGGATGAAAATTTTTAATTTGTCAGCACTGCGATAATTGTGAATTTTTTTAAAGGAAAATTGCCATTGTGGATTAAAAACTAAACGAAAAGAAAAGAACTTTTTATTTACCAGTTTGTTGTGGTTTTTATCTGGAAGGATATCAAATCCAAAATCATTGTTGCAGAGTGTTTCGACAACGTAAACCATCAAAGCCGAATGTATCTCCAGCCGGAACCGAGAATAAAAATCAACGTCATCCCATTTCTCGAAATGTTGCGGGCGACTCTTTATAATTTTTTCACGGGTCACACCTTGCGATATTATATTATACATTTCTTGGTCTCTTATATCCTCTGCATCAGATAAATAAGTCATTTTTGTCCTAAACTGTTTGGTTTCTTCTTAAAACGTCAAATGGAATGCTGACACGAGCTGCCAGACAGTACTCAAAACTGCTAATTAAATAACTATATTTTTCGCTTGGAAAATTTCAATTTAGTTTTAAAATATAACTTTTTCATTTAATAACAAAAATTATAATATTTAGGCAAAATATATATTTAGCAATAATTTCTTATGTATTTTACAGCAAAATCTGAGGCTTAAGCCTTCGAGATGAAGGGCTTAAGTTAAGCTTTCCTTAAGCCAGTGATTTCACTTAAGCCTTGACTGTGAAACTGAAATATTTATTAAGCCTTGGCTTAAGCCTTGACTGTGAAACCGGCCATTAAAGTGTTAAACTCCTCTACCTTTGAATCCAAACTGGTTTGGTACTATCTTACCGCCTTGTAAAGGAAGGAGCCAAATCTCTGTTTATTGGCCCTGAATCTGTCTTTGGACACTCAAAAAGTCATCTTTCAGCTCAGATCAGGCTTTGGGAGGACACACTGGGAAAATACCCTGGCGTTGAGACAAGCGAAGACGTTTATAAAGTATTCGCAACAGAGGACAAAAGAGTTCCTGACACTCTCAGCAGAAAGGAACTAAGGCTCATAATAGGTCTATTTACTGGGCACTGCCCACTTAGATACCATCTTAAAAAATGTGTAAGGTCGATGATGAGACCTGTCGCTTCTGTATGGAAGACGATGAAACCGCTGAAGATGTTCTGTGTGACTGTGAAGCTCTGTGCCACAAAAAACAACATTTAGGAAAGGCATGGCCCCCAAAAACGTTATACGCTTTATTAGAGACCTTAAGTTCGAATGGGTGCCGTAGCGCATTTAGGGGTAATGTCACAAAAGATATTATAGGTCGCTGTGAATAGATGATAGGTGGGAGTCCTGTCTGCATCCCCCTATAAATAACAATAATAAAAATAATAATAAATTCTGTAATAAATCTTGCAAGTTATATTCCACGATTAATAATTCGTCCGAATAAGCTGTTTGTTGATTGTATGACATTCTACGAACAAAAAAATTACAACATAATAAATGCATACATTCTAAATTCAACGCGTCATATTTCTTCTTTAGACATCTTATCACTTCTATAAAAATTGTCTTTGTCAAAAATAACCGAAACTAGTGTAAATTAAAATTTTTCACTAAACTCTAACTGTCACTAATAAATTTTTAACTGGTGTTAACTTTCACAACACCTTTTAAATTGACTTTAAAAAAAAAGGCTATGTCATAATAATCATGCATAGAACACACATATTTAGTTAACAATTATTCTCAGAAATTGTTGGAAATGCGTGAATAAATAGAGTGTCAAAAGTGTGCCATGCTGTGGGGATTTGAAGATTTTTTTGCCATGGACATGAAGGTTAAGAACATAAAATTTTTCAAAAGAGCATACTTGTGCTATCAGGCGACAATTCGAAATTCGATTTCGAAACCAAAATTAGCAAAATTAACTATAAATTTTACCATTGACAAATCGATGACCTAGTACCACATTTATAAATGATCTCTCACGTTTTGCCGCTATTGATCAGAACTAATTTTGTCTCTTTAAATCTATTTATTTATAAATTATCCACTTATCTTAACAAATGTTGCGAATTTACATGTCCTTAAATCCTGATTATTATAATTAATCTGTCCTTCAAATACTTAGTTTAAAAATAAGAAAACAGATGACCCAATGTTTCAGAATACAATTTTTAGTGAAGAAAAACTTCCAAACCAAATTTTATAGGTGTTCAAGATAAACGTTATATGCACAATTTATCACGTCATGAGAAATGGGAAAAGTATTAGAACCGATTTTTTATACTTCCATGTAAATGCTGAAAGTTTTGAAATATGCATGTTGCAATTGTAGAAACTCTTTTTGCGGTACTTGTATGTATACATACTGTGGACTCTGCAGAGGACAACAGAAATATCGATTTTACCCATAAAAGCATATCTGGGAAATATAAAAAGTGAAAAAAGGATTTATACCTTGATTCCACAAAAAAGAAACTGATTTTAAGACTATAAGAAAAACAATTTTTTTAATGGTTTTCTGCATAAGTTTAATTAATTGTAGTTTTCTGTTAAAACATTTTAAAATATTTGCGCGCCTATTTTTTAATTTATCTTACTAACTAAACTTATAGGATACCCTATGATTCAAAGGATATAAGGAAAAGATTAGGGGTCATGAGGAGAGTGGCAGAGGTACTGACATACTTATATCTCTATTAAACCTCCGCAGATTGTAAGCCAGAGAAAAGACAGGAGATGGTAAGCACATTTTGGGATAAAAAATTATCACGAAATTTTACGGTACGACCGAAAGTAATTTGATGGGTAAAAGAATGTGCACAGTTTGCAGTGCGAGTATTGCGTGCAGGAATCAATCTGCAAGGAATCAGACTAGATATTTTATCCGAACATTAATAATAATAATTTCTTTATTTGGAATAGTACTAAGATAGCAAGATCTTTAATTGTACATTAGATGTAGGCATTCAACGAGGAAAATTTAAGTTAAAGCAAAAGACTTATTATATAAAGGCTTTTCCAATAAGAGGTGTTATTTTGATATTCAAAGAAAAATGCCATTTGACCACTACGACCACGCCTACAGGACCATATCCTTTTCATGAAATTTTCCATAACCAAATCGCAAAGTGGCTGCCCTATGTTCTCGATAGCCTCACGAATTCCATCTTTGAGGTCTTGAATCGACGCTGGCCTGTTGGCGTAGACCTTCTCTTTCACGTGGCCCAAAGGAAGAAGTCGCAAGGTGTTAAGTCACAAGATCTCGGTGGCCAATTGTGATCACCTCTTCGAGAGATAACACGGTCCGGAAACTTTTCCCGTAAAAGATCAATGGTTTCGTTGCTTGTATGGCACGTAGCGCCGTCTTGTTGAAAGTAAACGTTGTCCAGATCAATACCATCCAATTCCGGCCATAAAAAATCTTTAATCATCTGTCGATAGCGCAATCCATTCACCGTAACTGTTGCTCCAGCCTCATTTTCGAAAAAGTAAGGTCCAATGACCCCGCGGGACCATAAACCGCACCAAACAGTCACACGTTGAGGATAGAGAGGCTTTTCAACAATAACTCTTGGGTTTTCCGAGCCCCAGATGCTACAATTTTGCTTGTTGACGAAGCCATCGAGGTGGAAATGGGCCTCATCACTCAAGATGAGTGTTCGATGGAATTCCGGATCATTTTCATGCATTTCAAGGACCCAATCAGCCAAAACTCGACCGGCTTGAGTTCTTGTGGTCACTGAACTTTATAAGCCTTAAGACCCAAATCTTTATGCAAAATACGGTGTAATGACGTTTGTGGAATGCCTAATTCCAAAGAACGACGAGGAATGGACAAACCTGGGTTTTCTTCAACCCTTTCGGCTACAGCAGCAATATTCTCGGCTGTTTTCTTGAGCGACGTGCACGAGTTTTATTCTTCACATCACTAACTTGTCCCGACAGCTCGAATTTTTCTACCAATTTCTGTATTGCGGTCCGACAAGGTGCTTCACGACGACCCAAAAATGTTCGAGTTTTACGAACCGTCTCTGCCACATTTTCACCATTTTTATAGTGAATTTTAATAATTTCAATGCGTTGCTGAATCGTGTATCGTTCCATTTTTATTAATGGCGTAGTTTCTACTTGTCAAATGTCGAAAAATTACAGCTCCAAAAGTGACATCTACCGAAATAGCGGGCTAATTAAAATAACACCTCTTATTGGAAAACCCTTTAGTATGTATTAAGAAATGAAGAAATGAAAGAGAACTAAGAAAACTTGCAATGAGTAAAATTAAAATAATGCTAAGTGAAAACAAAATAAAAAAAGGAAAATTAAGAGAAAAAAAAATATAGAAATGTAGTAGCTGAAAAATGCTTAAGCTTAACAGAGAAGGGATAGATGGCGTTAGCGGCAATTTGTGTTAGGAATGGATTAGGAAGGTTGGAAGGTAGAGAAAGAAGAAGAGACAGAAAGGAAAGATGGTCAATTGTGAGTAAAAGTATCCAAGTTATTGAATAAAAGTTATGCGAAGAAATGTTATTTTGTTTGGGCCATCCTGCAGATTTCAGAAGTGGGATACTGTGAAAGTTTTAATAATTAGTGTTTTGTACGCGATTTAATAAAAATTTAATGTTCAATTGTTATAATGAGTAAGTCAGTAACTAAAAAACAATTACAAACGGAATTAAGGAAATTTAATTTGCCTACCACGGGCAAAAAGGCGGATTTATTAGAGCGATTGTTTTTAGTGAAAGATAATAGCTCTGAAAGTGGTGAGGATGAGATTACACGTATTGCTTCGTCATCCACTGCGAATGTACATACTTCCACAACAAAAGTTGAATTCGAGGTTATGGAGAAGTTTCTATTACAAAAGGAGCTCGATTTTATTAAGCGAGAAAATGAATTTTTAAAAAAAATTAAGTACTGCTGGAGAGGTGCAGGTTGAGGAGAAAATCTTACATCCAGTAGAGGCGGATCAAATCATCCCTGTTTTCGATCCTGTTAAGGGTCTATCTTTAAACAAATGGTTGAGTCTCTAGAGGAAATTGGTCGTATTTATAAGTGGAGGGAGAGCACCTTACTTCATTACGCGTGTTTACGTCTTCAAGGAAGTGCAAAAGTTTGGTACTTTGGTCAGGAAGGATTGAGTACGTAGGAGTCGTTTAGAACAACAATAGTTAAAACGTTTCCACCCTTTGGTGACGATTACGATATACATGCTGCTCTAATTAGTCGGAAAAAGAAACCCGACGAGTCTTATGAGGACTATGTTTTTGCCATGCAGAACATAGCTAGAGGAAATTCGCTGGATAACAAATCACTCATCAAATACTTATTAAAGGTATTCGTGATATATCTGTACAACAAATTCTTTCATTACAGAAAGTAAACACCGTTGAGGAGATATTAAAATTACTTCAGCGTTATAAGAAGTTAAAGCAAGTAAATGTGGTGTCGGAGAGTAAACGGTCAGGCGCATCGTTGTCACCTGATGTTCGACGTTCTGCTAAACATCCCATTATTAGATGTTACAATTGTAATACAATAGGGCATACATACATACATAAACAAATGGTTGAGTCTCTAGAGGAAATTGGTCGTATTTATAAGTGGAGGGAGAGCACCTTACTTCATTGCGCGTGTTTACGTCTTCAAGGAAGTGCAAAAGTTTGGTACTTTGGTCAGGAAGGATTGAGTACGTAGGAGTCGTTTAGAACAACAATAGTTAAAACGTTTCCACCCTTTGGTGACGATTACGATATACATGCTGCTCTAATTAGTCGGAAAAAGAAACCCGACGAGTCTTATGAGGACTATGTTTTTGCCATGCAGAACATAGCTAGAGGAAATTCGCTGGATAACAAATCACTCATCAAATACTTATTAAAGGTATTCGTGATATATCTGTACAACAAATTCTTTTATTACAGAAAGTAAACACCGTTGAGGAGATATTAAAATTACTTCAGCGTTATAAGAAGTTAAAGCAAGTAAATGTGGTGTCGGAGAGTAAACGGTCAGGCGCATCGTTGTCACCTGATGTTCGACGTTCTGCTAAACATCCCATTATTAGATGTTACAATTGTAATACAATAGGGCATACTATCGCTACTTGTACAAAGCCGAAAAGAAATAGAGGTTCGTGTTACAACTGTGGTAGCCTTAGTCACCTTATAAAGGACTGTCCGGGAAATTCATCAACAACTAGAAGGTATAATCAAGTAAGTTGTGTTACGTCATTTAGAGATAAGGAACAAGCTTGTATGTCGCAAAATAAAAATTTTGTAATAGATGATAAAAGCAAACACAGCCATAATTTTTCTAATGGCAATTTAATAAAAGTTATTTGTAAATTCAGAGACCAAACATTAGACATTGAACTTAATTTAAATTTAAAAGGTATAATAGATACGGGAAGTCCTATTAGTGTTATAAAAAAAAGTTTTGTGCCGGATTTTGCTATTTGTGATTACAATAATAATCAAAATTTCGTTGGAATTAATAATATAAAACTACATGTAGTTGGTTTGTGTACAGTCGAGATTAATATTTATGATCAAAGTTATTTTGTTACACTTTATGTGGTGCCTGATAGTACGATGGAATGTGTAGTAATTTTAGGACGTGACCTTTTAAAGTTATGTGGAGCAAAACTTTCAGTAGGAAATCATATAGCTATTGATTACTTTGAATCAGATAGTACTGAGTTATTAAATATTAGTATTGGGAGCACATACTCCGAGGTACAACCAAAAATTAATTTGGATGAGAATTTACCTGAAACTGTTAAACAAAATTTGATCGAAAGTTTTATGAGTAATTATTATTTGGCACCTAAGCCTGAGTTTCCTGAAACAGGAACTAAAATGAATTTGCGTCTTACAAGCGATAAGCAAATTGTTTCTGTTCCCAGACGTCTCTCATTTTCTGACAAAGAGAAAGTGAGAGTAATTATTGATAATTTATTAAAGGAAAATATTATCAGACCTAGTGAATCTCCTTATTCATCCCCTATCGTGTTAGTTAGGAAAAAGACCGGTGATGTGCGCATGTGTGTAGATTTTGGGTCATTGAATAAAATCTCTGAACGTGATAATTATCCTTTACCATTGATAGAGGATCTAATTGATCAATTACGGAATAAACATTATTTCAGCAGTCTTGATTTAAAAAATGGTTTCCAACATGTTTACATGGAGGAAGAATCTATTAAGTATACTGCGTTTGTTACACCGATGGGACAATTTGAGTATGTGAGAATGCCCTTTGGACTTAGAAACGCACCTTCTGTGTTTCAACGTTTCGTTCACAAAATTTTTAGAAATTTGATAATTAAGAACAAAGTTCAGATCTATTTAGATGATATCTTGATTGCCACAGAGAGCGTTGAGGAACATTTACAGATATTGTTAGAAGTTTTTACATTGTTAGTAAAAAACAAATTAGAACTTAGACTAGACAAGTGCAAATTTTTATGTAACGAGATAGACTACCTAGGTTATGCAATCTCGAAAACTGGTATTAAGCCAAATCCAGAAAAATTAAACCCAGTTAAGAATTTTAGTGAGCCTAAAAATTTAAGAGAACTTCATAGTTTCTTAGGACTGTGTGCTTATTTTCGTAAATTCATTAAGGACTTTTCATTTTTAAGTAAACGAGAAGAATTACGTCATAGTGAGCATTCATTTTATGAATTACGTAATGGGTTGCTATACCGAAAAACGGGTAAAGACAAATTGTTATTTTATGTTCCCGAAACAATGCGTATTCACATTTTAAGAAATAGTCATGACTTACACTCGCATGTTGGAGCTGGAAAAGTATGTGAGATAATTAAGCAAAGCTATTGGTTTCCTAATATGAAACAGATTGTTGTAGAGTATATTTCTAATTGCCTTACTTGTATATCTTATAATGTTCCTTCTGGAAAGAGGGAAGGGTTTTTATTCAATATTTAAAAAGGGAAGCAACCATTTAAGGTAATACATATTGATCATTTGGGACCGTTGGAAGAAACTCCACGGAAAAATAAACATGTTTTGGTTGTCATTGATGGCTTTACAAAATTCGTCAAATTTTATTCTACCAAAACTACAAATACTAATGAAGTAATCAAAGCTTTAAAATTATATTTTAACTCATTTAGCGTACCGGAAACTATTGTTTCTGACAGAGGTACCGCATTTAGTTCGAATACATTTAAAACTTTTGCGAAAAAGTTTGCTGTTAAGCACATTATGGTAGCATCCGGTTCTCCGAAGTCAAATGGCCAAGTTGAACGTGTCAACAGAGACTTAGTTCCTATGCTTGCTAAATTAACAAGTGAAAACAAATACTGGGATAGTGTTTTGTATCAGATGAATATACTATTAATAACACCGTAAATAGGTCCATTGGAACTACACCTAGCGAAATGCTATTTGGTGTACGGCAACGTAATACCGTTATCGATAGAATTAAGGATTTCATTGAAAATGATATTAATGAGTCAGAGCGAGACTTGAATAAGATTAGAGCTGATGCAATAATTAAAATTAATAAAAGTCAAAGTTACAATAAGGCGTATTTTGATAAAAAGAGAAAAAAAGCTAGAGTTTATAGCAAAGGAGACTTAGTTGGTGTAACTAATGTAGATGGTACTCCGGAAGTATGTAAAAAATTAATACCAAAGTATAAAGGACCATACGTAATAAAAAAATCTTTAGGGAATGATCGTTATGTAATAACCGATGTGGATGGTAATCGCATTACTCAGAAACCATTTGAAGGTATCTACGATGTGTCCAGAATCAAGCCATATTTGAGGTTGAATTAGTTTGTACCTATACATTATTTGAAACTGAATTGATATTATTTTATGAAATTAAGTCGAAAGTTATTTACGAAATTATTTTGTGTTGAATTTTATTTTGATACCGTATGCTTGGTCTCTGAAATAATAAGTCGTTCCTCCAGTTAAAAGTATACATTCGAATTCAAACTTGCAAATGTTAATTTTAGAATCTCATTTGTTATGCCTTTAATTATGTGTGATCAATGGCATTTATTTGATTATGTTAAAACAAGACGAAATTTATGAAAAAAAAAAATATGTACGTTCACGCTTTTAAGTAATGTATGTGTTTAGATTTATGTCACGTACGATTGCTATAGCTTATGCGAACAAATTGTGTAGTTATGCTTATGTATTCATATATGTGTATTAGTTATGTCTACCATTATGAATGAAATCTCTCATAGGCAGTCAAACTTATGTTAATTACTATTATGCGATTTGAACTGTTATGTGAGTATGAGTTAGCAACAGATAACAGAACTATGAAATTGACCATTAAGATTTTTGTCTATTTAATTATGTTATCATGTCAAGATTTTATGGTTTAAGTTAAATGTAAAACAGCTGAACCGTTTTGAAGCCAATCGAGTCGATTGATTGTCAGAATGGCCGAGTTGTAGCAGCTGAAAAATGCTTAAGCTTAACAGAGGAAGGGATAGATGGCGTTAGCGGCAAGTTGTGTTAGGAATGGATTAGGAAGGTTGGAAAGGTTGGAAGGTAGAGAAAGAAGAAGAGGAAGAAAGGAAAGATTGTCAATTGTGAGTAAAAGTATCCATGTTGTTGAATAAAAGTTATGCGAGGAAATTTTATTTTATTTGGGCCATCCTGCATAATGTATACAATAAAAAAAAAAAAAAAAAAAAAAAAAAAGAAGTTATGATATTGAAAATATGTACGTCCATGAAAAAAAATCTAATTCCTCCGTACTTACAGCAAAGACGTACAAAACTACGTTAACTACAAAAATCCGGTCAGTAAATTTATCACATATCACAACTCTGACAATAAATATTTTTAGCGCGCTAAAGAATGGCCCGGGCGGATAAATTCAATCTAAATTTGTTGTATACTTACTGGTGGTGCCATCTCTAATCAAAACCCAAAGGAAAATTTAGCGCGTTGACCTTAATACCGCTCTCGCTAAAATTCAGGATAAATTTTCGCCAATATCATTTAGCTTGCTAAATTTTCATACAAAATTTAGCTTAGCGCCGACCTTAGTACTAGGCTTTACTTGTTAAATTTAAGAGATTAAGAGATCTCTTAAAAGTCTCTTATGTAGAATCGGGGGGTAAGTCCATATTATGCTAGCTTTTGTTCTAATAGCTCAATACATTTACCTGCAGGCATTGATCCTGTTATTCGAACTAAGCTAACAGTAGTGATGTCCATTCATCAAAAACTAAGGAATATCTTTCTGCCACACCGAATTCAGGGCTCTTTTTGTCAGTTATTTCACTGATTAAAGAATTCCTTATTTTTTTGCTGTAATTTACAACCGTTTTGTGCACTGTGTTGACTGTTGTAGGTAGACTTTAGAATCCTGTTGCTATAAGAACTAGTACTAGCTGTTGTGAGGTTAATTTTATGGACCGAAAGTAGGTGCGTATGAAGATCTTTCGTTGAGCCACCTTAAATTTTTTAAATATTTTTGCAGTCGGTAACAAATCTCTGTCTGCTTTTTTTCTTTTCGTAAGAAATATTTCCAAACGACAAAATTACTTTTCTTTTCATAGTCCATGTAAGAAGCCATTATACTTTTTAGAAAATTTTCAGTTCCAGACCGAATAACAATTTAATTAAAATTAGCACTTTAAAATAACCAAAAACAAATAACGTCTGTTCGAGATAAAAATCAAAAGCAATTAGATTAAATGCGGCTGAACGCCAACAAATTTTAAGAATGTAATTGCAATATTGGAAACAAAATTCCAAGAATTTCTAATTTTAAAATTAATAAATTTTAAGAATTTGAATTCGAAAAAAAATTCCTAGCAGAATTTCTGCTATTGCAAGTTCATTTTACCATTTTTGTTGCTAAAGATTGCTGTGGAAAGCAATTATAGCACTGACGATTGCTGAAATAAAACGGAATAAAATATCAACGATGTCTTACCCTGATGCAGGGAAGGCCTCAATTTTTTCCTAGAAATTTACTGGAAATTTTTTCTTTAGAATTTATCAGAAAATTACTTCAGTTGACCACCCTAAGTGTAAAAATTCTAAGAAGAAATGAATGCGCATATACGCGTCTACGCTCATAAAAATTGTTAGTGGCCCAAACCCGTTGGTGCTTTCAAATTTCGAGTTTCGTTGTATTACAGCAATCGGTAGTGATATCACCGCTTTCCACAGCATGCTGTAGCACAGCATACCCAGCAGTGAAATTTCAAATAACAGCAGCAAGCATAGCAGTTCGAAAATGAATTTTTGTGTTTCTGTATAATCAGAGTTTGAGCACCCTTTAAAACGTTACAACATAAAAACATCTAGAACTCAACCAATCAGATGAAATTTTACACCCGAAAATCGAATTAAATTAAAAAAATATATTTTCTTGTGTCCAAGTGATATTTTAATCGCTTATAAGCACTCTTATAAGAACTTAAACTAATTCCGACTTTAATTTTCAAAAATTATTCTTAACTGAATCCTGCCCTGCGTATGGGCAAGAGAGACGGAGCATGGTAAACACTATCTTTACCTTATTCTTCCGAATGTGATAGCATCTGCACTGCAGCCAACATAAAAATCAAATGGGGCATAAGAAAACGTTCAGTAAACGATATTTTGTGTTGGTAGCTCCAAATCTGCCATAGCACGAAAGAGAAACTATAAAACTTGTGCCATTTTGTCCTATAGGAAAATAACAATATGCTCAGCCCATTGTATTGTTATAAGTCATTATTTTATGTGCTGCCCTTGCTGTCTGCTGTTTCTTTCTTTTGAAAGTTCTAAATTTTAAGAATTTGTAGTAAAAAAAAATTCCAAGAATTTAAATTTGAAAATGTTCAACCAAATACGATTTTTTAAAGAATTTTTTAGGAAACTGTAAGCAATTTTTTAATTTAGAGTTGAGAGGAGTCAGTACCAATATTTGCAAGTTTCATACAAAACAAGTACTTGGTGCTTAGACCGAAAGAGTCAGCAATATAGAAATGAGCCCACTTTTTGCAGTGCATTTCTATTAACGTAGTCAGTCCATATTATACATGTCAGTGATTGGTACTGACTCCTCTTAAAAAGTCAAATCCCGGGATTAAGTGCTCGATCCCGGGATTTTGAAATTGTTAAAACATGTGGTATTTAAAAGTTGATTTGTCTATGTCGATTTTGTTTTCATCTACCCATATAATGCACAGTTTTGAATTATCTCTTCACGTTTACACTCCATCCATACATAGATTGAATATTATTTTCAATTCGGTCACTACTTCGATGAAAATGTTATTGTTCTCACAGAATTATCTTTATCTTCTTCATTAATCTAACCCTGAATATTCTGTTCATTAATATTCACTCATACATACATACGTGGCATTCTGTAGATATTCTGCTATGAAAGACAAATTGATTAGTCCAGCAATTTCTGATTACCTCCTAATTACTATTCTCCAGGACTGAGCACACCGAGTACACAAGCATATTTTGAAAATATTTTAGGCTTAAAGCTCACAATTTGGACTAAGAATGCCTTTGCATGTATATATGTTGGTATGTAGCAATTTCGTTATTCTAATTGCATTTTGATTCTTTGTCTGCATCATGGTAGTTCAAAATTGTTAGTTCTTTATTTAGTATATATGACATTTGGTATTAGTAGGATAGTTTTTCGTGGTAAGTTATTTATGTGTGTAATATCGCACGATTTTACTTGAGGAACAACAGATTTTAAGAAAACCATTCGACAATAATAAAAATATTCATCTTTGGAGAGAAATAATATCCTACTACCACCAGTGGTAAATTTTGCAAATTTTATCGGTGCTTTCGGTATTTTTAATTATGAAATCGGACATTTATTTGTACAGCTAAGAGTAGCTCTTTCTTTGCACATCCTCCCCCAACGAACAATTTTTGTCCTATATAAAGCTCGGAACTCTGCTAGGGAATAAATCTTGTGAACTTAAGGTGTTATAAGAAGCCAGATTATTGTCTCACCGAGTTCCCAGGGAATTGCACTAGACTCTTATAGCGCTAAAGTGGAGAATCCCATATCATGCTCGGGGAATAAAATTTAGTGTTGATATAGGAATAATAATTCCTATAATGTACTTATATCGTAATCTCATATTGATGCTCAGAGCTTATGCAAGACTTTATATATACCCTATTGTAGAAATTTAGTATTATAACGTTGTTGTAGGATTTCCTAAATTTGTCTACTTCACTTATATAGGAATTAAATATATCCGTATGTAATAAGTTATTTGGGAACAAATTATCCCATATAGGAAAAGTGATCCTAATGTAAAAGCATTAAAAAACAATAGATCCTAGTTGAGTCTACAAATTTATTATTCATGTGGAACTTATTATGAATGCGTGACTTAGGACTCTAAGGAAGATTGAGGAACATATTTATTAATATTAAAATTATTTTTTCACATAGGTATATATTTGAATTTACCAACGATTTAAATTTTACTGTTAGTATTTATCACGCTAGATCGAAAAATAAATAAATAAATAGAATGTTTAATTAATTATGGTAAAAAACAGTTATGTTCATTTGGTTCTCCAAATAAATGGAACTAATGTGAATTTATCTAGTTTTCAATAAATTTACTAATATGTCATTATTTTCATATTTCTAAGCTAATTTATATATATATATAATCAGCAAACATGGGTACTGGGTAGGGGTACATAAGAAAGAGATGATATAGGACTTCAGTTCTCCCATAAAGATTATAAATGTTGATATAACACACAAAATTTCCTACCATGACTTCAACACCTACAGGGGCAGGAATAAACGCTGATATAGGTAACAAATTCCTATGCTGTGTTGAGAATAGATATTTTGGTATGGCATTTGTAGTGCTATATAAGCATAGTAGAGCAAATACCGAAATAACAACATTTATATAGCACTTATGCTCCTATTTCGGGATGTGAATTCCTATATCAGAATTCCGATCGGCCAGCGTAGTGTGCTTTTAAAGATTCTTGACAGTTGAAACAACAAGTTGCAATAAGTTTTTGTGAACGTTCGCACAGTGGCATACGGTAATATTTTTAATTTAAAGCACTCAACTCGGTCTATCAGAATTGAGTTGAGTGCATAAAACCATATAGACGAAAAAAAAATGAAACAAAAATCCAAGAAATCGAATAGCAAAAGCAGACGACAAATTTTGTGGATTTTTGCTATCAGATTTTGTAGAATTTGTTTCAATTTTCTTTCGTCGATTTGCTATTTTGGTTTTTTTTTTTAATTACAGTTGCATTTTTTAGAAACATGCCATATAAAATTGTGAAGACAGTGGAAAACGGCGATACCATCCGCATGGGAAAAAGATGCTATTTGCACTGGCCTCCCGTAAAACGAGTTACGTTGCTGCAAAAACTATTAAACGATGTGATTCCCAGCCGAGAGCGGGCAGGTCACGCAGGATATACAAGCTAAAAAGGCAAGGCATTGGGGCAATAATCGTTGGTGGAAGTTTTGATATCCTGTAAATTAATGGCTTCATAGCAAATGATGTATTGCAAGTCATTTCTTACTTTCCTATGAAATGTACCGGATTTTTAATTTTTTCCACTCATCCATTAAATTCGTTATTGTAATTCTAATTTCACTGTTCTTAAGCAACTGCGCATGTAAAGGAGGCAACATGACACTTTAGCATCTCCTATGAGCTTTGGTACAGGAACACAATTTCCAATTTATTTTTTAAAAAATATGCAGGAATATAAGAACAAAATACATGTAGACATTATTTTGATTTACTGAAAATCACTGACATAATATGTATACGTAGGTCACTATTTGTATTGTGAGCCTTGACAACACTAGTGCTTGCCGATGCAAACCATTGTCATATTCGTAAAGTTTGACATTTTTTACCATAAACGTTCTCAGAACCTTGTGACTAACAATAACTTTTTCTTTTGATTAAATTCTTCTTTAAATTCAACTTGGTAAAAAAATGGAATTAACACGTGAACATTTTCGTGCGATGATTTATTACGTTTTTCGACGTGGATTATCAAGACAAGAGTGCATCGATCAATTTACTGCTACTTTTGGAGATGAAGCCCCATCCTTCGCCACTGTGAAACGCTTGTTTAACGAATTCAATCGTGGCCGCCGTTCGCTCACCGGCGAATTTCGTAAAGGTCGTCCAAAATCGGTTGATGTTCCACAAAACATTAATGCTATGTAAAAACTAATAATGCAATACCGTCATGTTACATACTGTGAGATTGAGGCAACATTAGACATTAGTTCGACCAACGTATATAAGACATTGCGTGAACATTTAGCAGCGCAAAAGATTTGTTTACGTTGGATCCCGCATAACTTGACAATTGCTCAAAAAAAGGCTCGTGTCGATTGGTGTAAACAAATGCTTAAGCAATACAGTTATGGTGCTTCAAAAGACGTTTATAAAAACGTGGCAGGTGACGAATCATGGATCTATGCGTATGAGTCCGATATTAAACAGCAAACGACTGTATGGGTCTTCCAAGATTAACCAAATCCAACAAAAGTTGTTCGCGGTCGAAGCACAGCAAAGCAAATGGTGACTTGTGTTTTTTTTTTTTTTTTCTGGACTAACAGGTCATGTGGCAACTGTACCGTTGGAGCAACAAAGTACAGTCAATTCTGAATGGTATACCACTATTTGTTTGCCAGAAGTTTTTGTTGAATTGAGGAAAACGAACAAACGTTGTCGAATCATTCTTCACCATGACAATGCGAGTTCTCACATATCTCATCAAACAACTGAATATTTCACCAGTGAAAAAATCGAATTAATGCATCATTGTCCGTACAGTCCTGATTTGGCACCTAACGATTTCTCTTTGTACATCAAAAACAAACTACGTGGACAACGATTTTCGACGCCCGAAGAGGTGTAGTCTCAAACGGTATGGAAAAAATGCTTTGCCGATTGGTTCAAACGCATGCAAAAGTGTATCGATCAACGTGTGCGATAACTTTTAAAAGTAATAAAGCCATTTTTGTTGACAAATTAATGTTTTTTATTATTAGGCTCAAAATATAAATAGTGACCCTCGTATAACATGGACTACCTCAATTTTCTATTTCATATGAGTCAACTTTTCTTAGCAGGGGTGTGAAAATTATCTTAATTTCAAGTCTTACTTTCGCTTTACTATTCATATTAAAAGTTCAACAAATTACAGATGCCTTCGAAATTATTTATATTCTTAGAATCTTATCTCCTACTACATCAAATATTTTTTAAACTTGATTTTTAAAGAAATAAAATCAAGCAATTTTTGTCTGCCCGTCCCTAAAAGTAGGTATGGGGGACAGAGAAAGGATTACAAATTTTGTATTGCCATCTATTTCTATTCTATATATACATTTGGAAAATCACTGAACTGAAACTACATTATGGTAGACTTTGTATAGAACTTATTATTTGAAGTTCAGTAGAATAAAGAAGTTAAACCAAAAAGAGACAACTATAGAAAAGTGATCCCATAATAATGTCAAATAATTTAAGCTATTTCAGTAGTCTCAGTTGATATGTAATAATAATAATGTAGCTAGGTATGTTTTTTCCTTTATTTTGTTCCGATTTTGACTATAGTAGACGATAATTTAATAAATTCTCGTTGATGATTTCTATAATCGCAAATCATGCGCAGATTGGATACTGGCATTCATTTTTTTTTCGCACGCAGTAGTGCACATGGGCATTAGGGTGGCCCAAAAAACAAAAGTGTTAAAATGTTTAAATGTTCATTCAGAATTTGTTAGCTAATGTAATTTTAAATATCTATGCAAGATTTTAGTGAAATTCATTAATGTTGAGAGGTCGCTCAAATCGTAAAAAGTTTTTTTTTACTGTTTTGGACTTTCAGGAAAACTGTTTCAACATTTTCTGGCATAACCTTTTAATTTGAAAATATTTTTTCTTGATTCTTATTTTAAATTAAAGGGAACTAAGTAATAACCTTACCTTTTGCAGTGAAAGTCGTTTCAAAAAATTAAATTCTTCTATTTTATATAAATTTTTCAAATTGAAAATTCGGACCTGGAACTACAATTTTTTTTGAAAGGAAAAGTGGCACGCAGGTATACTTTTTCTACTATAATATAATCTACAATGGATTATCTTCCAAACAACTATAACTTAAGGGTGTCATGTAGTGTATGAACTGTTCTCAAAATGCGATTTTCGAAGGTAAAGCATTTTTACAAATTACAAAGAATATGTGCCGATCCATAAAAGTATAGACTTTTTCACTGTAACAAAATGATTTATATAAAAAGACAAGAGAACAAGTTACAATTGGTCTTAATACCAATAATATTATACCCTAGATAAACATAAAAGTTAAACAAAGTGAAAACCAAAAGTTCTGCATGGCAACACCAAGAAGGGATTGCCAGATTTAGTTCATTTTTGAAATTTTACTTTCTATTTTTATGAAAACGCTGTCTACAAAATTGCAGCTCTGTAGATCGACGCGTTCACTAGCAGTGTCCAAATATATAGTGAAAACCCAAAGTTTTGTATGGCAACACCAAGAAAGGGTTGCCTGATTTAATTCATTTTGAAACTATATTTGCGATTCTTATGAAGGCGCAAAAAATTTGAGCTCTCCATGTAGACGCGTTCTTAGGCGTTGTCTAAATATATAGTGAAAAACCAAAGTTTTGTAGGTATGGTAACACCAAGAAGAGGTGGCCTGATTTAGTATATTTGTGAAATTTTATTAACTATTATTATGAAAACACTATGTACCAAATTTCAGCTCTCTACGTCAACGTGTCCTCGGATAGTGCCCAAATATGGCAACCCTGATTTGTCCCATTTTCGAAATAAAATTCATATTCTTTTTAACAAGCCCGTGTGCAAAATTTCAGCACACTAAGTGAACGCGCTCTCGATCTATCGTGCAGACGGACGGACGGACAGACAGGCAGACAGACAAACAAACGGACAGGCGGACATGCAAAAATCAAAATAACTTTTAATATTATGCGTGGGTGTCCAATCCAATAATTAGAAAAGAAGATATCATTAGTTCAAAGTCGGGACATTTTAGTAATTTTCGAAAATGCTTCACCTTCGTAAATCGCGTTTTTAGAACAGTTCATACACTATATGACCCCCTAAGTTGTAGTTGTTTAGAAGATAATCGATTGCAGATAACGTTATAGTAGACAAAGTATACTCCGTGCCACTTTTCCTTACAAAAAAATTGACGCGAAGTCAAAAAATTTGAGTTCTGGGTCCAAATTTTTAAAAAGACTTTCATTGCAATAAGTTCATAACTAAGTTCCGTTAAAATTAAAAAAAGAATCAAGAAAATATATTGTCAAATTAAAAAGACAGAAAATGTTGAAATAGTTTTCCTGAAAGTCCAAAACAGAAAAAAAAACACTATTTTCGATTTGAGCCAGCTCTAAACATTAATTAATTTCACTGAAATTTTGCATAGAAATTTAAAATGACATTAGCTAACAAATTCTGAATGAGCATATTTAGACATTTTAACACTTTTGCAAATCCATACATTTTTCGGCCACCCTAATGGGCATCTCTGTGTGTCTGTAAGTAGAGCAGGGTGGAGCTGCATGGAAATAGGTTTTATTCTATTTTCACGCTGCCATTTCCGAAAGCTTTGAAATTGGAATTTCGGCCTATTAGCATGTAGTAGGCCTGAAAAAAGCTCCTAACCTCCATTTTATCATAACTAACACGTTTTAATGTTAGTTTCTGATTTTATATATTTTTTATGAATGCTAATAATAAACAAGAGGAATATTTGAAAACTTTATGATTTAAAACCAAAAAAAAAGTACGTTAAATTTAGCTAGTCTCGAAGCAATCTGATGGTGCGAACAGGTGTATCCTTTTTCGAATTTATTGTTTTGACAACAACAGTTGTTTACTTCTTTCTCGATTTGATAATGATTTGGATAATGATAAATAATTTCAAATTTCGAAATTTACTCAGCGCTGCATTGTGAACACCTTCATTCTGGACTCAAAGCTCACTCTGCTCCACTCTCTCTGCATTGTGAATTCGACACAATGCTTTCAATTTTAAATTATATGCACTTCTTAGTTTCAAGTTTAAGAATACTTCTAATAAAAAATAATAATGTTTATCAATACTGAGTTATAGATCATAATTTGTTAGTTTTATAATTAGGTGAGTATTTGTGATTAATATAATTAATATTGTATTTATAAAAATAAAAAACAATTGGAATTTAGATATAACCGTTAAAAAAAATGGATAAGTTTATATTCGAAAAAATTCAGGTGATTCTACAATGGTAGATGTTGTATTACCAATACCTTCAAAAGGCACAGTATACAAACTAACAAGATATGACTATCCGGCACCATAGATTCGCCATTTTCTGTGTCGCATGACGCGTTTCTTAAAAAGTAATAAATATAAAGTTTAATATTTATGTAAATTTATTCTACTGGATCGATTTAAAATCTTAAAATAAGTACCATTTTACTTTCTTAACATAAAGATAAATTGAAGGAAGATTATTAGAATTGTATTCCACATTTCAATTTGCCACTAACCCCACTTTTTACACTTAGTTATGATGCGGTATTACAAATTTGCCTTCTATTTGATAAAATTACCATTACGGCTAACTAATTTCACTATAGAAATAATAACAAGATCTTAAATAATCAATTAAGAGTGCAAATTATAGATATTTCAGTCCTATTTAACATTTTTATCGATAAAACCTTCGTACCTCCGAGCTGATTTCCCTGCAATGAGCTTTAAACTAACAAAAACATGTTCCTCTTCACACTCGTCCTTGCCATCGATCTGTTCCATGGTTTAACAACCACATTGCCAATTTAATAGCAGAACGAGACTATTTATATCACCTTTGGAGACGAAATCGGAACGAGGAAAACTGGGATCATTTTCGTAGGTTAAGGAATATTACCAAAATGGCTGTCCGTACCTCCAAAATAAGCTATTATAAATCTAAGCTCAACACAAGACTCCCACCTAAAGAGCTATGGAAAAACCTTCGTGAAATTGGGGTTGGAAAATCTCACAACAACGAATGCCAGCTGGATCCCAACAATTTAAATAGATGCTTTGTTATAAATCCCAGTTCTACCTTTTCAGGCACTCCACCATCAGAAGCAGCTCCTGTACCCTCCGCTGGTGTGGAAGATAGTACAGCTGTATTCAACTTTAGGTGTGTCGCCTTTGATGAAGTGCTAAAGGCTGCATACTCGATCAGTTCTCATGCTGCGGGTATGGATGGGATTCCACCATGCTTTCTCAAAGGTATTCTACCTCACATACTACCTTATGTTACTCATATATTTAACACTTGTATCACTACCTCCACCTACCCCTCTCTTTGGAAATCAACCTTAGTAGTCCCGGTTCCTAAAAATAGGAGTGCTCTGTCTCCTGAAGATTTTCGCCCAATAAGCCTCCTCTCATTCACTTCCAAAATATTTGAAAAGCTTCTGAACTGGCAAATGATGAACTACGTAGCTGCTGAAAATCTTTTGATCCCTTGGCAGTCCGGCTTTCGGGAAAATCATAGTTGCACTACAGCTCTCCTCAAAGTTACTGATGATATAAGAATTGCTATGGACTCTGACTTGGCTTCCATTTTAGTGCTTCTTGATTTCTCCAAGGCCTTTGATTCGGTTGATCATGCAAAATTATGTTGTAAACTTCGCAATACTTTCAAGTTTTCCTCACTGAATACTAAACTCATCTGCAGCTATCTATCTAATCGAGATCAAAGGGTCCGAGTGAATGGGCTTCTTTCTACCCCAATCAGGATTAGGTGTGGGGTACCACAAGGATCTACTCTCGCTCCATCTCTTTTTGCACTGTTTATAAATGATATTGCATCAGTACTCCAGCATTCAAACATACTCCTGTACGCAGATGATGTACAGTTATACCTGTCGCGATCCGTTGGGCTACTGGAGGATGGTATTTGCAGAGTCAATGAAGATCTGGAAGCCGTCCCATCCTGGGCACTTTTGAATGGTCCGACTCTTAATCCAGTGAAATCTCAGTCTATTATTATTTACAAATGTAGGCTAGATACTCGCGATTTCTCGCCTATTATTCTTAATAATATGACTGTCCCCTACTCTGATGTCATTAAAAATTTGGGATTATCTATGAACAAGGCACTCACTTGGGATGAACATGTATAAATGCAGTGGTGGGTAAAATCTATGGCGGCTTACGTAGCCTATGGCCATCTGCTTCATTCACGCCAAAACAGGTTCGACTGAAGCTTGTTAAAACCTTGCTGGTACCTTTAATTATGTATAGAGTGGTGGTGTATGGCTGTATGAATGCAGTATGCTCGCGCAAACTTAATGTTGCATTTAACTCGTGTGTTCGCTACGTTTTCAATCTTCGTAGATACGATCATGTATCCCCCTTTACCAACCATATCTTGGGCTGCAGTTTGGATCAATATCTTAAATACCGCACAGTACTCTTTCTTTTCTGCTTAATGTACAACAAGCAGCCTCGGTATCTTTTTGAAAAACTTAATTTTGCCACATCGTCCAGATTGAGATCGCTAATCGTATCCAGACATACCGTCCTGCAGAGCCGAAGATCATTCTATGTTCACGCGATTAATCTTTGGAACTTCTTGCCTCTTGGAATCAAACGAATAAACAATCTGGCCGCCTTCAAGGGTGACCTTTTCGAGCACTATAAAAATATATAAATTACTGCTCCCCTCGTTATCTGCACATAATTCTAAGAAATTCGAACGATTTCTATTTCCTTGTATTGTATATGTTTTTAACAACTATTCTCTGAGGTACCAATTGTTAGCATCTTATAAGTAATTGTACAGTACGTAAATAAAATATTTCTTTGAGATAATATTTATATGCTCTTGTACATTTAATTTAACCCTTGCTTATAATTAAGATAAGACTTGCTTTTCTCTTTCCCTGCTTCTTTTTTCTTTTACTTTTTCTAAATACATTATCTGTTTCTTGTACATGTAAATGAGATATTATATCTTATATGTATATCATAGTGAATAAACGATTTGATTTGATTTGAAATTCAAATATTATTGGTAAGAAATTGATATTATATTTATTGCAACATTTTCAATGAATCCAGTGGAATAAATTTACATAAATATTTTCACTTCATTTTTCCAGTTGTAAGAATCGATTCGTGTGTTGTCACACGCACTTGACAGCCCGGACGATCATACCTTGTTACTCTGTTTATCGTGTTCAAAAGATACCTTTCAAAATGACACAGAGAATTCCACAAGAAATCTAAAATAGTTTGCCGAAAAAATCTTATTTAAAAATGGCATTTTCATGGGTCGGCCATTTTAAATCGAATTTATCTAATAAAACAGCGGATTATTTTCAGAGATTGTTATATTAAAAAAAAAAAAAAAATTAAGCGAAGAAATTTTTAAAATCAGTAAAAGTATCTGAGAGCCCTCAAGAAGCGAGTTATCTTGTAGCCGATGTTCAATATTCCAACGACAAACTCGTCATCGCACTATGCACATCTCAGTGCAAATCTATGAATAATTTCATTTACATACATACATAGCTATAATATTTCTGCCCTGTGTACATAATATAGAATTCAGACTAATTATATGTAAATTTTCGTTTGTATGATACTGATATTGTTATCAGATGAACTAGTAAAGTCTATTGTTATCAGTAAATAAAAATCTGGGATGTACAACTCGACTCAATTGTATATAGTGAGTCTCTATGGCACTTTGCTTGGCGCTACGGGTCTTACTAAAGAATTGTTAAACTAGAATGCGAGTTTTCTTGTTTCCTTCACCAAAAAGATATCCTTAAGAATCCTCACAACCAATACATCTCAGATGATTGCAATGAAGAGAAAATCACACCTTATAGCTGAGAGCCTTATTTTGCCCGACAGATCAGATAATGGTTAAAACTATGATAGGACAGGAAGCTGAGAAATAAATTAGGAAAACACCATTAGTAGGAGAATTTTCAGTATGTCAGAGGATATTGACCAACAGGTAAATGAACTTATTACATCAGGAGTAATGTTTCCATTTAAAGTTAATAAGTCAACGGATATTAGTGAAAAAGTCCAACTCTTAGCATTTGTAAAATTTGTTTGTAATATTAGTTTTGTTGTTGTAAAGAACTAACAGAAACTACAACTGGTCTAGATATCATCAATGTTTTTTAATAATTATTTCAGAAAATATGGAATTTCATGGAAGTTTTGTAATAGTATTTGTACTAATGATGCACCGTCTATGAGAGGTTCAGTAAAGGGATTTTCAACAATTGCTTAGTAACAAAACCCAAATATTATAACTATTCATTACTTTTTTCGCCGACAAACATTGACAGCGAAATGTATTTCGGTGATTTGAAAATAGTATCTACTCGATCAAGTAGTAAAAAAGATAAAGCCAAAAAAAAACATACGTTTGTTTTCGAAATTGTGTAAATCCATGGAACCCGATCATTTCATCTTTCTCATCCGTACTGAGGTCCGATGGCTCTCGGAAGGAAAGATTCTTTCACGATTTTATGAATTGCTTAATGAGATTCTGATCTTTTTCCAAATAGATAACAGCGCGAATATTGTGATTTATTGAGTAATTATATTTGGTGCTCAAAACTTTTTGCGGTTCTTAATTATTTAAATTCCTCCTTGCAACAGGAAAACATTTGATAAATTAAGGGGAGGTTACCGCTCATGACGATGAAAAATTCGATTTTTTTTTTTTTTTGTTTTACATAATTATCACCCTTAAAGTGTTTAGATCACGTGGGTAAAAGGATATTTTCATATCTAAAGTAATCACGTGGGTAAAAGGTTATTTTCATATCGAAAGTATTTTAGAATTCACAGCCTGTTGAGATCGGAACCGTCCGCCCGGCTGGAAAACAGGTAGCTCAAGCGCTCGGAGCGCGCTTGCTGGGGAGACCTTTTCTCACTATCTGAGGTACCCTCATAAATTTCGGGAAACCGTTAACCTTCAGATTCAGCACAATCAGTTCTTGGAGGAAGAAGAAGGGCCTCTGTATGGTGTTGGAATAGCTGAAGTAAGCTTTCTGAGAACAACATTTTTAAGCGGGCGGGGCGCTCTACAGCGTCAACGGATGAACCGATTCACATAAATCTTTGCCCAATTAAAAGAAAATTCAATTTGCGGGGCCTTCAGGAAGTGATTTTTGTCAAAAGTGTATTTAGAAATAGTTTTTTCATCCGTTGAAGCAAAAAAAAACAGGCCAAAAAATGTTTTTTTTTTTTTAACCGCTGGCATTTTTTTATTCAAAGGTTTATTTGTTTTTGAAAACGAAAACCTGTAAGGCCCCCAAATTTTGTCTAGCTTAATCATTTTCAACCCTATATGTTTCGGAAGAACTGGCAGAGCTGTGGAGCGCCCCATGCAGACTAAAACACGCCATGCACGGCATTGTTTGATGGGAGCTGGAGCCGCCATTTTTTTTTTTTTTCATTTTATAAATAAAATTGGAATTTACTCTACATTGATAGAAGAATAAAATACATATGTTAAAATCCATTTCCAAAAGTACTTTCAAGGATAATTTTGGAAACGACGAGTGTTACAAAGAAATCTCGACATATTTCTCTGCATATCAAATTTTAACGCTTATTGCTGATTGGTTAAGTTTGTTCAGACAATTGATTTTTTTTCCATCACTCGACATTAGTAGTTTTGATTGGGTACGAGATACAGCAATTTGGATATGGGAAAATTTTCATTAGTAGAAGAAGAAGAAATTTTGGAAATGTAGAACAACCGAATTCTTCAAATTAAATTTAAAAATAAGGAATTAAGAAGTTTTTGGATAGGAGTAGCAAAAGAAATTCCAATATTGTAAAAGAAAAAACGCTTGTACTATGATATTGCCTTTTTCCACCTATTACACAGGCCTATGATGTTTTTCCTCTTAAGAAACTAATTAGCAATTTGGGTAGGTATTAGGTACTAAGTTACGAAAAGAAAAAAGAAAAAAAATCCATCACGTAAATTTTTTTGAGAAAATTACTTTTTCATTTTTCTTAGTATTACCGCATATTACTAGCATTAACTTGCAATTTCTTTGATAACAGTGTGTTAACCTTCGGAGAATTGGCAGGTACAGTCGCATTAATATATTGCGAACCATCGTAAATGTATTTGCAGGATAACAAGTAAGATTAAATGAAAATACTAGTTAAGAAATCCTACTTGCTATGGTGCAGTACATATCGTAAAATCCTGAGTTAGGCTACATACTGCTCAAAAAAGCAGCCCGCCGGTATGGTATGGAACTAATAAGATCATTATGTCAGTCTTGAACGTATCCTTACATTGAAGGCATATCGGCGGGTTGTTTTAGTCGACAGTGTGAAGCAAATTTATTAAAAAACCACTTGAACTTGAACATAAGTACTTGCTTCTATTTACTTGTACTTAAGACTTAGTTTTGTACTTAAGTACCAAGATTTTTACTTAGGTATTTCTGTGTCTATTAATTACCTACAAATATCTAACTCTTCGGCAAGTAGAACAAAAACCAGTAACACCTCGCTCGAATATAAAATCGACGATGCCTCGACTTGATGACATAACCACTGACATGTATAATATGGATTGGGCTTACTTCTATATTGCTGACTCCTTCGACCTAAGCACCAAGTACCAAGTGAGAGTGAACTGAAAACAACAAATAAATTAGTGGATTCGTCAAAATAAATGTTTAAATTAATCATTTAGGGTTATTACTAACAAAAACTGTTTAATCAAATGTTTTATTAAAATCACTTCCCGAGCTGCGTGCTCACGTTTTCAACTTCCCGCCAATGATTTTTTCAATGTTGCCACCGGCGTAAGAACCCTTTTTGACACAAGCAATTGTGCCCACGTGAAATAGAAACGTAAGCACCAGGCATGGCCAAATTGCGGCTCGCGAGCCGCATGCGGCTCTTTGAATGAGTGAATGCGGCTCTCGAAAAGAAATGAAAAAATAAGTAATACATATTTAATAATTTATTCAAATTGCTATAATGTTGGAAGTAATACATATGTATAATGTTTAATATAATATGATTTAATAAAATCAATTATTATATTTGTGTATATTTTGTGCTCTTAATCGAAAATTTCTACAAGTGGGATAATTCCCGTAATTTTATACAGTTGTGTTTGGACTCACTTGAGATTTTTGGTCTTATGCGAAAACCTTTGTTATTCTTTAATAGAGGTTTTAAAGCCAAAAATGAAGAAATGAGTATGCGAAAAAGGCTATTAGCGCAAATACAGGCTTAACATGCAAATGTTAAATGACGAAAATTTAACATAGGCTACCCCCTAGTTTAAAGCAATTTTTATTTAATTTTCATACTTTAATTTTCATCGGTTTTCGTGATAAATCTACTTTTTATTGCAAGTGCGTACCATATTTTCCGTTGCGCTGCTTCAACATACTTTGCATTGTATGAGTGTGCAAGTATGAGTGTTAAAATGTCAAAACGAAATGCCTGCAATCCCTCAACCTAGCATTACAAGGCAAAGATAAAGTTATTGCTGATCTTTTTCAAACTGTTCTAAGTTTTATTAAAAAAATTCAGCTTTTTAAATGCGATTTAAATGCAAAAATGTTCAATCACTTTTCTCGTCTGAAGACAAGACCCTCTAAAATTGATGAAATAAAACTGAGTGAATACGACAGTAAATTAGGAGAATTATTAAAAGAATTTCATTACCGATTTGATGATTTGAATAATTTAAAGATTTCTCTAAACTCTCTTGTAAATCCATTCGAGATTGACGTAGTTAACGATGGATTATCGATTCATCATTATATTTTGAATGAAAGTGCCACAGGAGAAATGGAATTATTAGAACTTCAGGAGGATCGCAGTCTTAAAATGCATCACAAATCAACACAATCTACAAATGAGTTTTTCCAATAAGAGGTGTTAATTTGATATTCAAAGAAAAATGCCATTTTTTGAGACAAATAATCAGATCTTTATTTCATTATAAAGAGGAAGGTATGCCGTTAATAATGGAAAATAACATCAGCCAAATGACCACCACAACCACGCCTTCAGGACCATATACTTTTCATGAAATTTTCCATAACCAAATCGCAAAGTGGCTGCCCTATGTCCTCGATAGCCTCACGAATTCCATCTTTGAGGTCTTGAATCGACGCTGGGCTGTTGGCGTAGACCTTCTCTTTCACATGGCCACAAAAGGAGAAGTCGCAAGGTGTTAAGTCACAAGATCTCGGTGGCCAATTGTGATCACCTTTTCGAGAGATAACACGGTCCGGAAACTTTTCGTTGCTTGTATGGGACGTAGCGCCGATTGTTGAAAGTAAACGTTGTCCAGATCAATACCATCCAATTCCGGCCATAAAAAATCATTCATCATCTGTCGATAGCGCAATCCATTCACCGTAACTGTTGCTCCAGCCTCATTTTCGAAAAAGTAAGGTCCAATGACCCCGCGGGACCATAAATCGCATCAAACAGTCACACGTTGAGGATAGAGAGGCTTTTCAACAATAACTCTTGGGTTTTCCGAGCCCCAGATGCGACAATTTTGCTTGTTGACCAAGCCATCGAGGTGGAAATGGGCCTCATCACTCAAGATGAGTTTTCGATGGAATTCCGGATCATTTTCATGCATTTCAAGGACCCAATCAGCAAAGACTAGACGTTGTTGATGATCGGCCGGCTTGAGTTCTTGTGTTAACTGAACTTTATAAGCCTTAAGACCCAAATCTTTATGCAAAATACGGTGTAATGACGTTTGTGGAATGCCTAATTCCAAAGAACGACGAGGAATGGTCAAACCTGGGTTTTCTTCAACACTTTCGGCTACAGCAGCAATATTCTCGACTGTTCTGGAGCGACGTGCACGGGTTTTATTCTTCACATCACTAACTTGTCCCGACAGCTCCAATTTTTCTACCAATTTCTGTATTGCGGTCCGACAAGGTGCTTCACGACTACCCAAAAATGTTCGAGATTTACGAACCGTCCCTGCCACATTTTCACCATTTTTATAGTGAATTTTAATAATTTCAATGCGTTGCTGAATCGTGTATCGTTCCATTTTTATTAATGGCGTAGTTTCTACTTGTCAAATGTTAAAAAATGATAGCTCCAAAAGTGACATCTACCGAAATAGCGGGCTAATTAAAATAACACCTCTTATTGGAAAACCCTTTAGTATCACCATCAAAGTACCCTAATTTAAGGAAAGCTGCTAGCAAATTACTGTCCATATTCGGCATAACATATTGTTGTGAGTCACTTTTTTCAACAATGAAGTTTATAAAATCAAAGCACCGTTCGCAACTCACAAATGAGCATTTAACGGAATTAATTCGTACCGCGATTACTAACTATGAACCCAATTTCAGAAAATGCTCGGCTAAATTACAAACACACATGCCATCTACCAGCAAACAATAGCTTAACTTAAATATATGTATGTATATGTTTGAAGACGTATTCACAAATGTAAAAATTCCATGCCAACTTATGTTTTTGGTAGTTTATTTTTATGTTGGCTCCCGTCACGACAGATTATTGGAATTCGGCTCTTCTTGGAGTGAAGCTTGGCCACCCCTGTACGTTAGTTCACATAACCAAGGGTAAGAAAGCAATGCCTCGCTCCAATATGAAATCAACGATGCCTCGACCTGATGTAGGGAAGGCCTCAATTTTTTCTTAGAAATTTACTGGAATTTTTTTCCTTAGAATTGTTATGCATTAATGGAGGCGATAATGGGTGCTTGAGCGGACTTATAATAGTTTTTGTGGGTGTAGCAATGAGAGGTGAAAGTTTTACTATACCTGCAGCGTCGAAAAGTATAAAAAACTATAAATAGTAGACACTGGTTACTATACATACTATAGTTTTCAAAAGATATTGATTTATTAATATCTATTAACTGAACTCGATAAACTTCCTTATGTTACTGCCAACGTACAAAGATTCTAAAAAAGTACTTTAAAAAGTACTTCAAAAAGTACTCAGTACTTTTTATATACTTAGTACTTAGTTACAAGTACTTTTCATACATGCGGTACTTGTACTTACGCTGAAGTACTCAGGCCTTCGGTACTTGTACTTGTACTTTCTTTGGTACTTGCCCAGCTCTGCTGATGACATTGTTTGCTGTGCTAAAAATCATATTTCGATTTACGTACTTATATCGACTGTAGTACGAAATTTTTGTGATTTTTATGTGGTAATAAATAAAACAAATGGCTTTTCGCACATGTGTTAAATCCCCAGATAATTTCTGGTACATATGTGGAAATTATGTAATACGGAAAACTACAAAATATTTTTAAATCTATCGAAGAATTGTATGAAAAGTATTTTAAAATGAAGGTAAAAAAACTAAGACAAGAAATAGGTGCTGCATAAAATGTGTTCAACTTGTGTTCGTGAATTACGTAAATGGTCACGGAGAAAAAAACCTTCGAAATCGCATTTTGAGAACAGTTCTTTCACTACAAGACCCCCTGAAGTTGTAGTTGTTTGGAAGATAATCGATTGTAGATAACGTTATAGTAGACAAAGTACACCCGCGTGCCACTTTTCCTTACAAACAAAAAATTGACGCGAAGTCAAAAAATTGTAGTTCCAGGTCCGAATTTTCGTTTTGTAAAATTTATAAAAAATAGAAGAATTTAATTTTTTAAAACGACTTTCACTGCAATAAGGTTATAACTAAGTTCAAATTAAAAAGTTATGCCAGAAAATGTGGAAACAGTTTTCCTGAAAGTCCAAAACAGCAAAAAAAAAACACTTTTCGATTTGAGCGAATTCTAAACATTAATTAATTTCACTGAAATTTTGCATAGAAGTTTAAAATGACATTAGCTAACAAATTCTGAATGAGCATATTTAGACATTTTAACACTTTTGTTTTTTGGGGCACCTTAATGTACAGGTACACATGTAATGAATGAAAAAAATTAATAAAACTATTATTTTCAATAAGAAATATTTTACTTTTGTTTTCTCATAAATTCGCATAAAGTGATTAGTTTAAATACTGTGTCGCGAGAAAAACAAAATTGGGAAACAATGCTAGTTTGTCATCTGACCATCATTTTTTCTCCATCGCATGAAAAGCTCAGTAATATTGGAAACTCATACTCACACTGAACCATTACGTCTCATCACCCACAATTTGATGGCATCAAAATATTCGTGTACGTGCGATTAGTATTTCTATTTGTGGACACGGAGGTGGAAATGAAAAGAGGGCTGAGACACTATTGTACGTCAGTTTGACATTTCTGCTTCATTTCTGACAATTATCAATTTTAGTGATTTTGTGATAAAGAAGTGTAAGTAAAAGTAATTTATACTTAATAATAGTGAGAAACAATAGTGAATTTTTTTTTTGTGGCAAAACATTTTATGTAATTATGGTGAAATCACTTTCCAGACAAGTTTAATTGTTTCAGTAATAAATTATAGTGTTTTAAATAATATATACCTATAGTAAGTGAAAAAGTTATAAAAATAAACAACCGTAACAAAACATTTTCCAATGCCGGTTTGTTTGTTACAATTGTTGAATTGTTATTGAGATTGGTAAATTTTATATCAGCCAGCCATATAAATGCAACGCCAAGAAATATTGTCAGAAAATAAAAATTTAAATAATTACAAATAAATTAAAAAATTACTTTAAAAATTTTGGAAGAAATTCAATACTTAATAAAGTTTCAAATAAATTATATTCCCGCTCTGAAAATATCGGATGTTACTACTAACTACTGACTAAAATGAGCACACGATGCTGTTCTACTACATGAAGAAAAATGCTTAAGTTTTTCTTCCTCATAGCCTATCCTTTTTGTTATATAATCTAAGGTTCCTACATATCAAATTTCTACTCCAGTAATATTTCTTTAATAAAATTCTGAAAAGAAAATTTGTTTATAAAAGCAGTATGACCACAACAACAGACAACATTTTTTTTTTTTTCTATTTCCGAGATTTATAGGTATGACGGAAAAAGACAGTTTTGAATGTCCATTCATAAATAGTCGAGAAATTTTATGCTTTTTCGTTTGTTTTAATAAAAATCACCCCGATTTCTCTGATTTGATCATTGTGCAAGTTTTTGTTTTTTCTATAACTTTTTAATTATGCACTGTTCAAGTATTATGAGACATTTTTAATCGCGAAAATGGCGAATTTGGTTATGAAAAAATGGTAAAATTTACGATTTGTGACTGTAAAATAACCGAAGATGTCGAAAATTTTAATAATTGAAAAAAAAAAAAAAAAAAATTTAATAATCGCACACCAATTTACAGAGTAAATATGGTCCAAATGAAGTAGCGGGGTGAATGTGACTAAAAAGCCAGAAGTAATCCGCCAGAGTTTTGGAATTTGGTCAATAACGACATACTGAATAGAGATGGAGGGACTAGAGAAACTTATATTCGAGAACTGAAGGACAATGGAAAAGTATACAACAGTAATTATAAGATATCTGATGCATATAATAAGAAAAGCATATTTTCGTAACCCACGGACAAAGCAGAAGTTCAACACAACGGTAAAAATTTAAAAAAAAAACGACTGAGCACCTCGCACCGATGGTATAACGGCGATAGACTTAAATATCCTTGTGGAAATGTCAAGTGATCCTTTGTTCTCTCTTATCAATGAAGCGTTCCTGTAAGATCCAGACTGTTTAAAGCAGACACATCAAACCCAGGTAACTATCGCCCTATCTCATATTTAAGTACAATAGAGAAAATTTACGAAAAACTATTATATGCAAGAATACATTTATCTGGGCCAGTGAGGATTTGATAAAAACCAATACGAATTTCAAGAGAAATGTGGGATGGATTCAGCCATGAATCAATGTATATGATTAATGAATAATTAGATGTGGGTATGTATGCGGGCGTTGTGTTTATCGATTTACGAAAAGCCTTCGATACAGTTAACCACAAGATATTGGATGAACTAGGACCTGACTACGAGGTAAAACTAACGATCTAATTAAATATTATTTATCACAGAGAACGGTCAGAACTAAAATAAATGAAACACTCTGCACTTCTTAATCATTTTGTACGGGTGTAGGTGTACCCCAAGGTTCTATAATAGGACCAACACTATACTTGTTGTATATAACGAACATTATCCTCTGCCGTTGTCTCATGGGAAAATACCATATATTTGCGGATGATACAAATCATTATATTATTACACAGCAAATGAGAAAGAGTTGGAAAACAAACTACAATATGTTATGGACAAATTAGATAAATGGTAACAAGCTTTCTCTTAATGAAGATAAAATGGTGCTTAAACATCCTAACAAAGCTGAGATCTATCCAATATTAAGTATTAACTCCAAGCAAATCGAAAGGGTAACAGAGGTGAAACACCTAGGTATAAATGTTGATGACAAACTCAACTGAAGCAGGCATGTCGACCTAATAGCTTCCGAAATCAATCCAATATTAAGTGCATTGCGAAGAGGCCCTAGAAAGAATGATACAGCACTTGTTATTTACAATCCACATATAAGTAGCATCGCATATTAGATATAGGCGTGGAGTCCTATAACGTCTTCAGTCGCTACAGCATCTGAGCTACGCCCTTTAACATTTTGTGCTTCTTAGCCAAAGTACTAGAAAAGATAATGTGTGGGAAAATCCTAGCATATGTCGAAAGAAATAACATGCTGACACGCTGGCAATCACGTTTCCGCGCAAATCGCAATTTCGAAACAGCCATATTAAAGGTTACTAAGGACTTGCGGAAAAGCGTGAATAAGGGTGCGGTCGGCATCCTCGTGCTACTTGACTTCTCTAAGGCTTTTGACAGAGTCAACCACTCAAGGCTACTCTTGAAGTTATTCAAGAATTTTGGTTTCTCCCAGTCGGCTTTTAACTTGATCAAAAGCCTCCTCACGGGAAGATGCAAACAAGCACGTTATAACGAGTGTGATTTAGACTGCTTACCTGTACCTCTTGGCGTTCCACAAGGGTCTCTGTTAGGACCATTGTTGTTCAGCTTATACATCATTGACTTGCCTAGTGTTATTCAACAAATCAACATCCATTTATACGCCGACAATGTCTTGGGTTTTTCGAGGATTGCTTGGAGCGAGTCAATGAGGATCTTGCCAGAATCTATGCCTGTTCTCTAGCGAATGAATTAATCCATAATCCTGAAAAGTCTCAATGTCTCATTTTGGGTGGTGGAATCTTGACCAGACCTATTCCCTCCGTATTTCTCGCGGAACAAGTTTTAACATATGCTGAGATGTGGCTGCCTCCAAGAAAAAATTATTAACTATATAATGTGTTTCAATCAATGGGACTGCCACTTTTTGTGGCTATTTCTTTTAAGTTTTGTTTAATTCCAAGTGTTTGTAAACTATTAATATTTGTAATATCAGTAACTTTATTTTATACAATTAGATCTACTCCTTCTGTTTAGGAATTAAGAACTTAATTTCTTTTGCCTGTTACTTTTTCTTTTTTTTTTTACTCTCTTGTACTATATATCTATAATCCTCTTTAAGTGTATAATCTATCTAATTCAATATTATTTATTATATCGCTGTTAGTTAAATTGTACAATCCAACTTAATTTGTGTGTAGTTAGGTAACTTGCACACTAGTCTTAGTTTTCTAATAGTTTATCTATTCTGACAATTTTCTGTATCTTAGATTGTACTTCAAAAGACTGTAAATCTTGTGTACTATACAAAAGTAGTTTTGAATAAATTGAATTGAATTGAGTCAATGCATCCAATCCGGACAAAAATAGGGCGAAGTGATTGATGACTAGAGCTTTAAAAATACTATTCAGTATGCCTTGGAGAACAGCTTCGACGGAATTCCATGCAGAAACGAAAACTCTAAGCATTAATCGAATGATAGCACCTTGAAAAAGCGAAAATTTATTCATAAAATTACACGTGGACTCATGAAAACAAATATACAAATTGGCACGCACATAAATTACATAACCATCGGACGAGGAATAAAAACAAACTAAGATTACAGCACCCAAAAGCAAATAGAATCAGAAAAGGACTTATCTACATAAAATCTATAATGAACTTCCTGAAGTTATTTAAACAAGCTCAAGCTTTAATATATTCAGTTCTAATGTAAAAGGCCTATAGTTATGGTTTTGCCCATTGACTGTGAGACTGTTTGAATGAACTTTACATATATTTGCATTTATCTTATTAATAATAGGAAGATGAAATGCAGACACAGATATTAAAACAGGAACAAAAGACTTTTACAAAATAATAGGAAAAATCTAAAATAAATATAATATTATATAATATGAGCGACGAAGTTTGTAAGATTAAAAAAAATATGATATTAGATTGTTACCTTTAAATTAACATCAAACGTTGTGGCCGGAGATCAGTTGTTTTGTTAAAAAACGAATGCTGCCATCTCATAGAACTGATTTGGAGCTTTCATTAACCACTCCACATACCATATTGGAGAGGGTGATGGTATGTATAGCAACCTCCATCCAAAAAATTCTGCTTACAGTTTTATTTATGTAATCATATTTACTTTTTATGAGTCTGTATTCAGTTTTTCGATTAGATATCATCTCATGCCGCTAGAGACGTTCAAGGTACGGGTTGAAAAAGTGAACTTGCTTTATTTATCGTTCAGCCATAAAAACTCAGATTTTTATAAGACGCAACCTATTATAACCACGAAGGTATTAAGGATAAGGATATAGTTGACTTACTTTTATGATGTGATTAAGCGAAAGGAGCCAAGTGGTATAAACCCCAAATGTAAAATAAATCAAAGTTAAACGATAATGTCCCACGCTGTCAAATCTACTCAATTAACGTTAACATACTAGCATTCGAAGAGATGTTTCCATTGGCATATGTATCATAAATGTTTATAGTACCGCACTCCTTTACCTCGCTACACGCCAACAATACCAAGAAATAGTTCTCCCTCTCCTAAAATATGGGCCGAGATCGAAACAAGTTTGAAATTCATAAATCTCATTTTGCCAAAGATGACCCACATACATGATCCCTATCTACAATGGACCGTGAAAAAAGATAAAAAGATCTCAATTCCTTTAACTTTGTTCGAACAATTTTTAAATTTTGAAAAAAAAAAATTCTACTCAATTATAAGTACACTATAAAAACTGTGCACGATTGTTGCCACAAAGCTTAGGTATTTTTCCCTAAAATCTAGGGAATATTCCTTAAAATGTAGAGAATATTCCCAAAAATGTAGGGAATATTCACTATATTTTAGGGGAAAATACCTAAGCTTTGTGGCAACAATTGTGCACATTTTTTACAAAGTAGTACATCATTAAATTTACGTCAAATACTCCCATCAATCATTTATAATAAATGCAGAATTTAAAGCCACAAAAGAAAAACCATTTTCCGCACTTTTCAAGAATATTGTTTTTTTTTTTTTTTTTTTTTTTAATTTCGATATTTTATAACGCTATCATGGGCACGCACACCTCAAACAATTTCCTATGCCATCAAATAACTGAGTATCTAATATAAAAAAAAAAACCTGTGAAAAATTCAACATTGAAAATTTACAAAATGAATTTCGAATATTTTCGAAAACCATAAGTGAAATTTGTGGCTTATAAAAAATGCAGGTCTTATTACCATCCATCCAATATTAATTACTGCAGCTACAAATAAGAGAAATTCGAGAAAAAAGGTGTGGCGTAATATATCCACTAACAAATTAGGTGGTACTATACATAGTATATTCAAATGATGGTGTAAAAACTGAATTTCCAATAAATGAATGTTTCATACAAGTGTAATTAAAACAACAACAAAATATATAATAATCCAAAAATTGTTTATGTTAGATGCATTTGATAGGAATTCTGAATTCGAGTTTTGAACCAATTTGTATTTCAAACATTGAAAAATAATAAATATATCAAAATTTAATAAAAATCAGTTAACATCAACAATACTATTTTCCTGGCAAGGCTTTCAACTACATCTGGGTCACACTAAAGATTTCTGTACTGTTTTGTTAGCAAGGATTAACCATATCAGGTTCCCGATTACGTTTTACGATATTTGATTATTATTTTCCATTATTTTCATTATTAACAGTTGCCAGACATCAAAGTATATTACGAACTACGTTCCGCCATTAGTAACGAAATATTGTGAAAATACATAGGAAAGCACGGTACAGAGAACACAATACTCTCTGCGCTCTCTCTGTCTTTCCTATAGAAATGTATATACATTAGTTACGAAATTACGTCACAGAACATGTGCCAAAATTTAATGGGAATACCTTGTATTCTATATACCTTGGCCAAACACACAATAAATCTAAATCTAAATTCATATATTTATTTATAGTAATCAAATCGGGTGAAAATCAAAGCAATAATAAATTGGCAGAGTTGTGGAATCCTACTCATGAGAAGATCCTTGAATGAAGACTAATTAGAAAAATGAATAGATTGACGAAAGCAATAGTTCTGAAGAATGAAAACGTTGCCAATATTAAATAAAAAAAAAAAAATGAATCAATAGCCCACAGGTGCTGCTGGATTGTTATGACCTATAAAATAAATCTTCATCAATGCCTCGCTCTTTAATAAAGCTCTAATGCTGTCAAGCTTTTACATAGGGAAACTCGAATCTATGATATACATATGTATGTACATATGTATATGTATATAGGTACCTTTGCAGGTTAGGTATTTCTGTTAAATAATTTTCAAAAGTTGAATACTTTACAAAAGCATAATTTATTATAATGTACATACTTAAAATTATACTTTTCTTTACTTTTTCGCCGAGGTCCTCATACTTTTTACTATTACTCCACGAGTTCCCTTCTCCTCGGAAGTAAAATAATAAAGTCAAGGAGTTTTCCAAATAAAACTTTATCAAGAAAATTTTATTGGAAAAACTTTGTCGGCTTTTCCTTTTCTTTGTCATAAAAGCTGAAGAAATAAAAATATCGATATTTTGTTTATCTTAAACTGCATTACCAACTCAATAGGAGTTACTTACGACTGTTTGAAAAATTTAAGTGAAAAAAAATAATACATTAAACGAAGAAGGAAAAATGGATTTATCCGATTTTTGATAAAATATTTATATTATGAATTTGAAGTTACAGTTTTACTAGAAGTCTACAGAGTAATTGTGTAAAAATCGCTCATGAAAGTTTACAACTCAGTCAAACTCATTCATTATCTACTCTAAATGAGCTAGCATTTATGTTTGAGCGTATGAACAACTCAAACCATGAAAATTTTTATTTTTGGCGATTGCACACGGTCATAACACGTGATCAACACGTTAGAGAATGATTCACGCTTGTTCATGTCATAGAGTTGAAAGTATCCGGATTATCCAGAATAATTAAGGTCCGATTCGACAAATCCGGATATCCGGATAATCCGAATCCAAACTATCCGAATTATCGGGATCCAAACTAAGCAAAAAAATGTTCAAAATTTCCTCCAGATTGCTTTCCTTCATTGGGAAAATGGAAAAATCATGAAATTTATATTTTCCCAATGAAGCAATGCAATCTGGATGAAATTTTGAACTTCTTTGGCTTAGTCTGGATCCGGATTGTTGGGATCCAGATCTGGATAGTTCGGATCCGGATTTCAAGAATCGGATAGTATTCAGATCTGGGTATCCGGATAGCCGGATACATATTAATAAATTCGGATCCAATTTTCAGCTCTAGTTCATGACTCATAAGTAATAGTAAGCACATACTAAATTACAATTCTGAAAATGAAATCATTTGGTAATTGATGTATAAATTAAAACTAACACAACGAAAATAAATAAAATAACTCAAACATGGTCGGCAGAACTTATCAGTTATTTGACTCACGAGTCACAACTCCCAGAATGCGCAACATTAACATTAGCTCATGGAATCCCAGGCTTACGGAATGCACTTAAAATGTTCACTCATGAACATGAGCCAAAGAATAACTTTCAAATTAACTCGTGACTCACGAAGGAGTAATAAATTCACAATTATTGTCAACCTTATTTTCTTCCAAATAATTCCGAGAAGGACGTTGCTTGCCTCCTGGAAATAGTGTAGAATTATCAATTGACCATGCATTCAGCAGTTACTGCACTTACGATTCTTAGATACTCTCAATAGCCACCCAAATTACACGATCACTTATAGTGAGAGGGCGGAGGGGTGTGAGAAAGAGGGTAAAGGCGGGGAAGGGGTTACGAGAGGATAAATGGGGTAAGAGAGAGAAAAGGGGAAGTGAGAGAGGAGTGAACAGGGGAAGTGAGACAGAGGGCGAAAAGGATAACTTAATATACTCAAATCAGGATAGTAAGAAGCTAAATTATCCCGATCTCAGAAAAACTTCTGTGCCTTTTTATTAGATCTCACGGTAGTAAGTTTGGTTGCTTGCCAGATTTTAGAGATACAGAACATCAACCACTTACCCTCACTTTTGTCACATTTTTCTCAATTCGTGAGTGTTTGCTTGCCTAAAACAGAATTCATCTTCAACGTTCTCATAGTCATCCAAAAATGTGACACAAAGCACATCTAAAAAATCTTTGCTCGGGATAGAATTCAAAATTTCAACATTTTTCTCACCTTCAGTAATCATTTGATCTCAATTTGGAAATATAATTTATTTGTATGCTAAAAGTCAGGCAAAATAAAGAGTTAAGTACATCTATTGAGAAATAGATGGCGTGAACTCCATTAACACTATGAAAACAATAGAATCTTCGAATACTCCTGTTTTTTTTGTTTCTTTAATTGATTTTTTTTTAATGCTCAGACGGAATTTGAAAATAAAAACTGGAATTTCCTTTTCACATGCACCAATCTATAAATAACAATTTTTGAATTTTGTGTTGTGAATTTTTCATCACTATAGGTTCCATACAGTGGTCAGAGTTGGAACAACAGTATACGTTTCCATACGTATTCTCACTGCCGAAGCGTTGAAGATTCCTCCTGGTATTCATTTAATTGGGATAAAGTCGAAAGCTCTGAAAATCTGAAGTTAAGTTGAAGGTTTGCGTTTTTTTCTCATAAAAAGTTTGAGGTTACATATCAAGAAATGATAATTCGTAATCAGATTGATCCAATTACAATAACAAGCCATTTCGCACAAGGACACGTTTTGGACAATGAAAATGTAATAACTTTAATGCATGGAAAATTGAATGAAATCTTTAGAGATATTATATTAAATTAATCAAGTTGCGAGACTTAGCAAAACTAGATTACTTTTGACCAGGTTCGCAAAATTTCTTCTACTTTAGTAGGATCCTAATTGAGCAAGAGATGGATATATATAATTTTCGGTAAATAATAGTTCAAATAGCTTCTTACCATTTTCGGAGAACAATTACAAGCATATGCGCGTATACACACCGGAGTAAGAAATATGACAATCGCACAATGAAATGATGTCGACACAAAACGGCTTTTATATACGACTCATATCATTTCTAGAGAAGACTCTAAAAGCCTTATATATAAAAAAAACAAAAACATAAAACATGACCCAGAAAGCTAATGACAACAGATATTACTTCGTCGATTTTTTAGAGTTTGTTATGTGCAACATAAGCAGATCGAAAGATCTCCTTATCGGAGAATTGGTAAACAGAACGACTACGTATTTATCTATAGTCCCAGGTGGGATCAATTCAAAAGGACCTCCATGTTAAAGTAATCGCCATTACACATATTGTCTAATATATGACTGAAAATGTTCTTATTAAAGAAAAAAAAAATCGATGTTTGTGAGAAGCTCCAATCATTTATTGAGTCTACATATACAAAATGCAAAATGACTTCTAGTGTTAAGAAAATAAATAACGAGTTAAATAATTAGTTTAGTCGTCTATGAGATAAATCTAGCGACTTACTTTGCTCCCTATAGTACATATATACTAGGACTTCGCCTACAATGTATCTAACCTAAATTCTTAAGAACTTAATAACTAGTTCAGAGCAAGAGCTCGCAAGAGCCTGATACATAATAATATGTATGATAAAGGCAACAAAGGGATAGGTAGATAATGTATGTAAAACTATACAAATTGATTATGTGCTTTTATATAAGAATTCTAGGTAGTCTAGGTTAGTTCTGAGATTTAGTTGGGTCAGACAATCTTTTTGTCTTATTACCAAATCGAACCGCCGCAGAGGGTACTGCGTGTTAATGTTACACATTTAGGGATAATGAGACTCATCCTCTATAGTAATCGATAGACGTTCTTTCATAAAATAGGGTTTTAAGGTTGTTTTCATTGTTAGTTGGTGATTAAGTTTGAGAGTTAATGTTTAGCAAATTAAGTAATAATTGTTTTCAATAGAGTCATTATGTTTTCGTTGAAGAACTGTTGTCAAAGTGTATTTTGGTGATCTTCCAATCTAATTGTAATTGAATTAAGAGCGATATTAGTCAGGTACGTATGTATATCATTACGGTGGGCATCTTAGCTTTCTCGTAAAGGAAAGTAATGTGATATCAGGTCTGAACGTGATCTTCGCATGGAGGTTGAAACCTAAGGGATTATGTAGATTAACTTGTTAACTGTGTATATAACGAAATATTTTATGTTCATCTCTTCACAAAAGAAGTCTAGTTTATCCGTGATTATTTATTCAAATAAAAATAGGCAAAACAAAAAAAGTTTAAAAATTTGGTCCAATAACAGACTCCCGGAGTTGTCTGATTTTTCACATCAAGCGTGGTCGCATTTGTCTGTGAGTTTGTTATGGTCGCTTATGATGAATAACTTTCAAAATTGGCAGATGGTCGCTGTAAGAAAAAACAAATGATACGGAATCGGAAACGGAAAGAAGAGGAAAATTTAATGAGAGAGGAATAATTGGAATTGAGAAGTAAATGTGAAGAAGCCTCTTTTGAGGTTAGACGTCGTGTGAGAAAAAGGAGGAAATTTTCATTCAGTGCGAGTATATTTTACAGTAAAAGATTGTATTTCGGTTGAAATTTGATTATTTTCACGACTGTCGTTATAGTACGTCCATCAAAAATTTGGATAAGTATATGTCTTTGGTGATGATGCAATTAAGTGTGCTGATGATACTGTCCAAGACAGTATTGTGCACATGTGAAATGAATCCAGCAGGGAAGGACGCCAACCAAAATACCAGACTTTTCATCTGAGTATGACCTTGAGAAAACGTGGCAAGGCAGAAGGAAAGACTGTTGTAGTAAAAAGCAAGCTGATTTGATTGATGAATTTGGGGTGGTGTGGTCAGTGATAAACATTCGCTATTTGTAGAATTTTGGATTTTTAGAATCGCAAGAATGTCCCTTGATTGTACTACAAAATATGATGAATTTTTAAGAAGTGCTCATTAACTTTGTAAGTCAAATGAGTCACAAGGCACACGGACCTTATGAAGAAAAATTTTTGGTAATTATACAGTTAAAATTACATATTACAAGAACATTTTCAAAATTTTCAAAAAAGCGATCAGATAGTTTCCTTTAATTTCCGAAAATGAGAAACAAAATTGTTATGCAGCTCTTGCACCAAGGTCTTCAATTATAAAAGGATAATAGTAACTGTTTAACGGCTACAGTTAACACATAGGTATAATAGGTCAAATTAAAGAGGAGAGTCCGGAGTTTACAGTTTTAATAAAAAAAAAAGTTAATGTTAACCATCTTTTTGCAAACAAAAGTGGAGGTCAAATTAAAAAACAAAAAAAAGTAAGAAAATAGTTTAGGCCACAATAACAGAGAGGAGCATGGGCCTTATTTAGCAGTCGTTGGAAAGGCCATGAAGTTCTGCATACAATGAGCTCTTGACGGTGACTGTACACCCTGTACTTTTTAAGATAGAGAGTATTTTGTGAAAGGCTAGCATATTTTCCTAATCACCCTGTACCTCCGTAACGGTTGATATGGCCCCCCCCCCTTCCGTAAATTTTTTTGTTATAATAGGTGAGCACTATCACCGCCGACTCTATGGACCACCATGGAGGAAACACCCTGTATATTAATTCTCTAGACTATACTAAATCTGATTACACTTCTAAACAAGATGGAGCTCCTTGCCATACAGCAAAATCTATAGAAAATTTCGTCATAAACGAAAACCTTAGTATCCTTCCTTGGCCCGGCATTTCCCCTAACTTAAACCCATTAGGAAATTTCTGGGCTTACCTCAAATCAAAAGTTTATAGTGTTGCTAATCCGGAATAATTTTGAAGATTTGAAAAAAATAATAATTACCTGTATTTGTAGTATGCCGACGCGCATAGAAAGTGTGATTAAATCAAAGGGAAGTGTAACAAATTATTAGATAAATAAAAAATGTGTAGAAAAGAATAAATTAATAAGAGAAAATATTAATTTTTCATGCATTTCTACAGAGATAACTTTCCGTGGAGCAATGCTGTTATTTTTCCTTATATTTGAGATGTTCGGGAGAAAAAGATAGGTGAAAAAAAAATTTTGTTGAAGGGTGAGCGGTAGTAGTAGTGCACACCCCCCCCCCCCCCCCATCACAAAATAAGGCATATGAGGTATCAAATTAAAGCGGGTGGAGAGTATAATTGATCCTGTAAACTTCATACGGATGTTTTTACCGTTAAATAATGGTTCTTTGAGGCTTGGGTCATATACACCCCCTTCCGTCATTTTGCATATATGTATGTATTTTGTCCCGCTCTTTCTTTTCTATGCATTAGTGGTCTTTTGTGAACGTTTTTTGTTAAGGTGGCAAATTTCGTAACGATTCTTCAGAAACATGAAATTAAAATAAAACCATTTTGTCACAAAAAAAAAAAAAAAAACTGCCATTTGCCAGTTGGAAAAGGACTGGTTCATTTCTTTTCGCGTTATCTACGAAATTAATTATAGAATTTAAAAACTAATTAGATATGTGATAAGGGGACAAAATGTAGATATATCTACAAACATGCTTTCATGTTTATATTTTAATATTTTATAGCATTTGCTCTGTTCTGATGGACGAACAAATCATAATAGCGATAATGTAAAAAAATTCCGTTACTTTCTTCTTCTTCTGAAAAAGGTAATTTCCTAAAGATAATTGCCTACTTTCTGGCACTTATTGAAACTTTAGAGTCATTTTCGTTGGACATGCTTAAGAAAAAGTGCAAAAAACGCAGAAAGGGTTATATTTTTGGGTACAGAGTGTAATATGTCATTTTAAAGCTAAGGTTTTGGGCTTCTTAAATCCAATATGAAAAATTGATATTGATGACGTTTTTCTGATAAAAATAGTAGTTAAATAAAAAAAAAAAAAACGAGTAAAAATTCCGAATTTTAACTTGGTTAAGCCATAACTTCAACGGGAGGAGGGAAAAAATTGATAGACGATTGGAAAGGTCCAGCGATTATCTATCCACCAAAGTTTTAATCATATGGTGTAACGTTTAGAAGTTACAGAGTGATCTGTAAAACATACCCTAAATATCTTTAAGTCCCGTTATCTCGGAAACCAATCCAAACCAATACCCAAAATAGCTAACACTATCTTCATTAATGACTATCTTCCGACTAGGTTATTGTGCTTCCTGTTAAAGGTGTTAGAAAAGTTGATGTATTAGTCAATTTAGAAATATGTGGTGAGTGTGGAGCTTCAATAGCAATCTGGAATACAGTTGTGAGACTTCTATTCTTAGGATGGCTATTGACATTCGTTCTATACTTGAGAAATGGCATATTAGCGTTTTATTGTTCCCCAATTTCTCTAAAGCGTTCGATAGTTTCTCCCATGTGGAACTGCTCGCAAGGCTATGGGTTACTTTGAATTTTCTCATAATGTTACTTTACTAATCCAAAACTTTCTATGTCATCGATGTGGTAATGGTCCATCCTAAGTAAAGGTGTACTTTCAAATCCTCTTCTACTTAACCGTGGTAGAAAATTAGCAAGTGGACGAAGAATTTTTTTTATTTTTCTAAGAAAATTGTCTTAGAACCATTGCCCAGGGTATTTCAGTAAAAGTATGCAATACTGAAACCCCTAAAAGATGAGGTGATTTCCAATCGAAAATGTTCTAATAATTTTTTTCGAATTCATGTTATTTTCAAAATTACAAGTGATTTTTTTTTTTTTTTTTTTGAAAATGTGTTTTAGCGATGTAAGTCGAGAAAGCAGGACAGCACCACATAACTAGGCGAGATAGCATGACTCGTTTGATGGGGGCAGGGTGACTTTGGTTTTCACTGTTATAATTTCACTCTAGAGTTCTCATCTGGATGTATTTTTAATTATAGAACTGCTGAGTAAGCATTATTTGAAACGTCACAAAAAACATGTAGCTCCATCTCTGTTATGTTAGACTGGCAGCCTAGACATCGGGGACTCGGGATGTTTTGTATAGTAGATAGCTGATCTTTGAAATGATTCCGTTATCTTGATATTTCTGATTTAAAACTTTGACTGTGATTATGCATCGAGCCAATCATTCTAATGGATCGAAAATAGAGACGAAACTTCATATAATATTATTCGTTTGGTCTATGTGTGCTCTGGTTCGGGGATATTGACTTTAAAGGAGAAAAAGATACCAACGAATGTCGAGAGAGTTTTTTTTGGATTCGTGTTCTGAAAATGCAAAATTTTTTTTTAATTCTCGATGGGCATATATGGTATATTTTTCAAAAGACCATGATGGTTGACAGTCCATTTACGGATGAGGTCGTGTTGCAGTTTCTTCGCTGAGACTTTGTTCTCCAGAAACCAAGTCATCGACATAAACATCTTTTGTGATGCTCTTTGCTGCGAGCGGATAGTTAGTTGCTTCATTCTTTGCTAATGGTTGTAAAGCCTTAATGGCGAGGTATGGTGCTGGTGTTATTCCAAATGTGACTCTGGTCAAGGCGTAGTTGAATGTAGGTTCAATTAGTAGCTGTTCATTCAACGATCTATCTTTGAGCACAGCTTAATGTGGTAAATAATAAACGAGAATACTGCCATATGCTTTGTTTTCTAGTTGTAGTTGTGTAGGTGGAATGAGCTACATGTGACTGAGATGAGCGTATTTCTCCATGCTGGTGTTGTATAATTTGTATATTTGACAATTTTTTCTCTATTTCTATGAATTGTTTGACAGCCATATTTCTAGATTGTCAAAGCTGTGGTGTATCTTGGATCTTGAAAGGTAAATAGACTTCATATTTTCCAGAGGGTGATAATGTTGGCGTGTTGGTAGATCCCTCGAGTACACAAAATCTTTTTACTATATTGTCCAACTCTGTGTTTATTGTGATATGGGTGGATGGTACGATTTTAGTCATGCTTTTTGTCTCTGGTACTGCTCCGATTAGAATCCAGCCCAGTTTTGTATTTAAAGCTGGAGATGTGTTGTAGGATCCTCTTTTTATTCTATTTGTAAGAATGGCGGCCTGCTCCGAGAAAAATGTTAATTTCTCCTGAAATTGAGAATGTAGGATCTGCTAGCGGGAGGTTCTTTATATGTTTCCAATTTGAAATTTCAATTGTTTGGGCTGACAATAATTCGGTGATTTTTTTTTTTTAATTACAAGCATGTTGCTTTTTATTTTGAACTTGGAGTGTAGAGAATTGATTGTGACTGTGGTTTGTCTTAATGCTGTATTGGCGCGTGTGTCGTTCCAAGTCCAATGAATTCATGTCTGATTCGATATCCTTTAAGCTGTAGTCGTTTAAAGGCCTTTTCGGTTATTATATAATGGAAGCTTGAGATCCGGAGTCTATTAGTGCTCGGAATACTATTGTTATTCCGAATGATCCTGTGATGTTTATTAGGGTAGTAGAAAAATAGCCTTTTTCATATTGGAGGTAAGAAAATTTCGAATTTGTTGTTCATCAGCGGTGTGTTTTATTTTGTTTCCATAATGGAATTTTATGCGAGTTGATTTGCTGATTTTGTAACCGAAGGGTTTTGTTCGTAAGTGAGTGGAGTAGAGTGTTATGATTTTTGTTACATTCATTCTTTTTTGCTTGGGAAATTTGATGTTGTATGGTTGGGCGATAAGATATTTCTTGATAAGTCTTTGTTTGTGATGACTTCATTTCAGTGTCGGGTGGTAAAATAAAATTTCTAAAATTTGGACAGTGAGCAATTATGTGATTACCTTTGCAATGGCTGCAAAAGGTTTTTTTTTATGTATATGTAACTAGGTGAATGAGTTGGTGTTGAACTCTTACTTTTGTTCAAAATTCCATATGTTTTCTTTCTCTCGTTTAGAGCTTCAAGCATTCTAAATCTTGCTTCGAAAAATGTTGTATATTCGTTTGTAGATAGGGAGCTTCGTTGTGTTACGAAGCTCTTGTTCCCAGTAATAATGGGTTTCTTGGGGTAACTTTTGAACTAAGATATGAATAAAAATGGCGTCCCACTTGTCCACGGGTAGTTCTAAGTTCTAAGAATTCATATATACAATCCTCCGTTTGATCGAACAATGATTTAATGGTGGCTGCCTTTATTTGAGGCTGATTGAGAAGGGTTTTTAATTGATGGTTGATAAGACAACTAGACAACTAGACAACTATAATAGTATTTCTTGGTGAGGAATTCCCAAGCTTTGTCATAATTATTTTCTATTATTTCAAATTGTCACGGAAGCCTCTCCACTTAGCCATTTACATTCGTTTTTAAATAATGTAGTTTTTCTACTTTGCTTAGATAATTGTCTGAACCATTTAGGGCGGAGAATAGATAATGGAAAGATCTCCATGATTTATAATTGCCATAAGACCTGGGAATGGCAATGGATGGCTGTTTGATTTTTTTTATTGTCTGTACTGAACTCGAGGGAACGATTAGGCTACATAGTCTCTTTACAACATTCTTTTAACCCTTCATTCTCTTCTGACTCTTGGTTTTCCCATATGTATACGTTATTGATGAACGAGCTACTTACTAGCCTTGATTTCATCTCACTTTGTTAACCTTCTTATTTACGGCTGCGTTTTTTCAAGGCGAGTTGCATTTGAATTAATTTTTCCACAGAGGACATTTTTATTACGGACTTATCCGGCTCAAAGGACCATGTGCGATCAGCTCGCAAAAAATTTATTGTGTCCTCAAAAATTCACACACAGATAATTCCAAAAACAAAAATTAAGTCTAAATGCCTAAATATCACTGTTCAAGAAACTCAAGAAAAAAAAACTTAAATTTACCAATATAATTTAAAAATTCACTAAAAATAAATTCAAAATTCAGTGCCTAAATTTTAAATTTTGTCCTCAGTTCCTTTGTTGGAAAATAAGAAGATTTTGTTGGTTTAATTTATTTCAATTAAAATTCCATAAATTAGTATCAATATGTTTCAGAAACAGAATTAAACTTCTGTGAAGTTTGGGTATAATTTATAAGGAAACACAATTAAACTTCTCTGTTTGGGATGCGAAGACTTTAGATTAGACTGTGCGATGGAGGATTGTTTCAGATTAAACTCTGAACCAAGAATGGTGATTTCTCAATCAATCAGAGTCCTTCACAAAAAACTAACGATATAATGTCAAAAATGATTTTCTCTTCGAAAAATTATCTTCTTTGAAAGTCAAAAATCTCCCAAAGTAGCCATATTAGCAAACTGCTCTGTACTCACAGAGAGTATTATCTCTAATCTGTTACCTTATAAAATATAGATACACATAAATCCAACATAATTAGCCTAGCTCAAGTACTCCCTGAGATACAGGAAAAGGAATCTTGCAATATATCCGGCCCATATTTAAGACTCAAATTTTTTTATAATTGTGGGAAAACTAGGTACTTAAGCAAGAAAATGGAGTGAAACCTACTTCATATTTAAGACTGTTAAAAACATATTGCGTATAATTAATTTTAATCTATCGTTATTAAATAAAACAATATCGAACCTCACGTTTGTGTGGCCAATTGCCTCTCCTACAAACGTGAAATGTTGGAAAACAATAATGAAGACAAAACAAACGACCTTTTAAGTTCAGGTATCGCACCAAAAATATAAGATCAACCATGGCTCAAAACATAATAGTTTTCGTGTGTCATCCCAAAGAGCGGAGCGGGACTATCCTCCAGCAACTAGGACTGGTACAAATCATATAGACAGCTGGAAAAGTGTAGTGTTTTCCAGACTGATTTCATAGCAATCCATCAAGCGATACAACTGTTATCTAAAAGTAGAGAGCCGGATTCATACATCTAGTACATATATACTGACAGCTAGGCAGCCAGTAGGGCGTTGGACGCGGCTGTGGTAGTAAAACCAAAGCGAGTGCAATTATGCAAAGTCAACCTAGAAGAGATTTTCATACGGCATAAAGTGACCTTATACTAAGTATCTGGTCAGTGAATGGCTAGCAGAAAATGGTTTTGGAATTGACAGGTCTAAGTGAAGTAGGCTAAGATTCATCTTAACGGCACCCTTGCCACCTAACCTAACCTGCAAGATATAAAAAATTGTTTTCTATATGACGTTATGGCTAGTTTATATTTAGCATAATACATATATTCAAGTTGTCCACAGTGTCAACAACCGTCAAACTAAAATTGGTACCGCAACGCGAAGTGCACCCACTGTTGTCAATTTAGTGACTTTATCGTTACATCTAACAATATTCGGCAAACCCCTAGCAGCAACAAAAAACTGAGCAACAGCTTGTCACAAATACCCATAGCTCTCACCTGGAGACTTTCTATTTCTCTAAATAAAATCTTTTGATTAAGTTGCTGTTTTTCTTCAAAAATAATAAAAATTGTCGTTAATTGAGGTTAGATAGAGCAAATTGCAAAAACAACCTGAAAAATATCAATTTTAACGACAACTTTGAATACTTTAAGCTTCGGTTGAGAGTTGAAAGCTATGTACAAAAAAAAGCTTATACACATCTCATCCATACATATTCAAATTTTTTCAGGTATTTATGATTGCTCAGAATATTTTTATTAATTTTTTTTTTGTATACTTTAACGCTCCACCCAGTAAGTGCAAATTGGGAACCATTGGTTTATACATAATGATCTCTGAAAACTGCATATAATCTCTCTCTACATCAAAATATTTCATCTAAGTAGATCAAATAAGTTAAGCAACACATCAAAAATTAAATTGATGAAAGAAATTGTAAGGATCATTGCTGCATTAAATTCAAATTTATATTTAATAAACTATAAATTTACTTTCTCAATCTCATTCTTACAATCTTTACAGGCAATTAAAAAAAGCTTTAATTCCACCGCTCTGAATATGTTTTATATGTAAATGGATTTTAGGGTGGTCCAAATCTTTTGAGAAAAATATTTTTGTTTCGTATTATTACCCAAAAAGAAGAATGTTTAAAAAATTAGGCTATTTGGAATACTATATTTGAGGATTGCTATAATTTTCAAGTAAAACTAAATCTTATTGAAAACTCTTAAAGGTCATTTTTTAATTTTTCGTTTATAATTCGTTTTAAATTGTTATTTACAAATTTTTCTTCGTGTGTTTGATATCTACAATAGCTTTCACTAGTGCCAAGAAGTCTACAAAAAGATCTGTTGAATTGTGATTGATTTGTAAACCAACAGAAATATTGTCAATGTCAAAATTGTCATGTAATGAGGTTGTCCTTGAAAAAAAAAAAAAAAAAAAAAAAAAAAAAAAAAAAAATCACCAAGTGTCAAGAGTCACAGTTAGATATCTTTCAACGATTTGGGAAAGGGCATGAGCTTAGGACGTATATCTTCTTATAAAGAAATACAGAAAAAGATAATTTCATATCTGCTGAATGAAGGAAGACATATTTATGTATAAACAAATAGGTTAAGAGCACAGTGAATTATTTTAGTTAAACTCTAGTTAAGTAGATAACTAGCTCAATTTTATTAGGGTTCTAATACTTTCAATAAACAACCAATCGGAGTTACAATTACATTAACTTCTTCTCATTTAAATTCATCGTTGGACAATCCATTCGTCCTGGCTCCTTACTCTAGAGCTGACCCGCAATCCAGTCCAACCACGTTACAACTCAATCAAAACCTCAACGCCACTAGACAATCTAAAATTCAGTTTTGAGATTCAGTAAAACTGTGCCATTTCATACTGAAACTGAGTTTTAGTTTACTGAAACTATAGAAAATATAACATCAACTTTAAAAAGTAGCATTTCAGAATAGATAACGTAGTTAAGGCTAAGGTCGGAGCCAGGCTAGTACAAATGGGCACAATGTAGTACAATTTCAACTCTACACGTTCCTACATTTTGTCTCCTACTTAATTTCCTTTCGAATTTTATAGACTTTCCTATCGTGTATCAAAAAATTCAATCAACCATTTCTTCCGGCAGTACAGGGTTGGTGGTCCATAGACCGAGAGGTGATACTAGGTATACTCACCTAAACAAACAAAAGTTGTTTGGCAGGGGGGGGGGGGGATATTAACCATTTCGGGGGTTTAGGGGTAATTAAAAAATATGCTAGTTTTTCCCAAAACACCCTGTATCTTTAAAAATACAGGGTGTACGATCACTGTCACTGCCTTTTCAACCGACTGCTCAACAACCCGTTTTTACTTTGGCGGTTTTTTTTAAATGGTGGTTAATATAACTTATGTAATAGCACATAGGTGTAATAGTTCAAATTAAAGAGGAGAGTCCACAATTGGAGCTGGTTGAGCTTTTGGAAAGGCCATGAAAAGTTCTGTATACAATGACCTCTTGACAGTGATCATACACACTGTACTTTTGAAGGTACAGGGTGTTTTGTGTAAAACTAGCATATTTTCTTAATTGCCCTGTAACTCTGAAACGGTTGATATGGCTCCTCTTGCCATACATTTTTTTTTTGTCTAGGTGAGTACTATCACCTCCCCTTATATGGATCACCATGAAGGAAACACCCTGTATATGTACTCCAAAGAAGCAGAAGCATTTTAAAGCTTCTACCGTGAACAGAAGCGGTCAATCTAAAGAAAAACATCTATAACAACAACCAAAAGCTTCCCCGAACACGGTTCGTTTTTCTAATAAATGACAGATGTCAGCCCCATCATTAAATAAATAACTACTGCATAATGATTATGATTATTGTTAAGAAATGATATGAGTCTAAATGATTTTTTTTTTATTTTTTAAATGCGTTTTTCTATTTTTGTTAACATAGAGTTAACTTACTTTAAATACATACTTATTACTTTAAGAAATAAGGGCAACCTTAAGGCAATCTTAAAAAATTTTGACCACCCTAATGGAGATATTATAATAGTTAAAAACTGTTATATTTTGATTGAAAACTATACATATTTCAAAATATATTTCATACTTACCCATATATTGTTAGAAAAAATTTAAATATTCAATTTCAAATTCCAAACAGTTGCATAAATTATGTTAACATAAAATTACAAAACAAATTAACTAGATATTTTTAAAATGAAAACAAGAAAAATCAAAATAATTAATTAAGCAGAGGATAGTTGTAAGTGTGCTGCGCTGTTATATGTAGTCTACAACATAAACAGTACTAACTATAATGATTTAAATGGGCCGTACATTCATGATGGAATCTGATAGTACCTATTTAATTTTGCGCTATTTTGATATTTGATAACTCTTTTTTTTTTTTTAATGCATTTTGAGTGCTACAATTTATTGGTTTTTGCTATTGATATAATATGCTGCATTGTGAAATGGCCGAGACAGCACATTCTAAAATGAAGTATAATTTCAAAATAAATAGAAAACAAAACAAAACAAAACAATATCAAATTGAATTGATATAAATCAAAGTCAAATAAATACAAAACATTATAGTTTTCCGTGTGCTACAATAATTTTAAATGCAGATTATAATAATATAGTCAAAACAAAACATGAAAACTTATGAATTTGGTATAAGTATTTTTTTTTTTTTCATCGCAATTCAATTACGATAATATTATATAATTACTCTAAGCGTACAGAAAAATGCATAAAAGCAATATTAAAATAGAAACAAAAGTCATATAAAATCGGGGGGCAAAAAAAGCTGACAAATCAGAAATAGTAGAAATGCAATTAAGGCAAAAATATTGTAGCACACAAATTCCATAAGAAATGATATAACGCAATATTGTGTATATACAAACGCTTAGAAGTGAAATTTTAAGAAAACTTCCAAAACATACAAATATATTATATAATATGTAAGTACTTATATATAGCAAACCAAATTCAAAGAAACATTTCTAATCTAAAAAAAAATAAATAAATATAAAATTTTCAAAAATAATTTCGGCCTTAATATTTATAAATTCATTTTATATTCTATGTCTACAAAATATATTATGTATTAAAGGAGCTTTTAAGATAATATTTAAAGAACGCAATAAATATACAAAACTAAATAAGTTGCATTTAAATATAATACCATTATTCCGTCATTAAATGCAGGGCCCATACCTAATATACCTCGATTTGTCATCTTCTTCAACCCCACCAACTCCACTTTGAATGGCAGCTTCATTTTCTGGTTGATCAAACTGTTGAACACCTTCAGCACCTGGTTCGTTTTCTCCTCCGGCTTTTCTAAGACCAGGTATCGATGGTATCGATGGCATTGCTGGCATTGATGGCATAGCTGGCATAGCTGGCATTGCTGGCATTGATGGTATAGTTGCACTTCCCAACCAACCAGACATTTGAGATTTTACATTTGAAAACATTCCGCCAGCTTTTGTTGGACTAAAAAGTAAATAAAAAAAAAAGAGGAAATAATTATTATATAGAAAATATATTGATGATATTGTTATACATGAAATTATATTATTATGAGTATTAATTTTTATTTGTTATTATTATTAAATTTTCTTTTTTATTGAATCTGACAAAAGTATTCAATGGCAACAAATGTGTGCGGTCTTATCGAATTTTGTCAATTTCTATACTGAGGTCAGAATCTTCGAATTGGACTATTTTTGCTTTGATTGCGAACTTTTGAATTAGGATGAGAATTCGGGATAAAGAAAAACCCCGACAGCTACCTGTTTAGGCAATACAGGCGCTCTTCGAATAACATCAACGGCAGCAATGGAGATTATGCTCCGGCTCATGTCTCTCGACATCCAAGTGAAATATACGAGGTGTGTTCAAAAAGTAAAGTGAGAGACTTTATATTTTTATCAGAAACTTTTTATTTATTCACCATTATTAATGTTGTCCCCTTCAAAGTAATCCCCCTCAGATATAATACACTTGTGCCAACGCTTTTTCCAATAGTCGAAGCAGTACTGATAAGAACATTTTGGTATAGCCTTGAGCTCTTCCAGCGATGCAGTTTTTATCTCCTCAATCGTTGCAAATCTCCGTCCTTTCATGGGTTTCTTCAGTTTTTGGAAGAAGAAAAAGTCGCAGAAGGCTTCGTCACCCAGTTATGACTCTTTTGAGCAAATCAGGAACATCATTGACGTCATTCAACAACTCCTGAGCAATGCTCATGCGACGGTTTTTCTGATCAAAAGTAAGCAATTTCGGAACAAACTTCGCTGACACACGTCTCATGACGAAAAAATCCGACAAAATTTTATGGCACGAGCCAACCGAGAATCCGACGTCGTCAGCAACTTATCTAATGGTGATTCGACGATTTCCCAAAACCATTTTCTTCACTTCTTCAACGTTTTCATCAGTTGTTGACGTGCTGGTGCATCTAGAGCGAGATTCGGCATTGGCATCTTCTCGGCCTTCTTGGAATTCGCTTGTACCACTTATAAACATTTTTTTACGCAGAGTAGACTCACAGTATGGCACTGTCAACATTTCGAATGTTTTGAAGCACTTAATTAAATTTTTTACACAAAATTTGACGCAAATTCTTTGGTCCATTTTTTTCGACAGCAGAATATCACCGAGCACATCAAACACTTCTAACCTTTATGCCTCTCAGAAACAAACAAAGAAAGCTATATAGTTAAAACTGTGAACATATGTTCGGGACGAGTGTACCAACACAAAAAAACACTCGAAAATCGAATGTACGTAGCCTGCGAAATTTGAAAAGCCACCTTACTTTTTGAATACCCCTCGTATAGCTGAAAAAATACATGGCTGCTGGATAACAGCAGACCTTGGTCACAGCAGAATACTGTAGATCTATCCTGGAAACTGTATAATGGAAACTACGGATTACATTGCTGCGAGACTAGACTTTAAGAAAGCGTTCTCAACAAGCATTCCTATCAGAGAGGATTGGGAAGGTAATCGCGTGGCAAATGACTCTGATATAAGCGTCTTTACGGACGGTCTACGATTTACCCGGTGAAGACTGAATGTCTGCTAAGGAGAAATTGAAATTATGTGCGTAATTTTACTGCAGTTATCACGGGATACTGCCTCTTTGGCAAGTATGCAGAGCAAGCTTCATACAATGACAGAAGCTGTATGGACGAGTAAGAGAGGTTGAGAGCGTTAAGCTCCTGCTGTGCGAACCTTGCTAACGTGAGAGGAACGAGGAATACGTTTGGTAGGTACTTTTTCTGCGAACTGGGGGAATTAGCAGACAGAATTGGGGGACCCAGTAAGGTTCATTAACTCTTATGGCTGGTTTCAATGCACTCCCTAGATCTTGGGTATTTGTTTCCAGGCAGGATCCCAATAAAGTGGCATCACATATTTGAACACAATATAGTTGTCAACTGATTTGTGTCACTTTGTAGCCATTAGCCATAATGTCGTCATTTTCGTATTCATATTTTACGTGAAGTCCTCTTATTAATTTTCAGCTGCAAGAAATTGATTTTGATGAACTCACGATCTGCTTGATTTTTATGTGAAATCAATCTTGATGATATAAACATATACATATGTATTATGTCATGCGAGTGATTTTACACCGAATGACCATAAATAGGCCATATCGATACGAAAAAAATCGTAAGGCAGGAGGGGGCAAAGTGTGTCTTTTCGAATTTAGGGGAGAATTAGTGATTTTGGGTACTTTTTTCACTCAAGAGCCTGTAACTTCTTTGAGGTACACCCTATGAAAGTCATTTAAGCTCAGATGACAGTAAACTGTCTAAACTTTCCAATGAATGTCAAATCACTTCTTCACAACCTCAAGTCGGTAGTTATAGGACGTCAAAGTAAAAAAATTAGAAACATTTACCTATCCTTTTTTTTATTTAAACGGTTTTACCCGCCAAAATGCGTAATCACCGTAGAACTTTCTCGCTACATTTGTTAACCTCGGAGCATGACCTTTTATTTAATTACATATACACATGTCTACCAACCTGCAACCGTCATGATTAATAATAATAATGAAAAAATTGAGAAAAGTAGAAAAAAACAAAATTTTTATTTCAAATAATTTAAAAAGCTAGATTAATTCGAAACGAATCGAACCTGTCTAAGCCCGCAGTGGGCTGGAAAAAGAAGAAAAAAATAAGCTGTTCTGCAACTTAAATTAAAATTCGTGAGAGGAATAATAAAGAACCCAGAAGTTCCCGAAATTAGTAGAAATTCATCTAGTGGTTCGAAAGTGAAAGGGAGCTCCAATTTCCCTAAGCAGAAGGATAGTCGACAGGTAGAGAAAATTAAGCCGTAAGGAAAAGACAGGTAATTTAAAACATGAAGTGCAGAAATTACGTGGTATAGTTAATCGAAGGCCTCAAAACTAAACCCAAAGATTCTGATGAGCCCTGCGTTTACGGCAATGATTTTTAAATTAGGTCTAAATTATGGGAACGATGGATATTCTATGATCTAAATTGGCACAATAAATGTGCAGGATTTGAGTATAGCGCGAAGGAGTTCATTTGTGATGTGTGCAGATAATTATTAAAAATGAAAAACCCTATATAATTTTACCAACATCTCTTCGGATAAAATGATACATCTAAGGTTTTCATATATATACTTCAAAGTAATACTTTAAAACTACTTTATTTCACGTTAATTTAATCAAAAATTATATCAATCATTATAGGGGAAACCGGGGTATAATGACAAACCATTTTTCTTTAGATTTTTCTTAAATCCCTAAATTGATTTCTTGAAGCTTTAAATATACAAATACTAAATAGGGTCAATCAAGGAGAAAATGTGATATACATTATTACCGTCTAGCATCCTTACGAAGTGCGCTGTTGACCTAAGTGAAGTGATAACCAGTTCGTCACATGCTCCACATACGGGGTATAATGAAGAAGGGCTCGCGGTATAATAACGAATTATATTTAATACATGAAATAAAATCTTTTTTTATCAAAACATATTATTATTAATTAATGACCATAATGAGCCTTGCAGGAATATGGTTTTTACAATAAAATTATATATTCTTAAATGAAGAACACCTAAGTTTCGAACTCGAAAAATGCAAACGGAAAACATATGATATTTTACCTATAAAACGATTTTTTGGTTTTTGAGCAACCAACGTCCGAAAAACCAAAAAATTCACAGTTTACAAAATACTAAACACACTAATTTTTGGCTTTATTTTCCTTGACAAAGAATTTACTTCTAATTTAAAATTATGTCTTCTGAATCTGCTCTTCATTGAGCCTACCAGAATGTGAAAATCGAAAATGATTATGCTCCGTAAAAAGCTCGTCATTATGTTCCGTAAAAACTTGGTCATTATGCCCCACCACACTAAACATTAAAAAATGTAAATATACTAGATTTACCCTCCATTCAAATCAAAACACGCAAAATATTTCCTCAAACACATTCTTTGGCAAAGTTAAAACTTTTACGTGTTCAAATTACAAAATTCGTCTGCTCTTTTCGTACAACAAACATAGACTAATGTGAACAAACCAAATTTTTATCATACATTCTGGGTATCATACCACGAGTTTAGAATAAAGCTGATCACAGATAATATTCATGCGTCATTATTCCCCGTTCGTCATTATGCCCCCGGCTCACCAATGTATTACATGTCATTATTTGTTTTTGTTAAAAAAAATTTTATTTTTTGTTATAAAGGGTTTTCCAATAATAGGTGTTATTTTAATTAGCCCGCTATTTCGGTAGATGTCACTTTTGGAGCTGTCATTTTTTGACATTTGACAAGTAGAAACTACGCCATTAATAAAAATGGAACGATACACGATTCAACAACGCATTGAAATTATTAAAATTCACTATAAAAATGGTGAAAATGTGGCAGAGACGGTTCGTAAAACTCGAACATTTTTGGGTCGTCGTGAAGCACCTTGTCGGACCGCAATACAGAAATTGGTAGAAAAATTCGAGCTGTCGGAACAAGTTAGTGATGTGAAGAATAAAACCCGTGCACGTCGCTCAAGAACAGCCGAGAATATTGCTGCTGTAGCCGAAAGTGTTGAAGAAAACCCAGGTTTGTCCATTCCTCGTCGTTCTTTGGAATTAGGCATTCCACAAACGTCATACACCGTATTTTGCATAAAGATTTGGGTCTTAAGACTTATAAAGTTCAGTTAACACAAGAACTCAAGCCGGCCGATCATCAACAACGTCGAGTCTTTGCTGATTGGGTCCTTGAAATGCATGAAAATGATCCGGAATTCCATTGAAAATTCATCTTGAGTGATGAGGCCCATTTCCACCTCGATGGCTTCGTCAACAAGCAAAATTGTCGCATCTGGGGCTCGGAAAACCCAAGAGTTATTGTTGAAAGCCTCTCTATCCTCAACGTGTGACTGTTTGGTGCGGTTTATGGTCCCGCGGGTCATTGGACCTTACTTTTTCGAAAATGAGGCTGGAGCAACAGTTACGGTGAATGGATTGCGCTATCGACAGATAATTAATGATTTTTTATGGCCGGAATTGGATGGTATTGATCTGGACAACGTTTACTTTCAACAAGACGGCGCTACGTGCCATACAAGCAACGAAACCATTGATCTTTTACGGGAAAAGTTTCGGGACCGTGTTATCTCTCGAAGAGGTGATCACAATTGGCCACCGAGATCTTGTGACTTAACACCTTGCAACTTCTTCCTTTGGGGCCACGTAAAAGAGAAGGTCTACGCCAACAGCCCAGTGTCGATTCAAGACCTCAAAGATGGAATTCGTGAGGCTATCGAGGACATAGGGCAGCCACTTTGCGATTTGGTTATGGAAAATTTCATGAAAAGGATATGGTCCTGTAGGCGTGGTCGTGGTGGTCATTTGGCTGATGTTATTTTCCATTAGTAACGGCATACCTTCCTCTTTATAATGAAATAAAGATCCGATCATTTATCTCAAAAAATGGCATTTTTCTTTGCATATCAAAATAACACCTCTTATTGGAAAACCCATTAGTTCTAAAAAATCAATGAGTTTTAGTTTAACATATGTCATTTAGGACAACTTCCCCTATATATTTTTTGATTTCTGAATTTGAAGTTTTATCAAACGAAACTATATCCAATCTAAAATGATAAGTGATTTTTTAGTCAAATAAGAAATTTAATTTCGGTATTCAGTGTAATTTGACGAGCAAGATAAAAAAATTGAGAAATACTGGCTCTGCACTATAATAAAATCAAAATTTATGAAACGAATAAACATTTTCAATACACTTCGTATTTCAAAAGATTGCCTAAATTGTAAAAGAAAGTAAAATTTAGAATTATGGCAATAAACAATTATCCTCCTGGAGGACTTTCTCTTTTTAATAAAACAAAAAACCATTTACTATACAATATTTCAACGATCATTTAAATAAATAAATCCAAAAAGAAACTTAAGCAGAGCATGCCTATATTTTAGCAATAAATCTTATACAGAGCGGTGTATATGTATGTTTATATAAAACTATAGCAAAAGGAGAACAATTTATTGTGCCCCATGATTTAAGTAAGTATGAACGAACTTCTCGTGTATGTTTTCTATCGATTGAATACGTCGTTACTCATTCATCATCTTTCGGGAAAAATGGATCACTCCGCATACAAAGTGATTCATTTTTAGTACATTTATATGCACATCTTGAGTTCTATCAGAGTAGGTATATCGATTATTTATTAATAGAGAATTGTATATATGGTATTCGTTTCAGTTATATCAAAATAAAAACATGGAACATGTAATTGTAATTAAATTTATATATGAGAGCAGCATACAACATATACCTATGCATATCTTGTATACAGGGTGTTTCCATCTAGGTGATTAATAGAGCAGGAGGTGATACTAGGTACTCACATAACCAAGCAAGCCATTGTACGACATGGGAAGGGGGGGGGGGGGGGTGCATATCAACCGTTTCGGAGTTACAGAGTGATTAAGAAAAACAAAAGCTAGTTTTTCACAGAACAACCTGTATCTTAAAAAGTACAGGGCGTACAGGCTACGAAAGGCTACATAGCCATATTTATCTGCATGGCTTCAGGTGCAATGAATCTAGAACTATCTAGCGACTTGTCAACTGCTACTTTTATCGCCGTTTATAAAAGATTCATCGCAAGACGGGGACACTGCAAGGAACTTTACAGCGATAATGGAAACAACTTCGTTGGAACGGAGAAAGAACTTAGGGCTCTACTTCCTCAAGCATCTGCAGACGAACAACTGCACAGCTAACTATCGAACGATCATGTTACTTGGCACTTTAACCCACCTGCTGCTCCTCACATGGGCGGCTACTGAGGAGGCAGCTGTAAAACGTGTTAAATTCCACTTGCGCCGTGCTCTTGCTTGTTTGAACATCACGCTTACCTACGAAGAATTCATCACGCTTCTGGCTGATATTGAAGCATGCGTAAACTCTCACCCGTTATGTCAATTACCCAGCGAGACTGATGATTTACAGGTGCTCACGCCAGGACACCGTCTTCTCATTGGGGAGCCGCTCAAGGCACTTCCAGAACTTGACATGCTGCGTTTAAAGGGAACTTTACTGAATCGATGGCAATCCCTGTCACAGATACGACAATACTTTTGGCAAAGGTGGAGTGGAGAGTACTTAGTCAGCCTCCAAAGACGTACCAAGTGGATTCAACCGGCTCGAGATTTTCAAAATTTGGTCATCATGCGCGACGAAAGATTTCCTCCAACAGGATGGAAAATGGGGCGTATTACTAAGGTACATCCTGGACAAGATGGAAAAGTTCGAGACGCGACCGTAAGAACAGCTGAAGGAGAACTTTCGCGACCGACAGTGAAATTATGCTTGCTTCCACTCTCTGATGACGGCTCTTCATGATAAATTTATTACTAGTAACGTAAATTTTGCTTATTAGGTTTGTAATTTATTGAATTGTAATTTTGAACTAAATTCGCATTTACTCTAAGGCGGGCGGGATGTTGCAACCCGAATGACTCGCCATATATCGCCATCAAAACCAGTAAATCTAGTAAGCCTAGAGAATGCACTTCTGACTTCTTTTCACTGTTCGTAATTATTCTAAAAGAGTAGCCGTAGAGAAAACAATTATCTGTCACGTCGCTTATTATTTAAATAAAAGTTTGGTTTAATTAATTAAAATTTGTATTCTTTTTGCCTGAATCTTACCCCCGCTAATACATCGCAACATCGGGCAACCCCTTCTTGGTGTTGCCATATAAAAACTTTCACGTATAATGTGAAAACGATCAGTCCTAGGCGTTTTTATTGTACTGAAAAGTTCTTCAGAATATGATATCATATGAAATTGGTTATAATGATTTTATTTTTACAGTCCGATGAACCATTTTAGAAATAAATGCGAAAAGCCACTGTGACAACCTAACTTTCACAGAGGGGTGGCCATACGAAATTCATCTAGCGTATCCTAAGAATTGGTCTTAGACCAATTCTAGCTTTTTTACTTGTTTTAAATATTATAATTTTAGATTTGTCCACGTTTACTGCAAGGTCCCAAAGATCGCAGTACATATGAGTAGTATTTATAAGTAATATACATACATATGTACATATATACTCCAATGTTTAAAAACCTCTTAAATCACTTGAAACCCTTAAAAAAATATTTAATTAAATATTGCATTGAAAGTTATTGTCTACAGGGGACGATTTTATTTGCTAAGAGCTTTAAGTAATAATAAACTCCTCGCTGTAGTAATTCACATTCCCGAGAAAATGAAGATTAAGTATATAAAACACTCTCATATACAATATTATAATGGTTACCATACCCACACATCCATTTGCAAGCCAACAGAGGGATATACATATATATGTATGTATGCTGTCGTAATCGTAAGAGCTAATCCACCTTTTCACTGTTTCTGGATTTCATATGAAATGCCGGACAAACAGTTTTGTTTGCGTACATATTTCATTTATGAAATTGCAATGTGGAAAAGATATAAACTTATGATTACAAAAGAGCATTGAGAATCCCTCGATACACTCCTGCTGGGGGAAACCTTTTGATTGTGCGATTTTATCATAGTTGAAAAACATCAACTTTGACATTTTATCATCAAAAATGGCATCGATTTTTCATTATCAATAGCGCAACATGCATACATCCATAGATATTTCGGTTTATTTCCAGTTATAATTCGCATTGGTATCAAAATGTTGCTAATTGAAATGTCAATTATATCCCAAGCTAGGAATTGCAATGAACGCCTTCTGAAATATTTTGATAACATTAAACACTCTACCCCCACATAAATATTTATGCCTCTGAGCTGGGGAACATATTTCTATCAGGATAAAATTCGCCATTTTAGCCCAACCCTCATTTTCATGTTAAAAGACAATACCGTTTGCAATTGATTGTGATAGTGAGAGCTTTTGTTCAAGTTGATTTCAACTGATTTACCTTGTTCCATTGCTTATAGATATGAACGAGTACATTATAAAAGTACGTACATACACAGATAACATATACTTGTATAATAGTATTACCGAGATTTTATTATAAAGATAATTTCTTCTATGCCAAAGAGTCTTGTTCATTAAACATACAAAGGCTTAGTGAAACCTTTTTCCTAGCTGAAATTAAAAAGTTCGTACAAACGTGCTCCGCTTTGAGAGAAGAGAACACCTCACATACATAGGCATCAACCTCCTGCATGTCCTGAAGTGTTAGATTGAAAAAATTAATTTTTCATGTTTACCCTCTCATTTTAATTTATAACTACTTTTTTTTAACCACGCAAATGTGCTGTAACGTAACGCTTGGGGCTGGACGAACTCCCTCTTTTTCTCACAACAAAATATGTACCTATATGCATGTACAAAGGTGAAGTAAATTATAAAGTTAATTACTTCAGTAAGATTTTAAAAAGGGTCTTTTGGGATTCGCTAGTTTTAAATAAGTGGCTTCTTTTATGATTGATGTCATTTACAGAATTTAATTTATTTTTTTTTTTACTTTTCCATCCTCATTTAAGTATAGTTTACACAAGTGAAGTTACTGTCCCAAGTAACCACGATTTCAGTTCCTCACTTCCTCTTGACATATCCACCAGTTTACTTGCGCCAGTACGAAAACGAGTTCCACTCACTTCAACTTTTTAGCGAAGTGAAACCTGGGAAATAATCAAATTGAGTACATTTTCTGCAACTGGTACATTTTTTGTTTTAAGTAGTCTTTAATAATATCAGCTGGTGTGGAACTTGTAAAATGTCAACACATTTGTGTTTGCGCTTTTATGCAAAGGAGTGCTTTTTATTTTTCAGTAAGAAATTTCGCAAATTTTAAAGATAATGACGTAAGCAAAAATATTATTGCTTAGCAATCAATATGCCAGGAACGTACTTGCACTTTCTTTTTTCTTAGAATTTTTCCTCCGAAATTGCCCTTAATTACATTGCTGCACAATTACTGACCTTTTCAATATGTAATTTTTCACTTGAAACCATTTTCTCTCAAAAATAAATATCTTCACATTTCACAAGTTCAACGCCATATGATATTATAAATGACTACACACATCAAAACGTGTACCAATTACAGAAAATACACTCAATTCGACTATTTCTCAGGTTCCACTTCGCTAAAAAGTTGAAGTGAGTGGAACTCGTTTTCGTACTGGCGCAAGTCACTGACTTATAACAATGGACTGAGACTGAGCATATTACCACCATTTTCCTATAGGAAAGAATGGTACAAGTTTTACAGTTCTCTCTTTCGCCCTATGGCAGAGTTGGAGCTACCAACACAAATATCGCTTACTGAACGTTTACTTACACCATTTGATGTTTTTATGTTGGCTGCAGATGCAATCACCGCAGAAAGAATAAAGTAAAGATAGTGTTTACCATGCGCCGTCTCTCTTGCCCATACGCAGGATTCAATTAAGAATAATTTTTTGAAAATTAAAGTCGGAATTAGTTTAAGTTCTTATAAGAGTGCTTATAAGCGATTAAAATATCACTTGGACAAAAGAAAAAAAAAATTTTTTTAATTTAATTCGATTTACGGATGTAAAATTTCATTTGATTGGTTGAGTTTTACATATTTTTATGTAGTAAACGTTTTAAAGGGTGCTCTATCGGTGATATACAGAAACACAATATTTTTTGTGCCACATGAAATAGCAAATCGCTCAGTCCATTGTTATAAGTCAGTGGCGCAAGTAAACTGGTGGGTAAGTCAAGAGGAGGTGAGGGTAGGGCTGCCATCCGTCCGGGTTTCCCCGGATTTGTCCTAGTTTGGTGGGCGTCCGGGGAGCGTCCGGACGGGATTTTCTATACCGTCCGGGTTTTAGAATTTTTAAAACCAATTAAATAAAAATTTAAATTTTGAGTGTACTGTACGTGCACAGTGTACCTGATAACGCCGACAGACAGACCGACTCGACTCTCAAATGGTGTTGCCACTTGAATGCAAATGAATTTTTGTATATTTGAATACATTTTTAAAAAAGTTTCATATTGGTTAAATAGAAACTATTTTTTGCAATAGATAATTCTACTTTCTTCATTAGAAGAATGCAATAGTGTTGAAAAGCGTACGAGTTTATGAACGCATAAAGTTATAACATCGGCGGCAAATCTATTCCATTCATTATCGTTGACATGCAAGTTTATAATCTTCAGGCTGTTCTCATTTACTATTGTGTCATCTATATTTACTAAATTGAATCGCTCACTTGCAGAACGTATAAATGTTCTATTCCAATAATATGATTATAATTTATAGTCTGCTTTACAAGTGTGAAATAATGTTTATTATCAACCAGCTTGTTCGATCTTAGAACGGGATTCTCTCTTAAGTTTTTACATATACTGTGAAAACGATAGCCCTAGATGTTTTTCTTGCACTGAAAACTACTTCAGAATGGTATCATATGAAATTAGTTTTACTTAGTTTTGCTGTCCCACGAATCGTTCTAGAAATATATGCTAAAAACCCCTTCAACAATCAAATTAGCAGAGAGTTGATAAAATTACATACAGGAATTCATCTAGAGTATCGTACGAATTGGTCATTGACCAATTCCAGCTTTTTTACTGGTTTTATTTTATTTGAATTTCTTAATTTTGTTAACCTTGTTTTTAATTTCTATTTTTTTTTTTTTTTTTTTTTAATATATTTTTCAGTAAAGAAATCATGCTTGAATTCGAACGCGTACTGTTTTTAATATTTTTTCATTAAAAAAAAGTATGCTGCGACGCGTCCGCATTAGAGTCTGAGCTTTTCTATATATTTGTTACAGTTAAATTTAAATCGTTATAAATCGTAATCGTGAACTACCTTTGTATTATATTCTGCGCGCTCGCGGATATTCGATACTATAATAGTGCGTTAACTCATGTAAGTAAAATGACTGCAAATACCAGCGTACTTCCAAGTACTTCCCCTATTAAGTAACCCAAATTGGCGATATTTCATGAGAGAAAAAGATTAACCATATAAAAAGAGACCTCTGTATTCATAAAATTAAAAAACAAAAGCAAGGAAAACAAAAATTATGTAAGATAAAGGATGTGTATAACTTAATAGAAATTAATACTCACATTTAGGCCAATGTTCCACGGACTACAAAATAATCGCTCGTGTAATTGTCCGCGCATCATGATGAAAATCTCGCGGTTGTCACAAGGCCTAACTTTTTTCGCACAATGGAAAATTATGTTACTTTTTTCTATTATCTACCTATTTGGTTTGATTATAACTTTTGATCAAAATGAATGTTTCAAATAATGTCTTATTTTTATATTCTGTTGGAAAACTTTTAAAAAATCACAAAACGCATTTCTCTTTGAGGCATCCAAATTGAAAGAATTTTCAGAACTACTATGTTCAACTATGATCGTATATTTTATTATGATCTTTGTTTATTTCATTGCTACTATCCCAAAGATCTGATCTGTGGCGTATCTTCTCTATCAACATCAATTTTCCTATTCAAAAGTCTTGAAACATATCAAAAACACTACGCTTTTAATTGCAAATCACGCGCGACTATTTGGCAGCGCGTGTGGTAATGCGTAAGCTTAGCAGTAGTCCATAAGACGCTCTACAGCTTGCGCGTCTTGAGGGGAGAACGCTAGGCCAAATTGGTTCGCGCTACTACAGCGCGACCTTTTGGTCGCGGGGAGGTTGTGTGTACAGCTTTATTATAAATACTTACTCTCATGGGAGTGCGACAAAAGGCACTTGTGTGGCATTGGCCTTGAAAGAGAGAAATATTGGAACTTTTACCGAGAAGGGGAAATGTAGACGTGAGCATTTTACTAAGAACATGCTGTTCCACGGCATAGAGAAAGCTAACACAATTTGATAATTTTAACTGGATGTTTTGCATAATATAACTAAGAATACTCGATGGACTTCAATTGAAAATACTGTTTTATTTTTACAAAAAAGAACACCGAAATTGATCACAAAAAATTGATAGATGACTGGTGAATTCAAAAACTTCCAACCATAAGCGAAGCGCGTCTTGGGCGCAAATCAACTTTGGCTTAATTTTTTAAAAATATCGAATGCTCATTCTTGCACCGGGTTATTCAAGATTTCACAGTATTTCTTAGCATACTAGCTCATAATACCAACGTAAAGAGCATGTTTTCACTAATTTCTCAACAGTGGACGAAAGAAAGAAACTCTCTGAACCCACAAACGGTTTATAAATAAAGAAAGACAGAATACAACAATTTGAACCCCCTTTCATTAGTAACATTATCTGGGAAGAATGTCCGGGTTTCATGCTAACAAATCCGGGAATTTCGAATTTGCTGTCCTAGTTTCATAATTTTAAAGATGGCAGCCCTAGGTGAGGGTGAGAGCAGAGCATAAGACGTCCATACAAATACAAGTATATTCTAGTTAAAAACGGCTAATATGGTTAAAAAGTGAAGTGATATAATGCAACTAGGCTTCTGAATCATTTGAAGAATGTCTGGACGTACAGTGGCGCGCAAAAGTTTTCGGCCCAACACATTCAGCCTAATTATTGACGTCGAGTCGGCCACCGAGTCGACTCCTCTGGTCGAATAAGCACAACTTTAATATTATTGAATTCGCTGTACCACTTACTCAATTCGAGGCAAAACTATTGTCATATACATAGCCATAGCCCACACAGGGGAGATTATTGGCACTTGTTACTGGTGAGAAGTATTCGGGGGTAGGAAAAAGTCCGTGCTACCAAGTTTCGATCGGGAGTACGGGCAGCATACCAATACTACCGCAAGCCGGCCATTTTGAAATTGCGATATTTCTGAAATTTCTCATCGGACGGCTGTACAGATGTTTATTTGCGATTTGAGATGATAATACATATAATAAATTATTACGTGTTGTGAATTTGTGATACAGTTATTGTTTATATCAAAAACTGTGACTTAATTGAACACGCACACAATTAATTTCGGTTATCATATAAGGAGCTACGCGAAGCAACATTATTGTTATGGCACGTCTAAATCAAGGGAAGGGAATCCTTTCTTCCTTAAAAACTTCTCGTCTGGGTTGGCCCATAGAAAATCTGGAAATTGTACAAAATTGTAACATGCGGCTAACTTCATATTTATATTTGACATTTGACAGTTTGTTTTGAAATTTAAGTGAGAAAAAGTTTCTTTTATAAATTTTTCACTAAATTACGACGTTTTCATATCCAGGTTAACGTTGTTAAATGGTTCCAGAAGACCGCGACTTTAACCGAAACAACATTAAACGAGGCAATTAAATATCCTGGTAGAAAGAATTACTGCTATTATACCAATTTATGTAATGACGAATATCTACATAATTAAGAAAAATTGGGGCAAATAAATAGATTTAAAGAATTAAGATTGTGAAAATTAGATTTGAATTCTTTATTAAAATAAAATAATCTTTTATTTAATTAAATATTTAGAAAAAAAAAATCCATTTTTACTGTTGTACCGGAGAATCCCAAAAAGTTGTCATCTTGAACAAATATAAAGTTTAACCGCTTATAAGTCATAGTTATGGTACCACTAAATATGAAAACAGGACACAAAACACAACTAGCTAAATTATTTATGCACAAACAATCACTATAAACCAAAAACTTCAGCAGTGGGAAGCAAATGAAAATGAATATAGAAAAACAAATTTTCAAATATCAAACGTTACAGCGAAGCAACAGGACGTTGCAATGGGTTGGTATGGGGTATAATGACCGACCAACGTTACAGCGAAAAAACCTTGTTTGGAGCAGCGTTAGCCGTCATACGACTTTGATTCAATTCTTTTCTTTCTTTTTATAAAATGCAGTAGAAAGTGAAAATTTAAATTTACGCCGTGTATGCAAGCAACTTGGAACAAATCGAACCCGTTAGGCACAAGTAGAATTTGGCATGACAATGGCATATCCACTGCACATTTTATCTAATAATTTAGTCGCACACACATACGAGTCGCTCACTTGCTAAACCGATTAACTCCATAAAAGAAAATGTATAAAACATTGAAACATTTTTATAAATTTCTTATGAAAAAATATTTATTATTCAACGGCCATTAAAATTGTTATCATGAGAGACTACATATAGCAACACTTTTATGGCAGTTAAATAAAAATAAAAATGTTTCAATATTTCGTACCTTTTCTTTTATGAATCGATTTGACAAGTATGCGCAGCGATGCTAGACGTACGATAATTCTCGTACATGTACGCGAATTTCGACTCACGTACGATGTATGAGGCAAAATGTATTCTCGTACGCGAAAGTACGAGAATTTCTGCGTCAAATATTTTCCAAACAGAATTTTCACACCGTGGAAATAATTCTAGCAAAAGAGCAGTAAAATATAATTTAAGAAAAATAAGCAGAGCCGTAACCCCCGGAATACATACTTTTTGCCTTATCTTATTGTAGGAGTTTTTCATATAAATGTAGCTTAGATTTGGTTCGAACACCATAATTTCCATAAATTTGTTCTACATCTACACCATTAGAAAGAAAACATGTTGGGCTGCAATTTGTTATAGCTTTATTTTTCTGTGGGAACGATAGTTTTAGTATTTGCAACAACTATAAGCTAGCTACCCTAGGCAGACGGGTAAAACCAAAAATCGCATTACCTTTGAACTTTAATTTTAATTATTAAAAATGTGCTGTCAATTACATGTAAAAATTGACATGACTTTCATTTTAATAATTAATTGACCACCTAGCAAGAAAATGGCGGGAGATTGTTTTTACAATCGGGGGAGTTCCGAAAAATTTTGTAACATGAGGTGATTCATTCAGGTTTGAACCATTGGCGGTGAAAAATATTGTGTTGAAGTAATATTCCAATGAGCTACAAAAAAGTAATAGCGCAATTACTGTGCAACACATACGCAATAAAATTCAAGTATTCAAAATTCGCCAGTTGCCAAAAATCTAAGCATAATTGCTAAACGTTCTGTTGGTTCAACGGAATCCTTCAACATACTTACTTTTGATGATGCAAATGCCTTTTCAACACTTGATAGTCGCATGGTGAAAACGTCTCCATTCTTGCGCAAATAGTTTCGGTAAGCATCTGCATCCTGTATAGGTTTTAAAGCACGCTTTCTTTTCGAGGATGAATTATTGGTGGCATTGCCAGTTATAAAAGCAAAACACAACCCAGTAAGCAATTCAAATGGAATTCCGATCGTTTTACTTATCATTTTTGACGAGTTTACCTGGAAATCCGTACTATTTGTGCACGGAACGTAGGGACTCCAAGCCTTTGATTGTATTAGTAGTTGGAACTGAACGTAGAAATCTAACAGATTTCTATGTTTTATCCTTATTATTTTCGCAGAGATTTCTAAGACTTTTCCATGGCGGAATTCATAGGGATTTCAATAGTTTTTCTGCAATGACAATATACTAACTTGAATTGTAGTCCAGAGTCAATATTTAAAATCGAGTTTCTACTTAGGCGCTCGAACAAATACACAGTTCTGCCTCAATTTAAGTTATCCATTTTAACTCCTGCACATTCCAATACCGATACCGAGAGGACTTTTATTAATAACAACCTAACAAAAAAAAAAATTAAGGAACAAGCTCTCAACAAAGACCATAATAGGAGCCCTCCGTTCAGCTCAGTGTGTTAAAACACAGTCGAAAGATTGCTTCTTTTGGTTCAAACCAACCACCTAAATGATAAGTCGTACGACGTGGGCATCATGTGGGATGACCTGATGACCAAAATATTGACTCGGATCCAGATAAATTTAGCCTGATCTAGATGTCTTTTATTTTAAGAACAAGACTATACACAATTTTAATACAAAAATTGTTTTAAAAAAAATTATAAAATAAAACTTTTTTAAAGATATCCAATTGTTTTTGTTATAAAACAAGTAAAAAAGCTAGAATTGGTCTAACTAAGACCGATTCTTATGATACCCTAGATGAATGCCCGTATTAAATTTCGTATGGTCACCGATCTATTCAAGTATTGATTTTGAAGTTGTTTTTCGCATATATTTCTAGAACAGTTTGTCGCACAGAAAAAATGGTAATAATCAATTTTATAGGATTTTGTATTCTGCAGAAGTTCTTAGTACAATAAAAATGTCTTGGACTGCTCGTTTTCAAAGTATACGTAAAAAACCGAAATTTTTATATGGCAACACCAAGAAGGAGTTGCCCGATTTAGTCCATTTTTGACATTTTATTTGCTAATGTAGTAAAAACATCATGTACGAAATTTCAGCTCTCTACGTCGATGCGTTCTCAAGCAGTGTCCAAATATATAGCGGAAAACGAAATTTTTATATGGCAACCCCACGAAGGAGTTGCCCGATTTCTCTCATTTTCGAACTTAATTTTACTTTTTTTTTTAAAGTCCGTGTACAAAATTTCAGCTCTTTATACGCGTTCTCGAGTTATCGTGCGCACAGACGGACGGACGGACGGACGGACGGACAGACGGACGGACGGACATGCAAAAATCGAAATAACTTTTAATATTATGAATGGGTGTCCAATCCATTTTGCTCTACCATCATTATTTCGAGGTGTTACAAACGAAATGACAAACTTAGTATACCCCTATGATTTCATATAGGGTATAAAAATGAAATAAAATGTTACTAAACAAACGCCAGTTTTAATTTTGACGCCATTTCTCATAAATTTCGCGATAAACCTAGTGTATACGAGAATTTTTCGTGATGTACGAGATTTTTGTAAAGTTGGTACGAGAATCCATTTGTTGCACTCTAGCAACCCTGAGTATGCGGCTTTATACATATCAATGTTGTGAAATTAGTCTGATCAGTTTCTAAAATTTCTTCATCTGATTTGGACGATGATGACATTATCGCCGCGGCCACCTTAAAAAAAAATCAAAAGAAACCTCAAGAAGAGATTCACGATACATCTCTATAATTTAAAAAAACAATCTTTTTAGTTCATTTAACATAGTGAAAGATCTGAAACATGAGGCGAAATTTTTAATTTATTTCCGTATGTCGACAACCACTTCTAAGAAATTACGCAACGTGTTGGAGCATAAAAACGAAACCAAGTGGCGCTGTTACAGTATGGAAGAAAACTCCACAAATTCGAAATGTCTTAAGTATACGAACAAGAGCTAATAATTGCTTAACGGCTGCAGATAGCATATAGGATGTAATAGATCGAATTAAAGAGGAGTCAACAGTTTATAGCTTTTATAAAAAAACAGTTAAGTTAACCACCTTTTTGCAAAAAAAAACATAGATAGAGGTCAAATTAAAAAAAAAAGGGTAATTAAATCCGGAATCTTTAACAACTGTGAAGAGAAGACCGCGGGGCTGATTGAGTGGTCGTTGCAAATGCCATGAAGTTTTGAATACAATGAGCTCTTGACGGTGAACGCACACCCTGTACTTCTTAAGATACAGGGTATTTTATGAAAGCTTAGTATATTTTTTTAATCACCCCGTAACTCCGAAACGTTGATATCCGCTTCCCCCTGTGCCCCCCTCGCCATAAATTTTTTTATTTGACTAGGTGAGTACTATCTTCTCCTGCTCTATGAACCACCTAGGTGGAAACACCCTGCCACAGGTTGTCATTCTGCGCAAATTCATCAGACTCAACAATATTTTCATTTGATGAAGACATTTCAAGCAACACGTTCTTTGTCTGCTCTGTCAACTTTAAATAAGGGAGTATAAGTTCTATGTATTTCGCTAAGTAATACCATAGATGGCACAAGAGCTAGATGTCGCATGCAGTACCAAAAAAGTATAAAAATATTTATATGGCTGGGTGGTCCATTCCGGAATGGACCACAACATTTGAAATGATGTATACGTCGAGTGATTCATATTTTTTCGTATCTGAAGTCTTGAGGAAGTCGATCAAATGTATACAAAACTGCTATTATAAAAACATTTGCTTTCGGCACGTTCTAAAACATGTTATAGTCCATTCCAGAATGCACTATCTATTTCACAATCTGTATACTCTGCTCTAGTATGCCATGCGATATCTAGTTCTTGTGCCATCTATGGTAATACTTAGTATTATTTTTGGTGGTGGTAGTTGGCTTCGCCTTCAAAAACCGTGTGAAAGTACCTCTAATATTTCTCCATTTCCCGCTACACTCTTCGCCTAAAAATATTTAGCATTATATGTAGTTTAAACATTTTTCTAAAATAGGTGCATACATTTTTTTTTTAGATATTGAGCAACGGGAGTAACTTTAGAGTACTGTCAATATATTTTTGTAGAGGGGAAACAACTGTTGGTGGAATTATTAAAAGAACATTTTAAAGCATTTGGGAAACTTTAAACCCAAAGTATATGTCACTACCCAAAAAAAAAGAATGGGTTTGCATTTCTGCTCGTTTTTAACAATTGCATGCGATGTCACATTGCATTAAAAGCATTGATGTAAAACATGTACGGATCGGAAGGGATGGAATTGTTTTTCTCAAACTTTGGAAATGCGTTAAAAACGAAAAAAGACGAAAAACATCATGAGGCCATTTTCAAGGAAAAAGTTACCAAGTCATCTAGAAATATTTAACGATAGGCTTTTTACAGCTAGAAAAAAAGTAAAATGTAGTTTTGGAATGCTTGTTTCCAAACACCGAATGTTGAATATTTTCAAATAATGAAAGAAGGAAGATTAGACATTAATGTTGTATTTCAAACTTTGGCAATCATCGGTCTTTCCGCAATAATACTTTTTACTGAAGAATTTGAATAAACATATGTTTTTTTCGTTCAATTTTTTTATGATAGTCACTCCGTGTATACATAGTCATATAACACAGGAAAATTTTCTACGATTTGCACAAAGCGGAATATCCACTTTTCATACAATTTTGGGCCCAACTCCTCCACACATGAGAGATGTCTTAAACGATGAACTATGATACTCTGAACATATTTTATTAATAATGTTTATTTCAATTAAGCGGAGGAAAGCTTTGGCGATCGGATGTAGCTTGAGCGATTTCCTTGGGTGAGCAAGTGGACTACTTCTCGTGATTGCGCGGAATTGGTCAGTCGTGGAAAATGACTTCCTATGAGAAAAATGTTCAGAACAGAGCAAGGACGGCAAAAATATATACGAAATGTAGTAGCTGGGGTGTGTGTGACCCAAGTACATGAAAGTTGGTTTTCCGACGTAAAAACATCCCCAGAAAGTTTTCAGAATCGTCGCAAAACCGTACACCATCCGTTAGTACTCGGTGAGACCTTTAATTTGATATGCAACATGCGATATTGGAACCACTCCTCCCCAGCCGCGGGTACCTAACCCTGACCAGTGTTGGGCAAAATGCAATCTGATTGATGATTAACGATTACGATTACAATCTGTAATCTGTAATCATGATTACAGATTGATAATCTTAATCAGAAAAGTAATCATTTATGGCGATTAATGATTGATCAATAGTAACCGTAATCATGATTACATGATTACATTTTTTGATTACAAATTTGCAAAAGGTTTAAAATTGTAGTTAAAAGAAAACAAACATTGTTATATTTCTATCCCGAAGTCGGTAGTGAATAATTCGCATTGCCTTATTCCACAACAGCTGCATTCTGCCCTTGAATTCATTCGAACTAGCATATAACAATGTGGAGGAATATGAAAAGTGTAGCAAAATCAAAGCGTAAAGGCATTATTGCATTTTCCATGCTCAACGAAATCAAGAAATCTAATCTTTTTCGCTATCTTTTTTCACATATAATCAAGATCCTCGAAAGTAAGCTGATGATCAGATATGTGTGAGTCTCTATCAATAGAAGCACTTACATTCTTTACACTGACTTCAATTAATACATAATTCAACAGTGACTTGGAGTTTTCTACAATAAAAATTCTTACGATCACAGATTGTTTATTTTCTTAGAACTAAATTTTAAAATCTCTTGAAAAGTTTCATTAGTAATCAAAAAAAATGTAATCATGTAATCATGATTACGGTTACATTTTCCTAAGATTACTCGATGTAATCATGATTGATTGATGGGTAATCATGATTGATGTAATCATGATTATTAATCTGATTACAAATGTAGTTGATTACGCCCAACACTGACCCTGACCGTAAAATTAAAGAACAGAAAATTTTTATTCTACGAATTGTAGCTGATAATGAGCTGAGGCGAACCAGTTTTTCAATCGGTCATAACCTTACCGAGTTAAAGCCGATCTAAGGTGCGAAGAATCTAGTACCTCAGTTCGAATAAAAAAAGAGGAAAGTGAGAACGGGATGGCTATAAATAGCTATTTAAGCCTCCAATTATAGGAGTATGGGTACTCAAACTTTTTCCCAGGACTTAATGAATTCGATTGTGTACTAGATTTTCCAAAATTTACTAGATCAAAATTTTAACCCCGCCCCCAAGGCATCGTTTAAGACATCTCTCATATCTGGAGGTGTCGGGCCCAAAATGGGCATTCCCCTTTAATGTTATATTCTGGATCGTTTTTTTTTTACACATCAAATAATGAGACTAGAAACGTCTGACATACTCAAAAAAAAGCTACACCAAGTAGTGAACTCCAGAACACATGCCACGTGACAATCATATGGCTAATCTGGCATGTCTTTTGTCACGCCCCATTTGTTTGGGGACGTACCATTAAAAAGCACGCAACTTAGATATTATTTTGCTAGATATGCCATTTTCATTTAATATGGAAAATGCCACTTATGTGTGCGGTCTGCCTTAGAGCTCATCATGCTGAATAAGATTTCTTTTCAGTCTTTATTTCAATACATACTTAAGTACCTATTTATTTTTCTCATATCTGTAAAATACCTTATACTAAGCAAAAAAAAATCCATTAGATCCTGCAATCTCAATACCCAATAATTTTGAGATTAGCGACCACCGCCCGCTTCTTAGTAGTGCTAACTACCAGCATAGAATTGGCGAAGAATACCAATTAGGTTTAGCTCAACCCACTGTACTATATCTGTTATTCTAGCAGATTTTCGTGATATTATAGAAATAAACGTTGTCCAATGTGGATAACATTTCAAATGTCTGAAAGTGAAAAACTTGAAAATAAATAGAAAAAAAATCACATTAAGTACCTTACAAGATCCACTTGTTAAATTAAATTTAATTATTAAGCACCGCGTAAGGCATCTACGCATATATGAGATAAAGAAGAAGATTTAAATTTTTAATGTACACTGGCAAAATCCTTCCAATTAACGCAGAAAGAAAGTGATAAAAATCAATGGCTACAAGTATCCCAGACTCTGAAAATGTATGTGCCATGTTCCGCAGATACGAAAATGGTTGTAAAAACAATGATTCCAGTAGCCAGTGTTAAAGATAAGTTTTTGTTTAACAAGTGCTTCAAATAGTTTTCAGAATAACTATCTATTCTAACTACCATGGGAATTGGAAGGTATGTCATGTCTGAGAAGTATAAAAGAATTTTTCCATGATTTTATATAAAACTAATTGAATTTATGTACTAGCATTAATTTCTCGCTTATAGAGTTTATTTTAAACGTTTCATTTTCTTTCAGAAATTATCAAATAAAAACTCTCAAGAAGCAACATTAACCATTTCTTTCAATTAAAATAACGAAATACAGAAATGGATAAGAAATCTTCCTGCTGCACATTTATTTTCGAGGAGTGTTTTGTTTTCTTAGAATTAAATCTAAAACTGACGAAAAAGAAAAATTTTAGTAAAGAGAAAATTTTCTTCGCAGGGAATGAAAGAATTTCAGGAAATATATACATCTATGCAGGTATAACTAGAACGAAGAAAAATGAAATTTATCATTTCATTGAATGAAATTGAAAGCACCTTCATATGATTGTTTAAACCAAAGAACATATACCTAAACAAGAAGCTTCATCTGGCCTCTCAGAATGCAGAAGCTGTATGCTTAATTGTGGAAACGGTCGGGAGGTAACAGATATAATATTATATGCTCTCTGGTTAAACCTATTACTACTAAACTTGTTTAAACAAAGTTATTAAGGAATTTTGTTTTCTGAAAGTTATTTTAAAACAAGTAAAATATCTAAGTCTAAGAACAATTCTTATGATACCTTAGATGAATGCCCGTTTGTAATTTCGTATGGTGCAAGCTTGATTTTTTAAGTGGTTTTTCGCAAATACTTTTAGAACGGTTCGTCGGACAGAAAAAATGATTATAACAAAAAATTTCATAGAATTTCATATTCTGAAGAACTTTTCAGTACAATAAAACGTCTAAGACTGATCGTTTTCACAGTACATGTAAAAAAAAGAATATTTTATATGGTAACACCAAGGAGATGATAGATTTAGTCCATTTTTGAAACTTTATTTACTATTACTATGAAAATGGCATGTTTCAAATTTCAACTCTCTACGTTGACGCGTTCTCAGGCAGTGTCCAAATATGTCGTGAAAACCAAATTTTTGTATGGCAACCCTACAAAGGAATTGCCCGAGTTACAGTGGCGGAAACGTGAACATTCTTCCAAAAAAATGTATACATATAGTACCTTTTATACAGGGTGTTTTGTCCATGGTGGTCCATAGGACAAAAGGTGATAGTAATCACCTAGTCAAACAATAATAACTCCTGAGAAAAGAGGAGAACGTTGGAAAGGCCATGAAGTTCTGCATACAATGAGCTCTGTAATTTTTTTTTTTTTAAATACAGAGTATTTTGTGAAAGACTAGCAAATTCTCTTAATCAACCTGTAACTTTGAAACGGTTGAGATTCCGGCCCCCCTTGCCATACAACTTTTTATTTGACTAGGTGACTACTATCACCTTCTGTCCTATGGACCACCATGGACGAAACACCCTGCATAAATATATTGGAAGAATGTTCACGTTTCCGGCACTGTAACTCGTTACACATCAGACTTACAAACAAAATTTAGGGAATGTAGTCTTCTTCAAATTTATATTTTTACACTTTTGTCGTAGGATCAACAGTTGAGAAATTATTTTGAAAAAAAAAACACACTTTTTGGTACCTTTAATTCAAGGATCGCGAACGTGAATTTTTCATCGGGGCCCGGAAGTAAATAACATATATAAAAAAATCACAACTATACCCCACCTTTTGTAGCGCAAAAAGCTCTACTGACTGGACGAGGCAACTAATTTCCTATTATTTTATTAGTAAATTTACACTAAAATTTTTTTGAGTGTAGGTACTATCAAGATCCTTAGTGTCTTTCCTATCGACCAACACAGGTTAATTTTTTATGAAAGTCGAATTTGGTGGCCAATCGAAACTAGGGACGATGTAGCCCATCATGAACTTAAAATTAACTTTTATCTTAAAAGCTTTTATTACAAATTGGAGCTCTCTACGGCAATGCCCTCTAGAGTTATCGTGTAGATGGACAGTCGAAAAGTAATTAATTCTCAACGCTACAAACTTTGAATCAAGCACATAATATTCTACAGATTTCATCATGGTATAATAACAATGTAAATGATATTTTTAAATTTCACATTTTACACATTATTAAATTGAATTAATTTTCAAATAAATTAATTATCATTAAACTTGAAAGCATTTCTTTACAGTTTATTTTAATATTTATTAATTCTGTTGAGCGTGCCCTTGGATTGCTCTAAATGTTGATATATCGATGAAAAAATAACTGCGCCATCCAACATTGTGCCAAAATTCGTAAAGTCGAATTCACTCGTTTAAGCTTGATACTTCGATGTTTCAAAAACTGTGAAACATTAGTATACAACGTTGATGATGCGAACATTTCGACTCCAAGCTTCAAATAATTTCAATCTACAGTAAATTTTATTAAAAATTTGTGCTCGGAAAGTTTTTTGTTCATTATTATAAAATATTGTTTTATCATCGGGACTATGTACCTACATAGGTACATACACATAATATGTCGAGTTTCAAGATGTTCGGATTACAACAAAAAAATAGAGAAATTAATGATGATGTGTCTAAATTTTGTCCACAAATCCGTAATCTTTAACTTAAACCCCCAAGAATTCGAATTACACCATAAATAGCTAAATTTGTCGGTCATATTTAATTTCTAAATTTTGACCAAGACTTTGAATCGAATCTGACCATAAACGGTAAAGTTCGTCTGCCATTTTATAGCCGCCATTTTTAAATTCCAAATGTTGACTAAAAATTCATAATTCGCGACCCCTACAACCCAAATCCCATCGGAAAGCTCCACATTCACTAATTCTAAATCAAAAAACCGAATGAAATCCATTCACGTTTACTACCCTAAAACTTACGTCACGAACGACACTCTCAGGCGCTCAGGCGCGCAGGCACTCAGAAGCAAAAGGTCTGTCTGTTAACTTTAGAGCAAAAATCTTTAGGTAAAAATCAAGTAAAAACTTTTATGCGGAAGAGGGGATAACTGAAGGAAATTTACCAGACACTTTTCGAGTAAATTTTGTTAAGCTTGTCATGTGGCAAAAATTTGGCTGCTACGTTTTCTGTCTAAAACAGAAAACAATTAATTAATTTGAAATACGTTTTAAAAAACTCTTTAATAATATTTTTTTTTTTAAACTCAGCTCCTTAGATTATTATTTTTACATTCATTCGATAACACAAAAAGCGGCTTAACCTCAAATTTAAGACTTTTGACAGTCAGCTGATTTCATATCGATATAGATGGTTTGTGCGTAATAACATTGAATAAAAACTGAGTTGATAAAAGTTATTTAAAAATGCGAAAAAAGCAATTTGAAAGAAAATATTAATATGTATGTGTACATATTACACGGTCAAAAAACGTACAAAGAAATTTTACATGCGCTTTGATAATTCACACATTCTAACACGAAAGTGACGATTTTGACAGTCCCGAGTGCTATCAAGAAAAATGACTTCAATAGTGACTATAGCGTGCACTCTGAACACATTTTTCTGTCAAAAGAGAGGGGGAAAATGTTACTAGACTTGTTCGATGAAAACACTGTGTAAATTTTCCCCTCCAATATTTACCCAGGGTTTTTGCGTTCATCGAACAAGTTTTTAAAACACCGGGTAAACCGAGTTTCAATTTAAATTTTTATTTAATGGCTAATGGTACAATAAGACTTACAAAATCTTTTACCTGCACCTGCTATTACTGAATATACATATAATATATTGAATTAAAAGCTGATGAATAAACTTAGAGAAAAATAATATTAAATTAAATAAAGCTAAAAAGTTAAAAGATTAGGAAAAGAGAATTAATATGAAAATAATAATATTATAAAAATTAAATAAGAATAATAACAGAACTCAGAATGGAAGTATATAATCTCAACAATAGCAATCAATAGAACATTGATTAAAGAGAAAAAAGAAATACGAAAAAAAATTAACGAAATTAAGATGTCCGACAGTGACAATTAAGTGTTTTGTGTTTTGAGTGAGTGCAAAAATAAATAAATTTTGTGATCATAAGTTGTCAATAGGTGAGTATTGGTATAAAAGTTCCCTAAAAGCTCCCAATGCGCTGGATCTTTGAAAGTTTGCAGGAAGTGGATTCCACAAACGTATTACTCGAACAAAGTAAGAGCTCTCCATTATGGAATATCTGTGTCGCGGAATTAAAATATTAAGATTTCTAGATGAACACAGGAAAACTTACTCGTCATGTAAGAAGGTGCACAGTTTTGTTATATAATTCTATGAAGAAAAATTAACTGCCTTCGAACAAGAAGAGTGCTTAAAGAACATCCAATGTGTGCAACCGAAACGGAGAAATGTGATCAAATCGTTTCAGCCCAAAGACAAATCTTCTGCAATCATTAAAAGCAACCTCCAATTTCCTAGCGCAAGAAGAATCTAAACGGGGGTAAATTAGACAAGACCCAATAAAATATGGCATTAAAAGCATTTTAACTATTTTTAAACGTAACAGCTTTGTTAGTATACTAGCTGATAACCACAGCCTCCGAAGGCCACCATAGAACTTAAGAATTATTCCATTTACATGGTCACAGCAGCTCATTGAGGTGTTCAGAGTAAAGCCGAGATTTTTAACTTTATTCACAAAAGGCAGGGTAGTTCCATCAAGAATGACCGGAGGCAACTCGCTTATATCAAGATGTTGTCTATAAAAGACCATTGCTTAGGATTTAGTGCGATTTAATATAAACTGATTCTCGGACGCCCATCTTGATACTCGCTTCAAGTCAGAGTTGAGGCGGTCTACGCAGTTTTCCATTAGACCAATCGGCCTGTTCAGGTAGAGTTATATATCGTCTGCGTACAAATGGATGCTACAGTCTTAGATGACATTAGGAAGATCGTTAATGTATAGACTAAACAATAGTAGTCCAAGAATAGATCCTTGAGGTACTCCGCAATGTAAAGGTAATACTTCTGAGAGACGGTCATCAGCAATCACCTGTTGGGATCTATTTGTCAAAAAATCAGCTATTAAAGAAATTGCTTACGTAGAAAAATTGAATTTTGTCAGTAACTTAGGATGGTTGACACTGTCGATAGCTTTTGAAAATCCAGTAGGGTCAACACTGCAAGGTCATTGCTATCTAAAAATTTACGAATGGAAAGCACGGAAGACCGATTGCCAGCGAGTTAGGAGGTTTTTGCTTTCCAAGTGGTCAATTATTTGGGAATAAATTATCTTCTCAAGGGCCTTTGAAAGATAGCATAATACACTTATTGGCCTGTAGTAGTTGTATTTGTTCTATTAATTGTAGAAAGTTATTTATAAAATGGGTGAAGACAAATAAAATATGCTCTAGCTATTTTTCTATTTCTTTTCTTATTTTGGCTCAAGAAGTAATTTATATGGCCCAATCAGCAACAGATTGCAAGTGACAGTTCTCAAGTGACAAATGTCAAACAATTACCCCAAGAAATTTTTAGTGTAAGCTCGGGGTAGCCATAGGCTTTTCAAAAAGCAAGATAGTCTAGTCCGGTGTAGCCCTAGGTTTTCATCAAGCAGACCTACTTTTTAGCTGCTCTGAACCCAAAAAGCGACTAAAGTCCCTATAGCATGTTGCTCTGAACAGACTCATGATTCCCATTTGTAATAGCGTTACTGCTATCTTCACCACATAAACTAAAAAAAAAAAAAAAATAATAATAGTAGGTATACACCACCAATGCCACATAATAATGTCAGTAATAAATTGATTTAGTTTTATGTACTCATACCACAGATAGAATAGCTTTTTAACAAGTCTTGTAATAGGAATATAAAGTCTCACAAATGATCAAGTTAAAAGTCTTTTAAATAATAATCACTATTTATACGGATTGTTATCTGTTCATCTCAGGTACACACACTAGTAATCATCATCAGCCATAAACGAGGAAAAAATACGAGGTATACGATAAATAAATAATTCTTCTAATACGCAACAACGCACCATGGTAAATCGCCTCCTATAGTCTGGACATAGCCCAAACTCCTCCATTATAGTACTAACATATATCCATCCGTACGTACATATACAATACATACCTGTTAAGTTTATTTTCTGAGAAAGTTTATTGAAAAGGATAAAGTGAACAGGTAATTTATGGATGCCGATGCATGCTCAGCTCAGTGAAGCATAAATAATGTTACAAAATTGCCTTGACAGAGAAATGCGTATATCCAATACATTTTAGCAACCTAACAAAAACAATTCTTTTGCCTTGCAACTTACAAATAAAAGATTAAGGTCACTCACATATCCTTTTATTTTACACACAAATATAAAAAGTAAAAAAGCAATAAACATACAGAAGATACATATAAGATACAGAATAGACTATTAGACAGACTAAAACAGATAAAAAATATTTACCAAAGTTAAATATGTTTTCCAATGAATTTTACAGAACAACCGCAAACTTACTAGGCCACTGAACGAAAAACCAAGAGAATCAAAAAAATGTCCTTGTTCTACTTAATCTGTATGTCCTTTTCCCCTCTAACTATTCGATTTTCTTTCTATTTTCTCTTATATACACATATATTAGTATACATATACATATGTACCTGCCAAAATTTGTTTCAGCCGATAAGCTTTTAAAAATCGCAAACCATTATCAAGGCATTTTCCAATAATATTCATGAAAAGCCTACCAACCAACCGACGAGATACTTCTTCTTCTTCTTCTTCTTATCCTATTTATAAAAAGATAAGACGAGTACAATGTCATTGCTGTTCATAAGAAAAAAGAAAAAACTGAAGGAAACTTGCAGGGGCAGACTTCATTGGGAGTGGTGCTTCCCTCTGATTTTCCAAGGGCAGATTTGCCGTTTCTCATCATGTCATTAAATTTTCGTCAGAGATGAAATCGAATTTAAGTGGTGCGTGCAGAATTAAGGGAATTTTATACGCGCGCAAGCTTAAATTTATTGAGATGACGGTAATGAAATAAAGCTCCCACGGGACTAAAACATTGATTTTTAAATTTTTATATGAATAAAAAATGTGAATGGAAATGAAATAAAATAAGAGTAAATTTACGTAGATATAAAAGTAATCCTCCTTGTATTGATTAAGAAGTAAATCCAGGAAGAAAAGTCGTCTAATCTGGAAGTTTTTTTTTTTTTTTTTTATGTGACATAATGAGTCGGGAGTTTATAATAAAAATTATGTTTTTTAGCGATGGACTATATATTGATGAATCATAAATTCTTCTTGTTGAGATATTTAGAGAAAATATGTCGAATGTCCTGACTGACATATACCTAGGACGGTGCCGTAAAACCACTGTGTCATGTAATACGAATGGACTAAGTACTCTTTCCTCACAAAAAATGGCAAAACCTCTAGAGTGTGCGTACAGAGCGACCGTTCCGATCCGGTGCGTTATTATGCGTCTGCTTTGTTCATAGATCATGACAGCCGACACTTCAGTAGAGGGAATTATAAACACTTTTTCACAATTGCCCAGCAACTTTTTTATTATAATAAATTACTAATATTTTAAGTCTCCAAAGGCTTCTTTATAAAATAAAAAAAAAAAACCATCTGAAATAAGCATTTAAATATCAATTTTTTATAAATATACGAAATCTAAGGAACCCGAATACAACGTATTCGATATCACCATTGAATAAATAACTAATATCATAGATGGCACAAGAACTAGATGTCGCATGCAATACCAAAAAAAGTATACAAAATTTATATGGCTGGGTGGTCCATTCCGGAATGGACCACAACATTTGAAATGATGTATAAGTTGAGTGATTAATATTTTTTCATATCTGGAGTGTTGAGGAAGTTGATCAAATGTATACAAAACTGCTATTATAACAAGTAAAAAAGCTAGAATTGGTCTAAGACTAATTCTTAGGATACCCTAGATGAATGCCCGTATTAAATTTCGTATGGTCACCGATCTATTCAATTATTGATTTTGAAGTTGTTTTTCGCATATATTTCTAGAACGGTTTGTCGCACAGAAAAAATGATTATAATCAATTTAATAGGATTTCGTATTCTGCAGAAGTTTTTAGTACAATAAAAATGTATTGGACTGATCGTTTTCAAAGTATAAGTAAAAATCCGAAATTTTTATATGGCAACACCAAGAAGGAGTTGCCCGATTTAGTCCATTTTTGACATTTTATTTGCTAATGTAGTAAAAACATCACGTACGAAATTTCAGCTCTCTACGCGGACGCGTTCTCAGGCAGTGTCCAAATATATAGCGGAAAACGAAATTTTTATATGGCAACCCCACGAAGGAGTTGCCCGATTTGTCTCATTTTCGAACTTAATTTTACTTTTTTTTTTAAAGTCCGTGTACAAAATTTCAGCTATCTAAGTATACGCGTTCTCGAGTTATCGTGCGCACGGACGGACGGACGGACATGCAAAAATCGAAATAACTTTTAATATTATGAATGAGTGTCCAATCCATTTTGCTCTACCATCATTATTTCGAGGTGTTACAAACGGAATGACAAACTTAATATACCCCTATGATATCATCTAGGGTATAAAAACATTTGCTTTCGGCACGCTCTAAAACCTGTTATGGTCCATTCCAGAATGCACTACCCATTTCACAATCTGTATACTCTGCTCTAGTATGCCATGCGGCATCTAGTTCTTGTGCAATCTATGCTAATACATAGTACAGTGGCTTGCCCAATTATTAGGGACAGTTCGATTTTTCTGAACTTTCTGCGTTTAAATGTATTTAATGACCAAATACATTTGATCCCAAGTGCTGGTAGATACAGAAATATGTTTTGAAAACTGGCAACACCTGTAGTGTGCCTCAACGCAAGGTATATAGAAGACAAGTATTCCCATTAAAATGTTGACACAATGCAGCTGATAGCCTATGACGTAATTCTGTGACTAATGTATATACATTTTTATAGGAAATACAGAAAGAGGAGAGAGAGAGTATTGTGTCTCTGTAACGTTATTCCTATACATTTCACTATATTACGTCACTAATGGCGGAACGTTTTTTGTAATGGGAATACCTTGTATTCTATATACTTTGGTGTGCCTTATATGCCAAAAATTCAGGTTACTTTGCTATACGACCGTCAAGACATGTGTTTAAGTTAAAACGTTCAAGTTAAATTAAAAATTCAATTTTAAAACAAAGTTTTATAGTTTTAACAGTGGAAAGTTATTTAAACGTAAGTATTGTTTGATATTGAATTAGTTTTGCTAATTTTTATGTCAATATTAATTGTCTTTTATAAATTTATATTTTAATAATGTCATTATTGGTTTTTTCGGTATAGGAAAGGATCACTGACATGTACATAAATGGACTGATTGATCTCCTGTTTCATGTGACACCAATTTTGATTTCAGAAAGTATGCTCTCACTGTCAGTGCTACCAACTATCGAAGCTGGCGCTATATTTAAATTATTTGGGAATTTACTCATCTGCATGTCAGTGGGATTTACCGAATTTACCACAAAAATATTTGGGACTATTTGTATTGTTAAATGTTAATTATGAGGCGAAGGAAGTGTTTTTTACAAGGCTGTTTTGGTTGGAAATATCGCTGAACCTCAAGCAAGTTACAGTTCAGTGGGAAACTATGATCTCACGAAAGAGACAGGAATATGAAAGTGGTGAGGAAAACAAAGTTCTCCTTGATAATGAACAACCACCATACAGACATTTCTTTTTCTTCTTCTTCCTCTTCTATTGGTTTTGTTCCAGAACTATGGGTTCGATATGCGAGCTGGAGTTCCTAAACATGGCTTGAACCTATGGAGCAAGGTATATAGCAGACAAGGTATTCTCATTAAAAATTTTGACACATTGCAGCTGATAGCCTGTGACGTATTTCTGTGAGTAATGTATATACATTTTTATAGGAAAGACAGAGAGAGGTGAGCAAGTATTGTGTTCTCTGTACCGTACTTTTCAATAAATTTCACAATATTACGTCACTAATGACGGAACATGGGAATACTTTGTATTCTATATACCTTGCTATGGAGTATATCGCCAAAAAATGTACCGTATCCGGCTAAATGTTGGTTGCCATGTCCGGCTAGATTTTGTAATTGTATTTTGTTGTATAATTGTAATTGTATTTTGTTTTATATTTATAGTTTATTTTGTTTTATAGTTGTATTTTGTTTTATAACAGTGATTGTTTTTTGTTAGGTTATGTATATGTCGATGGAACGCAAGTAAGTTTCATACAAATGAAACTACCGTTACCGTCGCCACGCTTAATTCACTGTTACAGTTGATGAACCAACTGATGAGTAAGATTTTGATTTACGAGACATGAGAACACTATACACTGAACACAGAACCCGAAATATATCCAAGAGATTGAAATCTAATGATGTATGACTGGCATCACTAGGGAGAAAAAATCTCAAGAAAAACCCCTAATCTGGTCCAATCGTCAAAGCGAACGGATTAGGTAAAACGTCCGACCGCGCACACATATTTCTATTCCGACTCTTATTGTAGCGAAAATAATAATGCCATTCTGCTAACACGGCCACCTCACACATCGCACAAGCTGCAAACTTTGGATCGAACAGTTTTTGCTGCAATTAAAAAATATTATAACCAGGCAGCAAACGACTGGATGCTCAATAATAATACACCGAGGAAAGCTACTAATCGAGGTCGACGTAAAATTTGGTAGAGCAGATTTCTTACCGATACACCTGAGAAGGCAGAATTGAAATTTGCAGTGATGAACAGAAAGAAACTACCCGACCACGGGCTAGAAAATCTGCAAGGCGTAAAGTTCTAAATAACCACGTACATCAGCGCCTAGAATCGCAAAGGAGATAGCAACAACATTTATTGCAAATAATGCGGAAACACTAAATGGAGATTTTGAAGATGACGACAGCGATACCTATTCGGCTTCCAGTCTACTTTTGGCAACTAATACTAAAATTTAAGTTTACCTACCTATTATATATATACAGTAGGTGACCGTCGAATTAGAAACTTTCGCAAAAAAATTTTATCATTCACAGAGAATTTTTCTCAATTTCTTCAGTTTCTAGGAAAGCTCTTTTTGCACTAGGATATCGTTCATGTAAACCTGACTACATTATGCGTATCATAAAACCTTTTCTTCAAGGTAGAAAGATAGATAAAAATAACCTTTCTTATGTCTTTTGCTTACAGTAATTTTATCGACTAAACTGAATACTTGATATTCAGTTGATGAACTGTTTGTATTAATTGAACGTGTTGATTTCTATGAGTTGTCTTAAATTATGTAATTTGAAAAAAAAAAATTTTAAGTGAAAAAGGAGCGAAAAAACCAAAATTGACACCAAAAATTAAAATGACACGATTTGAATGAATAAAAGAATAAAAGAATTTTACAGTTGACGATTGAAAAAAGATATGCTTACCAATTCAGTCGGGCAACCAGTTTTCATGTCTTTTTAAAAACGTATTGAAAATTACAAAATTTATTAAACTTTTAGGTTATCATTAGTGATGAATGCCAGCTAGAAGCTGTAATGGAGGGGAGCCTGTATGTCAGAAGAATACCTTCAGAGAAATAAGAGTGTTTACTGAAAACAGTCAATCCACCAGCAGTCATGATTTGGAGCTGCATGTAAAGAAAGGATCCGGGCCTTCTCTATTTTGGTACGGGATCAATGCAGCCCAGATCAGTACAAAATAGCTTTGGATATTGGTTCTCCGATCTCATATTAAATATTAGAACACGCAGGCAACATCTTTACTTTTATACAAAATAGCACTCCCTGCCATACCGCAAAATCTATAAAAAAGTACCTCCCTTAACATGAAATTCTAATATTACTTCTTTGGTGTGCCAACTCACCGGCCTTAAATTCGGCTATGATAAAATCTAAGGTTCACAGCTTTTCAAACGGTTCAAACTGTTCAACAGTTGAAATATTGAAAAAGAAAAAAGAAGAAAATAATATCTGGCAAAATGACAAGGATATTGAATCCAAGCTCTTAACAGGGGGAGTTACAGAATATTAATTATAACGACGCATTTTGTACGTATACATATTATAAGCTTTAAATAAATATAAATATTTATACTAAAGTACTTCTTTTTTAATGTAAAATTAATCAAAGTATTGAAATTTCAGAAAGTTTCTAATTCAAGACCACCTACTGTATATACAGCAAATTCATACCCAAAACAATCAAAATTTTCAATTTTTTGACGTAACCCCCTCCGATTTTGATGAAACTTTCAGAATTGGTTAACTATTAAAAACTATTGGACCCGTATATTTTTGTTCAGCCTGCCGACCTCAGGTCTTACAATTAGATACAGGGTGATTCACATTTTAATGTTTTCACTGTCGACGTGTTTTTTTAATTTGCTGATTACTTGGGATTGGATTACTCGATTTTTTCTACAATATGGTATTAAATGGCACTTTCCAAAGAAATTAAAACAAACAAAAAATTGAAGAAAAACACATTTTTAATAATTTTGGATTTTTTACCCCCTCCGGAATAGATCCCCCCCGCAAATATTTTGTTTTAAATGCTCTTAATACAAGTCATATCAAAAATTTGCGGATGTTCAGTTCTTAGTTTAAGAGATATAATTTTTTTTTCTTGGTGTCTCTGCAAAGATTCGGATGAAATTGTAGAATTTACTCCAAAAAATGATTTTTTTATTGTTTTTAAATACTTAATGAAATATATGTTTAAAAAATATTATAATAATAATTCTGTTTTATTATTTCATAAATTTTATAATTTTATTCTTAGTACTAAACGTGTATTCTTTAACACTAACACTATTGTCATTTACAGGTATAAAACTGTGGTCGTTTTTAATATCTACCTGCTTGACATAATTATATCAATTTTTAAAATTTACAATATATTTTAAGGGGTTACATGGGTTTCGAAGAGGTTAAAAAAATCAAGTATATTGAGGCAGATACTTAGCTATTGCTCGCTCCTCTTAATTTCTAAGGTTCACCCGTCACCCACCTATTTTAATATGCCCTGGACATTCCCTGCAGCATCACTTTGCTTTATGGAGGTAGAATCGACGATTCTATGTTAGTAAAACAAATCGTTTTATTCGTACTTAAAACGTCAATCGGTTTTTCCTAAAAAACGCTATTTTTGAACTCGGTGGACAAAATTTCTCAAAAACTAATGCACCGATCTTATTGAAATTTTGCGCACCTCTTCAAAATAGGATTGACTAGTGACTGAACAAGGCTTTTTTTTCGATTACAACTAATTTTACAAGACTATACGTAGTGTAAATTGTACCAAAAAATTTGATTGTTTTGCATACAACTCTGCCAAAAATTCAAATTAAAATTTTTTTTAAGTCCTTCGTTCAGTCACGAGCTATACTTATCTACTAACAGAAAAAAAATTCTTAATTTGAGATAAGGCTATCATGAGTTATCCTGACCACCACGAGGACACTTTTTTTGAGGGGTTTCGGGAAATCTGATCCCACCGGCTAAATTTTCGAAATTTTTGAATGAAAATTTTATAAAATATTCATTAAATACTGCTCTTTTATATGCTTAAAATTTTGAATAAAATAATTTATTATATATTTAAAAAAATAAATAGAGAAAATATCCTGTTTTAGGGTTCCGTACCCAAAGGGTAAAAACGGGAACTTATTACTAAGACTTCGATGTCCGTCCGTCCCTCACCGGGCTGTATCTCATGAAATATGTAGGTAGACAATTGAAATTATCACAGAGTGTGTATTTGTACTGCCGCTATGACAACAAATAATTAAAGTAAAATTACATTAAAACTGAAAGGGGGCCCCATATAAGAAACGTGTTTTTTAGCGTATATGTACATAGTTTTAAATTTTGTACGATGGTACGGAACCCTTCGTGTGCGAGTCCGACTCGAACTTGGCCTGTTTTTGTTTTAGCCTTCAAAGCCCATGTAACCCTTTAATACTTAACAATTTTGGAAGAGTTTCATCGAAATTGGAGGGGGTCGGGTCGAATGGTCGCTTTGGTATAGAATTGCTGTATATATATATATTAACTATATTATATATTCTTTTTCGTTTAATATACAGGGTGTCCCACGTAACGTGTTCCCTGGGAATTTTTCTCGAAAATGTGCGGAGTTATCGGAAAAGCCCTAATAATAAAAGTGACGTATCATTAGTCAAGGTATCCTCTGGCATAGCCAAACTACTTGAAAAAGGATATATTTAAAAAATGTCCTTTTCGTCCTTGTTAAGGATACATTTACATTACATTTTTGAATTCCAAAACTCACTGTATTTATACAGACTTCAGCAAGGCTTTTGACAAGCTTCCTCACTCTGTTTTTTTATTTAAACTGAGATCTTTAGGTTTACCAATTTGGCTGTTGAACTGGTTATCATCCTACCTTAAGGATCGCAAACTTAGGATTCAGTTCCGTTCTGCTCTGTCTGAAGAAATAACGGCTTACTCCGGTGTTCCACAGGGTAGTCACTTAAGGCCCCTTTTCTTCATATTATTCATAAATGATGTTTCTTATGTAGTTACCAAATCTGATTTGCTAATATATGCAGATGTACTAAAACTATATAAATCTATCGACTCGCATTGCGACTGTCTCAATTTGCAGGATGACCTGGACAGACTTGTTGAATGGTGTGAAAAGAGTTCCCTCATTTTAAACGTTGATAAATGTAAGGTAACCATTTTCTCTCGTAAGCGAGTCCCTTTGAATGTTGTCTATGCTATGAATTGGTTATTACTTTCAAAGGTTGATAAAATATGTGACTTGGGGATATGGTTTGACTGGAAACTCACCTTTAACTTTCACATAGATCGCATCATTAATAGGGCAAACTCAATGTTAGGCTTTGTAAAGCGTTGGGCAAAAGAATTAGATGATATCTATATTACTAAACTTCTTTTTACCACTCTTGTTAGACCCATTTTGGAATATGCCAGTCCTGTCTGGTCTCCCTCTTACAAAAATCACTCCGATCGTATTGAGACCATGCAGAGGAGATTCTTACTTTTTGCTCTAAGAGGTCTTGAATGGAGGGATAGACTTCATCTTCCTCCTTATAACGAAAGATTAAATTTAATACACCTTCCTACTCTTGAGACTCGTAGAAAAATTTGTAACATTAGCTTTATATTTCAACTTGTGAAGGGTGACATCGACATGCCTTTGATGCTTCAGAAAATTAATTTCAATTCACGATCTCGACACTTGCGATCTAATGACTTCATTTATTTGTGTTCTCATCAAACCAGCTATGGACACTTTGAGCCTATGACTAGAATGTGCTGTACTTTTAATTTGAATTTTCATTCGATAGATTTTACCATTAATAAGACTCAATTAAGAAAAGTCCTCAATAATTGCTCTGTACTTTAGCTTAATTTAAGTATTGTGTCCTGGGACCATTGTAGCTAGCATTTAGCGAAATAAATAAATAAAATAAAAACTAATACGAAAATGTTATATTGAAAATTCGAGTTTAATCCTTTATTATCGAGGTATAAGGTTTCAAATTGTACTCTATGCACCGTGTTCTTTGCCATTTTCTCGAAAATGCACACAGATCGAAGTGCTAGTAACAAAAGCTACCCATCATAAGCCGGGCTATCTTTTGGTATGGTAAACATTTCAAAAAAGTACACGAAAAAAGGATATCTTCGCTTTGGTAATTTTCGTTCTTACATGGTATATGGTACTTTTTGAGCATCCAGAACCTCGCGATATTTCGCGAATGCTGACGTGAGGATTTCTAGCAATATGTTGCCGAATAATGCTGGTCCTGGATCTTACTCTCGTTCTATTATTCGCAGTAAGTGTTGTCTAGTTGCACACCATCTTTCTGGAAAGCGTTCAGCATAACTCCTTACAGTGTTTGCGGCATTACGGTTAGATTCCCCGTATGTAATCAGCAGCTCTACCAATTCACTATTTGCAAGGCGCGACATTGCAAGAATATTTATATCAAAGAATAAACTTAGAATAAAATTTGCATACTGCATATCACCAATTTATTCTATTTCAAGCGTGCACTAGGCCAAAGTTGGATATACTTAAGTTATGAGTACATTATGTACAAATCTACTTAACTATTGTTTGAATTATATTTGCTGGTTTTGCCGCCTTTCCGTGAATTTTCTACTTGTATCTGTATCTATTTACATCTGCCTCAGAAGTTTACATTAACAATAAAAATAACATAATGATAATTTACCTAAAAATTAAATGGGGACGAAATTCCGGCCCTTTTATCTCAGGAATTATGACAACAACATACCTGTAAATGATTCACCTTCTTTTTGCGAAGAATTTTCAGTAGGTATACAACTTTTTTCTAATTTGATTTGCAGTCATTCAATGTAGCCAAAATGTATCCTCAGAAAGGACGATAAGGACCAAACCGTAGATATCTTTTTTTCATGTGGCCTTTTTTTTTTTAATGTTTACCATACCAAAAGATAGCACGGCTTTTGATAGGTAACTTTTGTTACTAGCACTTCGATGATATCTCTGTGCATTTTCGAGAAAAACGGCAAAGGAACACGGTACATCGAGTACAATTTGAGACCTTATATCTCGATAATAAAGGCTTAAACTTAATAATAAGGACTAAAAGGAAATTTTTTTAATAAATCCTTTTCTAAATCCTTTTTCAAGGACTTTGGCTACGCCAAGGATTTCCTTGACTAATGATACGTAACTTTTATTATTAGGACTTTTTCGATGTCTCCGCACATTTTCGAGAAAAATGGCCAAGGAACACGTTACGTGGGCACCCTGTATATGGTACTTATGTGAAAGCATGTTTTTCCTTCTTTTTTTTTAATTTATTTCAAATCATCATGGACCAAGGTACAACACAGAATTACACCTTTATCCGAAAAAAGTATATGGACAAAATCAACGGTAAGTCAAAAATAGTAAACAATAGTAGAAAAAGAAATAATAAATACTCTTAATAAATTTTGTAACAGACATATCAGGCTCCAATTTGTATACGACGAATTTTATGTACATACATATTTTGAATTATGATGATTAGGATGATTTGTGAAATTTGGACCGAGATTCAATACCTTCTCCTACATATGTATGCATGTTCGAGAATGTTGAAGCTGTAGACATCTCAAAATAAATTGCTACATAAAGATTTGGCCATGAAAAAACTGCGCGATTGACGTTTGTTCGACTAGAAACGAACTCGAAAGAATATTTCATGTACATATTCTGAAAAATTTGAGTTACCATATTGAATGTTGCCAGTTTTTTGTGTAGACGAAATTTTGAAATCAGAAATCCGTGCGACCATTAAATTTCGGGTTAAATTGAACTGTATCAGCAAAAAAATCATATGGATGCTTTACAAATAGTTTATAGGGACGATGGACGATGATCGTATCATATTTTTTCATTAGATCAAATAGGGAAGATAAATAACCGTGGAAAACCGAAAGACATCAATCAACGATGAAAATATAGACAAAGTTCAAGATATAGAGGAACGTGGCCAGAGGGTGTGTATTGAAGAAATAGTTGAGAATGCTGACATTTCGTTTGGTCACCTGAGGCAATTCTCATCAATCATCTAGGTCTGTAGAAGTTTTCTTTTTGTTCAGTGAAGGCCAAAACACAATACTGTTGGCGTTTTAGTTGTCGACAATGTCGTATTTAAAACACAGTAACGCGAAGCGACATGTGCGTTTGACATTTGTCACTGTATTGGTTGTAACAAGAAAACAATCCTTTGTTAAAGTTTTAATAGCTAGTTTATTTGCTATTACCAATTAATTTCGTATGTTTTTTTCAAATAAACAAATCCAGACCAGACAAATGTCAATTATGATATGAATATGCTGAAATTTCAATTACGTTGGCGACAAATTTAGAGATTTTCTCAAAACTTTTTGCTAGCAACTTGTCGCATGTAGTCATTGTGTTAAATAATATGAGTCTATCAAATATTCAAATCTTTGACAGCAACCAATCATGGAATTCTATTATGCTTGTATTGTATTAATGAAATGGACAGAATAATGAACACATTCTATAGGACAAAGCCACTGAAACTCCTTAATTGAAGTCAGAAAAAAAGGATTGTACTTTCTGCAGAGAAGATTTAGAACGATGGCAACATCGCATGCAAAAGTGGCTCAAAGTCGAAGTAGAAAAAGAAAATTTAAAAAGTTACAGATGAGTGTTTTAATTAGGTACTGCGGGAACTTTTTAATTCATCTTACTACATAAATAATCAAAAGAGGGACTCTTGCTACCGAAACCGGTAAGGGGTAAGGTAATACACAAACATAATTCAAGTTTAATTACAGTTAAAATAAAGATAATCTACAAAATTCGTAAAAAAAAACATACAAACCTTTGTAAATAAGTGATTATGCTAAATACTGAAAATTCTATTGAGAGAGTATCAATGAGAATTCCCAATGGACTTTTGAAACGCTAAAATCAACACAGTATCGGCGTGAAAATAAAAGTTATAACAAATTGTGAAATTGTATTGTCCTAAGCCAAGATGGGTAAGTAATAACATTATATACAAAGAAATTATTCAACTAGAATGCACCAAAAGCCCGTTGTACATAGAGATTAAGAACCAATAGAACCAGAACCGTTCTGACAGAAGTTACAAGAACTGGAAGGTCATATTGGTAACTAAAAGCTGACAGCTGCTATTATTTCCTTAATATTTTCCACCATAGATTATACGAGAACGAGCTGATTACAACATTTTAATGGTTTTTCATTGAATATCTTAATGCCAGAAAAATGTCCCAATCATTGGTAGGCGCCGAAGGAATTTAAAAAAAAAAAAAACCCCACTAGAATTGATCTAAACGCCGCTACACACGTTGATGCAAATCGTACGACTTGCCATGCAGAATCCAAGTCTACTGACTTGCATGAGCGTATGTAGCAAAAGTCGGAGCTTAAGTTGAGACTAAAGTTGGGTATGAATGAAATCGGCAGAGACGTACACACAAACCTGACTACTTTTGCTATCGAACATAACTAAAGTCTGCATAGAAGTCGCTGCGTGTGGAGGCAAAATTAACATCCGATATTGTCTACAAGTTGTGATGTGCATGGCAAGTCGTAAGACTTGCATGAACGGGTGTAGCGCGCCTTAAGACCAATTCTTATGGGTGTAGCGCGCCTTAAGACCTATTCTTATGATACCCTAGATGAATGCCCATGTAAGTAATTTCGTATGGTCACCATTCTATGAAAGTTTTGATTGTTATAGTAATTTTTTGTATATATTTCTCGAACGGTTCATTAGACAGTAAAAATTTTAGAGGATTTTATATTCTAAAAAACTTTTCTGTACAATAAAAACATCTAGGAGTGAACGTTTTCACAGTATACGTAAAAATTCTAAATTTCTGTATGGCAACACCAAGAATTAGGAATACATACTCGTATGTCAATAGAAATAATTTATATTTAATCTTTCAACCAATTCAGACTGTTAATGAAATCTGGAATGGCTTTCTGAGAATAAAACGTACCTACTTAAAAAGAAAAACTCAAACAACATATACATCATTCAACAGGCTTTCGATTACATTTAAAATGTTGTCCACAATTATGACACCATATACTACTCTACGAATAAATTATTCATTGAAAAAAGGGTATAAATATTGCAGCAAACTTCTTGTAGGTATACCATAAAATTCCATACACTTTCTGCCGCATACATATTGCTCTATCGATTTTTCAAATACACAAAACCAACACTGGTCGTTCTGTGATCCGAATATAATATTGTGACCTGCCAAAAAGCTTAGGAGCCCAATAAAGTCTTTCAAATATTGCGGAACTGCAGTCGACTGCAAATGAGGTTAGTAAACTCGGTAAATTTCTTGAAATGAGGTTAATGATTTAATATGGATGACATCAGCGTCTAATCTGATAAATGATAATGAATATTAATGGAATTATTTTCGGTAAGAAATAGTTTTGAGTTCTCCTGTAGAAAAAAAGGAAAAATATTATTTTTGATGCGATTTTTAAACAATATATTATATAATATGCTAGAGAGAAGAATTTTTGTTCTCATACGATTAACTTACAAAAAGAAAATTATTGAAGGCGCCTATACCTATACTATCTTTAGGAATCCACTTTGAGTTTCGCAGATCCAAAAAATATCCACATAGACCTAGGGTCATATTCACAATTAATTAATATTTAATAATTTAGATTCGCAGAGACATGCGAATAAGTCAGACGAACAATGATGTGGTTCGGCGAGCCATTCGATCATATACGAAAAGAAGTTTACACGAGCAATACAGTCCAGAATATATGGATGACTTAAAACATTCAGGGTAGAGCTTTGTGGTATGTACATATACTATGTGAACTTTTCCAACAATTCTTTTCAATGCAAAGTAACGCCCCTAGCTTCATGTAAGCATTGCAGAATCAGAAAGAAAAAGTCAGTTATGCCAGTTTGTGTGACGTTTTGCCAAAGGCATTTTTGATTTTGTAAAGCTCTGGTCTTTCTTCGTTAAATTTGTTTTAACTTATTTATTTTAATTATCTCACGCCCTTGGGTCACAACTAATATTGGAGGATAATTTTATTTTGCGAAATGTAGCTTATCAAAGATGGAAGAGATTTTATACATCTGAGTGTTGGAACAATTTCCCCGCGTATTACCTAACATGGTTCATACGAAATTTTTTTAAAAAACATTTCTTCAGCACTAAATTTAATACCAAGATTTCTACTACTAGATAGCTGTGGAATAACCTGAACTCATCGGTGCAGGTAGTAATTCTAAAAATTTCATTATCTCTGCTAATTCTGATGAACTCAATCGACAAATGTCATTTCCTTCATTACCAGATTCAACAGACATTTTTGATTTGTTGAATTCACGAGATTCAAATGAAGGATTTGTTTTTGTAAATTGTACAGTTTTAAAGTCTGAAAAATCAAAAGCAGTTGGTCTAGATCAGTGATTCCCAAAGTGGGCGATACTGACCCCTAGGTGACGCTGGAACGATCCAGGGGGGCGTTGAATAAAAATAAGTAACATCAAATGACGAATTGAAACTTAAATCCAACGACGGTTACCAACAGATCTGACTTCAAAACCAAATTCCTACAGCTTATCCTGGATTATGGGCTATAATAAAAAAGTTTTTAATTGCATCTCCTTCATCGTATATAGTTCAGTGCGGTCCCAAATTTATTAACAAAAACAAGAAACCGACTCCGAATAGCTAATCGCGGCGATTTAAGAATGCTGCTGACACAAATTGAGCCGAGGATTGATATATTGATAGCAGCACACTAGGTTCATCCTTCTCATTAGAATTATTTATATGCTATTCGTAATTTTTACTGTCATATTATCCTTCGTTACATTAATTTTCTGTGATTTTAATAAATAATTTTATTATTTATTATTTACAACATTCTTCATTACTGTATTTAAAAACGTAAGTGGAACGTATGTCCATATGTACAGAGTGTCCCGTATGTGGTCTGGCACCCGAAGGCTACGGATAGCTCATGCTTAGGCAAACAAAAAATTGTATGGCTGGGGGGAGGGGAATCCTAACGGTTTCGGAGATATTTCGGTATGTTTTTATATATCATCCTGTAACTTCTAAACGTTACATCCAATTCCAAAAGATAATTGCCTACCATCTGGCACTTATCGAACTTTTTCAGCCATTTTCGCTGGAGATGCTTAAGAAAAAGTGCAAAAAACGCTGAAAACGTTACATTTTGAGTACAGAGTGTGATAGGTCATTTTAAAGCTAAGCTTTTGGGCTTTTTAAATTCAATATGAAAAATTGATATTGATGACGTGTTTTTTGATAAAAATAGTAGTTAAATAAAAAAAACGAGTAAAAATTCCGAAATTTTAACTTTGTTGAGCCATAACTTCAAAACAGAATGGGTATAAGAAAAAAATTATAGACCATTGGAAAGGTGCAACGATATTTAAATCATCATCATAGGGTGTAACGCTCAGAAGTTACAGGGTGATGTATTAAAACATACCCAAATATCTTGAAGTCTCGTTATCTCGGAAACCGTTACGATTTCCACCCATACAATTTTTTGTTTGTCTAAGCATGACCTATCCGTTGTCTTCGGGTGCCAGACCACATACAGGACACCCTGTATATACATATACATAATCCTTCTGTTTGTTAACTTAAAGAGTGTTGATTTCCAGGGGGCCCTGAGTAAGTTTTTCCTGAAAAGGGGGCGGTAGTCCAAATAAGTTTGGGAACCACTGGTCTAGATCATAGGTCGGCAAAATGCGGCAAAGTGCGGCTCACAAGCCTAATGCGGCTCTTTGGCCCCTTAAGTGAGGCTCTGTCACAAATATACACGGGCAAGCGCGCAAAACGCGCCAAGAGTATCGGTCGGGAGATGACTTTGCTCAAGATTTTGAAATCGAAACATTGTTCCACTTTTCAAGTCTGCTGAAGCATCGCCAAGAAGATAATTCCTTTATTGACAAACAACCATTTTAAATATGAGGGAAGCATTTCTCAGCAGGTTTCAGGAATTTAAAAACAGCATTCTTCAACAAAAGCCCTCTTAATGCTACGATAACACATTAGTAACTTTGAAATACAATTGCTGGATTTAAAAACAAGGAAATATGGAGATCTAAATTTGAACGTCTTTGTGTGGATTTGGAAATATTGGAGATGAACAAATGTCAGCTTAGTTCACAACACAAGTGGTCTACTTTGAAAGACCTGGAGAAGGAAGATATAATCATATTGAACACCTGGAATAGTATTCCTTATTCTTATGATCAGCTGAAAAAACTCGCGTTTGCTGTTCTTTCCCTTTTCGGTTTTACATATTAATGTGAACAATCTTCTTCAAGCATGAACTTTATCAAGAGTAAACTGAGAAGTCGTCTTATTGATGAGAACCTGGAATCGTGTCTAAAATTCATATAAACCTGACTTACTGAAATTTTCGAAAGAGATGCAAGGACACTGTTCGCATTAAATGTTTGACAGTCATTGTCATAATTTAAATTTATGGATTCCTTAATTACATATTATTTTTTATCAATGAATAAAATCTTTATTAAGTATGAAATCAAGTTTTATTCAGTGACCAGTAATTTAATGAAGTTCTAAATTATAAATAAAGGTTTACTAAATCAATAAACAGATTTGGCTCTCAAAAGTTTTTTTTAATCGTTGTACTGTACTTTTTTGGCTCTTTGGCTAATAAGTTTGCTGATCCCTGGTCTAGATGATAAGCACTCTAAATTTATGTTAACCCTATTACCTATGCTACTATCTTACGTTACACACCTTTTTTTTTCTTTTTTTCTTTTAATAAAAGAGGTAGGCTAGGTAGATACTTCTTTTCAAGTCTGGAGGAGCTACAAAATAAAGGGATCAGATGTATCATGAGATTCCTAAGAGAAACAGGATGGATCTGGGCGGTTTTAAAAATTATCCCATGATCCCATGAGGTCAAGGGGCACAATGGACCCACTGGAGGACTACCGTACCTTACCATATTATTAGACCCATTAACATTTTCAGTTTTAAGTTATGATAACTTAAAATGTTTGCAATATTTGGCAGTCTTTATATTGCCCTAGGTGAAATCTATAGGGTATACTAAGTTTGTCATTCCGTTTGTAACGCACAGAAATAATGATGGTAGAGCAAAATGGATTGGACACCCACTATAATATTAAAATTTATTTTGATTTTTGCATGTCCGTCTGTGCGCATGATAACTCGAGAACGCATTCACTTAGAATAGAAAGCTGAAGTTTTGTACACAGACTTTAAAACAAAAAGTGAAATTAAGTTCGAAAATGAGACAAATCGGGTCACTCCTTCATGGGGTTGCCATACAAAAATTTCGTTTTCCACTATATATTTGGACACTGCCGGAAACCACATCGACATAGAGAGCTGAAATTTGGTACATGGTGTTTTTATAGTAATAAATAAATATTTTAAAAATGGACTAAATCGGGCAATCCCTTCTTGATGTTGCTATATAAAAATTTATGTTTTTTACATATACCGTGAAAACGATCAGTCCTAAACATTTTTATTGTACTAAAAACTTCTTCAGAATACGAAATCCTATAAAATTGGTTGTAATCATTTTTTCTGTCCGACAAACCGTTCTAGAAATATATGCGAAAAACCACTTCAAAAATCGAACTTGCATAGATCGGTGACCATACGAAATTTTATACGAGTATTCATCTAGGGTATCATAAGAGTTGGTCTTAGACCAATTCTAGCTTTTTTAATTTCCCTTAGGAAATAAAATACAACACAAAGCTTATTTAATAAGTATTTATTAGACTAAAAAAAATTACAGACATACGACGAGGCATGCTGATGCAATTTCTTCTTTTATCAGGAAGATGAGCTAATCATGTTTTAAGCATTATTAGCTTATATTGAACATTTTTTGATAATATTTTTATGGTTTTTAGGTACCTTCATAACAGTTATAACACGCGATTATTTAAAATAAACGCATCACATATATTACTCCACTTAACAGGAATCTTTTTCCCGTTATTCGAGTGGCTAGGCAACAATGTTAGCATTAAAGTATTGCCAACACAACAAAGAATGAAAAAAAAAACAAATAATTCATAAAAGCAGTTGTAAGATATCAAATCGGAGGTAAAATCAATGATTTGTTGACAATGGATCTAATAATTTGGCAAGGTACTGTAAGTGCTGCAGGCTAGTCTTCAAGTGTCACCCCTATTACCTAACCTACACATCTTTTTAATACCGCTTTTTCAACTTTTACATTTCCTACAAAGTGGAAGTTCTCTAAAGTTATCTCTATTCCTAAAGCATCCTGTGCCATCCTATTCCAATTCTACCATTCCCTTTTTAAAGCCTTCGAATAATTTATTCACCGTAAGCATTGAATAAATAACTAATAAGGAAACGGCATATCAGGCTAAAACCTAAGCCACTCGGCGAAATGTATTAGTGTGCTGTGTTTGTATTCGTTTCGTCATTGCAGTAGTGAAACCTTGAAATTTTGAAGGGGGACATTTTTTATAATCCAAATTGCTATGTAAAATAGACAAATTTTTGGCGCCCCCTTATCTTCAGACAATATTCCTTGGCGTTGCCTATGATAATTTAAGTGACTTGTCAGCAGAATTTTCAAATAAGTGACCAGCCCTCTTGTCATTTCTCTCCCCGCTCCGTGGGTTTGGCTGTCATTAAATTGCCTACTCACGTACACTGTATTCGCACGAAACCCCGCTTCCTTATTAGTTATTTATTCAATGACCGTAAGTGATTAGTTATCTTGACGGAAACAAACTTTCATCTGTTAACCAATCTGGTTGTAGAGCTAAATATAACAGTACTACTGCATTAGCAAAAATTTCTGATGACATACATACATACGAATTGAAATCGATAAAGAAAAAATATATCGCCTAATCAATTGCCTGTTCAATCAAAACTGCCTTACCTTCCTAAATCTACCCAAGAAAGATACTACTAATAAAAATTTTCTTTATCATTTGTATCTACATCCTGTCTAAAGCATGGTTGTCATAAGCGAAGCTATACTACCTCAAATAAGTTCTGTTCAGCTCCTCATCTCTTATTTACATAGTCTACTTTTGCGCTAGTACGAAGATGAGTTACACACAGTTCTACATTTTAGCGTACAGACCTAAAGATCAGTCAAATTGAGTCTATTTTCTGCAATTGATATACTTTTGGATCTAGGTAGACTGCATGGTATGTAAAGAGAAAATGAGTGCCTGAACACGAATTTACTTGAGACAGTAACTTCGTTTGTGAAAACTATACGTTATTTACTATTTTTCATCTCATTGATATTCTCCTAAATTACTCTCCCTACATTTATTTATTTTGAAAGTTAAAAAGATAGTAAGCAGAAATTTCCAAAAACACACTACCTTACAATTAGAGGGATAACAAATGTTAATATATTTACAAAAGAAGAAGTTAAAGAATATTTAAAAAAAAAGGAAAGTTACAATAATGTTAAGAAGTAAATGAAGAAAATAAACTAATAACTAAAGAAATAAAACTAAAAGCAAAATGGGAAAAAAGAGAGGAAGAAAAATAAAAAATAAAAAAGAAAAAATACAAAAAATAATTAAACTAAATCTAAAATCTAACCCTTTGAGGACTAATGGGATAATACGTCCCAAGGAATTTAAAAAAATTCTGTTGGGAGAACTATGCACTCTATTGTCGTACTAACTCGCTCGTTCAATACTTCTGGACCTCTTCTGCATTAAGCCTGAATAAAAATTATAAAAATTAACACCTCGACGAAATTAAAAAAAATTAATAACCAATAACTGTGCTAGTAGCCACTGCACACTGACATATATATAAATGGACTGCTTGATCTCCTGTTTCATGTGGCACCACTGACATGTATATAAATGGACTGCTTGTTGAACCAAAAATGCATGAAAGCAAATGGCACCACTTTCATATTCCTGTCTCTTTCCGTGAGAGCATACTTTCCCACTGAACTGTATCGATTAGGAACGAGAAATTGCTTGTAAAAATCCTTGTAAAAAACAATTTCTTCGACTCATAATTAAAACTTATCGATACAAATAGTCCCAAATACTTTTGTGGTAAATTCGGTAAATGCCATGGACATGCATATAAGTAAATTCCCAAATAATTTAAATATAGCACCAATTTACGACAGTTGGTAGCATTGACAGTGAGAGCATACTTTCTGAAATCAAAATTGGTGCCACATGAAACAGGACATCAAGCAGTCCATTTATATATATGTCAGTGTGTGGCACCAGTTTTGATTTCAGAAAGTATGCTCTCATGGTCAATGCTACCAACTGTCGTAAACTGCCGCTATATTTAAATTATTTGGAAATTTACGTATATGCATGTCAGTGGAATTTACCGAGTTTACCACAAAGGTATTTGGGACTATTTGTATCGTTAAATTTTAATTATGAGTCGAAGGAAGTGTTTTTTACAAGGATTCTTACAAGCAATTTCTCGTTGCTAATCGTTACAGTTCAGTGGGAAAGTATGCTCTCACGGAAAGAGACAGGAATATGAAAGTGGTGCCATTTGCTTTCATGCATTTTTGGTTCAACAAGCAGTCCATTTATATACATGTCAGTGCCACTGCATGATATATAGGCACACTTGTTGCAAAAAATTATCCCTCAGTTATATCTTGAGAGGCTGTCAAAATTATAAACTTCATAAAACCTCGGCCACTTAATAATCGTTTATTGAAAATAAAGTCTGTTCGCGTACATTTTCAAGTAAAAACATGAAAAATGTCAAATCGTATAATAGGGAGAGAAATTGAGAGTAACACTTACAAAGTACGCGAACAACTTCGAGTAAAAACTTGTGAAACTTCAAATAATGTGGATTACTTGATAAATACAATAAACAAATTTAATTTATCGCTTTGAATACGTAGAAATGTTTTTGGAGAAAACTCTACTCCTACTGGAGGAGGAGGATTTCCATTTTATTTAAAGTAAACTGAAAACTTGAAAAATAACTAAAAACTTGAAAATATCTAAAAATCGGCGGCAAGCTATCACTCTGACACACGGAGGGGAAAAGTGACGTCAACAATTTCTCTCTCAATTTTCGAATACGCGAACGCCTTCAAGTAAAAACTTACAAAAAGTTTTACAAAATTGTACTTTCAAGCTAGTACGCGAACAGACCTATGTATTCCCGGTCACAAAAAAAAAACCTCCAATTCTGTTTCAGGCCTGATCCTTTTCACAGTATACGTAAAAAACCTAAATTTGTATATGGCAACACCAACAAGGGATTGCCCTATTTAGCCCATTTTTGAATTATTTTTACTATTTTTATGAAAATGCCGTGTACAAAATTTCAGCTCTCTACGTTGACGCGTTCTCAAGCAGTGTCCAACCATATATTGAAAAACGAAATTTTTGTATGGCAACCCCATGAAGGAGTTACCCGATTTGTCCCAATTTCAGACTTAATTTTACTTATTTTTTAAGCCCGCGTGCGAAATTGCAGCTCTCTAAGTATACGCGTTCTCCTGTTATCTCGAGGACGGACGGAAGGACATACAAAAATCAAAATAACTTTTAATATTATGCGTGGGTGTCCAGTCCGTTTAGCGCTATCATCATTATTTCTAGGTGTGACAAACGGAATGACAGGCTTAGTATACCATATGAATTGACCTAGGGTATAAAAACACAGCTATTGTGTGCATCTCTACTTTTACATACTAAGATTTCGGTCAGATGGCTATTTCGAGGAAATATACATACCCAAATTTTTTAACTAAAGTACGAGATGCGTACCTCTTTTTTAGGATTCAAATCCGAATTGAACGGTCGAATTTTTGAAAGAGATTGGCTGCTTAAAATTGCTTATTTAATTTACATTTTCACAAAAATTAATTACCTTAATTTAACCCATCACGGCAAACAAGTAAATGCTCAAATATAAAAATGAATTGTGGATTAGAAACCTATTTTTTGTCAGTGCACGACCTTCCACCATAACAGCACGGTACCATAGACAAATTAATAACATACAAAGACTGGACACGTAGAACAAAAATATGCAACGCTTTTCTAGAATATAAAAATTAACGATGCCTCGACTTGGCACTTGATGACGTGCACAAAGGGTAAACCACCAATGCCTCGCTCCATACAAAATCACAGTTGCCTCGATCCGATGAAGAGAAGGCCACAAGTTTTTCTTAGAAATTTGCTGGAAATTTCTTCCTTCGAATTTTTATGCATTGGCCAGGCCGAGAGCAGTGCCTCGCTCGAATATAAAATCTAACAACGATGTACATGTACATACTATATCTGAAAATAAGTCTAGTCGGCCACCAAAATGAATAAACTACCGAAACCATAGACAAATTAATACATACAAAGACTGGACACGTAGAACAAAAATATGCAACGCTTTTCTAGAATATAAAAATTAACGATGCCTCGACGATGCCTCGACTTGGCACTTGATGACGTCCACAAAGGGTAAGCCACCAATGCCTCGCTCCATACAAAATCACAGTTGCCTCGATCCGATGAAGAGAAGGCCACAAGTTTTTCTTAGAAATTTGCTGGAAATTTCTTCCTTCGAATTTTTATGCATTGGCCAGGCCGAGAGCAGTGCCTCGGTCGAATATAAAATCTAACAACGATGTACATACTGTATCTGAAAATAAGTCTAGTCGGCCACCAAAATGAATAAAAAATCTACCGAAACACTTTGTGTAAATTTCTAAAAAAAAAAACAATTGCTTATTGCTTGTCTAGCGTGCTCATAAAAATTGTTGTCGCCCTCCAAAAGTGCGTATGAATTCTAAGGAAAAAATTTCCAGTAAATTACTAAGAAAAAATTGCGGCCTTCCCTAAATCAGGTCGAGGCATGGTTGTTAGATTTTATATTCGAGCAAGGCACAGCTCTCGGCCCGGCCAATGCATAAAAATTCGAACGAAGAAATTTCCAGCAAATTTCTAAGAAAAACTTGTGGCCTTCTCTTCATCGGATCGAGGCAACTGTGATTTTGTATGGAGCGAGGCATTGGTGGCTTACCCTTTGTGCACGTCATCAAGTGCCAAGTCGAGGCACCGTCGAGGCTTCGTTAATTTTTATATTCTAGAAAAGCGTTGCATATTTTTGTTCTACGTGTCCAGTCTTTGTATGTTATTAATTTGTCTATGCCGAAACACTTTGTGTAAATTTCTAAAAAAAAACAATTGCTTGTCTAGCGTCTACGCTCATAAAAATTGTTGTCGCCCTCCAAAAGTGCGTATGAATTCTAAGGAAAAAATTTTCAGTAAATTACTAAGAAAAAATTGCGGCCTTCCCTAAATCAGGTCGAGGCATCGTTGTTAGATTTTATATTCGAGCAAGGCACAGGCACAGCTCTCGGCCCGGCCAATGCATAAAAATTCGAAGGAAGAAATTTCCAGTAAATTTCTAAGAAAAACTTGTGGCCTTCTCTTCATCTGATCGAGGCAACTGTGATTTTGTATGGAGCGAGGCATTGGTGGCTTACCCTTTGTGGACGTCATCAAGTGCCAAGTCGAGGCATCGTCGAGGCATGGTTAATTTTTATATTATAGAAAAGCGTTGCATATTTTTGTTCTACGTGTCCAGTCTTTGTATGTTATTAATTTGTCTATGACGGTACAGAGAATTCGAGGTATTCTCATTAAAACCACGTTCCACCTTTAGTGAACGAAATTTCGTGTAATGTATAGTAAACCACGGTACAGAGAACACAATACTCTCTCTCCTGTCTCTGTCTTTTCAATAGAAATGTATATGCATTAGAAAACGAAATTTCGTCACAGCTTATGTGTCAAAATTTAATGAGAATAACTTGTATTTTCTATACCGTGGTCAGCAGAAGAATACGAAACTTTTATTGAAATGACATCTGATTCATATTTGCAAAAAAAATTTAAATTAATGCCGTTAGTGGAATGCTGGTGCAGTTTAAAAAATTAATATCCTCAACTGTCGCAAAAGCCCGTGTTACTATATTTACGATTTGCAGCTATAAATATGTATGAAACGGGGTACTCAGCTTATGTGTCGACTTGATGCTGAGCCAGACATGAGAATTGAACTTTCATATAATATATAAGATCTAATTTTAAGTATGTAACGAACCTGTATACAGCAAAACATTTGTAGAATCATTTGTGAGGTTCTCCGTAGCTTATGATTCATAGTATATTTTTGAATCAATATTATAAGTAGGTCAATAGAGATTCACCAGAGCACCGTCAGGCTGACACCTGACCGACCGATCCAAATATTCTAGAAGTTGAACTGATTTGTCCGGTAAACATAGAATATCCATTTTTGCATACAATTCCACCTCTACGTGAACAACGAAACCAACTAGTTAATACGTGTGCAATGGTAAGCCATCTTGCTCCCGCCTCCCGCCAGTACGAGATAAACGGACAACTAGTGGTAGTACGTGAGGAACGGAAGCCACTAGTTAGTACATGTGCATCGGAAAGCTATCCTATCATACCTCTCAACTAGATTTAGTCATTCTAAACCTTAAAAGTTTTACATTTATATTAGAGACGTAAGCGATAAAACCAAGAAATTGAACTCAAACCAGCTGTTGTCCTTTGGACCCCTTACCCCACTGAAGCTACCTATCGACAAATCCGAAATTTTGCTACCGACCGAAGCTATTGGCGCCCGAGCAAACCCTCCGACCGAGCAAACGACGTCACAAGTACATATATCAACGATAATAAAAAGCAGTATACCACTCATCTCCTTAATATTAAAATTTAAAAGTCCTATTTGAATAGAAATTGGAATTTTACAGGAAGTTTGGATTAATTTTGAAATTATTTTTTTGAAGCAAATAAATAACTGTTATTTTTTTTGCAAATTATCCATTTACAGATGTTGCACTAATGCCATACCATTGAAACAAAGCAAGGGTTCCATGAAAAAAGTTTACATTAAAAAGGGTTCCACTTATCAAAAAGATTAAGAAACGCTGATGTAGGGTATAACAAATCAAAAAATTGTGCGCTTGGGCGCAGATGTTGGAAAGGGCAAATTTTTGTAGCAAAATAATTTTGATTGAATTAATATTGAACAACTTATAATTGATATAATAGCAATTTTGGCGATACATAACTATTCAGCATACATTAAAAATATATGGAATTTACCGTTTTTTTTTTTTCAATATACGTGAAAAGTCTGCAATTCAGGTAATTTTTGTATAATAACACTACGAAGGAGATGCCCGATATCACCCATTTTCGAATTTAGATCTTTACGTGTGCACACCGTGTATAAAATTTAAGCTTTCCAGCCTCCGAAGAAGTATTTAAATAGGTATATGTATAGTGTAAATTAAAACTTTTGTATGACAACATTACGACAAAGTTTCCTGATTTTACTCATCATAAAAATTTTCATCTCGTTTCGTCAATGCTGACGGACATGTATCTTTAATTAATTTTTTTCTTTTTTTTACAGTCATTATTTCTATGTCTTACAAAGCTATGTACAAACTTAGTATATCGTTTGATTTCATCTAGTGTACAAAAAGAAAATATATTAAACTCTATGCGAGTGGGGCTACACTATTCCTTTTCATGCCGCCTTAAACACAGCAAATTACATACATATGACCTTAATTCGAAAGTGGGAGGACTTACTCTGTGTACTATTTGAAAATGGGTCACTCAGAATGGTTGCCAAATTGGGTGATTTATCGATATATATATGTTTCCGGAACAAAACATCTACGCGACTCGCCATCATACTTCAGGCGATTTTAATGACATCTGTAATTTCATATAAGAATTTAAGAGGACAATATATTTAACTCTGAATTTTAATCCAGTTATTTTAATAATTTCATGTTCGCGTATCAAATTCCTTTTTATTCAAAATTTTACAGTTCATGCAGTGGTACTTCGTATTTAATTATCCCAAAGTGGAAAAAATATTCCAATAAATTATAACACAGTGGAAAAATAAGAATCAATTTAAAGGGCTGATGGCTTACGGAATACAAAACTAATAATAATAAATAAAATAATAATAGCATCTGTGATGTTGCAATGAAATGAGGGCACATAAAATTATATTGTACTTCTATTGAATTATGTGATATTTTATGTAATATCAAATAAGACAAATTTTCCTCGATGCGACTAGAAGGAATGACAATGTAAAAAAAAGAAAATATATTAATTATGCATTTAGCAATAAAAATCATAAACCATTTGACGGATACCTACGAAAAATAAGCTTAGTTTTATGTCCAGACAACTAAGCCATTGGAATCAGATAAGGTATATGTACATTCATCTGCATAGAACGTAATTTATGAGCATATTATAAAACAAAATTACTGCACCTAGATTTTTAGAAAAACTTCTCTAGTGAATGTCAGAAGATGTTTTCAGATATTTCCATAGAAAAATATCTGGGCATACGTGTAAGTATTTTTCGACAAAAAACACTGAAATCTATGCGTACATTTTTTATGGTTAGTTTAGGTTGTTCAAACGAATCCGGCAGCTTGTAACTTTATGAACATATGTAAATAGCTTAATCGATCTATGGCTAAAGATTAGGCAAGTAGCATATGCGATTCACTTTATGTATATCAGATTAAAAGAAAATTGTTCTAATTTAATATTAGTGAAATACATTTGTTACAATTTCCATTTATGAACATTAAAAGCAACAGAAATTCATTTGAAAAAATATTTTCAGCTATGAATTCCAAAGACTATGATCTGAAGTTAATTGAGTTAAGTAAAATTCGATGGCAAAATTTCTCAGCAAAGATATTAGCTAGCTGATTTATGTACAAAAACTTACGAAATTATTTATACCTTCAGCTTTTGTAACTTCAATTAGAAAAAAATTATTTTCAAGGATATAAAAGTGGATTTCTATAAAGCATAGAAAGATAATTTTATAGAATTTACTTTGATTATAAAAAAAAATTTGCCCTGGATTACGTTAGAACGATTGCAATTTAGAATATAGTATAGCAGAAAAAATATAATAAAAAAGGCTGGACGAAATTATTTTGTGACTTTTTACACGCGTTTAATGCATTCTTATTTCAAATTATTTAAAAAGGCTTACTCCTTACTGCTATTATCTCACGGATATAAAAAATCTAGGCCAAAGTTTCATGAATTAGGTATACCATACCGGTTCATTTTGTAGAACAGGAAAGTCAATACAATAACTTATTGGAAATAGATTTAAATGCTTATTTCCAAAAAAAATCCTGTTAAAAGATAACCGTGGATCAATACAAGAGAATTCTATAAATTTTAACTTTTGTTTAAAAAAATAATTACTTGAGGCTAAAAAAGTATTTTTAAAAATTCTTTAATTTACTACCTTGAGGATATATCTTCGAAAAATTTAGGTTACTTTTTTCAAAATTTTCTGGCAACCCCGAGTACTCAATTTCCAAATAATCACAAAAATGTTTAACTATATCGTTTACGAGAATCTTTTTTTTTCAAAACAAAGGTGTGTCTAGAGAATTTATCGAACATTTCTTCTAGCATATTATATTTAACAGCTTTGTGGATAGAAATCATAGCTTAGGAAAGTTTTGCCATTGATTTTCGCAATTCCTTTAATGATAATGGCATGACGGACACGTACACATGGAGGTGACAAGTTTATGGTATAAAAAACCTCTTTGCGAGCAATTTCTTACGTATAAAAATATTTGTAGGTATCTAGGAAAGAAGAAAACACATGTTGCAAAAAAGTAGCTAAATTATGTTTCGAAATTTTAATAATTCCTTTTTTTTAAATATGGGTATATAACTATGACTATATACCACCATTCTAGGTCCTTCGCAGGTACTTACTAACATATTTTCTATCTAATATACATTTCATGGTTACAGAATAAACACAAGATCAGAGAATAGGCATAACGATGATGGCAAAAGAGCATAAGGGCTCTTAGTCATGTAGGTAAATAAAGGACCTTTAGGAATGGAGCAAAATTATATAGGACAGTATTCGCATTTACTATTGATCGTAAGATGGCGGTGTGGTACCATACTGTAGAAAAGAAAAAGTCTTCTAATCCCATTCCAAAATCTCGTTTGTAATTTGCACCTCCGCCCAAATAGACCACCCTGAAAAAACGTGCACTGGCCTAACTAGAAAAAATATGAGAACATGGAAATACACATAACATAAGAAGAAGAGATGCGCAAAAATCAATTACTACGGCTGCAGACTATTACAAAATCGATTTTTCACCAAAATGCTAATTGAAAAAAAAAACTTTTTAAGCAATCTGTAACCAGAAAAATCGATAAATCAAGCCATATAATGGTCCAAACCTTTGCTTCTTTTCGGCATCCTCCTGTTCTTCTGCAACAGGCAGTTCCGTCTGTTCCTGTACAGGTTCAGCAGGCTGAGCTGGAACTGGAGCTGGAGCTGCTGAAGCCTGATTTACAGGTGGTGGAACTTCTTCATCCTGTGGTTCACCCTTAGCCGCTCCAATCCAGGAGGTGACTTGATTCGTAAGACCAGAGAACATGGTTTCTCTAACACTGGCAATTAGGGGTTTCTACCCAAAAAATTTATTTTTACACTACACCAAAAATCACGGAATAAAATCACTTATGACCCCTTTGCCGTTGTTATTTCGCACTGATGATAAGACACTACACTTCGCTAAGCACAAAAGTTTTAAGGGATGCAATATTTCCTTTTCCTTCTGATTTTACAATTTTATATAATTGATTTTTACAATTTGCAAAACAGAAGGAGCAGTAAGATTTCCTTAAAATCAGATCCAAGTTTCCTCTTGAACTTCTAACTTCCTTTTGAGACTGTCCAATACCTATGAAGCTGTATTATGTATCGAATCGAACGAAATAGAGGAATTGTCAAAAACTTTTAGTGCGCCTGCACCTTACTCATGCGTCGTGTAAACAAAACGACGTTGCATGCAGGCAAAACGAAGCATACAAAATACAGTAGGGTAAAAAATACCTCTTAATTTCTGCTAAAATGATACAGTTGTTATCGGTGTCTTTCTTTTACATGAAATTAAAAAAATAAATAAAAATCTGGGGCTTACCCACTGACTTATAACATGGACTGAGCGATTTGCTATTTCATTTTCATGTGGCACAAATAAATATTGTGCTTCTGTATATCACCGTTAATGCACCTTTTAAGAGGAGTCAGTACTCAGCAAAAATTTCAATTTAGATACCAGCGAGCCTGTAGGCAATAAAACTTACTATACGTAGGTTTGTGTCCTGAAAGTATGACAATGCATATAAAATAAGCCTATACCTAGACCACAAGTCACATTAGAGACATCTATGGTAAAAGACAGAAACGCAATATGCGAAAATTTAAGACGAAAATGAAAATTTGCAGTTCAAAGAAATTGAAAATTTTTAAAGAGATTTAACTCTCCTAAATTTTATTTCGCACATAATTGCTAAATATACTATTTTGCTTTATATTTCTAAAACTTTCAACGAAATATTGCAATTTCTCGTCTGTGAAATATCGAGAGAAAAAAAGGGTACTGTTAGAGACAAATAATTAAACAAATCTCCACTAAAAATGAAAAAGCTCGACGTTATTTGCTAGATTTAGACTTTATCTTTCTAAAATAGTCACAATCTAAAGAAATGAGAATACCTACTAAGAGGAATTTGATTTGAAAAAAATCAATTTTTACCATTTTTTACAAGTTTCCGAGCTAATATCTCCATTCAAATAGATTTTTTTTTATTTTTCTCGACGTTATTTACTAGACCTCTTCGTTACCTTTAATTTAAGATATAAATCATTATTCTGCTACAAATAGTTTGCTAGAAATTCGCATTGAAAAATGTATGAAACTTGCAAATCTTGGTACTGACTCCTCTTAAAACGTTTACTACATAAAAAACATATAAAACTCAACCAATCAGATGAAATTTTACACCCGAAAATCGAATTAAATTAAAAAAATATATTTTCTTGTGTCCAAGTGATATTTTAATCGCTTATAAGCACTCTTATAAAAACTAATTCCGACTTTAGTTTTCAAAAGTTATGCCTCTTTTGATCGTTAAGTTAATTTATTTTACTAATTGAAAAATATCTCCATCTTTTTCTAATTCGTGCAAGAGTTCCTATAATCTTTTCTCCCTCGCACATATTAAATTTGGTTCACTTAAACCACAAGAATACCGCACTTACAAAGCCAAATATTTGACATATAGCCAAACTTTTCATTTAAAATTAATAGCGACACGTGCGGCGAAAATATGTATTTATTCATCTTCTTAAAGTCACTAGAATTAGGGAATTTTACAATGATTTTGCTAAAAGTTAGTATTTAAAAATATTTATTTTTATAACCCACCTTTTCTTTCATAGAAATCCAAATTAATATTTATTAACAGGAAAATTAATCAAATGCATTAACTTAACGATTAAAATGAGGCATTATTTTTACCTGAATCCTGCGTATGGGCAAGAGAGATGGAGCATAGTAAACGTAAAACTATCTGTACCTTATTCTTTCTGCGGTGATTGCATCTGTATCCAACTTAAAAACATCAAATAGCATAAGTAAACGTTCAGTAAGCAATATTTTGTGTTGGTAGCTCCAACTCTGCCATAGGGCGAACGAGAGAACTGTAAAACTTGTGCCATTCTTTCCTATAGGAAAATGGCAATACGCTCAGTCCATTGTTATAAGTCAGTGCTATGGACGCTCTAAGCCTCTACTGCTCTTACTTGTTTATGTTTAGTTTTGCTGTAATGTGTATCTACTAATGTAACTTGTTTGATGTGCCCAGCGCTCTGCGTGTCTTTGGCATGGGTGCTCAAATAAATGGATGTTTATGTTTATTTCAATCGTCCTTTAACAGTGAAAAAATTTTCTATTTTTAAATTTCTTTGCTTTCCCACTAGCACATAATTACTTTTCCCGAAGTGATTTAAACGAAGAAACTAATATTTTGTTAAATATTTTAATATATTCAAAACGTATTTCAGTCAATAAAATACGAAAAACCCAAAACAAATTCGCTGGAAATGGGATAGGCACCTCATGACGTAGCAACACAAAAAATTCCTCTCGAATCGGCCATACTTGTTATCTTTGTATCATGGATACTTGCTTGATGTGTATGCAGCTGCTGTCAGCGAGTTTGCATGCTAAAAAATAATTGTTGTTTAAATAAGAAGAAGAAGAAAATAACAAGAAGCATTTATTCTGAGATTTGTTAGTGAAATAAAGTGTTATTATATTCGTATAAAAGAAACAATGACTTTAGGCGGGGTCGCAGCACAAAAACTTGCTCTAAGAAAAAAGTACTCAAGACATACGTTTTGTAAAAAACTCGCAACTAATATTTTCTTCCAGAAATGTTCAGCTTGCTGCCGCATTTCCTAATGGTGTTCGCTGTCAAAAATGTTTAGAATTTGGACATTGGAGCTATGAATGTAAAGGAAAACGTAAATTTTTACATCGCTCATCAAGAACAAAGCAGCTAAACAAAAATTTAGAAAAAAAACGATTAAAAGAGCTAACATCAACTGAACCAAAGTCTAATAATAAGAGGCAAAAACTTGCGGACAAAGCTTGTGAAAGCACCACAAGTTCTTCATCAGATTCCAGCTCTGATTCAGACTCTAGTACTGATAGCAGTGATTCTTCTGAAGGTAGCGATAGCGATTCACCTTCATCAAGTAGTTCTTCTGATGACGATTCTTCATTAAACGATGGTTACACAGGATCTGATTCTGAAGGCGAAGCTTGAATTAAGAATTCGAAAAGGACAATGTTATTTTTGTAACCTAGTGTATATGATCAAGGTATTTTAAGTTGTGTTAACTAATATTTTTCAATAAAATGTATGTATTTACCAAGAATTGATTTTAAATGAAATGCCAAAACTTTTAGGTATGTACTCAGCTTAACTCCAGCCAATAAGCCATGTGGGTGTTACGATTATTACATAGATTTACATTTTTCCGATTACTTAATTATAGAAAATAACAAAGTGTGCAAACAATTGCATAAAGTTTATACTTTTATCAAAAATTATTGAACTGCACACAATGTTGAGACGTTATTCAATGTATCTTCTGATAACTATAAATTTTATATGCTATCGTTTACTATCACCACTTGTTTTGTATTCAATATATATGTGACATCGTAATACGCAACGTTCTAGGACGTGACTATATGGCCGGAATAGTAAAACAATGAATTTTCTATTCTATTCTAATGAGTGGGATTTAGTAAAACAAAGAATTATGAGGTAATATCAGCGAACGGCGATTGTAGCGAGAAAGAAATCGTCGTGCTCTGAAAAATCCCCGTTGACCAACCATGAAATCATCTGATTCCACCAGCCGTATTAAAAATATACATATATATACAAAAGCATTTAAATTGTTCTCATTGGATGATCGCAATGCGAGCGGAAAATACATTCATTTCATCCATTCTGTAACGAACAAATTAGTATAACATATATCAAAAATACGTTCTATTTTTTAGCTATATAAGTAAGGATGAAATTAACAGTAGTTGTTAGGCTGAAACAGATTTCAATTACGCGGCAGTAAATTTGATTTGCTGCAGTGTGAAATAGAATGCGTGCAGCAAAAAAATTTCATAATTGAATAACGTAATTACAAGCAACAAAATTATCGCAAGGATCACTGATAGTCTAAATTCGTTAGCCGCCATGTTGAATTGTTTTTGCTCAATATCTCGGCCATTTTCAACTTTTGAACAAAAATTGTAAGGAATAAAATTGTTTTAAATTTAATTCTCTTCAACATTAGGTCTGTTCGCATACTTTTTCAAGTAAAAACATGAACAACATCAAAATGTATTATAAAGAGAGAAATTGAGAGTGACATTCACAAAGTACGCGAACGGCTTCGAGTAAAAACTTTCAAAAAGTTTTACAAGTTTGTACTTTCAAGCTAGTACGCGAACAGACCTAATATTTTTCTAATTCCTGTGGCATATTACTGCATTTAGGTCTGTTCGCGTACTTTTTCAAGTAAAAACATGAAGAACGTCAAAATGTATGATAAAAGGTCTGTTCGCGTACTAGCTTGAAAGTACAAACTTGTAAAAGTTTTTGCAAGTTTTTACTCGAAGGCGTTCGCGTACTCGAAAATTGAGAGAGAAATTGTTTACGTCACTTTTCCCCTCCGTGCAATTTATTACTTGATTTAGCTCGAGAAAAATCGTCGAGTAAAAACTTCGAAAGTGTCAGTTTTGACAGATCGTCACCGGTTTTCAGTTATTTTTAAAGTTTGCAGTTATTTTTCATTTATTACTTGATTTAGCTCGAGAAAAATCGTCGAGTAAAAACTTCGAAAGTGTCAGTTTTGACAGATCGTCACCGGTTTTCAGTTATTTTTAAAGTTTGCAGTTATTTTTCAAGTTTTTAGTTTTAAAAAAAAGAAAAAAGCTGTTACTCCTCCTCCAGTAGAAGTAGAATGTTCTCCAAGAACATTTCAACGTATTTAAAGTGGTAAATTAAATTTGTTTATTATACTATGTGCTAGGAAAATTTCACGTCGTTATTACAGATCCCGAATATTTGCAATTTTTACAAGTTTTTACTCGAAGCCGTTCGCGTACTTTGTGAGTGTCACTCTCAATATCTCTCTTTATCATACATTTTGACGTTTTTCATGTTTTTTATACCCTAGATGAAATCATAGGGGTATACTAAGTTTGTCATTCCGTTTGTAACACCTCGAAATAATGATGGTAGAGCAAAATGGATTGGACACCCATTCATAATATTAAAAGTTATTTCGATTTTTTCCGTCCGTCCGTCCGTCCGTCCGTCCGTCTGTGCGCACGATAACTTGAGAACGCGAACACGTAGAGAGCTGAAATTTTGTACACAAACTTTAAAAAAAAAAAGTAAAATTAAGTTCGGAAATGAGCCAAATCGGGCAACTCCTTCGTGGGGTTGCCATATAAAAATTTCGTTTTCCGCTATATATTTGGTCACTGCCTGAGAACGCGTCGACGTAGAGAGCTGAAATTTCGCACATGATGTTTTTACTACATTAGGAAATAAAATGTCAAAAATGGACTAAATCGGGCAACTCTTTCTTGGTGTTGCCATATAAAAATTTCGGTTTTTTACGTCCAAGACATTTTTATGGTACTAAAAACTTCTGCAGAATACGAAATCCTATAAAATTGGTTATAATCATTTTGTCTGTGCGACAAACCGTTCTAGAAATATATGCGAAAAACAACTTCAAAATCAATACTTGAATAGATCGGTGACCATACGAAATTTAATACGGGCATTCATCTAGGGTATCCTAAGAATTGGTCTTAGACCAATTCTAGCTTTTTTACTTGTTTTACTTGAAAAAGTACGCGAACAAACCTAAAGATAGAAATTGAGAGTGACACTCACAAAGTACGCGAACGGCTTCGAGTAAAAACTTGCAAATATTTGGGATCCGTAATAACAACGTGAAATTTTCCTAGCACATAGTACAATAAACAAATTTAATTTACCACTTTGAATACGTTGAAATGTTCTTGGAGAACATTCTACTTCTACTGGAGGAGGAGTAACAGGTTTTTCCATTTTTTTAAAACAAAAAAATTTGAAAAATAACTGAAAACTGGCGACGAGCTGTCAAAACTGACACTTTCGAAGTTTTTACTCGACGATTTTTCTCGAGCTAAATCAAGTAATAAATTGCACGGAGGGGAAAGGTGACGTAAACAATTTCTCTCTCAATTTTCGAGTGAAAACTTACAAAAAGTTTTACAAATTTGTACTTTCAAGCTAGTACGCGAACAGACCTTTTAGTTCTTACAAACTCTATCGTGCGTCCGATATTTTTCGAATTAAGTGGTAAAATATAATTATCGAATTATCCCGTTTATTATTAACTTTAAGACAAAAAACTGCGTAAAGGTCGCGGAGCTAGCAGCGTGTATGTTGGCCCTATAGTCTCTTTTTGCGTTCAGAGCAGCCAAAAAGTAACTTTTTCCCCTCGGTTTTGACAGTAAAATGTGTTCAGAGCGCACGCTATAGTCAGTTCTGCGTTTGAATGTGTGAATTATCAAAAGCATGTAAAATTTTCTGTTTATTTTCTGACCGTGTATACAGGGTGTCTCAGACAAAGACGACTATATTCTGCCGAATGATACCTCTCATTCAGACAAGTAAAAAATTCTATGGCAGGAGTCAGGGAGCAAAATTTCGAAAGCCCAGTCTCCTCTTAAATTTAACCTATTAAACTTATATTCCATCTGTGACGGTTAAGGAGTTAATAGCTCTTAATCTATTCAGATCATATCCTACCGAAATTAGATGAAATTTTTTTTTAAATGACGTGTTTTTAGTTACTAAGGGAACAAATTATCTGTGACCTGAATAGGTTATGAGCTAATAACTCCTTAACCGCTACAAACAGAACAAAAGTGTAATAGGTTCAATTAAAGAGGAGATTCTGGCTTTGGCTTTCGAAATTTTGTAACAAAAATGTATGTTACTGAGGGTATCTTTAAAAAAATAACGGAAAAATAGAAAGAAAAAAAACAAAATTTAAAAACCGAAATTTCGACTTTTAAGCATCATAATTCTGGAGTGGGGAGGGCTACGAGAGACCTTAAAATTCTGCACACAATATCGTTTTAAAATAGACCGTATGCCCTGAATTTTCAAGATATAGGGTGTTTAAGGAAAAAAGAGCATATTTTACTAATCACCCTGTAACTCGCTAGGGCGACATTTTGGCCCCCCCACCTCCTGCCATACAATTTTATACTTATCTGGCCGAGAGGAATCATTTGGCAAAATATAGTCATATTTGCAAACAACAAGTTGAGAAGCAGGCGAGATTTCAATGTTTTTTACATTTAAAATGCACACGGCAAGAAAAGGAAGAAAGAAAGAAAGAAAAATCAAACTCTCTTTAAAACTTTTATGAATAAAGATAAAAAATGTGAAAGCGCAAATTGCATGCAATGAAACAGAATGGCAAATGTTTCATTCTCGTAAATAAATGAGAAGGGGCGGAGTTTTCACGTTTTATTCTCATAAAATGCTCCCGCGTTTTGTGAAAACCGGTTTTCATGAAATATTGACAATTTTTGGTCATGTTGTTGCTGTAAATGGACACATGCTGTAGCTGTAATCCTACGATATTTGAATTCTAATGTTTGTTGGTGTAATCCCATGATGTTAGAACAGCACGTGCTTCTGTTTACATTTGTTTTGCTATTAAGAGATTAAGTGGGAGAACTCATGCTGGATTTTCTGATATTTTTGGGAAAAATGAGAGTTTTATTTGAGAGGAATTTTACATCTCCTTTCAGCATCTTGGACAAAACGAAACTTATCTTTTTCTTAAAAATGGCAGGTAGTGTGACCCGAAGTAAATTATTATGAGTAGTATCAGAGTATAAATAAGGATAAGTAGAGACAGAGGCGAACAAAATAGGAAATTTTTCGAGTTTTTTAGAATGAAACAAGTAATTTCATATACTTTCGTCTTTTGCAAGAATGGAGGAAAAGAACTTGGCTATACACTATTGTAGTGCAACTGAGACAACGAGTTAAAAACAAAAATCGAGAGAACGTAGGATTACCCGAACGACAAAATCTTATTAAATCACTCAAAATCCTATCAAACTATTCATAATAATGTACTTCGGGTCACACTACCTCCCATTTTTAAGAAAAAGATAAAATTCGCTTTAGCCCAGATGCTGAAAGGAGATGTAAAGTTTCTCTTAAATGAAATTCTCATTTTTCCCGAAAATATCAGAGAATCCAGCATGAGTTCTCACACTTAATCTCTTCATAGCAAAACGAATGTAAACAGAAAAACGTGCTGTTCTAACATCATGGGATTACACCAACAAACATTAGAATTCCTGCGAAAAACATTGGGACAATTGTCTTAATATTTCAGAAAAACCAGTTTTTACAAAAGCGCGGGAGCATTTTATGAGCGTGAAATCAGAAAACTCCGCCCATTCCCTCTTGATTACGAAAATAAATCATTTGCCAATCTGTTTCGTTGCATGTAATCTTCGCTTTCACATGTTTCGTCTTATTCGTAAAATGTTCAAAGAGGGTTTGAGTTTTTTTTTCTTTTTTCCTTCCTTTTCTCGCCGTGTATATTTAAATGGAAAACAATCGGAACACTCTTCTGTGTCCCTTCTTTTAGTTATTTATTCTTTTTTAGTATGATAGTGTTTTGAGGGATTTAATAAGATTTTGTCGTTCGGGTAAACCTACGTTCTCTCGATTTTTGTTTTTAACTCATTGTCTCAGTTGCACTACAATAATGCATAGCCACGTTCTTTTCCCCACATTTATGCAAAAGACGAAAATATATGAAATTACTCGTTTCATTCAAACACCAAAAATTTTCCAATTTAGCTCTATTGCTTCTTAACTTTGATATTAGCTGGGACACCCTGTATATGTACACATACATATGAATATTTTTTTCAAATCGCTCTTTCTTGCTCAAGTTGCTTTTTATTCTATCGTCAAATTCACAGTTACATCAAAACTCTTTCGAAATCACTATAGCGTGTTGCTCTGAACAGACTCTATTACCATGCTCACATGAAGCGGAGTAGACTGGATTAGAACAGTCGTAATTCGTATAGTACCTACCAAGTGTTCACAGTGCCCCCATCTTATTCCAGTGTAGTTCACTACATGTGAACAAGGTCCGAATTATAGCTCATGCAGAGTTCAATCCGAATTGGATCCGAATTAGCGCTCAATGGAAACGAGAATTGAGTTGAGTTTCGTTCAATCCATATTAACTCCACGAAAGCAGTCGGGTTGAGTTGGGTTTTGTGTAAGGATTAGTTAGAGTAGTGCGGATGGGCGGCTTATTCAATACAAATCTAGAAACTTTGTATGAAATATATTATATGTCAACTCAATTCATGCCGTTCATGGAAACAGCATCGAGTTAACTCAGCCAGAAAAATTTAACGCTTACTCAATCCTAACTCAATTCTGGCTCATGGAAACATAGTAATTGAAACGAGAATTGAGTTGAGTTTCGTTCAATCTATGTTAACTCCACGAAACCAGGTGAGTTGGGCTGGGTTTTGTGTTTTTGTTAGAAAAGTGGGGATGGGGGTTTATCCAACACAAATTCGGCTACTTTGCACGAAATATTTCAGATGTTACTCAACTCAGAAGCCGTTCATGGAAACAGCAACGAGTTAACTCAGTCAGTAAAACGTAAAACTTTAGCACTAACTCAATTCTGGCTCATGGAAATGGGGTTGAGTTAAATCATAGATGATACAAGAACTAGATGTCGCATGGCATACTTGAGCAGAGTATACAGATTGCGAAATGGGTAGTGCATTGTAGAATGGCCCATAACATGTTTTAGAGCGTGCCGAAAGCAAATGTTTATATAATAGCAGTTTTGTACACATTTCATCGACTTCATCAACACTTCAGATACCAAAAAAATATGATCACTGGATGTATACATCATTTGAAATGTTGGGGTCCATTCCGGAACGGACCACCCAGCCATATAAATTTTGTATACTTTGTTGGTACTGCATGCGACATCTAGTTCTTGTGCCATCTATGGTTAAATCCATGTAAACTCTACAAAATAAGTCGAGTTGGGTTTTGTGTAAGTATAGGCTGAACTACAATAGAAGTAAATAACTTTACGAAATTGAACGAGACTGAGGTTTACTCATGAAAAATTGATAAATATATATCACATTCCGTAATAGTTATTATCTTGATATTTAATGTTTTCAATTTTAAAAAATGGTAAAAGTGAAAAAATTAATAAATGGAAGTTGATGTAATTGAAGCTTTGTGCCTTCTATTAATTCGCAGTACCATTGCTATTCCATATTTTAATTTTTACATTGAACTTTTAATCAATAATTTAATTGTTTGGACACATCGCGTTATAATGGGATGAGCGATTCTTAGCGCACTATACTTACGGAAAATTTGATATTTAAACTGAACGAAAGCTCCCCTCACACGAGTTAAAGTTAATTTGTGTACGCCTGTTAAATTAAAGGACGCGTTCGCTTTACGTAAGTAAATGTACTTACATATACTTCTATTGTAGTTCAGCCTTATAATACTAGTTCGGATGGGTGTTTATCCATTCCAACACAAGTCCCAACTTACTCAGAATCAGAAGCCGAGCCTGGAGACAGAATTGATTTAACTCATAAATACGTAACGATAATTCAACTGTGGCTCATGGAAACAAAGTAAATGAATAAATATAAACATGAGCTAAAATTAAATTAATTTTTTTACTGTTATATGACTTACATTTATTTTATTTTTGAATTTATTTTTATAATAAAAGCACACGGTCCAAAATCTTTAATCAGAATTATCTTCTTCTTCAAACTTTTTTATAATCAACTCCAAGTCAATATCTTGATTGTTTATTTCAGTTGGGCTTTCGGGGAAATAAGTCGACGTAGTTGGTAGTGGTGGAGTAATTGGTTCCTCTATTCGTGACTGCTTCATTTGAATATGTTTTTGTAAAGCATTCGACTTTAATTGAAGCTCTTCAACCTTTAGGGGGAAAAGCATAACTAAATTAATATAAATTATCAAAACTATGTAAAAGAGGACCTATACACATACATAAATATGAAATTTACATTCTTACCTTAAGAATATTTAAATCTTGATTCACTTTTTCTAACATTTTCTGTAGTTCCTTTTCCACATTTACTAGTTTTGCCTGCTCTTTTAGAATATCTGATCGTAATTGTTGCGTGGTATTGCTACTCATAATTCCTACAGATTATTTTTTTTAATTTCCTCTATCATTTAAACTTTAGTATAATATTCGACCAAAGCAAAATCATTTAATCTGAATTACTCTCTTCTAGCGGGACGTCACGACAAGTAACGACACCATATCGATGTCAAAGCAAAAACAACTAAATTCTTCTTCTCCTTCGTTGTGAGCTTAGTACTACCATGATCCAGAGAATACAAGGCAAGGTAATAGAAGACAAATATTCCCATTAAAATTTTGACACAATGCAGCTGATAACCTGTGACGTAATTCTGTGATTAATGTATATACATTTTTATAGGAACGACAGAGGGAGGAGAGAGAGAGTATTGTGCTCTCTGTACCGTGCTTCCCTATACATTTTCACGATATTTCGTCACTAATGTCGTAATGGGAATAGCTTGTATTCTATTTACCTTGATACAAGGTATTTCATTAAATTTTGACACATGTGACGTAATTTCGTGGAAGATAGATAGGAAGATAGAATATGGTGTCCCTGTACCGTGCTTTTACAAGGTATATAGAATACAAGCTATTCCCATTACGAACCATGTTCCGCCATTAGTGACGAAATATTGTGAAAATGTATAGGAAAGTACGGTACAGAGAACACAATACTCTCTCTATTCTCTCTGTCTTTCCTAAAAAAATGTATATACATTAGTCAGAAAATGATGTCACAGGCTATCAGCTGCAATGCGACAAAATTTCAATGGGAATATTGTCTTCTATATATCTTGGTTCTTTTCTATACATTTTCACGATATTTCGTTCACTAATGGAGGAACGTGGTTCGAAATGAGAGTACTTTTATCCTCTGTACCACGGTACGGTACAAAGAACAATGTACTTTCATTATGAACCACGTCCCGCCATTTGTGTCCGAATGTATGGGAAAGTACGGTACAGAGAACACAATATTCTCTCCCCCCTCCTTATTTTTATAATAGAAATGTATATACGTTATAGGACGAAACACGTCACAGCTATAGTATCAAAATTTTAATGAGAATTCCCTGTATTCGATATACCTTGCTCTGTACCGTGAGTACTTCGGCCTTCTGCGTTGCAGGCACTAACAAGTGTTGGCAGGAAGACAGTGATGAAAATCTCAAACTTTGGCATGCAAGGTGTACTTCCATACCTCTGCACGTGTAAGCCACACTTCTATGTAGGCAGTTTAGCTTCCAGCAAACTTGCATGCTGAAAAATCATAGCAACTCAGATGATAGTATAATTTGACATTATACAGTTTTGAAGATGGCTGCAAAAATGTTCGAGAGTGGGGCTTTTAAATTTAATTAATTTATACCAGTAGAATGAATGTTTCTGGGATCATTACATCATTTACCACCTTCTCCTTCCTTTGGTTTTTCCAATTCTCCTACTTCCATTTATTGTTATAATTCAGGGAACGAAGGAGTTATAAGAAATATTTTAAAACTTTAAACAGAAATTAAATCCTTCAATAAATTAAAAAAAAAAACAATCTGAAAACATAGAAACAGGAAATGTCAGAATTTTACCAGCATTTTAATGCTTTGCGCATTAAAATTTTCAGTGAACTTCGTACTGCATTAGTAAAAACGTTAGTGAAATTTTTGGTTGCGATTTTACCAGCGCTAAAATTTGTACGGAAATGTCACATTTTACTCGAAATCGATACTAGGCTTAAAGTAAGATAAGATCAGAATCACCCTAATGCTCCCCATATGGCCTTGTCAACTCTAGAAACTAACATAAAAGCAATCAAAATAATTTTTCAATTCATCTCTCATATCTCAATGCATCTTTCGATGTCAGTGGGAAGCGTCGCTGTTGACGTTGTATCGAAACCAATGTGTTTAAGTCATTATAGCTTGAACAACGCCTAAAAGTAGTCAGTTCTATTCTGGTACATGCCTACATTGTGCATCCCTACAACAGTATTTTTACACGAAAAGTTTCTTTTTCCAACTTTGAAGAAAAATCGATAAAATTCTCTCACATGCAACAAGACTGTTTACAAATTGTGTTCAACATTTATTGAAGGAAAACGATTAGCGGTTAACAACTTAGTTTTCTTGAGTTTCATATTTGTCGGTAGTATAAAATGGTAGGAAGAGATAACATTAAGGATCGTCCCGTTTTCATTCCACCTAGAAAAAGGCAAACTTCCAAAAAACTAAATGGAACACAAAATTATGTTGATCATATTGTTTCAATTCAGGTTTGTGAAAAAGTTGTTTATTTATAATTGTGAACATATTGCGAGATTTGGGATTGAATCAGTTTAAATTGTACAAATATCTATTGTACAATAATAGTTAACAAGATATATATGCACATATACGTATACCTAGTACTCTTTCAGCCTGTCAAGCGAGTAGGTCAGGGTTGGATACAATATCCCGTTTTCTATCTATCATTTTCAAAATTATATTTATTAGAAATCTCGACAAAAACACGCAGAGCTGCACTGCACCGGTGTAAGCTCGTTGAACAGATCTTGACATTAATAAAATGTGCATATTTTAAACGGTTAACCAGTATCCCATACCACTGGACTGGAAAACGGTATATCGTAACGTTGAGGTGTGATACAAGTCTGTCAAGTGTGGTATAAGCCTTGTGTATAGAACTATCACTGACTTATAACAATGGACTGAGCGATTTGCTATTTCATGTGGCACAAAAAAATATTGTGCTTCTGTATATCACCGTTAGAGCACCCTTTAAAACGTTTACTACATAAAAATATGTAAAACTCAACCAATCAGATGAAATTTCACACCCGTAAATCGAATTAAATTAAAAAAAAATTATTTTCTTGTGTCCAAGTGATATTTCAATCGCTTATAAACACTCTTATAAGAAATTAAACTAATTCCGACTTTAATTTTCAAAAGTTATTCTTAACTGAATCCTGCGTATGGGCAAGAGAGGCGGAGCATGGTCAACGAACAACAATAACATACATACATCGTTGTTCTTTGGCATGGTAAACATTATCTTTACCTTATTCTTTCTGCGGTGATTGCATCTGCAACCAACATAAAAACATCAAATGGCATAAGTAAACGTTCAGTAAGCAATATTTTGTGTTGGTAGCTCCAACTCTGCCATAGGGCGAAAGAGAGAACTGTAAAACCTGTGCCATTCTTTCCTATAGGAAAATGGCAGTACGCTCAGTCCAAAACGCAATTTGACTTAGTACTTTGTTGTGTTATAGAGGCGCAACTACTGCAGCGCAGACGTAACCAAAGGGAAAGGGTAAGCCAGGAATACCCTGCTCCAATATATAATCAGCGATGACTGGACCTGATGTAGCGAAATCAGCAATTTTTTCTTAGAAATTTACTGGAATTTTTTTTTTCTTAGAATTATTAGCATTGGATGTCGAAAACGGCACACATTGTATGATGACGTCTGAAAATAACTCCAGTCGGTCACCAGACTGAATAAAAATTCTCCAGAAACATTTTCTGTAAATTTCTAAGACGAAACGAATGCTATTTCCTTAAAAATTGTTAGTGGCCCAAGCAACCGTTGTCGGCCTCAATTCTAGGAAAAAATTGCGGCCTTCCCTACATCAGCCATCGTGCATTTTACATTCTATCGAGGCTATGGTCTTACGGCTTATCCCTTAAACCCGTCGATACTTCAATTGCACAGCTTTTAGCTTTTAGTGAAACGTGAGCAAAACTGATCATATTTGCAGGGATGATTCTCATTTAAAAACCATTAGAGACATAGAACTAATTATTGTATTTGATAAGCACATGAATTTCTTCATGTACTACGAAGGATTAAAGAGTATTAGATACTCTCGGCTACTTAGCACTTTTTATTACCTCGAAAAATACTTCCCAAGCTATAAAACATAAATCCATATATGTGCGTGCTGGTTTGAGTCTCCACAATATTTTATATTGATTCTTATGGAGAAGTACGTTTACATGAATACTTGAATAGGTATTTGATTTGAAATCCTCTTGAAACTCAACTAGGGTTTTTGGTTGAATTAATTCCAATTACTTGACTTGAAATCTACTTGAAGTGACATTTTAACTTTAACAACTCTGCATTTGGTTCAGTACATAGGTACGGATTTTTAAATAAATATTTTGAGAAAAGTGCTAAAAATCACAACCTGAATTACCAACTATAATCTTCTTCTTGTTAGTCTTTGTCGTTTTCATAACTGTTCAAGTACTAAAGTTGCGTTTACATGAAATTTTTCAAGTAAATCGAACAAAATTTTGTAATTTACTGGACTCAAGTATACTTGAGTCAGAGCGCGTTTACATGATATTTTGATTACTTGATTTCTACTTGAGGTATACTTCAAGTATTCATGGAAACGTACTGATTGATTTTATATATGCTGTAGAGCCCAAAGTACTATCCGTACAGGAAACTGTCATCTGGTAATTTTATACTTGACCCTTTACCTTCCCAAAGGCTACACTTACTATGTACCTTCTTACTTAACAAAATAAAATAGTTTTGATTAAAGGGGAACCTTACCATTTCACGCTCAATAACTTTCAGTTGAGTAATAGTTAGAGCACTGTAAATATTTTAGAGTGTTAGAAGGACTTTAGGGCCTTTCCGAATCCAAGTCTTCGTCTTGTTACTACAGCTGGTGACGTAACACCCAGTCAAGCTCTATCCGGATCCATGTATATGTCGTAGACATTTGACGTAACTCAGCATTTCACGAAAAGTCTAGACACTTCATGGAAAGTAGGCAAATAATGTAACGGTTTTGACTTAGCCCCTTTTTACATATATGTCTGAAATTTTTAGTCATTTCATTAAATGCTAAAAGCGTTTACGCCGATACTGTAATACCACCCTATATAACCAAATACTAGTAGTGGGAGATGGGTGGTGGAGGGGGAGGTCGCACCCAGGCCTGCGACACACATACCCACACACCCATATACACACTCTTATACACACATATACGCGCGTATATTGCAAATTCAGATAGTACATCAAACATGAAACTTTTATTCGAAACATTTTTCGATTCATGATAGAAATTTAATTTTCCCGATTTCTTCAATTGCCAAACATTTACAATAAAAAAAATATATGTGCTAAATTTTTGTTTAACAAAATTAATTTATTTTGCAATTTTGAAATTACAGGAAAATTTTTAACTTTATAAATCTAAATGACTGGCAAACAAACTACTTTTAGCAGTTTTCTCTTAAGATTCTTTTAGTTTTATCAGCACAACGACGTGGATGTAGTAATTTTCTGTTCCCATGGGGTTACTTGATTAACGTGAGTCACTTTGCCTCTCACTTACCGGGGTGCTTACGTGTTTCGCGAGCCCCCCGCCTCTCACCTTTCAATTAAATTAAGTGCTCGAAATGATGACCTTCAACTTCGACACATTTGATGATTCGCGTTTCAAATGATTTGGTGATCTGGCTTATCTCAAGTACGATTGCATATGCGCACATGAGTAGGATCAAATGAAAGGTAACATTTTGAGGTTTCCAAATGTAACGATTATCAAGAATTTTGCCGGGAAAATCGTTCAAATTTAAAAAAAATAGGTATATTTTCAAATTTTTTACTTTGACGTTCTATAACTGTGAGACGGTTTACTGTTATCTACGCTAAAAATCACCTTCATAGGTAGGAAGCTACGGGGTGTGTCTTGAAACAGTAGCATATTCTCTTAATCGCCCTGTAACTCTGAAACGGTTGAGATGACCCCACTGCCATATAATTTCTTGTTTCTTTATGTGAGTACTATGTATCACGTCCTTCCCTATGGACCTCTGAGCCGGAACACCCTGTATACCACTTATACAGGGTGATTTGTAATCATAAATGAAAGAGTTGAAATAGGAATGGAAGAAGGGGGAAATCTTAACAATTTTCCATGTACAGGGCGATTCATAACTGAAGGTTTTTCAGGGCGCAGTAGACTTTAGTATGAAAAAATCAAATACTCGAGTCAAAAAGTGCACCCAATTTCAATACACAACAATAATCTTAATAAATTTCAATAATTTCTCCGTCTTTATAGTCCCGTCAAAAATTATCACCCACATCACCGGGCTTAGATGATGGCCTTGTTAAGACTTCACTATTTCTAAAAAATAAACAGCCTCTGCCTCAAATACCGAAAGAAGTGAATTCTCCAACAGGCAATAGTAACAATGATAATTACGATTCTGAAGATAATGAATTGCAGAATTTCGAGAATTTGTCACATCCACCACGGCGAGAAAGTTCAACGATAACTCCAAGTAGCTACTCCGAAAGTAGCCTAGATGCAAAATTAAGTAAATCCCAAGATTGCTTAACTAGTCGTTCAACGAAAAAACGTGTCAATATAAGAACAGATGATCTTCTTCAAAGTAAAAGTCCACGAAATTCCCCAGATGTAAATAACTATGAAGATTTGGAGTCAGGAGAAACGAGCATTTTGAATGCAGATGAACATAGTTTGGATCATTATAGCACAAGACGTTCGACAGATAGTTACTTAACGATGACAGGTAATATGAATTTTTGTTCAACAATTATATAAGAATACATTAACTGATTTTTTGTTTGTTTAATATATATTTAGGAACTATTAAAAGGGGACGTAAAAAGGGTCAATCTGTTGATCTTCAAATAAATATTAGCAGAGAAGAGTTAGAGAAAATCAATGCTGCAGCCTTAGCAGCTGAAGAAACCAAAAAGAAGAGCTTGTGCTGTATTTGTACTTCAACTACAGGATTGCATATCCTATTTCTTTCAATTTTATGTCTTCCATTAGTTACTTTAGTTACCAGCATTTATTCTTTTTATATTGGAACATTGACCTGGTACAACATGTTCACTTATTTCAACGAGGAGAAATCATATATTCACAAGGTAATCATGTCACCACTTTTAATACTGGCATATCCTATAGGGATCCTCATCTGTACTGCTGGATTGGGAATATATGCTGGTTGTGTTCAATTGAGCATGCAATTTAGTAGTTGGTTAAATGAAATAGCTGATATTGAAAAAGGATTTTATGGATGGTTGTGTGGATTTTTACGGCTATCTGACTGCAGTCCATATGAAGTTGTGATTCTTACAGACATAAGATTACCTGAAGAGAATACCAACGCCCATTCTTCTACTGAAGAACTCTCCTTATAAGGATAATTTTGTAATTTATGCCAATTTACGTTATAGCTGTACTTTTTGCAGATATATTGCATATCGTAACGAAACGTCGTCCTGTTAAAAAAATTATTTTTAACTTTCAGCTAAAAATTTATATTTTGAACAAATTTATTAAGAAGAATTTTTCAAATAATTTCCGATTATAAAATGTGTGAATGGCAAGTAAAGCGTACCAATATTTAGCTCAATTTATACATACAATAAACAAGAATCGGTCAATACATTGAAAACGGTTTAGTTTATTTTTTAATAACATTTATCCTTGTGTTTTCGATGTCTTATATAATGGTTGCAACTGGTAATGCTGGAATGAAGAAAGTGTGTAGAAGAAGGAGCTGTAAAGCCAACATAACCTTCAAGTGGCTATGGTCCTTCATAATGTTGGTCCCAACCAACCATCCCGTGAATACCTTGAACCAATTGTTCGGATGTCCGCTCAAATGAACTCCGAGAGAAAATGTCTTTAGTTCATATGCACTGGAAATTATACAAAAACGTATTACAAATGCATAAAATTTAATAGTAAGTTATTTTCCAAATTTTTCTTTAAAAACTAAAAAGGATATATGTAATTGATCCCAAGTCAAGAGGAGGAAAGTATGCAACAAAAAGAGGATATTTAAAACTACGAACTTATGTTCATCCTTAAGAAGCACTACATAAATTCTCTACTTAGTCAATGACATAAGAACCCGTTAAATCCTTGCACTATAACAACGAGGAGGGGGCTGATGTGAGAAGTACGCGTCGGAGACGTTCTGCATTTAACGGACCAGAAGCGGCAATAGAATAGAATCGCGGAGGAGATGGTGGTTTTGATTTTTACAAATGCATTTTTGGAGGTTAGAGCGTTGCAGATTACTTGTTAGTTTTGTCCGCGAGTGTTGTGAAATAATTTACTTTTTATTAAAAAAAAAAAAAAAAAATCTTAATATAATGGCAAAAAGGAAAAGTAATATCTACAAAGGTGTTGAGATGTGTTCCGATTTCACCTTAGATTAGATTGTGAACTAGTCAACATTTTAGACGACGATTTGGATATTTACAACAGTGACATAACCTACCCTGTAAGAAAACGCGTGAAACAATTGTAGGTTGATATATTAATGACGAAGAAAATATCAGAAATCATCATTGAGCAATCATTATCAGAACAATGAATTTGATAAGAAATCATGAACCGAAGGTTTGGAACATTTCGGATAATTATTGTAACAGAAACAAGTCTCCATGCCGACCAGCGTACAAGTGATGTAAAAAAAACATCTACCAAACTCGGTTTTCTGTTAATTATGAGGAAAAGTATGCTTTGTATTATGTATTAAAATGAATTGGTCTCAAAGAGCAGTTATTGAAATGCAGATATTCCGAAAGATTATGCCGTTGATTAGACAATTCGAGATTTCAAGGTTCCAGAATAAAATAATGATCGTAGCTTGTTTCATATTTTATTTACCTTACCTTTGATAAGGGGTGAAATAAAAAGATTCTTTGAATAAAGTAAGACAAAGTTATAGCTTTGGATTGTTAACTAGAACTTATTTTATTAGCGAGAAATCACTTAATTTATATTATAATAAAATTGTTTAGCATACTTGAAATGAATATTAATCGATTACTTCATTGAGTCATTGATTGCTGAAAGAAAAAGTAATTAAAATTTGATAAGTTGAATTTTTCATCGACTTGGTCAGTGCGATGAGAAGGAAATGTATAAACTGAAAAGCTTGCAACTTGAATAGAAGTAAAAGAATTTGGGTCAGTTAATTTCACTGTGACCAAAATAAAATATTAATTACGTCAATCGTTAATCAGTTCCTACACCCTTAATTCATCGCTGGATAGGAAAAATTTTGCAGGAGGACCTCCGCCTGTTACATGAAATTATTTTTTGGCACCGCAGATTATCCTTTCACCATACATTTTAATTCCTGATAACTCTGGAAATTTTCTATTAGCTTTGTTTTGAATGTAATATGTATCATAAAAAAAATTAATACTTTTCCAGTCCTTTTGCGCTCCGGGTATAGAATTTAATTCTGCTGATAACTTTTTCCACAATTCCGTGGCATCTTTTGAACTGAAAGAGTTATCATATTTTCCTATTTCAGTTTCGGGTTTTCCTCTAAAAACTGAATTATTTTAGTACTTTGGGAATTTGACATTTTGGCACATCTTTTATCTCTCATTGTCACTCGTAAAGTAGCAGCTGATTCACTCTTCGTTTGGCATAACGAATGGTTGAACCCATTCGTTAAATAACGAAGGGTTTGCGTTCGGTATATAACGAATGCGGATTTCAAGAATACGATTCCGAATAGTTTTGACAGTATAACGAATACGGAATCTGTCTTCGTTATTCAAGAATAGGGCCCAAGATCCACAGTGATGACTGTTATAATGTATTTATTTGATTTCCACCCTTTTTCACAAAAATTCTTTTAGCAAGCGAAGAGCGAAACCTTCCGCGACAGAACCTAAGTGAAAACTGTTTTTAAAGCCCTTTTTATGATTCTTTCTTGAAGAAGCGCAAACTGTCGCGGCTGGGAAAATGCTGACGGGACGTTTATATTTGTTGAATTGAAATAGGATTACTTTTCTAAATAATAATAAAAGTTTCATGTTTGAAGAATATTTGCATTAAGTTATTGTTATGTTACGTTGGAATTTGAATATGTAGCAGGTTTTATATTGCATACAAAGACTGGGCAAGTAGATCCAATCCGCAAAGCTATCTCGAATATAAAATCGACGATGCATCGATTTGCACTTGATGAACGGAATTCCACAATTTTTTCTTAGATATTTACTGGAAATTTCTTCCTTTGAAATTTTATGCATTGGTCTAGCTAGGCCGACGAAACCTCGACCTGATGTTGGGAGGGAGGCCCTCAATTTTTTCTTAAAATTTATACCTACGCATTTTTGGAGGCCGACAACAATTTTTATAAGCGTAGACGCGTAAATATGCAATAAGATTTTTTTTTAGTAATTTACAGAAAATGTTTCGGTGGAGGTATTTTTAGAGACAACACAATCGTTTGTGCCTTTGTCGGCCTCCAATAATGCATAAAACTTATAAGGAACAAATTTCCCGTAAATTTCTAAGAAAAATTGTGACCTTCCTACATCAGGTCGAGGCGTCGTCTATATTAGATCTGTTTAATGAGCTGCTCTAGAGCAGAAATCGTGTTTAATGAATTCAGAGCACTGCTCTAAGTGTTTAATGATGAGTCTGCTCTAAACTCAACTGGAGTAACCTTAGCAAGATTTTCCGCTCTACCTTTTCCGAAGGAGTAACTTAGAGCAGGCATTTGATAAGTGTAAATTGTGTCGACAGTTCTGATAACAATTCAAATAATTGCGTTTTTTGTGGAAAAAATAAATTTCTAGACTATTCTAGTGGGATAATTTAAATCATAATTGTTTTTGTGTTAAAAAAAGATTTTTTTACATTAATCATTGTTTTTTGGTGACAGGTTTCAGAAAATTTGTTTTATGAGCTGCCTGCTCCTTTCTGTTCTACTTTTAATTTGACAGTTAACCTAAGTTGAGCTGCACTCCCAAAGTTGACTTAATAATAAGTTAAGAAGCAGGCAAGATTTCCGAGTGTTTTACATTTAAAATGCACACGGCTAGAAAAAGAAAATCGAATTCTTTTACGAATAAAGACAAAAAATGTGTAAGCGCAGATTACATGCAACGAATCAGAATAGCGAATGATTTATTTTCGTAAATAAATGAGAATGGGCGGAGTTTTCAGATCTTACTCTCATTAAATGCTCCCGCGCTTTTGTGAAAACAGGCTTTTCTGAAATATTGACAAAATTTTGGTCGCATGTTGTTGCTGTAGTCTCTCGATTTTTGTTTTTTTGTCTCAATCGCACTACAATAATGCATAGTTAAGTTCTTTTCCCCCAATTATGCAAAAGACGAAAGTATATATATATATTTTTTTCTAGAAAACACTATAAATTTCTAATTTTGTTCGGCTGCTTCTTGTCTTCTTACTAGGTTATCTTTGTTTCTGCTCTGAACTTTTTTCGAGCTCATTAAACAGACCTTTTATATTCGAGCGACACGTTTGTTTAATTGACTCGCAACAGGTATCTGACTTCTGGTTTTAAATTTTCCTGTTCGATTCGTCATCTGTATATTATTTGTGGTAATACTGTATTTGTATCTTTTTTAATAATAAACTGGGAATTAGAATATTGGTAAATGTTTGTAATTTTGATAAAACCACTTCATTTTTAATATATTTTCTTCATATAGATTTAAAAAAATTGAAATTTTAATACAAGTTATTGAGAACCCGAAAATAGGTTTACTGAGGAACCAGGAACCTCAAAAGATTGTTTTATATTACTACCGTTCACCATGCTGCTGCTGGTATAAAATTTTTCCCCATACTTTTAAAAATCACGCCAAAATCCCTTGCATAATATTTTTTCCCATCCGACTGCAATGCGATAGTGTGCGTATAAACTTACACACTTCGAGATTGGCACGAAATTTATTGATGATGAGCCTCCTTAAGTTCCTTACTCCTAGTATATATGGTATTAATTTAAGCTTAATTTATTATCGGGAACGTATATCAGACGAATTAGGATTCAATGTATGTATGTAGTCTTATAGTTGTGCGTATAGTTATTATCCTTACACGAAATTGAGCGTAAAAACACAATAGATAAAAATTCCGCACAAGTTTTAGGGAATGACCGACAATGTACGAGCCAGATTTTCATTAGAAAATTAAAGAGGATTAAATTAACTTTGTGTATATCACTCTAATTTTTCAAATACTTCAAAGAACTTCTTGGAAGTATGCAGCGGGATGCCCCACAGCAGAAAAATCAAAATTCTATATGAGTTGTACAGAATATATACTTTAATGTTGAAGTATTACAGCTAGATTTTAACTAAAACTACAGTCTGCAAATTAAAATATACCGGAAATATTGTTTAACAATGAGCGCTTAAAAGTAAATATAATAGTAATCAAACAATTGTAGATAACAAAAATATAAGTCTCTCCTTTTGCTTTTGGAGTTAGGTTGGAGACATTATCTGGAGAGATAATTGTTCTCCCAGTGATTTGCAGCCGTAGACCTGCTTATTTCATGTATTCCTAATATATCCTTAGCCCTTCAGCTGTGTACATTTTTGACAGAAATTTTCCGCAACTGTTTTAGCATGTCATAATATTTCTAAAACAGATAGTTAAAATTTGGAAATATTAAAAATATATAAATAATATGCATAATGTATACAATAAAAAACTAATTAACAATGATATTGAAAATACGGCCACTAGAAGAAATCCAATTCATCCGTACAAAACTACGTTAACTACAAAAATCCAGTCAATAGAGTTATCAAATCTCAGTACTCTGACAACAAATATTTTTAGTGCGCTAAAGAAAGGCCCGGGCGGATAAATTCAAGCTAAATTTTCTGGAGACTTACTGGTGGTGCCATCTCTAATCAAAACCCAAAAGCCAAATTTAGCGCGTTGACGTCAGTACCGCTCTCGCTAAAATTCAGGATAAATTTTCGTAAATATCTTTTAACTTGCTAAATTTTCATACAAAATTTAGCTTAGCGCGGACCTTAGTACTAGGCTTTTCAGCATAAAATTTCTGCCAGGAAATTCAAAATTCAGCAAAGCTCTGGCTCTGTGCACTTTTTGTCGATGATTCAGATTAGCCCAGCCTTTTCATCGCTCACCAATGCAATTAATTTTTATCGATTTACTGAAAGTGGCGATGAATTTAAAAATTATTTATGCTCGTTTGCTGACTAATTTCCTCGTGGATGGCATTGCTGTTTCAGCGGATCATGCCGAGTTTAATAGTCGCTCTTTGGATTACAGATTTACCTCAATAACTCCTTGCTGATTCCCTTTGTGTAACGAAACTACTCTTACTGGACTGGCATATATTACGTTGTGAGGAATGATTTGCCGTTAATTAGCTCACCGGAGTATGTTGAGTAATAATTGGAAGTGCTTGTAAATGTGTCAGGGACTATATTCAGTGTTCCATAAGTACAACCTCGCCTACCTTAAATTTCCAGCTAAATATGTTCGTTGGCTAAAAAAATTCCATTCACGAGTTGATAGACTTCAAGCAAAAATAATATTTATCTAAAAAATGAAGTCCTAATTTTTAAAGAGTAAAGGTGGGAAATACATATAAACTTCAAATTTTAGCTCTGTATTATAATGAACGTCAAACTTACTTTATTCAGTTTGTAAGTAATTAAATTAAATCACTTTTATTTTACCACTGAAATACCAAAAGGTATTAATTTCATTCAGGTCGTGACAAAGTTAAAAACCAAACAAAAAGTATTTCATTCAGACGAGTATATCTACAAAGACTTACCCTTCCTTATTTATGTCTAATGAGGTTGCTCAATTATGTCTTTCAGACTTTAGAATGACCACTAAATTGATCATCCGCACCTGTTATCTTCTCTCACCATCTTACTTAATACATCATGACTACAAACTTTATGTAGAATTTATTCGGTATAAAAATAAGACTATGATAACAAAAGAAGACAAAGAAATCCCAATTCAGTGTTATGTGTGATAAAATAATTTAATTAAAAATGAACAAAAGAAACCTTCAAGGAGCAGCTTCTAGTACAATCTGCAAAATAACTTTCCTCTTTGGATCATATGAAAAACCATTTTTCTTAAAAAGTTCCGACTCATAAAACGGTTTCAAACTATAAATATCTAATTGTTTCGCTCTTTCGATAAGATCCCTTTCCATAACTTCAACATGTGTGGCAGATGGACCATCTTTGCAGCGGATGTAAGCCAATTGATCCAGCGTTAATTGACGAAGAATGAAGAACAAAAGCTCTGAATGATCCTTTTGAAAGGCTATGTATTTTTGGAATGTTGCCCTCATTTTTTTCATTATACTGAATTTCTGCGCTTCTATAAAGCTCTCCAACATCATTCGAATAGCCATGCCCACATCTGCTTCTTGGACATTTTCGCGTAAATGCATTCGCGCATGAGACTCAGACATTCGAATTACACTTTCGATGTGTCTCACAGTAATAGGAAGGGAACCAGTGGCGAAAGACTCTTGTCGAAGTTGGGCATACATTTTAGCTATTTTATCCTCATCGATATTCTGAAAAGGTGAGATTATGTTATTCAATAGCCTTTTTCTTTTAAAAACAAATAATTCTTTGTATACCGTTAATTTCGGCCTAACATTTTCTTTGCTATACACGATGTATTTCCTTAGAAGTTCTTGCGGGATTTCCATGGCCCCATGCATTTGTGAATCATCTACAATTTCTTCATTGGATGGATGATGTTTAATATGTGATTCTACAACGAATTTTGCCAAATGCTGATCTTGCATTGGATCAAATTCATCTTTCACTACGCAAAGAATATCAAAACGCGACAGAATGGGCTCTGAGAGATTTACATTTTCAGAGAAAGTCATGCTGGGATCGTATCGACCACCAATTGGATTTGCTGCCGCTATAACTGTACAGCGAGCTTGTAAAGATGTAACTATACCAGCTTTGGAAATCGAGATTGATTGTTGCTCCATAGCTTCATGGATTGAGGTTCTATCTTGATCGTTCATCTTTTTAAATAAAATCAAAATTATAATTCCGCATAATTTCGAAAAAGATTTTCTTTTTTTTTACCTTATCGAACTCATCAATTAAGCAGACCCCTTGATCTGCTAAGACCAATGCTCCAGCTTCAAGTGTCCATTCTTTTGATACAGGATTTCTACGAACATATGCAGTTAAACCGACAGCACTAGCACCTTGTCCAGTTGTGAACACTGCTCGGGGAGCAATCTTTTCAGTATATTTAAGAAATTGTGATTTTGCAGTACCAGGATCACCACAAATAAGAAGATTTATATCTCCTCGAACTTTATGCTTATCTCCAGGATTCTTAGATTCTCCGCCAAACAATGCAAGTGCCAAAGCTCTTTTTATATAGTCATGTCCATAGATGGATGGAGCCATGCTAGCTATAATTCTGTCTGCAATTCTTGGATCTTTGCTTAACTTTTGGATTGTTGCAATATCTTCATCCGTTAGCGATTGAACCACTTGCTTACTATCTTTTACTACAACATGATTGGCTAAAATTACTGTTGCAAATACAGGAAAACCTTGTTCTGTGTTCAGTGATCCATCATAGTTATTGGTGTAAATTCCAGTTACTTCAATTTCATCTCCAGGCTTACACATATCGCACAAGTCAGCTAGAAAAATGCAATCTTTGCTTCGAGGTATACGACCAGCCGGAATTCGCCCTGGTGATTCTTGTAAAGTGATTTTTTGATAATTGCGATATAATGTTTGTTCCATATTAATCTATTGAGTGAAAGATTGTTATTTCTAATAGATGAGATAATGTAAAGAAATTAATACTAACCGAGAATGGTCCAACACTTTGGCATTCAGGACAAGATCCAGGTTTTACTTCAGTATTCTGACTCTGTACAAACGGCCCAAGAACATATCCGCATTTAACACAATCATATTTTATTACAGAAAGTTGAGGTAGAACTCCTGTTGTTGCTGTAACTACTCCCAGAGTTCTAACCAACTGATTCAAATGTAATTTTCGGAAAGTTCTTAATTCTTCAATTAAAGGAAGCTCGGAAATTCGTACATGAATTTCACTTGTAACACGTTCATAAGTTGGAAAAATGCTTAGTACCAACTCTTTAGAGACTTTGTCAAATATTTCCAAGACTTGAAATGGTGCTTCTGGCAAGAAGTATGCTAGTACATGTTCTTTATTAGCAAGATCAGTATATGAAACAACAAAAGATGATTTATTGTGTTCGCACATTCTTCGAATTCGATCACGATATGTATATTGTCCTCTTTCATCAACAAATGTCCTCAAAAAACTTTTAAAACGATTTGCAATTTCAGTTCTCGGACCCAACATAGATACCCATTCCTTCGTTGAGTGTCCTTTGGTATCTTCCAGATTTTCAATTGATTCAATCATTTCAGTGTCATCAACTTCCCCGGTTGCAGCTTTTTCAGCAGCTTTTCTCTTGCCCCTGGGCATTTCATCTTCATCATCACTTCTGTCGAAGACAAGATCACGATCATCACGATGTATTCCCATCGCTCGATCTCGCCTTCTCATTTCTGACTCAGCAGCCGCACGATCACCCTGTGATAAGTCGCTGTATTCCTCCTCGTCCAGCAAATTTGGATCATATTGATCTAATTCAGGCATGGGACGATAATCAGCTTCCATGTTATCACCAAACAATTCTTCTCCTTCCTCTTCATCCTCATCACGCACTGTAGTATCTCCAAGAATTTCATCTTCATTTTCGAACGGTTCAAAATCTCCCACTGGAGATGTCATAATTGCACGCAATTCTCGGCGATCCGCAGCATCACCAGGTGTAGCCGGAGCTGGAGAGCTACCGATGTCCTAAAGAGATTTGGTACATAAAATTTAATAAAATAATAATTTTTTATTAGCCCTATATTAAAGCTCCATTAAATTGCAACTATGGTTTCATAGATTTTTAATAGCTTCATACATATTGTATGTAGGTTATTCAAGTCGGACAAATCTGAAAGCAAAATTTTAAAATAAAAAGTATGGTAACTGAGTCTTTTTTTTCTTGCCACGCAAAAAGACAGCTTTAGGGAAAATTCAGGCCTTGGAAGGACATAATTAAACTGGTACACTTGGAAAATAACCAAGGGCTGTGAAAAGCTAAAAAATTAATAATAATAATAATAATACTTTATTAGTTTAAAAACTCTTCATGTACATAATATTGACTTATTTTATATTTTAAAGTTAGATTACATATTACTCTTAATATATTGCAAACTTCCTCTTTTAAAATTATTAAATCTTGTTTCTTGTTTTAAATCTGTTGGTAACGCGTTAAACCTTTGTAATCCCTTATATAATAGAGAATTCTGCGCCATGGTACTTCTTCGTAGATTCAAACGAAAGTTAACTTCAGCTCCTCTCAAATTATATGGTTGTATGTCTGTTACTAGGTTTAGTTTACTGCGCAAATATTCAGGTAGACGACCAGATTTTACCTTGAATATGAACAGCAATACACTCAGTTCAATTCGCTCTTTTAACCTCATCCACTTTAGTGCTTCTAGCATCCATCTTATTGGTGTATACCTGTTGCATCGTAATATACACCTCATCGCTTTGTTTTGTAGCTTCTGCATCCTCTCGATCGCTCCTTGCGTGCATAAGAATAATATTGTTGAACAATATTCGAAGTGTGGTCTAACGATACTATTGTAAACATGTATAGCTGTCATTATTGATAATTTTTTCCTTATTCTTTTAAAAAAGCCTAACTTTTTTCCAATTTTCTTGCATACGTAATCCACATGTGCATTGAAATTCAAATTTCTGTCTAATATTACTCCTAAATATTTCATCTCGTTTACATTTTCTATCAGTTCACCATCAATTTCAATTTCGATATCACAGTTTGTCTTTAGTGCCATAAATTTTGTTTTTTGCAAATTCAGCAATAATTTATTCATTTTAAGCCATTTACTTAAAGCCTTTAAATCCTGATCTAATTGCCATTTGACTTGAGGTAAGTTACTTCCAGTTATATATATTAGTGTGTCATCCGCAAATAAAACAGGCTTTGCTATCTTAATCACATTTTCCATATCGTTGATATATATAAGAAACAATAATGTTCCAAGTACCGATCCCTGTGGAACTCCCAGAGATATTTCCTTTTCTCCTGAAATTAATCCGTTTACTTTTGTTCTTTGTGTTCTCTCTTTTAGGTAACTTTCAAACCATTGAGATTCTTTACCCAAAATTCCATATTTACGTAATTTTTTCAAAAGAATTAGCCTATCAATCGTTTCAAATGCTCTTTTGAAATCCAAAAATACAGCTATTACAAACTTGTTTTTATTCATTTCCTCTTTCCATTCCTCTATAACTAGATTTAATGCTGTTTCACAATTATGTCTTTTCCTGAAACCTGACTGCTCTCTCATAATAAGGTTAAGCTCCTCTAGATACTTTTCAAGCTGAAGCTGAACAACCTTTTCTAAAATTTTTTCAAATAGGCTTAATGTATTTATTGGCCTAAATTCTTCACATTTGTTTGTATTTATCACCTTTGGCACTGGAACTACAACTGATTCCTTCCAGGTGCTTGGACATTTTCCTTCATTTAAACTCCTATTTACAATATTGACTAGCTGTTCACCAATAACGCTCCAATTGTCCAATACAATTCCCGTATTTATTCCATAGCAATCTTTCTTCTTATTCATAGATTTACAGATTTCCTTAAGCGATTGGATATTAACATTTTCGAATTCAAATCTGCTTGAGCACTGTTGTATATTGCTCTCAAATTCGACTACTGGTATAGAACTATTGAGTTCGTTTATGCTTTCAATGAAGTAATCATTCAGTTTATCCGCAATTTGTTGGGAATCTTTTACCTTATCTCCTCCAAATACCATTTCCTGTATTTCGGACTTCGTTTCTTTTAACACATTCTTTTTCAGATGTTGCCATTTCCTCTTTTGCGTACATGCGTTATCTATATTTGTTCTTATATAACTATCTTTGGTTTCTTGAATTTTGCTCTTATATTTATTTCTTACCTCTTTGTATATGTTCCAATCAACTAGTTCATTACTAATTTTTGCTTTTGCATACGCATTCTCTTTTTCTCGTTTTATCACTCTTAGTTCCTGCGTGAACCATTCATTCTCATTATTATTTACAATTTTTGTAACTTTAAACTTTTCCACGACGCTTCTCATATTTGTAATTAGACTCTCCGCGCACAAATCTAAGTCATTTATTCTGTTTAAATTTGCAATTCCAATGTTTTTAAGTTCATCACTGAAACGTTCTCTATCATAGCGCACATACTCGATTTTCTCACCACTCTTACTTCTTATTTTATGATTATTAATTTCAATATCAAGGGTTTCATGATCACTTATCTTGTTACAGTTTATCTTGACACTTATATTTTTTGAATTTGCAAACACATAGTCAATTAATGTCTTAGAAGTCTTTGAAATTCGTGTAAACTCACCCACTTTTTGGCTTAGTCCATTATCTTGAGCAATTCGCTGAATTTCATTTCTATAAATATAATTATTGTACCAATTTATGTTAAAATCTCCCACAACCAATATATCATCCGTCCACTCATCAAACACACTCATCCATTCATTGAAACGTTCACAAAATTCACGTTCCGAGTAACTCGGTGATCTATACGTAAGAGCGATCATTAGTCTTTTATTATTTAAAGAACACTTTATAACCATCCACCAAATACCTGTGTTTGTTTCTATGTTTTCTATTATCTCAAATTGCCACTCTTTCCTCAGATATATAACCACGCCTCCCGTACGGTTTGATTTTGAGTCACAACGAATCAGCCTATATTTGTCCAAAATCACTTCACCATCTTCAATCTCCCTTTTTAAATGGGTTTCCGTTAGCATTATGATTTCATATTCCCCTTCATTTATAAAATGTTCAAGTTCCGTCATGTTATTAATTAAACCCTGAATATTTAAATACACACATTTAATTTTCCGTAATTGCTAAAAACCTAATCGTTTTTTCTCCATTTTTAGTTTGTTTATATATACCGGACATTTTTTGCTCATCACATTATGATTACTCTCTAAGTTAAGCTTCAATCTTTCATTAGCTTTTTCACAGTTTATACATTTTTCAATAATTACATCACTTTTGCATTTCCTTGTATCGTGTTCTCCTGTACATTTTGCACACACTTCAGTTTTTTTGCATTCTCCCGATTTGTGATTGAAACCCAGGCATTTAAAACATCGTTTAACATTAATTCCATCATACACATTGCACCTATCCCATCCGATATTAATTTTTCCAATTTCCAGAGCTTTTTTAAAACCGTCATGATCAACTTCAATTATTGCACTATAAGAATTCCTTGTTTTTTTTTGTAATTCAATGAGTTTCACTAATTTAAGTTCATTTTTCTTTAAGTGATCATTTTGACTTCTAATTTGCTGAATTAATTCATCTTCACCCCATTTATGCTGTATTCCTGGTATATATATTTTTGGTTTACGTAATACTGGAAGTTTAACTTCATATGCATTACCTAATTTCTGCTCTACTATTGTCTTTATTTTAAGGGTTTCCTCTTTTGAGTCACTTTCTATTGTTACCACACCATTATGATTACTTGACATCCCAGTAAATTTGAAATTTGTGGGGTCAACGCTCTTTTGCAAATCATCTTTTGTTTTCATTGCATTTTGTTTAACCTTTGGTTTTATAATCAATGGGGGTTCACGTTTTAATGTATCCGCATATGTTGGCTTGTGATTTGGTGTTTTTTCGTCTTTGGATAATTGTTTTAATTCATTTAAAATTTTTTTAATTTCGCACTCTTGAACGGTTAATTTTTTTTTATTTTCCGTAACTTCACTTAACACACACTCAAATTTCTCCAGTACTGTTTTCCTATAATCGATACATGTATCGCACATATACAGAATATTTTTCTTTGTTAACACACTTTTTATATCATAATCCGATAAATTTACACATTTAGCACAAAATTCTTTTCCACAAATTCCTTTGCATCTAACATTTTGGCCATCTCTAATTATCCTATCACATTTGTCACAGTTCGGTGGCATTTTTTAAATGAAATATTTACGCCGTGCCATTCACCGTTCGTGCTCAAACCGTTGAAATTAGAAAACCCAATTTTCAGGGCAAATAAGTAAACGCCGTAACTTATTTTTTAAATCGATATATATGTTATGATTACGAATCCGAATTTTAAATTTTTGCTTTTCTTTACTTTTAATATTTATCAAATTTTCACAATATAACCAAGAGCTTTCTACTAACGACTTGCCAGTGGCTGTCACACACACATCGTACTCGCAAAAAAAATTCACATCGTACTCGCAAAAGACACCCATTATTCCTCACGCTCAGCAGAACAGAGCTAAGGCTCCTAACGGGCCTACTTACCGGGCATTGTCCACATGGATACCATCTTTTGTATAAAATAATATCCTATTTTAACGTTTATTTTAGCTGTGTTCTTTTGTGTCCGCAGAACAGAGCAGAACAAAAGATACACAAAAGAACGTCTCATCCATTTTCATAGAAGATGTATAAATGAAGCAAACAGTACAAATATTTCGCTTCAATCGACAGAACAATTTGTTCTCTCCAGTATATGGGAGTTCTAGAACAAGGTACACAAAAGAACACAGCTATTATATAAACCACCAGCTACTACTTGTATACCATATTAAGATAGGTAAGGAATCGACACCTGTCGCTTTTGTATCTTCATGGAGGGTGACGAAACTGATGAATATGTCCTCTGGGACTGTGAAGTGTATTAATTAGATTATACATTTACGATACTTATCATTAACTGGTCTGAACATGAGGGATTCAAAATTTTTAAGAAATAGTATGCTGTTTGATAACTTTAAAAGGGATTTGGGAATTTCCCACAAGCTGTTTTGCTATGATATACTACAACAACAACATACCCTCTGAGGCTGGTTGAACAACTCAGTTTTTGGCGATACAGCTGTTGATTTACATTGTATAAATTGTGAATTGTGTGGCACTATTGTTCTAAGTTAAGTGAGTAATTTGTTGGTTCACAAGGTCCGTTAATTTGCACGTGCAAGAATGTCTTAGATTTGGTGTATTATTTTAACTAACAGTGATTTATTGGTCTTGTCCTTCACTGCTAATTAAAAATGGTAAAGGATTATCTACGAAATGAGCAGCATCAGTATCAGATGAATCCTTTTTATAACAAAGAATCTTTGCCAATAATATCAATAATTATATTGTCAATATCTGTTATTTTATTATGGGAGCATCCCTCGATCATACCCTTTGCATTTTAGAATAATAATCATTAATTAACAATATTTATTATTCAAAAACAGGAACCTACATATAGTATCGCTGCAAGCATGCCTGACGAAATACTTGCTTAACAGAGTCATATGCTCAGACTACCTGAAAGCTTAGACTTATCAAGCTGATCCCGCAAACTGCTTTGCGTGATTGGAGGGAGGCCTATTACAGTTTTATCTTCGATTTCGAAGGTGCTTGAAACACTGATAGCGGAACAAATAATTCAACACACTCGAATACGAACAACTTTCCCTCGAAATTCCAATTTTTTTTCTCTACTCATTTTCATCTTCACGCCGACGATAGTGAGATTTTTTCTGGAGATACGATGGAAAATCTTTCTACCCTCATTACAGCACTGACTTCTAACAATGGACTGAGCTCTTGCCATTTTCCTATAGAAAAGAATGGCACAAGTTTTACAGTTCTCTCTTTCACCCTATTGCAGAGTTGGAGCTACCAACACAAAACATTGCTTACTGAACGTTTACTTATGCCATTTGATATTTTTATGTTGGCTGCAGATGCAATCACCGCAGAAAGAATAAGGTAAAGATAGTGTTTACCATGCTCAGTCTCTCTTGGCCATACGCAGGATTCAGTTAAGAATAACTTTTGAAAATTAAAGTCGGATTAGTTTAATTTCTTAGAAGAGTGCTCATAAGCGATTAAAATATCACTTGGACACAAGAAAATAATTTTTTTAAATTTAATTCGAATTCGGGTGTAAAATTTCATCTGATTGGTTGAGTTTTACATATTTTTATGTAGTAAACGTTTTAAAGGGTGCTCGAACGGTGATATAATACAGAAACACAATATTTTTTGTGCCATATGAAATAAAATCGCTCAGTCCATTGGTATAAATGAAATTCTTCCCAATGTATCTGATTAGTGCGAAGTAGGTTTAGGTTTAGTCAAGAAGTTTATTATACCTTAAATTATGAAATCGTAGGGTATACTAAAATAGTCATTTCGTTTGTTAACACAAAAATAATGATTATAGAGCAAAACGAATTACTAACTCATATTTTTTATCATTATTATGATATTAGGAGTCCGTCCTCTCGATAACTCGTTAGCCTAGAAGAGCTAAAACTTTGCACACGGCCTTTTAAATGGGCTAAATTAGATAGTCAGTCCTAGAAGTTTTAATGAAAAGTTCTAAGAATATAAAATCCTATAAAATTGGTTATAATTATTTTTACTGTCCAACAAACCATTCTGAAAACCGGTGAAAAATCACACAGATGGGAAATTACATACAGGCATTTGCCTAGGTCTACGGTATTAAGAATTGCGTCTTAGACCAATTCAAGTTGTTTTAGTATTTTTTGTTTTAGCTTGGTTCTGTTATACCTAATTAGACCTATCTTCTTAATAACATACGAGCAAGTATTTTTTGAACTTTATAAGTAATATGCTTATTTTTATTTTTCTAGTTTGCCAATTTTGATCTGCTATATTATCTTTTGCCGAACTATTTAGCTTCTATTCATAGAAGTGGCCTTGTCCAGGTTTTTAATAAAGTAAACAATTTTAAATCAAAGAAGTTTTTGGTGTGCTACTTGAAGCAAATTTTTTTTCTCAAACATTTGTAAAATTTCAAAATCACATTGTAAAATAAATAAAAATTTCAGTGGCCTTTGAATTCGAAATTTGAAGCCAGTTTGTCTAATCTCGCTTCAGCTTAAAGCGAATTACGAAATGCAGTTGGAATAAGATATACACGTTAGCGTTACTTACAGACATTTTCCTAGATTTTATAATTAAAATGCACTAAAAACGTAGAAAAACACTACAAAATAAAGTCTTTACGTAGAACGACGAAGAGAAGAATGCGCCGCACCATGCAAATAGTTCGCCTTATTTTGGCGGGAAGAATGACACTTGTATCTTCTTCTTCCTTAGCAGTGTCAAATTTTAGAAATATAAAAAAATGTTACTTCAGTCTGAACCACAATAGCCACAGAACTTGAATTTGTCATTCAATTCTATTATCAGATAGACATAAATTGAAATTTGAGCTGATAAATATTACAATATATAGCAAACAGAAATGATGAAAAGGATTTCGCGTAAATATTTGATTAAATATACTTATATAATTAATATTGTCTTTTTTAGTTTAAGCCTAGTATCGAGTTCGGGCAAAGTAAAATTTAACGCGGTCTCCAAATTTTTCACATCAAAATCTCTGGTAAAATTTTGACGTATGTTAATTTGGAGAAAACAAGGTGACAGCTGTCTAAAAATTTTATTGCTGAAAAACTTCAAATTGTTTATAAAGTTTAGATAAACGTTTCTACAATTTACAATTAAAAATTGGCTTAATTAATCTGAAAATTGTTAAAAGAACTGAAGCCTTTCAATAAATTAAGAAAAAAGTCTGAAAATTTTCAATTAAAATTAAATTCTTCAATGAGTTCAAAAATACAATCTGAAAATTGTCATAGAAACAGTAAATGTCATAAAATAAATGGAGTCATACAAAGTGTCATCTATATTAAAATAGCGAAATATTCACTTTTTACCAGTGAACTCTGAGCTCCGTACTGTACTAGTAAAATCATCAGTAAAAATTTTGCTTGCGTTTTTACCAGCGCTAAAATTTGTATGGAAATGTCACATTTTACTCGAACTCGATACTAGGCTTTACTAAACACTTTTAGATTCTATTGATAATTCCAATTATCTATGTCCTACTCAATGTACCTAATAATGTTGTAACGTAGTGTAAGCTGAGGTTCCTCAATAAACGCTTTTTTCTCCTACCCCTGAATACTTCTTACCCGTAAAAACTGCCTAAAAACTTCCGCGTGTGGATGGCTTAGAGATAACCCCACGGTTACACCTGCAAGTACAGCTTGCATGCAAGCCTCCCTTCCAACACGATTTTTAACTTGACAGCGGAAGGCAGTTCGGTTGATGTCTTATCAGCTTGCATGCAAGTTCATTTAAAAAATGGCATTGAGACGTAAACTCTTGCGTATATTGGAAAATTATGGCAATAAAGGAAGCATCACAATGATAAAAACCCAAGAAAAAAGGAAAATGAAGGTGTTGGTAAATGATGTATTGCAAATAATCCCAGAAAATTTCATTTTCCCGGTATAAATTTATGAACTTCTCTCAAGCATTTCGTTTCCGCCATTTTGAAAACTGTATAAATGTCAAATTACTATCTCCCAGCTGCCATGGTTTTTCAGCATGCAAGTTCGCTGAAAGCTGTACTGCCAGCATGGCAGTAGAGGTTACACGTGCAAGAAGTATGGCAGTGCAAGTTGCATGCAAGCTGTACTTGCAGGTGTAACCTCGGGGTAATTTGTGTACGTCTGTTACCCGGGGGTTACACCTGCAAGTACAGCTTGCATGCAAGTCTGCCTTCCAACACGACTTTTAACTTGACAGCAGAAGGCAGTTCGGTTGATGTCTTATCATCTTGCATGCAAGTTCATATAAAAAATGGCATTGAGGCGTAATGTCATGCGTATATTGGCAAATTCTAGCAATAAAGGAAGTAGCAGAATGATAAAAACCCAAGAAAAGTTAAGAGGAAGGTGTTGGTAAATGATGTAACTCAAATGATCCCAGAAAATCTCATTTTTCCAGAATAAATTTAACAAATTTTCTCAAGCTTTTCTTTTCCGCCATCTTGAAAACTGCATGATGTCAAATTACTTACTATCACCTCAGCTGCCATGCTTTTACATATGCAATTTCGCTGAAAGCTATACTGCCAGCATGGCAGTAGAGGTTACACGTGCAAGAAGTATGGCAGTGTAGCTTCCATGCAAGCTGTACTTGCAGGTGTAACACCCGGGTTACGTACATTGTGGTTGAGCCTAATTTGTTATCTCATGAACTTTTAGCTAGCAAAAATCTGGAACGCGCCTATTTTTTATGGTGTTGGTACAGTTCATTTTCGTTTTCGATCTATTCTATCGTTCAACTGTCATATCTCATCTGTGAACACTGTGACTGATGTAAATCGTAAAGGAGGTGTTGGGAGCAAAAATATAAAAGTGCTTAAAAGTGAAATAGTTGAGCAAATCAATCAATTAGAAGCGTTTTATGTTTATATTTTAGGGCCCCCCATTAAAAATCGGCATTTGAAATAATTTCGATGTGTTGTGAGTTGGCCATCAAATCTATGCTCCCGTACCGACGACACAGATAATCCAATTTGTATCAGAATCAGGGGTTCTAATGTAAATAATAAGAATTACGATTATAGTACAATGGCACATCTAAAGAAATTATACAAAGGCAAATGTCTCACTGATTTGGAAGAGTTTTATGACTTGCCAGATTTGAAAAAGAAAAAGCTTCCCATGTAAGTAAATGTTAACTCTCCCCAGGATAGGTATTAACTTTTATGGATTTTATTTAGGCTTATTAGTTCCGCTCAAAAGATGTACGAACAGGCTGAGAAGTCCCTTGAAGACGGCGATGAAGAGCTAAGTTATATCTATTACATGAAATATTTTGGTTTATTTGACTATATACGGAAGCTGCCAGATTTTTCCAAGCAGAAGGAGTATGTGACAGATATTATGGGCAATAAAACTCGGCTAATGATGGTTATTGATAAAGCTGACGTTTTAAGCAGATCATTGAAACGGCGCTATGAAAATCTCGAGACTCAAGAAAATTGTGAAAACGATATACTTATAACCGCCGTGGAAAGTAATGACTCAAATCATACAAGTCAAAGTAAAGATAATAAACCAGTTTCAAGTATAACATGTAAAGAGCTGTTCCGAATGACCCAGGATCCGTCTACTAGCCTCTTAGTAATGGATTGCAGACCGAGAGCTGACTTCGCAAATTCAAGGATTAATTACTCGTGTTGTCTTAGTGTTCCTGAAGAAATAATTTTAGCGGGGTATAGTGGCGTAAATTAATTGTAACGTCTTATAAATCCTGTGTTATCTAGAATGTCTGCGGGGAAGATTCAACAACAGCTAGAGCCTAGCTCGAGAGCCTTATGGTCATCCCGGGCAATAAAAGATCATGTTGTTCTGATTGATTGGAATTGCAGGGGGCCAGAACCAGTTTTGAATACACCGATATGGAGATTGCGAGACATTTTGCAAAATGTATAGTTTTAATTTAATCTTACTGATTAAAATCTAATGTGATTCATTTCAGTGGGATCCAGATATAACTTACCGATCACCTATTAAGGTTTTACAAGGAGGATATGAAGAATTTCTCTTAAAATATCCAACACAGTGCTCAAATCCAAATGTTCAACCTCCAAGTGCTTTGATCGAAGATATGGAAATGATTGACGACATCGAATATCCATCTATATATGATATTACCATGAAAGATGATGTAATTTATGAATCGTCCATAATAAAATCGGATAGCATAATTCCACGCCCAAATATCGATCGATCTAGCAAAGCTGCTGCTATTATAACTTATGATGAAAAGCAGCGAAAACTTGATATACTTAAAGAAAGGGAACGTTTATTGGAGAAATTCTTAGTCAACGAAAAGCGGCTGCTAGAAGCTGAAAATGATTGGCAGAATGTTTCAACGCAAATGGATAGAACCGAAGCTGCAGAACAGAAAAACATTTTGATATCTCGTAAACAGGAGCTTCTTTATAAAATTTTGCAGTTGGAGAGCATTGATAGAGATTACGTAAGTTTTCTGGTTGCAAACAAAACAAATCATACTCACGTTTTTATATAAAAGAATTTAGAAGATGATCGCCTAGGAGAGCAATTAGAGGAAGTTAAAAGAAGGGAAAAGGAAATGGGCGAGGAAGTATCTGAGAAAGAAACTGTTAATTTGGAACAACAGATCGAGACTAAACTGCAAGAAAGGAAACAATTAGATGAACAGCGTGAAAAGTACATCCAAGGAAGAGAAAAAAGAGAAAAACTATTATTAGCGTTTGCCAGAGATCAAAAAAGGCATCGCAAGGTTGTTTTATCTATTTTTACCAGCCGTTCGAGCTTTCTCTTCATATTTTTATCTTACAGCCTCCTACGGATGAAGATGAAATATCTAAGCCTAAAATGCCACAATTCGATAGGTCAGTTAAGCCAATTTTTAAAATTGTACCAGAAGTGGAGAAACCAGAAAAACCAAGAGATTTTTCGCCTGTTCGTGGCTCTACAGTAAGTAATTTATTATAGAATATTATAAGTAACGTAACAAAAAGTTTTATGGTTTTATGCTTTTATTATTATTATTTATTATTATTATTATTACTTCTTTATTAGTCAAATATAAGACTCTTACAATAACAGCTCCAAATAAATTCTTGATATATAATAAATATTACATATTAAAAGTTTGGCTAATTTCAATTCATACAATTCATTAAACTTTACTTTTTACATACTCGCATAATTTTCTCTTAAATATGTCAATTCTTCTTTCATTTCTTAATTCGCTGGGTAAACCATTAAAAAATTGCAAACCCTTATACATAATCGAATTTTGCGTGCTCGTTCGATTCCACCTCTCCAGTCTAAAGTTACTGCCATGACGAAGGTTATAAGCCTGTGACTCAGCAACATAACGTAAGTTTTCTCTTAAGTATACAGGTGATATACCGAGATGCATTTTAAATATGATATGATCAAAAAGATCAAAAATCATTTCAGAGTGTTAAACTTTAAAACATTTTGTTTTTGGTCGATAAACTTCCAAAACTATTGCTTCTATTAATAGTGCAGTATTTAAATCCAGCTTTATCGTCGGCCGAAACATATGAGCGATATATGAAGTAAATTTTCAATTTCGGGGCGCCAGAGATTTTCATAAAATGACACAAACACCCGCTTAAACGATTTTTCATAAAAATACAACCCCATGGTTCATGTATGGAAAACGGTAAATGAAAAAATATAATATTTTCTAAACCATCCCAAGTTGAGAGTATTATTTACTCATTTTGTTTCTTTTGTCACACTTTGCCTTTAACAAACAAATCCTCAAGCTGCAGATATATTCGAAGAGACAATTCAAGAATTATGTTTTAGATGATTACTAGATGAATCGGAGATTTAAATGTTTCTGTGTTCATGTAGTAGTTTACAATAATAGTTCCTTGTTTGATGATTTACATACTGGCGGAACTTAAGTCGAGTATTTCCAGTCTTCTAGTTCTTTTTTTCTTTTTTGTTATGCTCTCACATATGGATTTTATGTGGACTTTCCACATGCTTCGTGTTCTTTGTTTTAGTCACACTTGCGCTCAGTTCTAAATTTACCTTACACAAGGCTTAGTTTCTCACAAAAATCTTTATAAAGATATTTGGAATTTCATTTCTGCAAAGAGAGCTCTTTCACTTATTCAATTCTTCTTTAATATTTTGAGAAATGTAGGGCGGGTAAGCGATAGCTGCCTATTAAGATCCTGTTTCGTGTGGCATAGTTCTTATTTTATTTCATATTTTTCAATTTGGCAATTGGGGTAGACTAGATGTTTCAGTATGCAAGTTTTGTAAACTGATAGATTCTTCCTACCCTTGTAGGATTTGGTTTTTTTTTTTTTTTTATTCAATTTATTGGAAGAATATATAATAATGTAGGGTCTCCTAAAAAGTGATGCATTTTTTTCGTGGTGTTCAAAGCTACTTCCATAAGAAATTTCTAAATAAAATTAGGCGTGTTACCTTTTCGAAATTATAGCCTTTTTAGTTTATAACCGAAAATCGTTTTTATACCCTAGATAATGAAATCATAGGGTATACTAAGTTTGTCATTGCGTTTGTAACGCATAGAAATAATGGTAGAGCAAAATGGGTTGGACACCTACGCATAATATTAAAAGTTATTTGGATTTTTGAATGTTCGTCCGTCTGTCCGTCCTCTCGATAACTAAAGAACGCGCTTTGCCATACAAAAATTTCGCCTTTCACTATGCAGGGTGTCCCGTTAATGGAGGGAAGTCCGAAGGTCATAAGTGGGAGAACGGAAATCCTAAAAGGACTTAAAGATATTAGGGTATGTTTTTAATAGATCACCCTGTAACTTCTGAACGTTACAGCCTGTGACCATGATTTAAACTTTGTTGGATAGATAATCGTTGGACCTTTCCAATCGTCTATAATTCTTCCCTCGATTTGAAGTTATATCTCAATAAAAGAATTTTAATTCGTTGAAAATACGTCATCAACACCAATTTTTCATTTTGGATTTAAGAAGCCCAAAAACTTCCATTTAAAATGACCTATCACACTCTGTTTCCAAAATGCGTTTTTTACACTTTTTCTTGAACATATCCAGTGAAAATGGCTTAAGGCACTTTCACATCAAACACAAGAATCGAAAAAATCTAAACCGAAAAACTCAATTTATTCCACTTTAAAACAAGATTTTTGCTCCAATGATTAATAACATCACGCGAAATAGGATAAACTAATAATTTTACTAATAAAATAGTATATTTATCTTAGATTTTTAAGAAAAACACAACTTTTATGATTTATCGGTCGGATTTTTCCGCCGAAAAAGTTTTTCGGGCGATAAAGCATAAAAGCTGTGCTTTTCTTCAAAATCTGAAATAAATATACTATTTTATTAGTAAAATTCTTAGTTTATCCTATTTCCTTGGATTTTATTAATCATTAGAACAAAAATCTTGTTTCAAAGTGGAATAAATTGAGTTTTTCGGTTTACATTTTTCTGTTCTTGTTTTTGATGTGAAAGTGTCATTAAAAGCTCGTCCATAAAACAACTCTGTGAAGTAGTGCTACAGGTGGTCACATTGATTTGTCGTTCATTGAGTTCTCTTGTCCATTTGAAGAGTATTCACCACTAAAAGTAAATGAAATTTAAAATATATTTATATATGCAGGTTATACTAAAGTAATGTGGTAGGGCAAGGGTTAAACCAGGTCATGAAATTAATCTAAATATAAAATTTCAGGAAGCTAGATGACTTTATAACTAAAATTACAAATCAACCCCACCTTCACTTCCACACTAAAAAATTAATTCATCCATTTGATATTCACGAAGACAAAATATAATCGATCAACAGTCGCCAATTTTATATATTGCACTGAAGCTCCAATCGACTCTGCAATTTAGCGGAATTACTATCTTACGTTCTAAATGGCTAAAGGTGGTTGATCTGGCTCCATTTATTAGAATAAATTAAACTACAAAAGAAATTTTTAGAATTTCGGAAGCGTTTTCAATTACTGTGAAGTAAATAAACTCAACTCAAAAGTTGAGATAAAAAATATTGCATTGCTTTGAAATTGCTTTATATTTGACCCGAGGGTCTTTTGATGTAATTTCTCTTAAGGGGGTAGGCCTACCTGCAAGGTTAAAAATTTTGACTACCAGCTCTTTGACCACGATGTTGTAGCAAAGTGACTTTCTCCTGACGACGGAAAAATCATTTGATATCAAAAAATCCAACGGGATTCCATTAATAACATCCAAGAGCAGGTTTTGACGCATGCTTTTGGGAAAAAACTAATTTTTAACAAAATGGCGACTTTGTAAACTTCAGGTGCTCATTTTTCACCCAAAAACGGTGTTTGTGAAAACTCAAATTTACATCAAAAATGAAAAAGCTACGATCAAATACTAAAGAAAATAGTTTAGAATATTATAAAACAAATTGCAACTAAATCGGTTATTTCGTTCCCGATTTGTCATTGTCATCGATTTTGAAAACCTTGTTTCGAGATAATCACGTTTAAAGTTTACAATTCCGCCTCACACGCGAGCTTGATCTGTAAGCACGCGCATATAAATACTAGAAGAGAATACCCATGTTCCTTTCATTTAAGCATTGTATACCTGCATTTCAGAACGTCTTTGTCTGCCGCACAGACGTCGCGTATACTGTTCAGAAATGGGATCGAGGTGGTACTCTTCCAAGTCTTATAACTTTTTCAACTTTTATCAGATCAACTTAAAATTTTTACACAATAAAAATAAAAAAAGTCGATTTTCTGAAAGTCTGTAAGTAGGCCTACCTCCCGCTTTAATACACATTCCAACAAATTAACAATAAAATAAGAAGACAAAAAAAATGCTACTATAGTACAAAAGTGCATTACTTAAAGAATAAATAGCAAAGAAAATAAAAAAAGTTTAAGATAGTAATAAGGATAACAAGAAAGGAGATAAAAAAAGAAAGGATGAATCGTGCTAAAATACATATGCCATGCATGCAAAAAAAATCAAGTGAGACTTGAAAAATGATTAAAAACTGATGTTTTAAAGTGCTTAGGGTTGCTGAACGTTTTGCGTTAATAGGCAATGAGTTCCAAAGTTTGACACCGTCAACGAAAAAAGATCTTGTACTTTGAATGAAGTTATACCCAGGTATAACAGTTGAAAGCTACGAGCTGATCGAAGTAGATGCATTTTCCCACTTGAATAATGTGGCACATAATTCTAGAATATCTTGACAACCATAAGGGCAGTCCGATATTTCAAAAAATTATCCAATGTACAGCCCAAGATGCGATAGGAATATGCAGATATATGGCTTAATCTACTTATATTAAAAACATACCGCGAACATGAATTGTACGCTACATTTAACTTTCTTCGGCTAATACTGTCTAAAGAACACTAGATCGGACAGCTTTATAAAATAATGTTTATAATTAAGGGTTTAACCAGCCGCATTCTAATGGCCTGGGGAGTTTTGCATAAAACCATAGCTGACGAAGAGTACCATAAACTTGTCCCTCGATTTTGCCAATATGCAGGTCCCAACTTAAAGTTTGGCTAATTAATATGCCGTAAGTTATTTACGGATTGAGAATAAAGAGTAACAGCATTACTAAGGTAAACAGGGCTGAGATTGGTCGTATGAGCTTATTTAATATTAAAAGTCATTTCATGGGGTTTAGTTGCATTTAATCTGAGCTTGTTTACATGCGACCAATTTAAGATCCTCACCAGGTCATCGTTCATTTTGGAGATACCATCTGATAAAACAGAAATGGACTGGATATGGAAAGTTGGACATAATCTGCATAAATCTGAACACTCGCACTATGTTGTAAGATCGGTTATATACAATAAATATATAAGAGAACCAAGTACTGAGCTTTACAGAACACGTGAGGAAATAAGTTTTTAACGTTAAAATTTACACTGTCAAAAGCTTTGTAAAAATTCAGTAGCACAAGAACTGACGATTAACAAAATTGCATCTGATGTAATCAGTAAGTTAAAGGAGTGACGTTTTGTTGTACTATGATGAACACTGGGGTTCCGTGTTGAAAATCGACAACAGACTCATTAGCTAAAAAACTCTTGGTTTGATCACAGAGTAACCTTTCAAGGACCTTTGAGCAAAAATAATTACACTTATTGGGTGAAAATCTTCTTTACCTTTTGGGCATGGCTTTTTATTAGTAGACATGACTACTTTTCAAAGACAGTTAACTAAAAATGCGCTATTATATTAACGTTATTTATTTATAAGTAGGGAAACCGAAAATATGTTTCTTAAATATATAATTTCCGAAAAAATGAAATCGGAATTTTTGAACTCTATTTAAAAGTAGCACAATTCGATAAAAATAAATTGCAGCACAAGCAAATGTCCTATTAATCTTTATCAGGCAAAGAGGCACGTGGTAAGACTTGATATAGATAGTCGTTAACATGCACTACACGTGCTAAAACCCTTAAAAGTTTTCTTTTAATGTGGCAAATTTGTACACGTTTTAAAATCAATAAATTATTAATAAAAATTTGATTTTTTCGGCTCGATTATGTACATAAATATACATACATATGTTGAATACATAAACTTGAACTTAGCATTTTAACGCCTCTAATACTATGTCAATGCCATGTATGTATACATTGCGCTCCCTTAAAAATTCCTACAAAGTTCGTGGTCGCGATTTATTTTGACGTCACATATTTATTAGGCGCGCTACTGTCTTGACTTTTTTCTTTTTAAATCCGATTAGTAGTGCTGTACATACAAAACACATATGTACAAAAAATGTAAGAAAGCTTTCGCAGTTTTCTTTTAATGACCATTCCAACCGGTTGTCTAATAGGAAACGGCCACTAAATTCGATAGGAAAAAATGATTAACGTCATTTATTTGTCTCGAAATCATAGGCATAATCTGCTAAAATGTTTATTATAGTTGGATTTAAGTTTAAATTACCTCGCTACAGCTTCATAAGTCCATTTAAGAAGGTGAAACTTTATGCTTGTATAGTATACCTATATTTATTATTATTTATATTTATATGTAGATTAAAAGCACAAAAATTTTCTCTAATTCTAGGGTAGAGGATTAACAGGCTTAAAAAATTTAGGCAATACATGCTACATGAACAGCATTATGCAGTGCATAAGCAATACAGCTGCTTTAACAAATTATTTTATAAGAAATGACTATAAAAAGCATATAAATTTAGAAAATAAAACCAAAGGAAAGATTGCAGAAGAAGTTGCTGCCTTAATAAAAATCCTATGGAGTGGACATTATAAATGTGTAGCCAGTAAGGATCTAAGGGTGATTAATACCTTTCATTATAAACATAAATTTTTCTTAATTTTTTATTTAAATTTATTTTACAGTTCACAATCGGTCAATATCAGCAAATATTTCAAGGTATCGAACAGCAAGACTCGCATGAATTTCTAACAATCTTAATGGATTGGTTACATTCAGATTTGCAAACATTACAAATAGATGGACCACCTAAGGGGGGTAATATTCTTGCGTCGGAAAAGGCTTGGTTAGATTTTACCAAATGTCGCGAAAGTTATATTTTACGATTATTTTATGGGCAAATCAAGAGCACAGTGAAATGCATACAATGTGAAAAGGAAAGTGCTACATATGAATGTTTTTCGAATCTTAGCTTAGAACTTCCGCAAATGGCGAATCGTTGTTCACTCGATGAGTGTCTTCGTATGTATTTTAGTGGTGAAAATATTAAAGGATGGAATTGTCCGAGTTGTAAACAAAAACGGGATGCTATCAAAAAATTGGATGTATCCAAGCTGCCACCTATATTAGTTATTCATTTTAAAAGGTAAATATGTTTTTTTTTCAGATTTTTACAGTATAGATCTTGGTTTAGAAAATTTCATCAATGAAGCCGCACGCTTTAAAAATATAATTACTAAGCCCTAAATAGAATTTTTAACCTTGTTTGGTATAGTGGAAATATCTGAAAATATTATTATGTGTGTAAAAGAGATGCATGATTCCTCGTAGCGTTTCCAGTAATCACTTGATCTCTTAGAGGGTGTGAAGCAAAAGATTAATTTTGGTGAGTTTCTTTCAAGGACACTATCGAATTATAAAATTCAATGAAGTCATCAGCGAAAATTGTGTTTATTGTATTTAGTGAAACCAATACGCAATATTTACTCCATATTTCTTACATTGTGAAGAATTAATTTCATTCAAGTAATGTGATGCAAAATGCGTCGTTTTCGAAGTCGCAGAATTTAAACACTTCATATTTTATAAATTACCCTGTAACTTCTAAACGATACTCTTTTATGATAATGATTTAAATTGTTTAGATTGATAAACTTGAAACATTCCAATGATCTTAACTAAATCAAAATTTCATACTCTGTACCTAAAATGCTATTCTTTTTGCATTCTTTACACTTTGTCGGCATCTTAATCCAGCGTTATAAGGTACTACTACGAAGGATTGAAAATATTGCCACTTACTACCGATAAATCCTTATTTATTGATTTTTAAATATTAGCAAAAACCTTTTACAGCAAAATTAGCCAAATATTTCAAAATTGTTATAATTGGATTAAGCTATTTGTAGATCACTTATTGAAATCCTTAGCTTTTGTTATCATTTCAATTTTTTTTAAATTTGATTTTTGAATTTTATTTATTCTGACCGTGATTTTAAAAATGAATAGAAAAACCTCAATAAAGAGAATATTTTTGTTACCAGTACAAAAATTCAACAGAGCGAAACAAAATAGCAATATACAAAAAGAGCGAAAGAAATGAAAAAATAAATAAATATTGGATTGCTTTTGATACATACTATGTAATTTTTTTATAGATGACAAAGGCGTTTCGTATCAACAAGAAGTTAATACTCTTCAGTACGACTAGTTCTTGCCTGCCGTATACCCTTGCAAAGAAATGCTAAGTTGACCTCATATATGCACTCAGTTAAAATTCTGAGTTATGAATTATATGAGACGAAATACTATGTAATTACTTTGTATTCAACTGTTTAGCCCTAAGCGAGATCAGACAAATTCATATAGAAAAATCATGAAGATTTAAAAATTGATACTCAGAATTTTAATTGAGTGCAAATAATATGAGGTCAATTTAGCATTTTGTTTCACGCGTATACGGCAGGCAAGGACTAGCCGTACTGAGGGAGTATTAAGTTCTTGCTGATATGAAACGCCTTTGTCATTTATTCTTTACCAGGTGCAGGTTTTGCAACATAATTTTTCGTTATCAATTTTTTAAATGGATAACATTTTCTACGAAATGTTTTCTTTATTTTTCTATATAAATTTCTTTTTATGTTTAAGTCGGCAGTTAAAGAAATTTTTCTTGAGTTTGCTCTATCATACCACTATAACGAAATTAGCCCCAGAATTATAATTGAAATTAGGGAATTAATATCGGTTATAGCTCGCATAGTTAATAAATCATTATCTAGTGAAGTATGTCCGAAATGCTGGAAGGAATCTCTCGTGATTCTAATTCAAAAAGTTAAAAACACCGTCAAATGCGTAGAATACAATACAGCCCAATCAACATGTTACCATTAATGAAAGAGAAAATATATGAAAAAAACAAGTCCAAGTACAACTAGAAGAATATATGGTGACTAACAACTTATTTCTTAAGACACAGTCGGGTTTTCGTAAGATTCATTCTTGTAAAACGGTGTTAAATTTGGGCATTACACAGTGGAAAGAAGAAGTGGATAAAAAAAATTTCTTGACTTAAAGCGAGCTTATGAGACGGTTGAGCCATGCATATTACTAAATAAGCTAAAAAAATATGCAGTTAACAAAAAAGAGTTAAGATGGTTTGTTGATTATTTAAGTGATCGCTGTCAAAGAACAAGAATTGATAATGTCTTGTCGGAATTAATGTATAACAGACCATGTGTGCCGCAGGGTTCGGTATTGGGAACTCTGCTTTTCTTTATATATATAAATAAAAAGATTACTCTTTTTGGACTTTTTACCGGGTTAAACTTAATTTTGTTCAAGAAAGAATTTTTTGGGATATCTCCGGTATATAGCAAAAGCTAAAAAATGTTCTAATTTGTTATTTCATCACACAACCCATTAATTTTTGGTGACAAGTTTCAAGTCTTAGTTTGACTCATCAACAGGTCCCAAATAGCGAAATTGGGTGATTTGAAAGACAAATGAAAAAATGAATAAAGAAGAAAGAAATGAAAAGTTTGAGAAAAATAGAAAAAACAATTTTTTATTTATTAAAAAAATTTAAAATTTTTTTTTAAAGAAACAGATTCATTCGAAGCGAATCGAACCTGTATACGCCACGCAGTGGGCTGAAAAATAAATAAGAAAAGGAAGAAGAAGAAGCGTTTCGTGTCAGCAGAAAACCTTACACTCATCGGTGCAGCTTGGTTTTCTGCCTGCTGCAGACGCTTGAAAATAGATCAAACTGATCTCTTCTCATATAAATTCTGTGTGTGAATTATTTGAGGAAAAAACACTCCTATACAAGCCCAGGAGGAAAAATATATAAAAAGATTACTCTTTTTGGACTTTTTACCGGGTTAAACTTAATTTTGTTCAAGAAAGAATTTTTTGGGATATCTCCGGTATATAGCAAAAGCTAAAAAATGTTCTAATTTGTTATTTCATCACACAACCCATTAATTTTTGGTGACAAGTTTCAAGTCTTGGTTTGACTCATCAACAGGTCCCAAATACCGAAATTGGGTGATTTGAAAAACAAATGAAAAAATGAATAAAGAAGAAAGAAATGACATTAACGATGCAGAGTATGATGAGATTAAGCTCTTCCCAAATGACGCGCTTATATACAAATGTGCAAGACTTTAAGGAAAAATTAGAGCAAGATTTAAAAAAACTCGACAAGTGGTTTGAAATTAAATAACTTAAATTGAATGTGAGTAAAACAAAATTTATGCCTATTAATTACATGTAAGATTTAGAAATAAAAATTACCAATGAGACGATTAAAAATGTGACTGATGTGAAATATTTAGGAGTGATGATGGATAGAAACTTCAAAAACCATATAAAGTATATTTGCAAAAAAATTGGTTAAAAGGTGGGATTCTTAAGAAGAATCAGGAAAAGTATATTAATGAAAAGTGCAATTGACATATGTAATGTGATTATAAAACCTCATTTCCAATATTGCTCAACAATACTATTCTTAGCCTCACAAGGAATGATTGATCGTTTACAAAAGCTACAGAATAAGGCAGTGAGGATAATTTCAATATGCAACTGATATACACCAATACAATGTATGCTCGATGCACTAAAGTGGTTGAATGTCGGACAGAGACTACAGTTGAATATGCTTCTATTTATTTATAAAGTGAAGAATCAAAAACTATCGAGATACCTAAATGAAGTAATACAATATGTGAGGGAAGTTCAACCATATCAACTAAGAAGAAACAATAATATAAGACTGCCGAAATGTAACACACGAGCTGGTCAGAACTCAGTCATATATAGAGGCTTCCTACTCTTCAATGACCTTCCTAGTGATATAAAGAATGAAACAAGTTGGAATTTTTATAAAAACAAGTAAAAAAACTAGAATTTGTCTAAAAGACCAATTCTTATGATACACTAGATGAATATATAATTTCGTACGGTCATCCATCTGTGCAAGTTTGATTTTTGTAGTGGTTTTTCACATACATTTCTATAACGATTCGTCGGACAGAAAAACTGATTATTTTATTACCAATTTTATAGGATTTCATATTCTGAAAATTTTTCAGTACATTAAAATCGTCTAAGAATGATCTTTTTCACAGTTTACGTAAAAATCCTAAATTTTTATATGATAGCACCAAGAAGGGGATGCCCGATTTAGTCCAATTTTTAATTTATATTTACTTTTTTTATAAAAACACTGTACACAAAATTTCAGCTTTCTACGTTGACACGTTCTCAGTTAGTGTCCAAATATGTAGTGAAAAGTCACAACAATTCCCTCACATCCTATAATGTGTTCAAAGAACTTTCCTCTACACTTTATGATGAATATATTCAAAGCATGCGAGCGAAATTATTTCGTGACCCACGTATCTTTTTTAAGTTTATTAATATGAAGAAAAAAACGGACAACTACTCCAATACCAGGAGGTACAAAGATTCTTCTAGTGATGATTCATCCGAAATTTGCAATATGTTTGCTTCATTTTTTGACAATGCATTTTCTTCTTCAAATTTCCTTCCTCGAAATGACAACTTCAGTCATATGAACGAATCTCATAACGTTTCATTCACTATCCCTACAATTGCGAGAGAGGATATACTCGATCATATTAATGGGCTTCCAAATGACTTCATGACGGGTCCTGATGGGATCCCTCCAGCCTTCTTTAAGTTATGCTGCCATGCCCTTGCATCTCCGCTGAGAATTATTTTCCAGAAATCGCTCAATAGCGGTTGCTTCCCACAGCTATGGAAAAATCCTTTTATCATACCTATCCACAAAAAAGGTAGTAAGAGTGAAATTTCTAACTATAGACCTATTGCAAAATTATCTTGTATGCCTAAATTATTCGAATCTATCATTTACTCTCAGCTATCAATTTCCTGCAAGAATTTGCTTTCTTCCAGCATGGATTTATCTCGGGCAGGTCTACAACCACTAACTTGTTGGAATTTGTCTCGCATACCGTTGGCGGCTTTGCAAAAGGTTTTCAGACAGATTGTATTTATACTGACTTCAGTAAAGCGTTCGATAAGTTCTCTCACCCCGTGATACTCTTTAAAATGGAAAAGTATGGGTTTCACCCAACATTTATAAAATGGACAGAGTCTTATTTAGATAACAGAACATATCAAATACTATTCCGTCATTCCATCTCTAGAGCCCTCAAGCTTCGTCCGGCGTACCTCGAGGGAGTCACTTGGGCCCGTTGTTTTTCATTCTATCTATTGACGACATTGTCTCTGTTGTAAGGCACTGCAAAGTATTGATTTATGCTGATGATATTAAAGTTTTCGCTCAGATCAAATCTGTTAATGATTGTGAACTGGTACAAGGTGACCTTCACAAATTTTGTGTTTGGTGCAAAAACAATAATTTGGCTCTCAATATCGACAAATGTGAGGTTATGACTTTCCACAGAAATCAGAAACCAATCACTTATGATTACGTGTTCTCAGATTCCACGATTCGCCGTCGCGAGGGTACTGTTTGTGACTTGGGTGTTAAATGTGACCATAGATTGAATTTTATCTCCCACATTAACTATATGATATCTAAGAGTAGTTCTATGCTGGGCTTTATCAAACGTTGGTCCCGAGAGTCCTCGAATCCCACCATAACATTGCGTTTGCACACTTGCTTTGTGAGACCTCTCCTTGAATACGCTAGCCAGGTCTGGTCTCCATTTTACGGTACACACATCGACACATCGAGTCTGTTCAGCGGAACTTCCTGCGCTTCGCTCTTAGGCACCTACGCTGGGACAATTCATTGATTCTTCCACTTTATGAGGATCGCTTGAAGCTTTTGAATATGTACTCCCTTGAAAAACGTCGCATGGTCGCCGATGTAACTTCTGTGCATCAACTCTTAAACGCAAATATTGATTCTCCTCTTCTACTTAGCAAAATCTCTTTCCGTGATAGTGCGCACAATTTGAGAAGGTTACCTCTGTTGCATGTTAACTCCGCAAGATCCAACTTTAGTATGTATGAACCCATCAATCGCATGTGCGTTGTTGTTAATATTAAGGCTGAGCATTTTGTCGTTGACATTTCCAAGCATGTTTTAAAAAAACGTCGATATAATACTTAATTTTCTGTTTCCATGTCGCATTGCATGTCATCTCATTCGGTGTTTGGTCTATGTTTAGTTTAACATACTAATACTAACACCGACTAAGTGATGAAACGCATGTATTGTTCACCGTTTATTTATTAAACGTGTCCATGCAGCGAGCTTATGTTAAGCTGATTCTGATAGTCAATTTGAAAAACGAAATTTCAAAAATTTCAGCTCTCTAAGTACACGCGTTCTCAAGTTATCGTGAGGACGGACAGACGGACATGCAAAAATCAAAATGACTTATAATTTTATGTGTGGGTGTCCAATCCATTTTGCTCTATCATATTTATTTCGAGGTGTTACAAACGGAATGACAAACTTAGTATACATTATGATATCATCGAGGGTATAAAAAATGTATAGAATTTTTAATAAATAGGAATATTAATTAAGTGAACACTGTGAACAGTGGGTGTTGATGGAACGAAGCACAGATTTTGAATAGAATGTGCTTTGTAGACCGGTTTATTTCATGTAAGGACAGCACGCCTTTTATCCCACGTATTTTTGATGACTGCGTAGTTGAAATGTTTGGGATCTCGGCCAACTGTTTCTTAGTCAATTCATTGTCAGCATGATAAAGTTTTTCGACGCCTCGAAAACAGTGCGAATGAATTTTTTAATTTTATGATTTTACTAGAGTGTTGGTTCCAGAAGAACTTTCCCTGGTTTATTGTCCTGTACCCTCAGATATTTTTTCTAGTTTTGTAATTCTTACTAGACCTGTATCTGATCGCTATAAACAAAACAAATTTGGGAAAGTTAAGTAGCTTCTAAAATCGCATAACGTTTCTGGCAAGTCATTGTACATTTTGGAATGGGAATCACATGACGTCATTGTACGCCAAGTAGCTAAGCATGGTTTTCACAAGCGAAGTTACTTACCCAAGTAACCTAGTTTTCAGGCCCTCACCTCCACTTTACAACCCATAAGTCTAATAGCGCTAGTATGTGCAGAGGCGAGTTCCAGTCACTTCAACTTTTTAGCGAAGTGGAACCTGAGAAATAGTCAAGTTGAGAGTATTTTCTGCTGTTGGTGCATTTTTTGATTTAAGTAGTCATTAATAATATCAGGTGGTGTGGAACTTGTGAAATTAATATGCCAGGGATGTACTCACACTTTATTTTTCTTAGAATTTAGAACTGAAATGTGCTGCCGCAGGCAGCAAAATTTAAGTTGCACTTCATTTCTGTCCCGACCATGACCCCACCTATCAAAAGAGTCTGTCCTTCGCGACACTTTGGTTTGTTTCTTATACATGTTTCGTTGTTGTTTGCGGCTAACAAACATGCTGTTTTTATTTATTTATTTTTTTAATGTAGGCCCGACTTGAGCTTAAATTAACTTCAATAGCCTTCTCTAAGGATCCTACTTTTTTTTTGTAAAATATTTTCTACGTGATCTATCGGCAATAAGAACAACGTACTGAGCCGTTCAAAACCCGCGAAAGTAAAAAAAACGAGTTAGATAAACAGGGCTTGGAAGTTGAACCTTTCGAAGCAGGAATGTTTTACCAATGAAGTACCGAAGAATTATAAAGAATTCGAACGAATTCAAATGTACGAAATTTGGCATAATGTGGGATAGAGCAGTAATTTTTTCGACGATTTATCAACCTTTGGAGAAATCCAGGGGCACGTTCAATAGAATTAGTAAATATTAAAATAAACAAAATGTTTCCAAATTTACAATGGTTTAATGGATAAATTTATTTGAAAATTAATTTAATTGGACTTTAAAATTTAATAATGTGTATTTGAATTTTCATAACTCAATTCAAAAGTATCATTTACATTCTTATTATAGCCTGATGAAATCTGTTGCGTATTATGTGTTTGGTTCAAAATTTGTAATCCGGGTATAGGGCTTCCTCTGGCTTGCCCTTCTCTTCCGTTACTGGTTTGTTACTATAAAGTGAAGTTAAAATCAAACAAGTTCGTAATCTGCAATGTCTAAAAGTCCCCAGTTATCGATTTTTAGTCGAATCTGGCTATACGTGATAAAATACTACTGCCATTTAGGAGCCCTCATTTTGATTTCTAAACTTTGATGACAAATTCATAATTAGCGACCCTAAAATCACACAGTATCGATTTTTAGTCAAATCTGATCATAAGTGCTATAATTTGCCGCCGTATTAATTTTATGTTCTAAAAGTTTATTTTCATCCAAGATGTGTAAGTGTGGCGCAAATTTTTGTTGAAAAATGACAAGAAGAGTGTGAAATTAGTGTAAAAAGTTTTGAACCCCGTTGCGTTTTAAATCATACATATAATAAAATATATTTATATATTCTTATCATAAAGACTTATAATAGGTGTATTCCCCGAAAAACTCAGAGACTCTTAGAACTATTCAAAAATTATTTCAAGTCACCCCGAATATTATAATTAAAACTTAACACTGCAAGTTCATGCTTCGATGCTTCGAAGCATTGGTAAAACATTCATGTTTCGAAGCTTCGGCAAAACGTTCATGTTTCGGACGATTTGACTTCGAAGCTTCGAACCGCCTGCTTCGAATTCTATCAACAACTCTAATCACCACAACTAGTCTCAATTTTTGATAAAAGTTCGTCCTGTTCCACGTATATGTCTTGGATTTTGGCATTGAAATATAAAAATTGTTCTTTAATTAAACACCGGTTTCTATTGTAGGACTTTTATTATGCTAAAATTAGATCATCATGAAGTGAACTGACTTCTCCATTCAAAATTATTCTATTTCTACAGTCGGATCCATATAGCAATTTTATTATTTGCTATACAAGTGCCTTTTCTCACTCATCTCGAATATCGAACTCAAATGAGACTAGAAGAGAGCTGAAATTTTTTGTAATAATCTGCAATCTTCGGTAAATAGGTGTTTACACAATAACTGTATTCCATTGAACAGTGCCTTAAGTACCTCCGAGTAGACGTTTGTGTTTTACTAAATGTTTCAACTCTTAGCTAAGACGCATTTCTGAATTTCTACTTGGTAGAGCTATTAACAAAGTTTTTAAAAATGTCTCCGATTGGAACTATCAGCGAACTAGTTTCACGCCGAGAGACTCAGAAGCAACACCAAACCGCAATTTATGGAGTGAGCTAATGGAGACCTATTACTGTTTCTTACCTTTTTCGTCTCTCGAGGTAATAATGAAGAATTAAGTCAATAATAAGTGAAAGATATAACAAGGGTCTTATTATGAAAGGTAAGGCGCATTTTATCTACTAGAGAATGTAAAAGAATAGTTAACTAAGAAAAATTACATACTATAAAACCTCAAGAAAGTCCGCCGGTTTGGTGATTATTTGAATATAAATAGGTAGTCAGCATTTTATGATATTTTTTAGCATTTCTTTTAGTTTTTTATTATTTTACGTCTCGACTATATGAAAATCATCTTTTTGTTTTTTGTTGAAGCATAATTTTGTTAACCAGAAATCGAAGATAAACTTCTTCATCAATAGCTCCCACGAGGAAGAAGAGTTAAATGTAAAAGAAATAAAAACTGAAACGTCCAATTTATTTGTTTCGTAGAAGCTATCAATTGTTATATAGAAAAATTAGAAAAACAAAGAACTTTTTTATCTTCTAGATTTTATGCAGACACTGACTCAACAGGAAATACCTACAAGAAGAAACAAAACTATGTAAATTTCCCTCTAGATGAACTTGATATGGGGCCGCATATTACACGGTCGGAATCTAAGACATTAACGCCGAAGAGATATCATTTATATGGGGCTTCAAATCACTATGGATCAATGGAGAGTGGTCATTATACAGCCTTCTGCAAAAGCAGTGTTTACAACAAGTAGCTATAGAAAATGGATTTTCGTTATAATACAATACTAAATTTTTTTTCTAGGTGGTTCAAATTTGATGATCAAATAGTTTCGCACTTAGATCAATCCGATGTGGTATCCAGTGCTGCTTATATTCTTTTTTATACGTATATGCCTGAAATTCCACCGCCAGAAAACTTTTAAAAAGATAAACGAAAAAAAAAATTCACTGATTCACCGAAAGCCTTCTTTTAAGTCGCGCGCTTATAGGACTTCAGAAAATGTTGCTATGCATATGAAGATGACCTGTGAAGTGTGCCTTGTTGTACATATATTTACTAATCAAATATAATTTTGTATTTGGTTTACAAAAATATTTAGAAAATCGAAGAAATCATTACGATTTTGACGCTTGAAGCTCATCAAAATGCGTTTTATGTTTCGTTTTGCGTTTAACGTTGGCAATTTCATGTCAGGATATATATACTATATTATATACATATATATGTATATATTTTTTTTTGTTTTGTTATATACACACCGAATTTTCTACATAATGTGCATTAAACTAGTTTAATATTTTTATATTTAAAAACAAATGTGAAAACGGTATTGATTAAATTTATTAAATGTCCTACATTTTAAGTTGGCTTTATACATATATATTTTATGGAAGTGGGTGTGGAGTGTCGGCTATAGAAGAAAAAAATTGGTCCATAATGCCGAAACGCAATGGATACATACATTCCTCATGGTAACCTCTTACAGGCGAAAACGAATCGCAAATTCTTATCGATGAAAAACCCTTTAGCTTAACTTACAACCGCAGAACAGAATGGTATGAATAATTTATCGAAGAGTCACTATCGAAACTGTTTGATTTCGAGAATGTTTGACTTCTCCCAGAAAAAGCACCTCAACTGTTTTTTATTTTTTTAATTCTCGTTTCGAGATTTCTCAAGAATAGCGTAATTTTTTCAAATTCTGGCCTGGTTCATCATGTTCATGCAAGCGTGTGACGACTCTTTTTTTCATTCTGTAGTGTGATTTCGGAAATTTTTATCTTCTCAGAGAAAAAGTGACTCAACTGTTTTTCATTTTTCGTTTTGGGATTTCTTTGAGATCGGAGAATAGCGTATTTTGTCGAATCATTTTCTTCGTATCGTGTTGATGCAAGCGCACGCGCCGGTTTCATTTTCATTCTGCAGTTTGAATTGCACTTGAGTTTTTAATTTTTTAATATCTCGTGGAATGAAATATAATGTATTTGGTACAGAAAACAGTTATAAAGATTAAAGGTAAGTGTAAACGAAGATTAAATATAATTAAATATGCTTGCTTTAAATCAGTGTAATTTCCTTTAATTGCAGATTGAGAATCACACAATAACACATAGCTAAGCGGGAGAACAGATAATGGCAAACTGTTCCACATTCGTACTGTCCTGCTTATGAAGGATTTGAGAAATTTCACGGTACGACCAGATTCGACTTCAAGGGTGCGAGGGTAAGCTCGGGTTACAGCTTGAGTGGTGTGAATAGGAAGAATTCTACAAGGGATCAGGCTAGAGATTTCGTCAGAGCAATTGCCATAGAAGTAGCGATAAAACATAAATAGACAACCGATATTACGCCGGTGCTCAAGGGAATCAATAGTTGTTATTGATATGTCATCGCCAATAAGCCGGAAGGCCTTCTTTAGGACTTTATCTAACTCGGGCAATGCAGTACATCTAGCCCCCGCCCAAATATCCGAATTATAATCTAATCTAGGTCTGATATGAAACTTGTAGATTTGCGCCTGATGGAGTAAAATATTTCTTGCATCTTTGCAAGAAGCCCAGGCATTTCATCGCATTTTTGGCTATTTCAAAAATATGATCAGACCAACTAAGATGTTGGGTATTTTTCAGTGGAGATTGTGTTGTGATAGTCTCCGGATCTGAGTCCACCCAGAAAAGAAATAACGGGTTAATAATAGTTTAATAAAATATTATCTTTTATTAGAAACAAGACTATGGTTTAAAATTAATTATTGGCTAGATTTTTATTTTTTTTAGAGTTTCTTTTATTAGCCTTTTTTTTTTAATAAAAATTCCAGCACTCGAATGCACACTTCTCGTTCTCAAAAACAAGTGAAATCCTAATTTTCTATACCCTCATTTTTTAATTTTCTGGTACGTAGTGCCAACCTAGTATGATATATCAAACTTCAATTTACCCGGTGTTATTTGTTTGGCGTAATAAAACTTTATAAATTTCAACTCGATGATACCGAGCGTATGCCGTGCGTATGCCGCCGCCACAATTTCAATGCTTAAAATATTAATAGATGATGAGTTCGAGATATCTTCTCCATCGACGGAAATGGATTGAACGGGTGTTGGAGTACGTTTGAGTGATAACAGACAACATTGCATTTTGGAGGTATTAAACAAGACACGATTCGCTCTGCCCCAAGCGAGTATTGTTGTAAGATCATGATTTAGTGAACTGAACATGTGGCTTCGTTTGTCAACTAAAGCGAGTATACGAAATAAAGGGTGCTGTCATCAGCAAACGTATGAATAGGATTGAAAGTGAGAGCTAGTAGATCATTAATAAAAATGAGGAAGGGGATAAGAGAGAACACAGGACCTTGCGGTACACCGGCATTGATTATAAAACTGTCCGAAATAACTCCGTTTAATATAACTTGAATTGAACGGCGGGAGAGAAAACTTTCAATCCATTTTAAGAAAAGAGGGTCTAGACCTAATGCCTGAGGTTTTGCTAAAAGATTGGGATGCCAGACTATCCAAGACCTTCGAGATATCTAATGCGATGATATCAGATTAACCAAAATTATGGAGACATTGATTCTAAGGCTCAGTAAGGAATGTTAGTAAATCTCCAGTAGAGCGGCCTGCACGAAAGCCGTATTGGCGATCGCTTAAAAGATATAGATCTAGATATTTCCTCAATTGGGTGTTGATGAGTTTTTCGAAAACCTTCGAAAGAATCGAAGTAAGGGCAGTTGGTCTATAATTACAGGGATCGCTTGCCTCTCCTTTTTTGGGTATTGGCTGAACGTGTGCAAGTCTCCATGCGCAAGGCAGTAAAAAAGAATTCGCAGCAAACTTAGCTACAAACAAATTGGCTTTGTCCAATAATTCCGTGCAAATATCCCCGTTGTGAATTAGGGGCAATACCGAAAAACTGGTGAAGTTGTTCTTGACTGTTTTAACAAGAGACCAGAAACTCCTACCCTTTCGAATGGTAACGATTTTCTATCTAATGCTTCGGTCGAATTGGAATTTAGCTCGCTGAATAATAGATTTACAGGTTTTACGTCTTAGAGTTTCAGTAAAATATTTGTATAGACTATTCCGAAATTAAAAATCATCAATTTTGTGTTTATTTCGTAAAATAAGCTCGTAAAAAGGATGTTGATACTCTGAAAGACGACCAGTTATTTTTGTTCAAATTTGTCCTGAAGCAAAAAAACCTATTTCGGTTCAACGCCAGTGAGAGGAATGGTAAATAAATGTTTATAGAATGTTCTCAATTTAACGCCACTGTCGTCAATAGATCCATATCCTTGCGTGCTCTTGTAATCTTTTTTTTATTGAGATGACGTTCAAGTATGCTTTGTTCCTTTCCACTGCTATCTGTTTCAAATCCTTTATTTTTTATTGCGTTAGTAAAACTTCTGAGTAAGAAGCAATTATCACCATTCTCAGTATTATGAAATATATCACCTTTAGAAGAATTTCCAGCATAACTTGAATTTGATAAGAGTTTAAGCAAGGTCATATTGTGTAAATAGAATTGGGCGGGCTTCGCGTTACCATCGCTGACATGTATATAAATGGACTGCTCGTTGAATGCATGAAACAAATTACACCAGCTTCATGTTTATGTCTCTTTTTCGTGAAAGCATTATTTGCCCCTAAACTGTGTTCAGCGGTATTTGTCCGCAAATCCAAATGATTTGACTGCTTTAACACCTGGTCACTTTTTTGTTGGCTAGCCTCCTACAAATCCAGTTAATCCAGAGGCGCAGTTCTTAAAGATAGACATGACATGTTTGCAAGATGAAAATTACTGGCACACATCAAAATGAGTTCTGGCAACGTTGGTCAAAGGAATACTTGAATGAGTTACAATAACGGCAGAAATGGAAATCTGATAAAGTTAAGCCCGGAACAATGGTTAACATTAAAGAAGACAATGTCACAGTTATGAAATGGCCTCTTGGACGAATCATTAAAATTCATAAGGAAGAAGATGGATAGCGAGAGTGGCAGACCTTCGAACCACAACCACAGTATATTGTATACTCTGCCGTAACACCATTTGCAGTACTCAGTTTAGTTGTCTGTGCTTCAACCGCTGTAGATAAGTTATCTGATCCAGCGATGTCATCATCCACATTTCAAAATTTCGGATGCAAGTGGGTATTTCTCTGATTCCTTTTTTCTAGCCTCTGCAAGCATTTTATGGCCAAATAAGAAGCAGAAGTGGATCCATGTTACTGCGTTGAGCTTGTAACACTTGAGCTTCTAAGTAGGATCACTCCTCCATAGAACCAACTGATACTACCGATACATTTTTCGATGTCGGCGGTAAATACATATCTCGGAAATCGGAAGCACAGACTAAATCATCTTGATTATATGGTCCAGTGAATAAGATATCATTCAGTAATATATTTCAGGACATTTTGGCTGATGGGTCAGAAATGACTCTTAATTTTGTGGTGTTGTTCCTTGGTTTAATGACGCAATGATGTGGCAGGAAATAGTGCGGCTTATCAATTTTTTGTGGCCAAATCGAATGTATGCGCTCATGAAGTCGATGTATTGCAGTTTGATATCTTGGTGTTTAAGGAATTTCGTCTCTAGAGCTGAGAATCCCTGTAGTACAAGGTCTTTTGATTGACCCAACTTGCTCGGATCACCCTTGAAGGGAAGCTGAATAATAAAATGTCTATCGATATTTCTTGTAGTGTTTCTCACAGTATTCTTTTGCCGTAGTAGTAAGTCTGGTCTCTGGTGACTGAATTTTTCTAGTTTTCAGCATTTTTATACTTGCTGGTTAAATCCTTCATCTTCACTACATATGCCACACGTTTATCTTTCCAGCTAATATCTGCATTCGCTGATGAGCGTTTGAAGGTTCTTCGAAGTGTTTTTGACTTATTGAGGAGGTAGGTTGAATACCCACTTGTTGAATTGAATTTGGTCGATTTGATGAGATATTTTCTACATAAAGCAAAGTATTGTTTTCTAGCACACTTCAAGCAGCGTCGTAACTTTGATACTGGATGCCCAGTTTTAAGACAATTGATGCCAATATTGCTTTTCTCGACTAAATGCAAGCGATTCATTTGTGTTAGCTGAAGAAATTCTTGACACACGAAGAGCATACGGTCTCCCTTGCAGCAGGCGCACATCAATATGGTAATGGCTATTGAACTCAATGATTTTGCTGCAACTGACTCTTTCGCCTTGTTTCCCAGAGCCTCAAAGAATTGGATGGATTTGTTTGTTGATTGCAACTTGTGTTGTTCTGTCCCGCTTCTTGATCAGCAGATGAAATAATAGTGGGTCCCAGCTGCTTGTAGCAACACTGAGATTATCAAGTCCAAATAGACATTCTTGCGTTGTCATAGTGACTTGATACACTTTCTGAAGTTAAAGTAGGCCGAGATAACATTTTATTCAGAAGTGCATAGTAATTGTTGTAGCGGTCCTGGAGAATTTTCAATGTTGCTGTGTAATTTACTAATTAAGGCAGTAAACAGTAAACAGCTTCTAAACGGGAATGTATCTTTAGAAAAAAAACTGTTTTGAATAGAATTGTAAAAATAGTATAATTCACGTTTACGAGACGACTTGAATCTGCTAAACATGATGTGCTTCATTGTGTACTGGCACACGCGAGTAAAAAGCTGTTCTTTTGTGTACCTTGTTCTAGAACTCCCATATACTGGAAAGAACAAATTGTTCTGTCGACTGAAGCGAACTATTTGTACTGTTCGCTTCATTTATATCTTTGTATGAAAATGTCTGAGGCGTTCTTTTGTTCTGTGGACACAAAAGAACCCAGCTAATGTAACTGAGGATATCCTCTTCAGAAGTGTCTGGATGAATTTTTCAGATAAAAATGCTTTGTAGCTGTTGTAGATTGTACTTCACTCGAAGCTGACTTAACTAATTGATTATGACATTAGAACTAACATTTGTGATTGGTTTTTTTCCACTTCGCTAAAAATATGGTAAGTTCCATTAAATTTGATGCTTCGAACTTCGTTTCCTTTAAAACATTACCACATAAATGATAACTTGTACAAGATTGCGGGTCTGCGTCTGATCCATCCCAATTTTTTCTTTGCTAGTTGTGGAAAAAGATAAAGTAAGTTTGATGTTTAAAACGTCTAGTATGAATAACAAAAAAATTGTGTAGTAACAATTACAAACACTAGAAATAATAATTAATAGGATTTCCTTGTTTATTTAAACATATTTACAGCAATCGGCACTGTTTTACTAGCTTATTCAACAATCGTAAGATAATTTTCAATTATCTTCAACTCTAAAGATAATATTAAAATTTTATCCATTTTTATCGGTTTCGTTTGGAGGTTTATTTCCTTCTAATTCTTGGTCTATTCTTTCTTTAGCTCTAAAAACTTTTGATTGTAAATAAAAAGAGCCTCCCGAAGCCTTATCGTTTATATTAAAAAGATGGTCAAATTTTTTCTGTACTTCTTCTGGTTCTAATTTAGATACATTTAAAATTTGTTCAGCTTCTTCTAATGTCATACCTGAAATTAATAGTATTTAAGTACAGAATATTATTTAAGTACATTTAACAAAGATTTACCCGTTCTAAGATTTGCTTCAGCCCGGTTTTGTCCCTGTCGACCACCTCCAGCACGCCGTGCAGCTTCTTGTGATGCTGCTATTTCTTGCTTTAAAGCTCGAGCAAAAGCCCTACCTATTACTTGTCCACCAAGATAAATAATTTGTGCTAAATATTTTGCCATTTTCCTACAATTAAATTATAATGTCCTAGATGAGATTTTTCTCGTCTAAATCTAACCAACAGGAAATCCATCAAACTATGAGTACAACTGTCAGTTACACAATCGAATTTAACCTCAATTTTATAAATCAAAATGACATTAATGTGGGATGGGCTTGGGAGTTTCAGTTTCTTTAGTTGGCAGAAACTGTGCGAAAAATTGAACTGCCACAAGTAATAATGTCATCACAGAATAATGTCGAAAATTTGTCACAAAAAAGAAGAAATAATTGTGCAAATGAAATGTTACAATAGTTTGACATTTATATTGCGATTCCACACCATTTGGAACAAGCGAGTAGAGTCAAAAGTTAATATCCGATTTTGTCTAGTTAATAGCAAAGTTATAAGTTTCGCTTGCACACAATAGTTTCGGTGGATTCACTCATGCTCCCACAACTCAAGTTCCGACATTCGCTACACACGCTTATGTAAATCAAACGACTGGAGACTTGTTTGAACGTGTGTAGCGGCCTTTACGTGTAACAAAAAGAGACAAGTGATACCATCTACTGGAAATGGAGAGTAAACAACTTCAGCTTCGGAGAATCCATGAGCTATCTTTCTAAAAATAAATAAATAAATAAATAAAATAAATAAAAAAACAATAAAATTAAGGCAGACTGCCTATTTTCTATAGTTTCAGTAAGGAATGCAGTTACCAAGAATTCGTAAATGGACACAAACAAATGAAAATGAGCCATGGTCACAGTTCTCTGAATATTTTCAAAAAAACTGAACTTTAGAGATCTCTGACATGGCTCATTTGGTGCGTTTATATATTCTCTGGATTCATTGAACTTAATTCTTTTTCTTAGGACTTTTCCAGCTTTGTAGCTTGTGGTTATATTTTGCAGCGTTTTTTCGTAATTAAGAGCAAATGCCTAAAGTGGAAAATGAGTTTATCTTGAATTTTTGAAATGGGAATGGTATATAATCTTTAAAAACGGAACTAATGAGCAATAAAATTAAAAAAATCTAGAAGAAAAGATATTTCTGGAAAATTTTTATGAGTTTTATTATATGTACATAAGTATATGTATTTCACTCTGGTAACTGGATTTCAAAATTTTAGTTACAAGTTTGGGGCCCATTTGGCGAGTTTCAACCTTAGATTATGTAGCAAAAAGGATAGGATATGCTATGTAAAATTCGTGTACATGTGATAAGCATTTTTCTTTATTGACACGGGAGGGAAATGACAATAGGGCTGGGTGTTTAGTTTTTGTCAGTTCGACATTTCTGACATTTCTGAGTTTATTTGAATTTACGAAAACAACCCGGTGTTGTTTTAGTGATTTTGTGAGTGAAAACTTAATTAAAAGTGATTTATAGTTTTGTAATAGTGAGAAACAATAGTAAATATAATATTGATTTGTGCAAGAGATCGAGAATCGAGAGATAATCGATAATCCCAGAAAACTGGAAAGTGGGTCTGATAACTCCCATACCCAAGACAGCATCGCCGAAGGATATCAATGAATGGAGACCGATCACCATTCTACCTGCAATTTCAAAAGTACTAGAATTTCTTATTGCCGAACAGATCACCGAATTCATTAACACGAACAAGCTCATGGACACCATGCAATCAGGCTTCAGGCGACATCACTCAACCAGCACTGCGCTTCTAAAGGTTACGGCGGACATTCGCGAAATGTGCGATGGAGGTCAAGCAGTGGTCCATGTGCTCTTGGACTTTAGCAGAGCTTTTGACTCTGTACCTCATGAAAGGTTGATAGCCAAACTGAGGTATCAATTCGGCTTCTCCAACACAGCCTGCATGATGATTAGCAGCTACTTATCAGGAAGACGGTTTATAGTCAGATCGGGCTCGAGCCAATCTTCTCCAAGAACACTGAGAGCGGGTGTGCCCCAGGGGCTAGGATCGCCCCTCTTCTCTTCTCATTATACATTAATGACGTCAAGGAGGTCCTTAATGGAGTATACTTTCATATATATGCAGATGACATCCAGATATATGCTAGCGCTCCGTCAGATAGACTTCAGGAATTGGGGACAACTATCAATGAGGTCTAAGAGGGAATAGTAAACTGGGCCACCCGGAATGACCTTTTGCTGAATCCAGCCAAAACTCAAGCGATCGGTTACGCTATTAGACCAGATAGAAGCGACCACCTAGCTTCACAGATGAATACATTAAGCATTATGGGCCATGATATCCAGCTCACAACTAAAACAATAAAAAATCTGGGTCTCCTAATGGATCCAAACATCACATGGAAGGAGCAGATTAATCTGATGTGCTCGCGTGTGTATCATGGACTACGATCTCTTTATGCTGCCTCACAGCACTTTGATGAAAGCACGAGACTAAGACTGTTCAAGGCCCTTATTCTACCACATTTTTTTTTATGTGGATATAGTCATCTACCCAATGTCTCAGGCAGGTTTAATGAAACTACAGCGGGCACTCAAAGCATGTGCGTGATACGTCTTCAGTCTTGGTCGAAGGGCACACATTGAACCATTGCTGAACTTACTGGTACCCGGTTCATTGCAGAGCCTTTATGAGGCGAATGCTCTGGCGTGCATACACAAGGCTAGGCTGGGGCTTCTACCTGGGTATGTGAGAAACCGATTCAAATGGAGCACACTGGACAATAAAAGATTGATTTACCAACGAGTCAACTCACAATTTGGCAGCAAGAACATCTTCTCAAAAGGGGTGACGGGCTGGAACATGTTACCGGGAGAAATTAGAGAAATCACACTTCCAATGGAATGCAAAAAAGAAGTCCTCAGCTCTATTAACCAGAGATAACACTAACAGTAATAGGCTTCCTTATACCTTCACACATTGACCATTACTTAATGACGATCATTCGTTCACTATTCTGATACATCCTTAAAGGGAAAGTCGGGCCCTGGTTCTGTGGTGGGGCATGGGGAGGATTGATTGGGTTCCACTTAGATCCCTCATGTCATCCACGATTCGGTCATTACATCATACACAATCCTTAAGACAGTGTATGGTAGTATGTGGAGCTAGTGGTCGCGACTCTTGTGCGATTCTGATAAAACTAAGGTGGGCTATGTGCTGGTACTAATTCGATGTTTCAATAAGAGAATACAAATTCATGCTATATCTTGATTGCAATGAACTACATAGTAATAGGTAACTTATAGTTGTTACATTGTTGACCTGCTGACATGTTAACTGTGCTGAACCTGTTTAATTTGAGCGGGCTTTATGGTGGGCAGGTTTAAGTGTTTATTTGTACGATTGTTTGACAGCTTAACTGTGACACCGATTGTCTACAATACCACATAAGGTTATTGTCCTCATTTTCAATGAGAAACTGTGAGTGCATATAAAGTTGTATCTTTCTTGCTAGAAGTCGAGGTTAGTTTGAGCATACTAGATGGTATACGAGACTATATTCTTGAATAACGAAGACAGATTCCGTATACGTTAAGCTGTCAAAAACATTCGAAATGAATGTGCATGTGGTATTCTTGAAATCCGCATTCGTTATTTTCGTACGCAAACCATTCGTTATATAACGAATGGGGTTGAACCATGCGTTATTTATCGCATACGTTAAAACCATTCGTAATTCAAGAATAGGCCCTTAGATCTAACTATTGTGAACCATTTATATTTTATATTTTACTATGTAGACCAAAATCATTAGGTATATAGATACTTACTTGATTGAAGCTCATTTACTCAAATCTAATCTAATTTGATAATTTACTTTAAATTAATTTTTGTTTGTTTTGCTTTATATTACTTAACTAATCTAAGTTTGTCTAATTGATTGTCGTAGAGCCCAACGTAATACGTTGCTTAAAGCAGGGGTTCGGAAATAAATACACTCTGACTTTGAAATCGAGACTCCGGTGTTTGGAATTATGGCGATGAAGTGCGGTGTGCTGTGCTGCAGAGACAACCCGAGTTATTGCCATAGGAGGTCGTTTTTCAGGCGAGTTTAATAGTTTCAATAATAAATTATAATGTTTTAAATAAAATTTAAGCGAAATAGTTATAAAAATAAACAGCTGTGATAAAAAAATATAACATTTTCCAATGTCGGTTTGTTTACTTACAATTGAATTGTCAATGAGTGTCTATATGATATCAGCCATACAAAGGCAACTTCAAGAAATATTATCGGAAAATAAATGGGGTTCTAGGAAAATTCTTAAAAATGTAAAAAGTTATAAAAAAATTATAAACTGAAAAATGATTCGAATCACGGTGATTGGAAATTATAAAACTTGTTCCATACTTGATAAAGTTTCAACCATTAAATTATCTGCCCACTCAGCAAATATCGTAGTTTACGGCTTCCATGACTAAACAAACACATCGATGCAATTCTACTACTTGAAGAAAAATGCTTAAATTTTTCTTCCTCATAGCCTATCCTTTTTGCTTTATAATCTAAGGTTTCAACACAAAGCTAATTAAACAATTTACCCGGCTACAAACCTTTGGTCTCCATAGTAACGATTTTCTAGTAATGCCGACATTCGCGTGGATCAATTGACATATGTATATCGCACACGAGCTCCACTAGACTTTGCAAAATCGGGTAAGTGAAGAACCTGTGAAATAGGATGCCTTCACCACACAGATCCTCTGAATTCGTCGATCCATATGTATTAAGACAACTGATTAGGATGCATAAGACTGTGATAAAATAATTTGAATGCTACATTAGCATATTTGTAATTAGATGGATAAAATAATTGTCCATGTTGTATGTGCTAGTTGATGGAAATTTATTGACGTTGACCTTGCTCTTGCAGCAGACGTTGACCTTACTCTTGCAGCAGATATTGCCTTGGCTGTATGAAGAGATAAATATGGATATCATTCTATGTAACCGGCTTGTTGAAGTTGTGTGGAATTTTATTAGATGCCGTGAATCAAATGCTAAGCGGCGAAGAACTTTGTTCGTTAAAACAAATAAGTGTCTCTTCACGGATAAAATATGATCAACTAACAAGGAGAGGGTCCCTACTTGTCATCAGTGATTTCGTCTAAATTCACAGTATAAGTAGGGTTTGACTAGAAATGAAAGTGACGCAAGTAGAAGCTCCGGATGATCAAACGAAATCGAAATTATGCATAATTTAGGAAGCCCGAGGTTTTGTAGGCTCACCCCTTGGAAAACGCTCAAATTTGCAAATTTTCACGAGAGTTGTCGCGGTTAAATTGCAACAGAATATGAACGAAAGTGCCAAATTCATTCAGGTGAAATGCCAACCGCAGAGGATGTATGTAGATCTTCGAGTCTGTAAGTGGCATCTCCGTGCGTTTTCAAAAATTGACGGTAGATGGCGAAAAATGGGTATGCAAAATTTTTATAGATTTAATTTTTTTAAATAGGTAAATGACATCCAATCTTTCTGAAATTTTGTACAGATAATCTCTTAGTAAAAGCGCATCCATAAGAAAACAAAAAAAAAACAAAAAATTGCATTAATCGATAAGTTGTAGAAAAACATTTCGAAATGAATTTTTCAGATAAAATTTTGGCCGTCGAAAATTAAATTTCGAAACTTAATCAGAAGGGGAGGGAAAATATGTTCAAAAAATCACAAAAAAATCATAAAAAAACTAGTAAAAGGAATTTTGCAAATCGGATTATATTTACCCCACCCTCTCAGAACACCCGAGTTCGGGTTATGAGAAACTTTTTCCCATTGGTATATATGAACGACCTTTTGACATTGAGATTTTCATCTGATTTTGATGAGATTGGGTACGAATATTCTATACAGATGGTAGAATATAAAATAAATACCCCCAACCACCACTGGAAAAATGTATTTTTTTTTATTATAATAATATATAAGTAACTCACCACGGGTTACCACTCTGTAGCCCGCTGCTGTACGAATCTCAAAATAGTTTAAAAGAAATCACAAAAAATCTCACAGAAACTAATAAAGAATTTTGAAATTCGGTTGGAATTTGACCCAGAGATAAAGGTGGTAGCTTTACAGTATTATGCTGCTAATTAGTGTAAAGTAATTTAACAAATCTCGCAATCTTATTTTGGAAAATGCTCCTCAACTAATTGTGAAAATGACTCCTGGTTTTCTATATATGAAAGATAACAGATTACAGATAATCGTAACGAATAGAAAGTGGCTTAAATGTTGCGAATATACCCGTAAGATGGTAATTATCAAAGTTTTTCGAAAAGTGTTAATTTTAACCTCGGGTTCATCTACATTATTTTGATTTCGCTTGATCATCTGGACTTCCCATTTGTAGTCAATCCCCACATATACAGTGAATTTGGACAAAATCGGTGATGATGACTAGGGACGCTCTCCGTAGGTCTTGTTCCCGAGAAAAAATCAGTCTTAAATGGCCTAAAATTTTGCTTGTCAATAACATCAAATCTTCGCTTATTTTTTTTCCACGATCTGGCAAAGTTTATCTTACAGCTTCGTAGTTTGCTGCTGCTTTTACATAACCCATAGCTCCTTCGAATAAATAACTCTATTTTTCCTGGATTCCAGTCTTATCTGGTGGTTTTCCTTTTGTAATTATGCGGCATTTTTGTAACATTTGCACATAAAACAGCAGTTAATGAAAATAGTCAAAATCATATGCAGGCCCATTTTTGTAAGAAATATACATATATTATAGAGTAATTAAAATATTACCTACCTGCGGTGTGGGTTAATCAAACTTCAATATGCATTTTCGTAACAATTCGGAAACAACATTAGAAAACGAAAAACGCACACACGTTTTTAAATTGAAGTATTAAAGGAGATACCTGCGAGTATGCTATAAAATTTTACGGTTTTAAACTGGTCTCTCCTAGTCAAAAATATTTACGAAAAATGTTTTTAATGTTGATCTTCTTTTGTTGTTTTTTTTGTTAAATTTTAACGATTGTATTCTCGTAATAAATGTTTTTGTTTTTAGTTTAATATACCTAGAAAAAACTACTTTCATTATTTGCCTTTAGTAAACAATTAAAGGTGCGTTAGCTACTGTTTGTTTTGAAATGTGAGTGAAGTGAGAGTTCATCTATCCCAGCAAATAAAATGAATCGAAAATAATTCGAAAATAACTTGCTTTGCTATGCCATGCAAGCATAACCCTCGAAATCGATATTGCCAAATGCTCGTTTTTAATTTAAGCGGCGGACTAAATGGACATAAGAAAGCAAGATAAAAAACTTAATTTATAAGTAATTCGCCTGTTTCTTGCCAAAAGCAAGTACATACATATATTTTATATATGTGCCAACTGCGAGGGTTGAGTAAATTACTTTTAATTTACCAATTTCAACTTGTTTTTAATGTGTCTGGATTGATATTTTGTAATTCATAAACGTAAGGTCAATCTTTTTTTATATATTTCCACAATATGTTATTATAATTTTTCTGTTTTTAATTACGATTGTGTTTTTGGACTGCACTTTCATAGCTGTAAAATAAACAAAAAGAAACAAAAACTTGAATGAAGCTTATGCTTTCCACGTTTTTTTCCATTTCTCTAATTGATTTTCCACGAGGCTTGCTAAAATCGAGATATATAAGCAATAGTTGAAAGAGAGGCAATCATATACACACTTTATTGCCATAAAGCTGTCCCTGTTTCACAACTATTGCTCATTCCTTACTTTTGGCAAAACCTCGCCAAATTGGGCTTTTGGGCTAACATGGTCACTTAATGTGGCTTTTTATAGTACTCTCATTTAAGAGGAAAAGGGCCATCGAAATATAACAAGTGTTTGCTAGTAGGGTAATTCACGATACTGGGATAGAATTGGCAAATTTTTCAAACGCCTTCGTCCACCTTCCTCGGAGTTCGGTCATTATCTTCTACACGGAATTGAAATGTAATGTAGAAATTACAGTGATATAAATAATGCTGATAAATTTTGCTATAACTATGTATAAATTTATTAATTTAATTATTATTATTTACATTGCATTTTCGTTAAATAAATAAACATTACAGAAAACAAATATACAAAAAAAAATTTAAATTTTCAGAAAATGTCGACAGTTTTTTTTTTTTACTAATAGAAGAGATTAATTTAATTAAAAGAAAAGTATTGCAATAATTTTCGTATACTTCACCCCTGTTTACAGTTACTTGCAAACAGTAATACTGCCGCCGTGTTTCATATTTAGTATTTGCAATTATGCTATGAATAAAGAACGAAAAGGAATAGTCGTAAGAGGCGAAACAAAGAACTATTAATTAAGGGATATTATATCTTTTGTCATGAGAATTTTTTTGTGGTTAATGTATACCTAATTAAGAAGAACACATACCCACATCTTTACCTACTTAAGCAGCAAAATAAAAAACTCACAATAACTGTGCCAAGATGTGAGGGGTTTTACACAGAATATCTGCAGGATCATTTTAAAACAGCGATAGATTTGAAAGAAGAGTTCGGAGTGTCGAAAAATGTGAGCATGGCTGTTAGAACTAAATGGCGGAGAGCGACTTAAGAACATATTTTTTTTTATAGGCAGGGGACGAGACATCCCAAGCATGGAGGACAATGTTGTGCCAACTTCCTGAGAAACCAAAACCCCCCCTGTCCTCTTAATAAAGCACATCAGATCTCGGTGAGGTAAGCTTTTCAGCTAGGAGGGCAAAGCCAAGCATATCCAGCCTACACCAGGCAAAGGCCAGTTCGGTTGTTCGGTTGTCTCAGGCTGTCCTTCCAGGCAAGACAGTAACTCAGGGATGTCAACAACTCCCATCCTTTTTAGATGAGTGTGAAGCAATCTGTGACCAGTGATGTTGCTAACCACTGCATTGTTTTCTTGCGAGTCCCAAGAAAAAGCCAGAGAAATTCCTACTAGGCCCCTCAAGAAAAAGTTAGTTTTGTACACCTGAAAGTGCTCAGGTTCGCCCATCGCTGTTGATGTTTCATATGAACATCCGATCTGATCAGAGACCTGATCATCGAGGCGGCAACGCCTACAGCGGATTTCGACCAAAGAAAGGGAGAATCAGAGCCAGACCTGGCTAAAGCATCATTCTCCATGACCCCCAGGGGTTTACTTCTATAAACAATTTGTAATCGGATTTCCCGTTTCAGATGGGCTCGCCGAAATCATTATGCCCAAAACTACTTAAATAGAGCAATATTTTTAGAAGGATTTAAATCTAACTTGCACGACTCCGACAGAAGGCTCTATGTAAGGCGACGTTGGTGAAAGAATGGGAGTTCCGCTTCAACAATTGAAACATTCGAAATAGGCTCGCGTCATGGTATGGAGACTGTTGCAGTAGTCGCATATTGGTCAGTTTGTATTTTTGGACAAAACTATTAATAACACTCGCAAAAGAGCCTTTAAAGAAAACTTAATATCATCTATCCACAACACGTTTTCTGAGTTCTTTCAATAGCATAGTGCTCTAGGTCACAAAACTGCAGTGTTGAACTGAATTGTATTTTTTAATATTAATATTATTAACTGAAAAAAATACAGTTGGACATCCAGACCCAATATTTAATGTTTATTTTTTATTTTTCAGGCTTCAACCTTTCTGGCAGACAATGGCAATGAGGCCTTGGACTAGCATTCACACAGCGAATGCAACCGAAAGCAATTCAGAGCAACATCGAATTTCGAAACAGTATTATACTAGTTTGGAACAAGCAATAATGGAATTCCTAACGCCACCAAGGTGGGCGCTATAAGTATGAGAGGAGAGCCAACATATATATATATAATTTAATAAAATGAATAAAGCTATACCGATAAACTTAGAGAAAAATCCAGGTGAGATGTGAATGATCATGCAAAAAGATTGGTTATGAAGAAACTTTTAAAAAATCAACCAACTGCAGCGCTTACATCATCCCAAAATAAATTGCTGATTAAGGAAGGAAAACCTCACATAAAAAAAAAAAAAAAGAAATATTTTCTCTAAATTACTACAAAATAATAGGTCGTATAAGGAACATGCCACGTTGACAACACCTTGTTTCTGTACGCGCTAATTATCATCAATATCATGCAGCGAAACATTCACTAACAGTGTGGCGCTTTTGAATGCAGACTTGTTACACAGAGAAATGAAAGTTTTCTGAAATTCATTTTGGACGTCATTTTATTTGGTCGCAAATTTAAAAAAGGTTACTGTTGGAGATTGTAATTGTAAGCAACTTCACGTATGTACAAGGAAGGGGAACTATCATCCATCTTTTCATCTTGAAATCGCATGTCATGTAAAGTCAAGTCAGAGCGTGTAATTTTGTCTGCGTCTTGTATTGAATAATTTCAGTTTGTATTAAATATAATTTTACAGTCAGTTTGTTTTTATTACTTTATACTGACAGCAAATACTTCCACCCCATAACAGGTTATGGGCCCAGTACCCAGTAGGCGTCAGAATAAAGTAAAAAACATAAAATAGTCCGAACGGAAAGCATAACTTCAAAAGTCGTAGTGTACGCCTGTTCCAGAAATGGAAAGTCAAATTACACATCCTGGAGGTTTAAACTAAATTTGTTGCTGAGAATGAAAGACTTGCTAAATATTGCTACTAGTGTAACACCAAAACCATTTGCTGCGGATGGAGGCGTAAGTGACTGGATTAAGAAGGTCATAGAGGCTCAAACCATTACTGGCCTCAATGTTGATGAAAAATTGCATTAAAAATTACAACATGTAATTCTGCAGCAGAAATGATAGAAAGACTGGAGCAGCTTTATGGCCAGAAAAGTCAGAAATCGACAGCGATGTTGCAACAACAATTTTTTAGTTATAGGTATGATGAGTCAAAGCCAGTTGCAGAGAATTGTCTTCAAGTAGACGGGCTGGCGCAAGAGTTACGTTCAAAAGGTGAAGAAGTTAAAGACAGCTGGGTAATGTCAAGAATTTTAAACTCACTGCCAGCAAAGTTGGACTATTTCCATGCAGCTTGGGAATCAGTTGCCGAAAGTGAGAAAACTCTTCAAAATTTGCGTGATCGTCTTCAGCAAGAAGAAATAAGGATTCAAGGTCGAGAGTCTGAAAATGTAAACAATAACAATGCACTTGTCGGGAGATCTGAAAGGTACAGAAAGGATGAACATAGCAGTCAGATGATGTCAAGAAGGAAGTCAGATCAATCTAGTCCTAAACAATAAAGAAGTCAGGTCAGAGTAATAGTAGATGTTTTAAATGTGACAAAACCGGTCACATGAAGCGTGCGTGCACAAACAAACCATGTTTTGAATATGTTGATTACTGCAAGAAAAATTACAACTGTAATTATTGCCATGAAAAGGGTCATTTTGCAAATGAATGTCCGAAGAAGTCAAGTAACGACAAAAGCAAAGTCAAATCGTTCGTCTCAGTAGCGTTGTCATCAACTCTTTTGGTAAATTTATCAAACCAACGTGAACTGTGGGTCAAGGACAGTGGGGCAACTCATCACCTAACTGGAAATCTAAAGTGGCTAACAAATGTACGAGCCCTGGATGTTCCTATCCTAGTCGAGATTGGAGACTCAACAAGACCGCAAGGCATTGCATTTGGTGATGTGCAGCTTCATGCTTATGATGGTGAGATATGGTATCCTATTATATTGAAAATGTCTTATTCGTTCCAGATATGACATTCAATTCGTTTTCTGTCATGACTGTACTTGACAAAGGTTATATACAGCATGCCACAGCAGAAGAGTCACTGATTATGGAAGGAGATAAGGTTGTCTTGGTAGTAAAAAGGACTGAAGGATTATTTGAAATGATGTTTCGTTCAACGGAGCAGCACAGCTTGTCAGCGGTAAGTCTAAAACTTTGGCACGAAAGATTAGCGCATCAAAATGTAAAGGATGTGCATATGGTAAACAGCATAAAGTGTCTCATCCAAAAAGTGACGTCATTGCTAAGAGTACTCTTGATAGAATACATGTTGATCTAGGAGAAATGAATGTTAGGTCTCTAGGTGGTTCTAAATATTTTCTATTGTTCAAGGATGATTACAGTCGCTTTAGAGCGGTCTACTTTCTGAAGCAAAAGTCAGGAGCAGTGGATAAGTTGAATATGTACCTAAATTTAGTCGAGAATCAGTTTGGAAGAAGAGTGAAAGTTCTAATGTCAGATAATGGAAAGGAAATTAAAAATGTCAGAACGAAAATATCTCTGAGCAGCTTGGAATATTTAACGAGAGATCAGCTACGTACACACCTCAAGAGAATGGACGAATTGAACGGAAAATGCGCACTATGGTCGAAGCAGTAAGAGCAGAAATTTATGCCAAGGATCTTGGATCATCCTTGTGGGCAGAGGCACTATAAATAAAACAGGAAATACTAATGTTGTTGGTAACACACCTGCTGAACCGTGGTTTTGTCGTAAAATCAGTCTGAAAAGCATGAAAAGTTTTGGTTGTGAATGCTACATGATGATACCTGAGCATCAACGTCAGAAGCTTGACCAAAAGAACAAGAAAGGAATCTTCGTTAGGTATGATATCGACGAGCATGGATATCAATCTATTTGCCAAGTGAACAACTTGTCGAGGTCTCATGTAATGTACTGTTCGATGAAAGAATTGGTCCGGAACGTGGATACACGGAAGTCAGTTGCAAGCCAGTTGAACAGAAAGAAGATGGAGTAACAGCTGATAGCGTAGAGCAATCTGAATCGGAGTCAGAATATGATAAACAAGGTCAGGAGACTCAGGAGGAGTACTACAGAATTTGTGAAAGTGATCAATCGGAATCAAGTCTGGAAGCAAACGATAATATATCGAGATATGGTCTGCAAAGTCGTCAGGACATTAAGTATCATCCAAAGTACCGTGACTATGCTATGATTGGTGAAGTTGAAGATATTTCAATGCAAAATGCATTGATAGATTTCGGATGGAGAAAAGCAATGCAAAACGAAATTGATTCACTGAGAAAAATGGAGGCATGGGAGCTAGTGGACTTGCCTAAAAATCGAAAGCCATTAACATGCAAATGGGTCTTACGTGAGAAAGCAGATGGACGATTGAAGGCTAGGGTTGTAGCTAGAGGTTTAATCAGGTGCATGGGATTGACTATAATGAAACCTTTTCACCAGTTGCCAGACATTCTAGTATTAGATTGCTATTGAGTCATGCTGCAAACAAAGAACTGAGGATCCACACTTTTGTTGTGGACACAGCTTTCCTAAATGGAAAATTGGAAATATTTATGTTGCAACCAGAAGGTTTTGATGATAATTCTGGAAGAGTCTGCCGCTTGAAAAGAAGCTTATATGGGTTAAAACAGGCTTCAAAGGACTGGAACGCTACGTTCACCAAAACCCTAAGGAAATTAGGATTTAGAGACACTGATAATGATTCATGCATTTTCTACAACAAAGACAGGTCAGTTATAATTGGAATATTTGTAGATGACGGAATTATTATTCGTCAGAATGAAACATTGATAAAGCAGGCACTGTCTGAGCTGGCAATGAACTTTAAAATGAAAACTACAGGTCCGGAGAATGGAAAATTATTCTATTTTGGAATGGAGGTTCACTTAAAAGGAAATGGGATATTGGTGACACATCAAAGATATCTACGCAAGGTGTTAGTTCGTTTTGGTTTTAATGATGCACACTCTGTTGCAACACTTATTGAACCTGGAATGTTAACTGAAAAACATGTGAATGATAGATCACTCCAAAATAAGCCTTATCGAGAAATTATCGGGAGTCTGCTGTATCTATCTACCATATCAAGGCCCGACATTAGTTTTTCAGTCAATTATCTGAGTCGGCAAGTAAGTGATCCTAAATATAGTCATTGGAAAATGATTGAACATATTCTCAGATATCTCAAAGGAACAGAGGATTTTGGAATATTTTTCGGAGGTGAGGCAAGACTGAAGGCATATACAGATGCAAACTATGGTGGAACAGAATCGGACATGATCTCAACAAGTGGAATTCTGGTAGATTATGGAGGTCCTATTGTCTGGATGGCTCAGAAACAGTCAGTCGTTTCTATATCATCAGCTGAAGCAGAGTATCGTGCGGCAGTCAGTGGAGTACAAGAAGTCAGTTGGATTCGCAAAATAATGAGAGAACTCGAAATTGGTATTACGACTGAGCCTACTGTTCTATTTATTGATAATCAGGCAACTATTTATATCCTTGAGAATGCTGATGAAGGAAAAGTGACAAAAGGAAAGAAGCACATTGAAATACGTCGCAAGTTCGTAAATTATCACATTGGAGGTATTTTGCGTCTGGCATACATACATACCAAGGATCAAATTGCTGACATCTTTACCAAAGCATTGAGTAAGAAGACATTTGAAGACTTACGTCTGAAGTTGCTTAAGGACGACTGTTGGAGATTGTAATTGTAAGCAACTTCACATATGTACAAGGAAGGGGGAACTATCATCCATCTTTTCATCTTGAAATCGCATGTCATGTAAAGTTAAGTCAGAGCGTGTAATTTTGTCTGCGTCTTGTATTGAATAATTTCAGTTTGTATTAAATATAATTTTACAGTCAGTTTGTTTTTATTACTTTATACTGACAGCAAATACTTCCACCCCACAACAGTTACCATTCGAGAGCTATCATAGTTAAAAATATGAATGGGGAAGTTTTTGCAAACCACCAAGAATTTTTGGCATACTTTAAGAAGCTTATCACAAATATCTCGACTGAGTAATGTGAAGCCGACGCAACTTGCTTTAGCCTATTTTAGGCAAGCGTATACTAATAAGAGATATCTCTTGAATAGCTGTTCAATAGAAAAAGGTCACTCATTAGAGTAAGCGTCATTTGAAAATAATGTAATAAAAAATGCAAATTTTGAAAGAAAGAATTCGGCCTGCACTATAATGCGGCGTATTAAAAGGGGACGAAACAATTTGATTATTTTTTAAGAAATTTTTCTAAGTATACGCTTTAGACGAATCAATTTACTCAATTAAATAGGGAGATATGACTCTCTGAACTGCTGATTTTTAAAGTAACACTTCCATTGTTCATATTCATAAAATGCGTGTTGTGTAGTAGATTATTTAGGAATCTCCTAGTTAAATGCTCCATAAAAAGTTCTATCGTGTATCATCAATGGGCACCTCAGCCCATACAGTGAAGTAGTTCTGATTCAGAGTAATTATTAGTAATGGTTTTGCTTTAGGGATAGAGAGTTTAATCTGGGCACAGACAACATACAACTAGATAAGGAAACCTGGACATAAGCCCGGATCACTTTATCAAAGTTCTTTAACTTTATATATATAGAGCTTTCTATTAGAGGGCCATTAGCTCGTTTTATCGGTTTATGGGTGAGAATTCCCCGAAAGTGCATAAGCTTTAACAGTGGCAACTTTATATAATGGTCTTCACTTCATTGAAGGGAGCATCTTCGAGATGTTGGCATGATTGAAAGAGCGGATCGATATTGATGAGAAACGAAAATAAAATTCTAGTTTGTGGGAAATATTATCTGCATTCCTTTAGGGGCTATAGAGCTTCGAAGTTTTGTTTCAGGATTAGGTGTGTTCAATGAACCTCAGAGCAGAGCAGCTCAACTCAACTTAGGTTAACTGTCAAATTAAAAGTAGAACAGGAAAGAGCAGGTAGCTCATGAAACACAAATTTTCTGAGACCTGTCACCAAAAAGCCCAATTGTTTAAATGATTAATATTAAGAACCTTTTTTTTTAACACACAAAAGTACAATTTTTATTTAAATTATTCCACTAGAATAGTCCAGAAATTTTTTTCCACAGAAAAAAAAAAAAAAAAAACGCAATTATTTCAATTCTTTCAGAACTGTCAACACAATTTACAGTTGTCAAATGCCTGCTGTAAGTTAAGGCGGAACTACAATAGACGTATAAGTAAGTACATTTACTTACGTAAAGCGAATGCGCCCTTTAATTTAACAGGCGTACACAAATTAACTTTATCTCGTGTGAGGGAACTTTCTTTGAGTTTAAAAGTTAAATTGCAGTCAGTACAGGTGTGGTAAGAATCGCTCATTCCGTAAGAACGCGATGTGTGTAAATTATTACTAAATGATTAAAAGTGTAATGTAAAAATTAAAATGGAATAAAAATGGTCCTGAGAATTAATAGAAGGCACAAATCTTCAATTACATCAACTTCCATTTGTTTTTTTCACTTTTACCAGTTTTTAAAATTGAAAACATTAAATGTATAACTTACGGAATGTGATATATATATTTAGGCTAAAAATATCAATTTTTCGTAAGTAAACTTCAGTCTCGTTAAATTTCGTAAAGTTATTTACGTCTATTGTAGTTCAGCCTTTACTCCTTCGAAAAAGGTAGAGCAGAAAATCTAGCTCTAGGTTACTCCAGTTCACTTTAGACCAGAGACCAGACTCATTAAACAGAGAATTTTCGCCACCTGGGGCCGGATTGCTTAACTCGGAGAGTTGTGGAAAGGAGAGCTCTTTTGCCACTTAACTCTCCACTCGGGATTCTGTAACTGGTGGAATTTGTATTGAGATTTACCAAACTCTCTATTACACTCGGCAAAACTCTCGGCTGTGTTAGTTGTGTGTGGAGAAGAAAGAAAAATATTTCTCAACTGACAGTATTGTCTGCATTTATTGTCCTTTGTGAAGGTACCAATGTACCTAGGATTTTCAAATTGAATTATGGATTCTCTGCATATCCTGGCTATGTTTACAAAAACAAATTATGGACATCCTTGTAATACTTACAGAGAAATAAGGATTTTGGTGTCTCAAGGTACCCGCTAAAAATTGTAATTCACGCGAAAATGGTCAATTTGGTTGTCTTCCAGTACAGAAGAGATGCTATAATTTTTTTAAATATGTACGTTAAAGCTTGTCTGTAGGATGATATCGCATCTAGATTTTGTCCCCTAATTAGATATGTAATCAGTTTTTGAGTCCAGTCAATAGTTTTGGAGATAACTGCAAAAGAAGTGAATTAGTCCTTCTTAAGATGAAAAAATGCCAGTTTTTTGGTACAAAAATGGACATATTTTCAACTCATCATTATGAAGAACTGTTAAGTCCTGTAAATTCACTTTTCATCAGAAAAATGTTCACAACAGAGTACTAATGGATGTGAAATAAAGAACGGAAGAAATATATGCAAAATATAGCAACTGGGGTGTATATGACCCAAGTGCAAAAATCCGTCTTTCGGCGGTAGAAAGTCAGTTATGGAGTTAAAATGATAAAAAAAACTACAGCACTCGATTACTGGCTTCTCCCCCTTTAATTTAATACTAATCATGACGTATTTTGGATAGCCACCAATTGGGTGTGGTACGACCCCCCATCCCCAAAAGACCTTCCCCCACAAATTGTTCACCTATATTTTTGTACTCTAGACCCTAAATGCATAGAAAAGACCCCAATGCTCTACGACCCTCCCACACAGAGTTAGACGTCTTTCAAAATTTCGATACTTCTCACGTTTTCTTTAACTTTCCAAGTATGTTAGAGAATCGGGAATGGAGAGTTAGGGAGTTTTAATCGGGGTAAACGAAAATTCCCATCTCCCAAGTTCCAAAACTATCCGAGTTACAGAATCCGGCCCCTGGGGTGATTCCCAATTTGCCGCCCTTTCTAAATCAATCAAAAGCAGGAGTGTTTATTAAAAAGTACTGTCTGAATATAAATAAATAAATAAAAAAATGTATTTGTATGCAGAGAAAATGCAAGGAATGTGTATAACCGATGGACAATAACAACAATATTAACAACAGATGTTTTTGACCAACATTTGTGCTTAGTGTAATTCACCTTAGAGTACTTTAGAGCAGTGCTCTGAGTTCATTAAACACGATTTTCTGCTCTTCTCTTCTCTAGAGTAACCTAGAGCAGTTCATTAAACAGACCTATTGAGTAAGTGTAAGAATTTTTTTAAAAACATTTTCTAGTCGATAGCAGAGGTAGCGAATAATATTTCCTCTAACCAATGGGGTATTAAAGGGGAGTTTTGTTTGCCATAAATTTTAAACAGATCTAAAACGCAGAAAGTATCTCTCTAATTTTTCAATGGATGATTGAAATCTAGTAGGGACCGAATCAGTTATGACTTTTTACGAAAAAAGCATACTTTCCTTGTTATTCCTGACCGATAATAGTTTGAAGCTTAAAAACCAAGCTGGAAAGGCTTATTATTTTTTCTGGTAAAAAGAAAAAGCCAGCTTGGCTACAAAAAATAAAAAGCCGGACTCGCTTTTTATATTTTTACTGAAAAAAAGTATCAAGCCGTTGCGTTTGCTTTTCTAGCTTCAAAACTATTACTGTCCAGGAATATGTAACAAATAAATTTAGTTTTTTCCGTAAAAATTCATAACTAATTCAGTCCCTGAAAATAAGAAAACAGTTTGGCTTTTTATACTTCCGGGTTCAAAAGCCGTTACTTCCAGCTCGAAAAAATAAAAAGTCAAGCTGGCGTTTTATTTCTGCAAAAAAAAAAAATAATAAACCTTTCCAGCTTAGTTTTTGTAGCTGTTTTCTTTTTTCTTTTTTAAATTAAGTTTTCAAAAGCTTTACAGGAATCGAAACGGGTTTCACGAGAGAGACATTTTTTGGTATATTCCACTAAATTCCACGATCATAATTTATCCCAGCTTTTTTCGTTTAAAATTTTCAAAATACCAGTTATTTTCGGTCCCTACGGATGTCTTCTTGTTTTTATTCCTTTTCGTTACATTTTCATTAAATCCAATTTACGGATACCTGAAGTAAAAATAACGGCTGTAATACTTTGCAATTTGTAATGTTACATAATTGTGGGCCTTGGTAAATACCTACCTCTACATATGTTTGTTTCAACCTTATTTAAAACAAGGGTGGAATTATTTAATGCGATTGGAGACTTTCACTTTATCGCCTTATATATTTCCCCTTCACATATTTTGCAAATTTCCAAAAATACATAATTTATATAATTTCTTTTTAATTAAGGTTCATGCCATTGTTATAGCAATTATTCAAACAATTAGACCAATCAACTTACATTATTGGTCTGATCAAATAAATTGTTGCCTTAAATTCTAACAGTTACATATTGAAATCAGCTTAATCGATTTCGTATATAATTAGAAATGAGTAACAATTTCCAATAGGTAATTTGTCGACAAAGACTTAAATACACATGCTGGATAGTTTATGCAAAACCGGTTTGATAGGACCAACTATAGTCAGGCCACGTAATAGAAAGAGTCTTTCAAGCAGTTTAAAAATAAAGTAAACGGCAGTGATGGCGTCTGTTGGGTGCTTGTTTCTAATAAAGGTATGTAATTTCCCATAATTCGTAAATTCGTAATTTGCAAATACATTATTCCTGGATTTTTTTACTTCTTAAATCAAAGGAACACTGTAAGGACACCCACTGCAGCTAATTAACAGGAGCCTGGAATGCTGTTCTAGCATAGTTCAGGAAAAAGGATCCTGACCTTTACACAGAAGGTTTGAGGGTTTGCATGCCAAATTGTCTCGACGTAGAACGTACATATGTAGAAAAATAACATGTGCATGTTGAATTTTTTTTTAAATTCTTATAAATTTGAAATATTAGTAAAATATAGTAGTTTACTTCAATGGGAAGAAAATGAGTCACGAAAAACGTCAATTACAATTTTTTTTTTTTTTCAAAATTATACTCTCGTTAAGAGAGGTTAAGTACAATCTCTTCTTCAGTCCTTTTCGAAATTCACTTTGGTTTTTAATGTTTTGTGAGAATTTTAGAATATCAAGGATTTGTATGAATCTGTAAAAAATTCATTTCACAAAAATCTCACGAAGTCTTTAGACATGCATTTTTTTACAATTTGCTGTGTTCAAAATGTGGAGTTCTCAAAATGCTTGAAATTTTTTTGTAAATGCGGAATTTGGAAAAGTGAAAAGGAATTATGGAAAAAGGGGATCTTAGCACCTACGTAAGAATTTTCAAAACTGAAATTATTGGAAAAAATGTATATGGAAAAGAAGGACTCAAAAAATTCGTGAGTATTCGGAGATTTTTCTATAATATACTAATAATACTTAAAATAAAGAATAAGGATAATATAAATAATACGAAACAATGCAGTTTAGTACGAATTTTTAGATCGGCTCGTCGTATTTTACTGTCTGTTTTTTAACCCTAATGAAATCAGCTTTGCATAGATTCAAATTCAGCATGTAAGGTCGACTAGAGCAGTACAAAATTGCAGTGATTACATATATACCTAATATATTTTATAGATAAAAGCATCGAATGAATATTTGCCAATAGATTTTGAATAAAAACTCTATTTTTTTGCTGAAATATGTTGATACCCATTTATACTAATTCCTTACACTTGCTCGGTTGAAAAATTCTAACCCAAAACAACCCACAGGAAATTCAGAGCTGTAAATGAATAATGAACTAGAATAAAATTATCTCATATTCAGCAGAATCCTGGATTTGTGTGTTCTATTATGCACCGTTTACAATACTTCTTAACTGCTCTATAACCTTCTATGGATATCTGGCAGTCCTGTATATTGAGCTGCTGTAATCCACGGCAATAGTAGGCAATACATTGCACTCCCCGATCTGTTATCATATCACAATTCCGAAGACTTAATTTCTTTAGATTGGGACAGCTTTCGGCCAATGCTCGAAGTCCAGCATCGCTAACATCACACTTTCCGATATCTAATGCTCGTAATCTAGGACATGAACGTGCAAGCACTGTAATTGAATCATCGCTTACTGCTTCACATCCACGGGCATTTAAATAGCGAAGCTTATAACAACGACGTGCAATCACTTTAAGACCTGCATCTGATACTCTGTCACATTTAGCAACAGATAGATATCGAAGAGCTGCACCCAATTTGGCAAGTTCATATAGACCAAAATCGGTGATATTTATGCAGTCCGAAACACTAAGCTCCTTGAGAGCAACACAAAAGCTGGGCACAAATTTTAAGCCAGCATCTGAAAAATATTAAAAAAATTATTTATTAAATGAAATTTAGTAATTTTATGATTAAAGATAAAAACTCTAAAATACCTGTTATTTGAACGCAACGCCTTAGATAAAGAAATACAAGTTGAGGGCAATTTTTAACGATGACCTTCAAACCAATGTCATCTATGGAAGAACAATCAGTCAAATCTAAATACTGAAGTAGAAGACGTCGTGGTGATTCTAGGTTAGAATTCATCGTAATACTCGTTATCTGGGTGCATCCTATTCAGAAAATTTTATAAATCACGTGATCATAAAAAAAAAAAAAATCATATACCTGTTACATCTAAGTGCTGTAAATTTGTACATTTTGTAAGGACATCACATAGTGCTTGGTTAGAAACATTTGCGCAACACTGCAGTTGTAGGTGTGTTAATTCTGGACATCTTCTTGCCAATAATTGAAGACCTTTATCGGTAATACGACAACCATCACTTAGAAGAACCCGTTCGACATCTGGACAAGCACCATTCCTTGTTTGCCCACAGAGACGTCGAAATATCATTTTTAAGGCCTTGTCTCCACTTATCAGCTCTCCTCTTAGAGCAATGACTTTCCAAAGACTTGGTCGCCAAACTAACGTTTCAAATCTTTGGCAAACTCTTGCTATATTACAAAGTTCAGAGCTAGACAGCCAACTGAATATTTTAAGAACAGCCTCATCTTGGAGTCGGTCAAATCCTGGACCAGAACGACATGGACCTTTTTTACTCCACGGTGTTAGTTGCTGGTGACATGATGGTGACGGTGATACCAAAGTGGCATAACCTTGGTCTAGACTAGGAGAAAATCGGCCTAAATTTGATAGTCCTTCTGTTAAACTCTTCACTTTGGAAGGGTGAAATCCTTTTTCTAAAACTGTGGTTACATTTTTATAGCCATTTCGAGTCTTAGTAATGAAAGCAGGTGATCTTCTTGCTTGATCGATTAAATATCGATCAGATCCACTTGTTTCACTAGGACTAGATGGCCGATGTAGAATATGTGCAGTTATATTGCCTATGAAATAAATAAAATTATTTTAAATTTTAATAAAACTGGAATTTTAAAATTTTCAATTCAATATTACCTTGCAATCTATCAGATCCATTGTAATCGCAAATATTGTTTAGACTTTCTTCGAGAAAGTATCTCTCGTTTTTATAGTGGTTAGCTTCAGATCCCAATGGGATTCCTCGAATGGCACCTTGAATATAGAGTGAATCCATTTTTTCTTCCAAAAAATACTGATCATTTTGATTAGCCATATTAGACGGGTGAGTTGGAACAATACGTTGTCCCCCTGGATCACTGGAGTCTTCCTCATTACTATGATGTATATTATTTATAATATATGCGCTTGGTGCTCTTTCTCTATACTGCAATAAACTGTCAATTGGTGTATAATCTCTAGCTGTTGGCGGTCTATGTCTATTCGAGTCGATATTTCGACGTAATTCATATGATTGATCCATGGAACTGGATGAACTTCGTGATAAGTGATAAATTTCTGGAGCATCATTACGTTCATTATCTGGCCCTTGACGTGATACTGTTGAGTTATAAATGATATCATCTGTACCTATACTGCTGAAATGTGGAGATTTTCTTGACATTTGGTAAACTTGAGGATTCAATGGGCTGGAACTAAGTGGATGATGATATGGTTGTGTATCAACAGCTGGAGTATTTCGTCCTAACGACGCCAAGGGACATTCCACTGGTGGCCCTCGGCGTGTTTGATGAGTCATATTTTATAATAGTGGAACTAAAATATAGAAAAATAATGAAGAATTTAATTATATTTAAATATTACACTCAATAAATATATTATATATTTAATAAACCGAAAACAATTAAACTATTAGTTAGGTATAAGAAATTACAAGGAAGGAAGGAAGTAGCAATACCTAGCTGGCAGAAGTGTTACCAACTTAATGAATTTCCCGTTAGATCTAGCGGCTAAGGGTGGGGAATATGAAAAACGGACAGATTTTTTAGCAGAATTGATTTTTTTTTAATTGTTTCTGCTTGAAGTGGTTGGATCTAGCGCTCCCTCCACACTACATTGCAGTAAATCTAATACTAATTTATGGCCACAAAAGTCTATTTTCCATTGGCATTAATCGGACCAAATCACCTTGGGTGGATTTACAATTTGATTAGTCATAAACGCAATTAGATTTGTGGAGAAACGATTATTTAGATAAGATATATTCGATTCTCTCCGATAAGAATACTTACAGACAAATAAGAATAAATGCGACCAATAAACTTCAAAGTAAAAACTATGAACATATCTCAAATATCTCAAATTGCATTAAATAATTTCGGATTTAGACAAATATATGCTATGTAGGTACTTATAAAGCAGTTCCTCTCAAATTATACGGTTTGCCAAAAATTCACAAAGCGGGCTGTCCAATTAGACCAATCGTATCTTCAATTTAAAGATTGAAATAATAGAAAAACTGGTTTCCTTTGACGTTATTTCCTTATTCACGAACATTCCCGTCAACTTAGTTTTCAAAATCATTGAATATAAGTGGAGTTCTATTAGTACTCAAACTCACACAGACATACCACGTAAAAAGTTTATGGAAATGCTTAGTTTCTGCACAACCGAAGTAAATTATTTCGTTTTTAATAAAAATATTTAAGCCTAGTACTAAGGTCCGCGCTAAGCTAAATTCTAGTGGGTCTCTAATATCGGGCCGTTCTTTAGCAGTTAAATTATGACAGCGGAGACTCAGAGAAAAGCTTTATTAAAAACAAGAAGAAGAAGAATTTTACAATTTTTTTTTACGGAAATACAACACGCGGTCATAATATTTCTAAAAACAGTTGGAAATATTAAAAATATGCAAATAATATGCATAATGTATATACAATAAGAAAAAGAAATTAACAATGATATTGAAAATACGGCCACGAAAAGAAATCCAATTCATCCGTACTTACAGAAAAGACGTACAAAACTACGTTAACTACAAAAATCCGGTCAATAATTTTATCAAATCTCAAAACTCTGGCAATAAATATTTTTATCGCGCTAAAGAACGGCCCGGGCGGATAAATTCAAGCTAAATTTTTTGGAGACTTACTGCTGGTGCCATCTCTAATCAAAACCCACAGGCAAATTTAGCGCGTTGACCTTAGTACAACTCTCGCTAAAATTCAGGATAAATTTTTTGCCAATATCTTTTAGCTTGCTAAATTTTCATACAAAATTTAGCATAGCGCGGACTTCAGTACTAGGCTTTACAAACAAACGTTCGGTGTACCAATGGGAAGTCCTCTACCTCCAATACTGGCGGACATTGCAATGGAAGATTTATATACTATCTCAATTGATAAAGTGATAAAGCCACGGATAGTTATCAAATATGTTGACGATCTTATCTCCATATTATCACACCAACATCTGCCTGCTATACTTAATACTCTCAATAGTTATACTCTAAGCTACAGTTCACTTTAGACGCAGGGAGTACTGGATCTCTACCATACGTTAGAGTTATTAGGAAAAAAAAACCTAATAATAACTGACTGGTATCAAAAACTGACTTCTTCGGGTAGGCTTTTGCACTACAAATCTTTACATCCTGAACATCAGAAATTAAACACAGCCAAAAACTTTATCGCCAGAGTTTTAAAGCTTAGCCACGAAAAATCCCATAGAGCCAATATAGTAAAAATTAAGAACATATTGAGCGAGAATGGTTTTCCAAAATCAGTAATAGGAGGGCTGTTGTTTCAACATAGCATACATAATGTTGAAAGTGTTAATGGGGGTGGATCTGAAAGTTTGTTGAGATTTAAATATGCAACTTATATCCCTGGATTTTCTGAAAGGTTTCAAAATATCCTTAAACCCAGGATCACCAAATCCAACTAGGCCTCAAGCCGCAGAAAACAGTAAGTAATTGTTTCACCAAACTAAAGGACCCTACACCCAAAGAACTACTTTTTTGTTCAAGAACTATGTTCGGATGTAATTTACAAAATACCTTGCAAGGGTAGTAATAACGAAAATTGTCCGATGAACTATATTGGAACAACAGGGCACAGTTCCTTAAAAACAGGATTTCTAACCACAAATCTTACTTAAAAGCGGAAACCAAATTAAAACAGTGCTAACTACACACTGTGCATTATCTAACATGCTCCAGATTTTGAAAATGCCTCTATCCTACATCACGAAAAGCACTATAAGAAAAGATTATTGATAGAGGCATTATACAGGGTGGGCCAAAAGTCACCATGGGGTTTAAAAATTAAATTGGTAACATATGGTAGGATGAAAAAAAGGAGGGGTAAGGTGGGGTGGGGAAACATGCTTACCTATGAAGAACAGAACAGACAGTTGGCTATCATGTAAAAAAGGAATGAAGAGAAACGGTCAACAGGGTGTGGAGCAATATACAAACGAAAAAGTTAGTTATTTTTAAACCCCATGGTGACTTTTGGCCCACCCTGTATATTCAGAAAACTCCTAATACCATCAACAAAAAAGACGGACACAGATATTAGGTCTGTTCGCGTACTTCTCGTGCAAAAACTTTCTGGGTAAAAACTTACTCGTGTGGTGGGGGAAGAATGTAAAATGCATGAAAAAGTAAACGAACGCTTTTCATGCAACTTCGTGAAAAACAAGAAGAAGAAGTGTGGAATAAAATATACGAATGAGTATTGTTTTATTTTTTTTTTAACTTGTTGCAGTCTTGAAAAGTCCTATGAGAGTATTGAATACTTAAACTATCTTCATTTGACATTTTGATTGCGCTTTAAAAACTTTTCAGAAAATTCCAAAAATGAACTTTCCTATGACAGCTGTCAATTTTCCTTGCAAGAATTGTGCAGTAACTAAAAACTTCGGGTAAATTCATGCGAGAGGGGAAGCTGTGACGTATGCAAAGCTCGTGTAATTTTGTGTGCACGAGAAAGTAAACGAACGGAAAATGTGTAAGTTCGTGCAAATTCATTGCAATGCATTGTCCCAAAACTGAGTACGCGAACAGACCTAATATCAATAACATTCACTGCGCGCACTTGGAGAGGTTTGGGCAAAGTTAACCTAATGACAAGTTAGGAAGCTTGCGAGAGTTCCGAGTGTTTTACATTTAAAGTGCACACGGCAAGAAAAGGAAGAAAGAAATAAAAAAAAAAATAAAAAAAAAAAATAAAACTCTCTTTAAAACTTTTATGAATAAAGATAAAAAATGTGAAAGCGCAAGTTGCATGAAACGAAACAGAATGGCAAATTTTTCATTTTCGTAAATAAATGAGAAGGGGCGGAGTTTTCACGTTTTACTCTCATAAAATGCTCCCGCGCTTTTGTGAAAACACGTTTTTGCTGAAAAATGGAGAGAATCGGCCAATGTTTTTTATAGCATGGCCATGTTTGTTAGTGTAATTTCTATGCTAATTGAGCAGCACGCGCTTCTGTTTACATTCGTTTTGCTGAGAAGAGATTAAGTGGGAAAAACTCTTGTTGGATTCTCTGATATTTTCGGGAAAAATGAGAATTTCATTTGAGAGGAATTTTACATCTCCTTTCAGCATCTGATCTGAGCCAAAGCGAAATTTATCTTTTTCTTAAAAATGGGAGGTAGTGTGACCTGATGTACATTATTATGAATAGGTTGAAAGGATTTTGAGGGATTTAATAAGATTTTGTCGTTCGGGTAATCCTACGTTCTCTAGATTTTTGTTTTTAACTCGTTGTCTCAGTTGCACTACAATAGTGTATTGCCAAGTTCTTTTCCCCCATTCATGCAAAAGACAAAAGTATATGAAATTACTTATTTCATTCTAAAAAACACCAGAAATTTGCCCATTTTGCTCTACAGCTTCTTAACTTGTCATTAGGTTAACTTTGGGTTTGGGAAATGATAAAGCCACGGCTAGCACCAGTTGATTTTGACGAGTGGTTGGATAACCTTTCACAACTCCTATAGTTTCTTCTACCATGTTTTGTCATTTATTTCTTTATACTGTGTTTTTAATTAGTGTTTGCTGTATCTGTTAATATTTTTACAATGTTTTTTAATCCGTAAGTAGCCTTTGTTTTCTAATTTTTTAATTTTTATATCAAGCAATAGATACATGTTTATAATTAGATTGCGTCCTTGCGAATGGTTCGAGACATCGGCCGAAATGTCGGAGAACAAATAAAATTCTCACTAACTAAAGAGGTATTTTTTTCCTCCTGACTGTCCAGCCCGAAAATCCCAATACATTGAAATTTAAAGTGAACGGTCATTGTACTCATATCTACCTATAATAGCTTTTTCGTTGCGTTGACAGCATTGGATATTGGAAGGGATTTCTCTGTTTTTGACGAGAACAAAATATTGGGATAATTTTGCGTGATATAGTTTATTTACTTGTGTGGATTGACTTGCATATTGTTTAACGTTAATGCATGCCTATTCGTAAATGAGTGAGATAGCTAGTTTAAGTAATATTGTTCATAGTGAGATTGTCATATTTTGTTTGATAAAAAATGCCAAAAACTCAATATAAACAAAATTTTCATATAGTAAGTGGCTACCACTGACATGTATATAAATGGACTGCTTGTTGAACCAAAAATGCATGAAAGCAAATGGCACCACTTTCATATTCCTGTCTCTTTCCGTGAGAGCATACTTTCCCACTGAACTGTATCGATTAGGAACGAGAAATTGCTTGTAAAAATCCTTGTAAAAAACAATTTCTTCGACTCATAATTAAAACTTATCGATACAAATAGTCCCAAATACATTTGTTGTAAATTCAGTAAATGCCACGGACATGCATATGTATAAGTAAATTCCCAAATAATTTAAATATAGCACCAATTTACGACAGTTGGTAGCATTGACAGTGATAGCATACTTTCTGAAATCAAAACTAGTGCCACACGAAACAGGAGATCAGTCAGTCCATTTATATATGTACATACATGTTAGTGGTGGCTACTAGTTTATTAGAAAAGAGAATAGCTCTGGTGAATTCTTTCCATAATCCAAATTATGTCCAGTGAATTATAAGTAGCAGTAATAAACTTTCAGTTTACTTTCAGTTTCAAAAGCTCATATTAAACACATAAGCACACATCAGTAGGTACTTCTTGAGAAATTATATCCGAAATATATCTGAAACATGTAAAGTTATTAATATGGTTGGAACAATTCAACTTTAGACCTTACATGATTTGTGTAAGTGCAACGGCCAAACAAGCCGAAAGCGTCAAAGGTGACGATGGTTTACAAGAAAATAAAGGGCTTTCCAATAAGAGGTGTTATTTTGATATTCAAAGAAAAATGCCATTTTTTGAGATAAATGATCGGATCTTTATATTATTATAAAGAGGAAGGTATGCCGTTAATAATGGAAAATAACATCAGCCAAATGACCACCACGACCACGCCTGCAGGACCATATCCTTTTCATGAAATTTTCCATAACCAAATCGCAAAGTGGCTGCCCTATGTCCTCGATAGCCTGACGAATTCCATCTTTGAGGTCTTGAATCGACGCTGGGCTGTTGGCGTAGACCTTCTCTTTCACGTGGCCCCAAAGGAAGAAGTCACAAGGTGTTAAGTCACAAGATCTCGGTGGCCAATTGTGATCACCTCTTCGAGAGATAACACGGTCCGGAAACTTTTCCCGTAAAAGATCAATGGTTTCGTTGCTTGTATGGCACGTAGGGCAGTCCTGTTGAAAGTAAACGTTGTCCAGATCAATACCATCCAATTCCGGCCATAAAAAATCATTAATCATCTGTCGATAGCGCAATCCATTCACCGTAACTGTTGCTCTAGCCTCATTTTCGAAAAAGTAAGGTCCAATGACCCCGCGGGATCATAAACCGCACCAAACAGTCACACGTTGAGGATAGAGAGGCTTTTCAACAATAACTCTTGGGTTTTCCGAGCCCCAGATGCGACAATTTTGCTTGTTGACGAAGCCATCGAGGTAGAAATGGGCCTCATCACTCAAGATGAGTTTTCGATGGAATTCCGGATCATTTTCATGCATTTCAGGACCTAATCAGCAAAGACTCGACATTGTTGATGATCGGCCGGCTTGAGTTCTTGTGTTAACTGAACTTTATAAGCCTTAAGACCCAAACCTTTATGCAAAATACGGTGTAATGACGTTTGTGGAATGCCTAATTCGAAAGAAAGACGCGGAATGGACAAGCCTGGGTTTTCTTCAACACTTTCGGCTACAGCAGCAATACTCTCGGCTGTTCTTGAGCGACTTGTACGGGTTTTATTCTTCATATCACTAACTTGTCCCGACAGCTCGAATTTTTCTACCAATTTCTGTATTGCGGTCCGACAAGGTGCTTCACGACGACCCAAAAATGTTCGAGTTTTACGAACCGTCTCTGCCACATTTTCACCATTTTTATAGTGAATTTTAATAATTTCAATGCGTTGTTGAATCGTGTATCGTTCCATTTTTATTAATGGCGTAGTTTCTACTTGTCAAATTTCAAAAAATGACAGCTCCAAAAGTGACATCTACCGAAATAGCGGTCTAATTAAAATAACACCTCTTATTGGAAAGCCCTTTATTTGCTGAAATCAAAAATGGTCTCATTTTAAATCCATCTAAAACTTATGCTATTCTACTCGCTAGCAGCACGCGTTCATCTCACATCATCAACGCTTTTGTTCCTCTTTTTCTGCAGGACCAAAACCCTCGAGAATACTTCCCAAAGCCATGAAACAGAAATGTATATGTGTGCGTTGGGGGTCCGTTCTCTAAACTGTTCTATATTGATACTTATGGAAAAGTGACAAACATTGACTTTATTTTTGCTATGGAGCCTGAACTACTATCTATACAGGAAAATTGTTTTCTAGTAATTTACAGCTTGGTTCCTTATCTTCCTAAAGGCTACAATTACTATATATCTTACCTAACATAGTTTTGATTAACGAACCGAATTTGTAGGCAGTTCAGCTACATTCGATATCATCAGTCCACGGCATGCCATGACGGCACAGCGACATTACAATGATTACTCAGCTGAGAGTTTTTGTTTGAGGAATCGTAGTCATTTGGCTCAGAAAATTTTTTTAAAATAATTATGTTAGGAAAGGTATAAAATATTATTTCGATTCGAAAGATAAGAAAGCAAGCCGAAGATCATCAGAACACCAGTTTTCTGTATAAATAGTAGTTTATGGTGGAGTAGCTATTCAAATCAAACTTTTGTCAGTTTTATATAAGAACACTGCAAATATATTAGAAGGTCAGGACTCCGTTGGGGCTCTCATGTGGTAGTGGGGCAGTCTGTTTCATGGCTTGTGAAGTATTTTCGAGCGTTTTGGCAGGACCCAGTTGCTCTCTACTCCCTCAGCAGGTTAAGAATCATATGTACTCGTTGATGGATTCTAGGCTCATTTGGCTCCCTCAAAAGTAATTTTATGTTGTACAAGGGTCTATCATGAGTTCTAGTCCTTGTAATAACCTCTCTGCTTTAGATCGGTTTAAGCTCTTATTATCCTTAATTTCTTTTATGCGAACATAGCCATGTATTTCATGCAATGCTCTGCGATGAAAAAACTTCAAAATGCAGTAAAGATTTCCAGATTTTTCATATATATTGGATAAACAATTTGTTCTACACGTTGTTAATATATTGGAGTTGAAGGTCTTCAGAATGTAAACAAAAATCTATGAAATTAATTGTAACGATTGAATCCAAATTTTTTTGAAAGCAGCGGCTAGTTTTACGGGTACTCATCAAGAGTATCCACAGAATTTATCTTAGACCAATACTATAATTTTTTTTTTAATTTCACATCAATGATTTAAGATAGTCGGTATTCCTGGTAGAGAGATTGATACGTAATTTTTGAAGTAGAGTCATCTAGATTGTATAAAACTTAAAGGAGAATGGGTATTTTGTACCCACCGTTGTGAAACTTTGTTGGCAGGGTCGCCTTAACAACGTAGTGGACCCCTGCGCAGTGTATTACTCTCTCTAATGTACGTTTAATTGTCATTAAATATTTTAATTGATCATTGATGGCCCCAAATGGAGGAGGACTCCGGCGAGTGCTCTGTTGTGTCCATATGTTAAGACAATGCTGTTTGTCGGATATCCAAAATGAAAAACATTTTGTAGCATATCATTCTATACTAAGACGTCCAATCGCGCCTTCTTTACTTTCTCAATATCTCTCAATTGGAGGAACTTAACAGGTCGTGCGGATTTCGCTTTCAGTTAGGCTAAATACTTATTTAATTTTTAACTTCCTCGGATTACCCACTTCATTTATTGACACACTTACCTCGCACTGCTCGGCGTGATAATAGGTAGTGCACCTGCACCCTCAGTTCTCACTTCTGTATAAGTTCCTTTTACTCGTATAATCTTTTTAGACAGCGGGGGTTGGCTTTCGATTAGAATGCATTTTCTGTTCACTCTGCCACTCCTATTATTACCCAAGTAACAGTGTGATTATACATAATTGGCTTAACAGCTCAAGTTGGTAGTAATATTACAGTTGTGACTGACTAACTGGAAATGCTAAAGCTTAAAGCTTTACAAATTGTGACAAAATACTAATCGCACATTGAATTGATAACAATCTACAAAGATGCTGATACTTTGTTTGGGTACTTAGGATTTAAAGCATAAAAAGCTTTCCTGTATTTGCTTAACTTATCCCCAGGGCTAGTGAGTACCAGCATTATGTATGTATATAAGTATGTATCTCTTATAAGAAAGGCTTATCCTCTAAAGCTTGCGATACGGCTAGCTCGTAGGAATGGTATACGCAAGGACTAAATTGAGCTCTTATTTTAATATTATTATTTTGGTTGATTTCTTTCATCATGGAAGCTTTGCCAGTGTGGCTTAAATTACCAGCAATTTGATCCATTAAGTCTTAGAAAATTCCATATGATTTGCACATTTTCAATTAGATTTCCCATAAAGAATCATTTTAATTCTATCTTTGAATCAGAAAAATGTGAATAAAGATTGAGCAGTGCAATAATCAATCAGGATGTTTATATGAATACTTGAAGAGTATGCTTGATTCAAAATATCATGAAAATGCTCATTGAACGCGTAAATTTCAACTTAATTAATTTGAAAATTAAATTACCTGACCTTCAAGTGGGTTTTAAGGCAAATACTCAAATATTCATGTAAACGTACTGACTGACAGAGTTGGGGAAATGATACTATACAGGGTGTTTCCGCCATGGAGGGCAGGAAGTGATAGTACTCAAATAAAAAAATAAAAAATTGAATTGAAGGAGGGCGGGCATCTGAACCGTTTCGGAGGTACAGACTGATTAGGAAAGTATGCTAGTTTTTAACAAAAGACCCTGTATCTTAAAAGGTATAGAGTTTACGGTCAGAATTCATTGTATGAAGAACCTCATGGCCCTTCCAACGACAGTTTAATCAGCTCCGGCCTCCTCTCCAGAATATCACGGTCTAAAAGAAACATTTTGGACTTTCTTAATTTTTTGTTTTACTTTGATTTGGGTTTTTTTTGTACAAAAAGCTGATTAAATTAACTTTTTTTTTTTATAAAAACTATAAACTGTATATTTTCCTCTTTAATTTGCCCTTGACATACATAATCTAAGTGTAACCATTAAAGAGTAATTAGCTCTTAACCTATTCAGCTCAAAGATAATTTGTTCCCTTAGTAATTGAAAAACATCATCTAATTTCGGTTAGACCTGAATAGGTTATAAGTTAATAATTTTCTAATAGGTACAGTTAGGACATAGGTGTAATATGTCAATAAAAGGAGGAAGCCCACAGTTTACAGTTTTTTATAAAAAACAATCATATTAATCAAGTCAGCTGTTTGTAAAAATAAACGAGGTTAAAGAAAAAAAAAAGGTAAGAAAATCCGAAACTTTTATTTTAGGCCATCATAACTCCGAAGAGGAGTGAAATACGGGGCTGGGTGAGCAGTTGTTTGAAAGACCATGAGCTTCATATAATAAGTTCTTACCGGTGACCGTAAACGTTGTAATTTTTGTGTTTTGTGAATAAGTAGCATATTTTCTTAATTAGCCTGTAACTCCTTGTAACTGAGATGACCTCCCATGCCATACGATTTTTTGTTTGCATAGGTGAGTACCATCATCTCCTGCCCTACTGGCCTCCATAGCGGAAACACCCTGCAAGCCTTAAGGCAGTGATTACATTGCACGCGACTTGACCGATTGGGAAATTTGCGCAATTTTAGCGATTTCAACCATAACACCCCCGGCATATACAAGCCATGAAGTAAGTCTAAAAAAGAGCGTAACGGACCGGTTAGGAGGCGACATACACAATCTTCTTGCTTTGTCTTACTGTAGAAAAGAAGCTTGTATTTTATTCAAATACTAATATTTGCATATATTTGCTGTACATGCAACCATTAGAAAAAAACCATATTTGGCTGTAATTTGTTTTAATATAATTTTTCTATGGAAGCGATAGTTTTAGGCTTTAGGACCTGTTTAAGATGAAATCTTAGTCCTTCAAAAACAGCGGGATTGAGCTCTTAATGCATGATTGTAGCCGGACCGTTAAGGCCTTTTAATGTGTTCGTGTCATCGCCGACTTCATGGCTTGTATTATTCTAAGGGTTCTGTTGCAACCAGACATGTAGAATTAATTAGATAAGGGAGTTGGCAGCATAGTTATTCTCCAGTTTCTCTTTTCGCTTAAAATTGATGGAAATCGCTTATATCGTTTTCTGTGAGCTTCAGCGAATAGACTTGTTTGATTTTGAAGTTTTTTGGAGCCATAAATTAATTCAAGGTTAAATTACATAACTATACGGGAATTGGATGTGGAAGAGAGAGAATTTGTAAAAGATGTCTAAGTTATGCCAGACTTTAGATGTCACAAAAAATTGCGGGGCAGGTGAATTGAAAAGTTCTGGTAAATATATTAAAGGGTCATTCAACAGAAAATCGACAAATATTGTGTAAATTTGTGCATCAATCATCACCGATTTTGATGGAAATTTTAAAGGTAGTTTGGTTCTATTGTTATTAGTACTTTGTTGAAATATTTTTCGTTTTTGTCCATTTTTGACGGAGATACGGAATTTTGAAATTTGTAAATAGTGGAAAATTTATTTATGCTCTAGTTCTCCTCTTTCCTTTCACCAGAACCTATTGTTGACATTTTCACCTCGGTAATCACGTCTCTCATCAAAGCGAATGTTCGCATAAAGCATTAGCAGCTATGGGGAAACCTGAGTACATACAAATGTACGAAACTTTTTCTTGATGGGCCTAATGAGAAATTCAATAACATTTTCTTGGGGCTCGGAAGGAAATAAAGCAGAACTGTGGTTGGCATCATCACTGGCCACAGATCGCTTCACGCTCATCTACTAAAGATGCAAGTTTCTGACAGCCCTGAGTGTGTGTCTTGCCTGTAAAGAGATAACCGATCACACTCTGTGCGCTTTTCTTGTTTCGCTTGGGCCTGCCCTGGAATCTGGGGATGAGGTCCTGAAAAGCCCATCTTATCTGAACCTTATGGACTTCATGAAGAGGGCAAGCAAGTTTCCGTACGAAAGTTTGTCTTTTTCTTGTTTTTATTTTAGCAGATTGGCACAATTACCCGCCATGACCTTCGTGCTTGGGATCTTTCGTCCGGCTGCATGAAACAAAAAAAAGTTAATGAGACAAAATTAATACTTCTATGGGTCGAAATACATATCCTTGATAATTTTTAAAAAACACTTGTGGTTCGAAAATCTACTACTTCTATAAATAAAGTATACCCTCGAACCACCTTTCTTAACAACTTTATACTCGAATTGAATAAAATTGGAGTTTCGGTTCTAAAGTTTCTAGAAAAAAGAAACATTTCATTTTCGATAACGTATTTCACTAATATAAGTCTATAATTAAATTTTCATTAAAACTGAAAAAAAGAAAGAAAAAAATATTTTAAGAAACATTATTACTAAATTAAAAAGTTATACATATAAAGAAAATGTTGAAATAATTTTTCTGATAATCGGAAATATTCAAAAAATTTGTATTTTCAATTTGACCTTTAAGGGCCATATTCACCAAACCATTTAATTGAATTTAATTTAATTTCTGTTAGAGAGGGTTGGGACCCACTTGAATTAAAATAAAATTTGTTTATGCATTATTATAACATAAATAACACAAATAAAATTTTAATTTAATTTTAAGTGCGCCCTCTTACAGGAGTGCTAAAACGGAACTTAAATTAAATTTTAATTAAATGACTTGGTGAATACGGCCCTAAATATTAAAATGAGTTTCACTGAAATTTTGCATAGAAGTTTCTAAAATTCTAGGTATTCAGGTAATTCTTACTGAGCACATTTTAAACTTTTGCAGGTTCATCACTGACATATATACAATGGACTGCTGACGCTACAAAAATTGCTTACATTATTTGACATTATTATGGAATCACTTTTCTATAGTTCTCTCTTTTTGGTTTAACTACTTTTTTTCGCTGAACTATAAATCATAAGTTCTATACAAAATCCACCATAGTCCAGTTTCAGTTCAGTGGTTTTGCAAATGATTATATAGAATAGAAATAGATGGCAATACAGTATTTGTAATCCTTTCTCTGTCCCCCATACCTACTTTTAGGGACAGACAGAAAAAAATTAATTGCGTAAATTTATTTCTTTAAAACTCAAGTTTAAAAAATATTTGATGTTGTAGAAGATAAGCTTCCAAGAATAGAAATAATTTCGAATTCAGCTGTAATTTGCTGAACTTTTAATATGAATATTAAAACGAAAGTAAGACTTGAAATTAAGATAATTGTCACACCCTGCCAACAAAAGTGGACCCATATGAAATAGAAAATCAGGCAGTCCATGTTATATATGTCAGTGAGGTTCATACCTACATTTTTGGCCAGTCAAGTTTGTGTATGAATTTTGACACTATACCTATACATTGATAAAATATTCAAACTATCTTTCTATATTGTGATATTTTGTATTAAAAAGAAAAAAACAAAAACATTGAATCAACATAACCTTTGAGTCCAGAATAAATAATACTCTTCACATAACTAGTCAATTCAAATATTTTTGAACGATAAAATACTTTTTGTGTATATAATACAGTAAAATGCCTAACCAAAGCAACACATTAAACTGTAAATTTTCTTTATTGAAAATTTATGGGGATTAGAAAATGTTTTTGAGGATCTATCGCAACGCATTTACATGTAACACTGCTATTTTGCCTAAAATGTAAATAAAACTGGGCGGTCATTTTTAATACATACACCTACCATGGCGATACCAATCCGGTGTGAATATAAAAGACCAGAAAGAAAAGAAGAAAAAGTGTCCAAAATTAAGTGTCACACCTAAAATTTTTGCATAAGAATTTAAAAAATGAGCCTCAAGTTTAAAGGAGATCCGGATTAACATGTCTATTCCCTGGCATATGATGGCTACAATATGAATATCTTCCCTCCTCCCACGACTGTGATTCTTGATGGAGAGAAAATGTTTAATGTGGTTTCTGAAGAACTCACTGAATTTTTAAAGAGCTCAGCCATTGTGATCGGTTAGAGAGAGATTCAGAAGATTTTATTAGAATTATATAAAAAACTCAGTGATCGAGTGAAAAGCATCATTATGTCATAAATCAGTGAGTAGTTTAGTTATTCTTGGTTGTTGTTCTTGTTGTGTTTTTTTTATCTGTGAAATTATGTACTGAACATATATTATATATATAAAGGTGACATAAGTAGTTGTAAATTAATTATTGATGAGTTCTTTCACTAGATTTATACACCTACCCATTTAAGTTCTAATGGCAGCTACCTAAGAGATGTTAAAATATTTCAGTACTAGAATTTTTGCTCAGTACTAAAGTATACAGCAGAGTTAAAAAGAAAAGAAAGAATAACTAATTTCTTTTTGTATTAGTTTTACAGTAGATTTAATTTGTGTTTTGTTTCATTTCTAGAGGAACTGAGCCCTTTGGAGGACGCCAATATTAAAGTGATCGGTAAAGTTGAAATTCCTTGTTTAAAAATTGTTAATTGCTACTTCCCAAACACCTCTGATGACCCACAGAACTAATTCTTGATTATCTTGATTACATCGATGATCAGAATGAGGTGTTGAGAGTATTGTCCAGTAAAAACTAAAAAAAGAAAAACATCGGTAACGAGTTCGGTATAGTTCAGCTAATACTTAAGGATGGGGCTGAAAAACCGGCTTTCAAGATCCTCAGCTCTCAACCAGTGTTGGGCAAAATGTAATCTGATTAACGATTAACAATTAACCAAGTAATCTGTAATCAGATTACTTTGCAACAAATTACTAATGTAATCCATTTCCATAATTACATAATGTTATCGATTTGCGTGTAGTGTGATTACAAGTTAATTTGATTACAAATTAATAGATTACATGTTAATTCCACTACATGTTTATCTAATTAATGTGATTACATTTAAGATATTTGTATCCTAATTCTTCATAAAACTCTCTAAAACTAATTTCGTACGAGAGCAATACTATTTTCCTTGAATTCATTTCATTATATTAATAATTACTTTTAAGTAATCTACAAAGTAATCTGTTACAATGTAATTAAAATACAAAATAATCGAATTATATTGTAATTAGATTACAAAATAATCTAATTATATTGTAACAGATTACACATTTGATAGATTACATATTCTCTCATAAGTAATCTGATTGAAATGTAATCAAATACAATTTAATTAGATTACTTGATAATTTGACTAAACGTAATGGAATTATTTATTAAATTACACTGGAATCAGATTACGCCTAAGACTGCTTTCAACATTAGGAGGAGGGCACAATCGATCCAAAGCAATCAACATCTCCTAAAAGAGCACGCAATACTGAAACTTCAAATCAGGCCGTCTCTCAGGAAGGTGCTGGAAAAAAATTCTAAAGTTAGCACAAGTACTATACTATTCCATTAATGGAAACGAAAACTACATGAGTACGTCGCGGCATAGTTCTACTAGAATTTTGCAGTCCTCCACTGAAATTGAACTCCAAGTGTCCTTAACTTTGTTTATTTTGTTAATTTTATATGTTTTTTCAAGTGAGTTACTTTTCGGGATTCTCCGGTATAAAAACAAATTCGCCTGTTATCTTAGGGCAGTACCGTTTCAAGACTAGTTTGATTCATCATCAGGCCCATCAGTTGTGATATATTGACAAATAATTGTTAATTGTGAAAAGCTTCGTAGAAAAAACCTTGAGAAGGCGAACGTTCGACCAAGAGAATACGAGAAATTCTACTTAAGTTTTGTGGTTGGACTATTTGCTGTAAGATTTTGTCTATGGAATCATATAATTTTCCGGTTTAATTTTTTTGAAACTTTGAAAGATCTAAAACAATACTCTTTTTTCATCCAGAAGATAATTTCGTTTAAATTTGGAATTAATATGTACGGACATTTTTGAGTCATGAATTTTTGATTGATTCGATAGCAGTATCGGTAAAAATGGTAGTTAAACGAGTGTCTCTATTTGGACAAAGTCCGCTCAAGAATGAATCACAAGAAGAAAGTTTTGCAACCGACATCGTCGCAGAAACCTTTGCATTTGTACGGAGTATGTTGCTTGATGACAACTAATATACCTAACGGATGTTGATTCATCGCTAATCCATGATCCGATTAATAAGATTTATATATGAACTTCGGAATGTCAGAAAGATTTATACTCGGTGGATACCATACAATTTGACTGAGGTCCAAAGAAACCGCAAATTCACTGGTGGAGAAAAAATTTCTCGAGAAATTTAATCAAGCCCAAGAAAAACAAGAGCTCGACAATGTGACTGGTGATGAGACTTGGATTTACTGATATTAGCTGTAGTGTGGGCGTGTATCTTTATTCCGCTCAGAGCACTCCAACTGCTCTGAGCCCCGATTTCTTGTAACTTTATTTACTTTCAGAGTACTCTGAGCGCTCTGAATGTAGATCTTAATTATTGGTCAGAGTGCTTACAAAAATTTTAGACAATGTAAGAATTTTTTTAAATGCTAGAGTTCCTTCCCTTCTTTCATCCCTTATTTGTTTTTATAACTTTATTTTTATATATTTTTATAAAGAATTTGTATGCTCAATTCATATTTCACAAATCACACGTGATGGAAATATAAAAAAAAAACTACCAGAACACTCAGAGCACACAGGATTTGTATGTTTTTTCTGAACGTTTTAAAAAATGTGCCGATCTACAGAGCGGAAAAAAAACATGTGAGCGACAATCATAGCTGTCATAGCATCGCAGATGTTTTTCATAAAATACAATTCAATTCAAGAGTGATATTTTTGATTCATAGGACCTACAGTCCAGACTTGTGTCTTTTTTTGTATTCCCGAATTATAAAATACGCGGATTGACATTTTACAGCGGAAGTTGAGGTCTATGAATATCTTATCTCTGAGGTGTCTGCGGAAAGTGTGTAGAATATAAGAGCGACTATTTCTAAAAATAATGAAAATAAAAAAATAAAATATTTCTGAAGTTTTCTTTGCCATCCGCAAGATTACGAAGCAACCTTGGTATGGGGGCTGCAAGCTGGCTAATCGCAGGCTGGGGGTAATTACAAGATGCATGATTTTTAGAGAGGTGTGGATCAATATATTTCATTAGTAGACAGAAACTCTGTTAAATAGGAACAAAACTGGCATGGGTCACCTTATGCTTATGACAGACATGGGGTATCGATATCTAGATAATTCATATTTAAATATCAAAATACCCCTGATAGACATAAAAAGGGGCTTGATATGACAAACCGTACTTTAACATTTCAATTCAGTTCACAGATCTTTAAGCGTAACAAATTTGGAAATGGAAGTGACAAATATATGAGCTTTAACGCAAGCTAAACGGCAACAATTAATTGTAAATATATGACAAATTCAAGAATTGGAACGAAAAAAGAAAAATTGCATTTTTTTGCAATAAAATCCTGGTTGAGGTGCAAAATTTATCAGAGGATGTGGTGTCTTATTCACAATTTTCTGCAAAACAAAGAATAGTGTGGTCGACGGTGTGTTTAAAAATAACAAAATTGTAATGGAATAATTTATTAACTCTGCGGAGTTTAATATTTGGCTTTTTTTATTACCTTTCCTGGAAAATGTCCTCTTTTTCTCATTTTTTGGTAATCATAGACACATTTTGCTTAATTAGATACAAGATGGCGCTGCGCAACGTAAGAATTGCCGATGATCAGGCTATACCCAGTAATTTTTGAGGATATTGATATTTAGATATCTAGTCAATACCCACTATGTTTTCTGGGTTTATTGGGAGTATTTGATGACAGACATGGTGTATAAACGGGATATTCCGAATATCTAGATATCGATACCTCATGTCTGTCATAAGCATTATGGCAGTTAACATTGGACACTATCTCTTTGGCAAACACTCGGAATATATTAAAGTTTTTGAGGAAAGTGTTCAGTATGCTATCCACATGCAAACCTAAGGGTAAAGGTATAAAGGAGCGCTTAATTTTTCTTACTTTTCAACTGGTAATCGAAAGTTGCTCTTTCTTATTTCTGCATTTGTTTTACTGAAAGAAGAGGAAATTTTTTAACCCGATTTTTCCTCATAGTCTTTTTTGCTCTGAATTCTATTTCTCTTAAAGTAATCCTAAAATTATGACTTGTAAGTAAAGTAATTATCGAAGTAAACTTCATGATTTGATGAGTTTGGAAAATGAGAAATCAAATCTAGAATTATTTTTGTTTTTAAGGGCTTACCAGCATCGGTTTTGGTTTTTGTCAGGATTTTCGAGAGCATAGCGATATCCTGTTGGGCTGCTTAGCACTCAAACTTTGTAGCCCAACCTAATTAAGCTTTCCTCTCAAACTATTTATCAGAATGATGGCTAAAGTATTACTTGATTTTTTTTTTATTTTAATTTTGATTTTATATGTCAATGTTGATATGTAGAGCACGTCCCATGTATTTTGGTTACCATAAAGAATACTCAGATCTCTGGTATAATCGATAATTTCATCATTTATATAGTTTTTTTTAAAATGTCTATGAAATTGAGCAGTTTCAAATGTTCAATACTATCATTTGCGGGAAAATTAGGTATGTTGATGTGTGTTAATTTTGTTTAATGTGACATGCCTTTTGTTCTTTAGGAAACCCTGCGTTCTGTAGGTTTTTGCCTGAATACTGCTTTTCTTTGCCGTTAGATTTTAATCGTTATTTCTATCGTCACTTTCGAGGGTAAAATTTTCTAACAAGCGTTCTGCAGGAAATATAATATATATTTATAATTCCAGAAGCATCTTTAGGTATATTGCTTGCAAACATATCGTCATCATCGAACGTCCTTTCATCTATTAGGACATGCTCTTCGGGTGGATTTATCACAAATTCGGATTCTTCAAGTATAATGCTATTGAGAGTTTCTTCTAACGCAATAAAAATTTATTTTATCTCGATCAGTGCGAATGTGGAATAGTCTGTCATCTTCTATTTTTCTCTAGGACTTACAATTTGTGAAAGTACAAGAGTAAAATACATCAGCATCTCCCCCATTCTCCTCATGGTTCCAAATCCTTTCCTTATGTACTGCCATGCTGTGCTTTGCATCATACGGTATCCTATGAGCTTGGTTTAATAATATATATAAAAAAAATATTGTAATGAAAATGAAGAAGAGAGACGGAGTGAGAACAGAGCTCTGGAGCCCATTCGCATTTCTTGGGTGAGGTTCAGACGTAACGGCATCTAATACGACTCGTATTAGGCGATCAGATAAAAAATCATCCTTAATAGAAGTGTAGGGAAGAGACCAAGTGATTCAAGTCTGGCTAGAAGCTGGGATGCCATACTTTATAAAATTCCTTTGAAATTTCTAAGGAAACGGTTTTGGGCTCAGAAATATTATGGAGTCTGCGATTCCAACGTTCCGTAAGAAAAGTCGGCCAGTCACCAGATAAGTGTTCAGATAGGAAGACATCTTGGCGATCGGTGACGAGTTCATTAGTGTTTAGATACTTCATTTATTTGAAGTTAATAATATTAGGTATATAAATAAATTTTCAGGGAATTTTGGGTAGGTATCATAATTAGTATTCGCGGCTCGCATTTATTTTAATCTGGCAACACTGCATTATTGAAGTATTAGATGTCAGCTTTGATATTCCGCATACGAAGTTTAATTAAAATTTGAAGAAGTATTTTTTTACTTCATTGAAAATGGAAATTTTTGTATACCTACAAAAAAGCTTTTGCGGTAAATGTTACTTCATCACTGTTTCTTTTTTTTTTTTAAGAAAAGTGTTGCCGAAAGCGTCGCTTTATACAGGGTGGGCCAAAAGTCACCATGTGGTTTAAAAATTTAATAACTTTTTCGTTTATATATTTTTTTTATTTTTTTTTTTAGATTATATAAATAACATCTGGAGAATAAATAATGGAGAGATTCACAACTGAACAAAGAACCAGAATAATAGAATTTTATTACTTAAATCAGCGATAAATTATTTTAACGCAAAGAGCATATCGTCGCCATTTTAACGTCAGAATTTCGCCCTCTGAAGCCATGATTCGTTGCTTAGTTGATCGTCACCACCAACATGGCACCGTAAGTGATTTGCTTTGTTAATAAGCAGAACTGTAGGTTCTGGGGTTCTGAAAATCCAAGAGCCATTCATCAACGCCAATTGCACCCCATTAGGTGTACAGTATGGTGTGGCATTACATCTGAAAATATCATTGGGCCTTACTTCTTCGAAAATGAAGATGGAAGTGCTGTAACCGTAAATGGAGAGCGGTATTGGTTTATGATAGCAAATTTTTTACGTCCTGCTCTTGAAAATAGACCTGAGATGTGGTTTCAGCAGGATGGAGCCACTGCCCACACTGCTCGAGACACAATGGCACTTTTAAGGCAAATTTTTGGACAGCGAATAATTTCAAGAAATTCGGAAATTAATTGGCCAGCGCGTTCGCCAGATTTGTCAGCACCCGACTATTTTCTTTAGGGTTATTTGAAGGAGCGAGTATATGTGAACAAGCCCGAGACAATCCTTGAACTCAAGGCCAACATTGTTGCAGAAATTCGAGCGCTACAGCCACAAATGTTGAAAGATGTTATGGAAAATGCTCTAAAAAGAGCCCATCATTGCGAAGCTAATAACGGCGGTCATTTAAGTGACATTATTTTGCATACTTAGCGTAAAAAAATTTCCATTTTGTATATTTTATAATCTAAAAAAAAAAATAAAAAAAATATATAAACGAAAAAGTTATTAAATTTTTAAACCCCATGGTGACTTTTGGCCCACCCTGTATAAGAAATTTATGGTGAGCATTCACCATCCACTTGTGAGTAATGGTTTAGATGATTTAAAAGTGAAGATTTCGATGCCAGTGATAAAGAGAGCTCTGTTATACCCAAAAAAATTACTGATGTAGCACTCAAAAATTGGCTGTACAACTAGATCGCTTTAAAGGAACCAGACTTCTTCCTTCGGGGAATATGAAAGAATTGATGTGATTGCAATTGGTCCATAATTTGACGTATAGCTAATTCGCAAACCTCTCATTTTTTGGAACTAAGCTGAACGTGAGCTGGTTTCTAAGTAGTTGGAAAATGTCCTACCGAATAAGACAAGGAGAGGTTCAGTTAAAGATGATTAAATGTGTTCAATGTAGTCTTGTAAATTTTATTTCAGTTCTGGACTTGATTGCAATTGAAAGGTACAAAAACTAAACACTTTAGCTCTTATAGCTTGGTTGTACTAATAATTAATTCAAGAGCTATTTTTCTCCTCTTTAAATCTACTGTAGGAATACGGAATGCCAAGACTTAGTATTTTAATAAGTTTGAGGATGCACTGATTGACATCTCAACAAAAATTTACATGTACCTTTTTCAGTGTACCTATTTGAGTTTACTATTATTCACTCTGATAACAAAGCCTTGAAATTTATTTAGCGAAAAATATTAGTATAATAGTAAAATTGTTTTACTACTTTACTCCGAATTCACAGTTTATCCAAAAGTCAAAACATAAAAACTGTTCAAAAGTAAAAATTTCACAATTGGAAAGACGAAAGCTGAATATTAGTCCTAAAAATAAAATAAGGGAATCGCATCTATTTCTAGAAAGGTTCGTCTGACAGAAAAAATGATTATAATCAATTTTATAGGATTTCGTATTCTGAAGAAGTTTTTAGTACAATAAAAATGTCTTGGACTGATCGTTTTCAGAGTATATACGTAAAAACCTAAATTTTTATATGGCAACACCAAGAAGGGGTTACCCGATTTAGTCCATTTTTGATGTTTTATTTGCGATTACTATGAAAACATCATGTACTAAATTTCAACTCTGACACGTTCTCAGGCAGTATCCAAATATATAGTGTAAATCGAAATTTTTGAATGGCAACCCCACGATTTATCTCATTTTCGAACTTAATATTACTTTTTTATTTAAAGTCCGTGTATAATATTTCAGCTCTCTAAGTATATGCGTTCTCTTTTAATATTATGCGTGGGTGTCCAATCCATTTTGCTCTACCATCATTATTTCTGTGCATTACAAACGGAATTACAAACTTAGTAAACCCTATAGTTTTCATCTAGGGTATAAAAACCTGAACTATTGTATGGCAACATCAAGAAGGGGTAACCCGATTTAGTCCGTTTTATGACAACTGCATGTACCAAATTTCACCTTTTTACGTCGACGACATTCTTAGGCAGTGCAGTGTCCAAATATATAGTGAAAAATGAAAGTTTTGTATGGCAATCGTACGAAGGAGTTAACCGATTTTCGAACTTAAATCTACATTTTTATTAAAATGCCCGTGTGAAAAATTTCAGCTCTCTACGTAAACGCGTTCTCGAGTTATTGAAAGGATCGACAAATGGACAGACGAACGGACATGGAAAAATTGAAATAACTTCTTGTTATTGTCCAATCTACTTTGCTTTGCCATAATTATATCTATGCGTTAAAAACGGAATTGAAATTGCGCTTTATTAATATATTACATCTGAGCCGAAGCTTTTTTGCATGTAATTACTCTTAATACACATTCCATCAAATTAACAATAAAAAAAAAGAGGACGAAAAAAGAAGACTGACAAACTCATTATACCCAAGAGATGAACATAAAGCCTGGGTATGACCATTATGGCACTGATACAATTCTGCATTATATTTATCCAAGAGAAAATCCTGCAACCTTTTTCTTTGGCTCCTCGATGTATTGAAATTAAAGTCATTCTGTGAAAACTGTTGTCCATTTACAAAAAAAAAAAGTTAAAATGCCTAAAACGTCAAATCACAACAATTTAAAAAAAAAAAACCGTTTTTCAATCCTTCCGCTGGAGTCATTTGAAAAAGCCGAGAAGCCTACAATGGCTACACTGTGGTCTCTGGCGAATTCATGATAAACAGAAAATTACTGCGCTTACTTAAGTTTTTCATACATACATACTTACATACATATCTGAGCCCAAGAAGAACAAAAAAAATAATTCTTGACATCGTTGGACAAGTGCCGTGGCTCAGTTGGAAGCTCAGTTAAATAGTGCTAATTATGGCTCGGCAAAACAATCTTGAAGAAAAACTAAAAATAAAAAAACGCTCGAAACTCGATCGTCCAGTCGCTATTAATTATTTGTCTAATTACAGCAAAGTTACAGAACGACATAGTGGCGGCATAGCAAAAAAAAAAAAAAACACTTATTCGACAAAATTTATTAGAACAAATTGCTCTAAGAGATAAGTTTATATGTCCTTAAAGTGAACGCACATCAGAATTCTCTCGGAAGGAAGTGCAATTAAGTCAACTTTATCTTAAAGGATAAGCCATAGATAATTAAGTGTCAATGGGAGGCATTAAAAGAAAAAAAAAAAACAAAAACTCTCCACACAACACAATTACTCTAGCGCCTTCTGGTCATTCTTCCCTACGTAGGTATGCAAGACACACGAACCAAGCGATTGCTACCAAAACCGGAAGACCATTAAAAGACGCATTCCTTTGTGCCTGGCTGTGAAACAATAAATGCAATTTTAAAAATCTCACTGACGAGTTCTTTTCTTCCATCCTTCCAGGTAAGATGCATATCAATCAAAAAAGATCTCAGCGTCTTGCATCATGACTATGTACAACACTTTGGTAAAGAGAACAGGACGGGGCCGAGATATTGTTGCCTTGCAGGTTCGGTTTAGTCACTATCACTATATGAATGGCAGTAAAACAACTACAACCAACCATTTTAAAGCATAGCAAACGGCAGTAATAGAAAACGCAGCCCAGTAATTAATGATCGTTTTACCTGTTGGATAGTTACCTATGTTGTTTCATGGACCATAGACGATTTTAAACTTAGCCAGTCCTTCAGTTTTCTTGATCACAAAACTTTTATCCGTTCAACATTTTAATTTGCACACAGAGCGCCGTTCCGTGATGAACACTGAAACCCCCGAAGCGACGAATTCTCTTCTCGATATAACAGAGGCTTGAAGATGCCAGCCAAGTCAAGCCAACACGATCTTAGTTAGCTTAAATATTGCGTATATACGCTTATGTCTGTTGTATAAGATTATGTTAAAGGCGTCTCCAACTTCGACTACGTGGATTCCCTCTAGATCAGTACCCCGATTCTCATGTGGATCAGTTTCATACGATAATATTTGCTTGATATCAGTGAATCGACAAGAGTAGATAGGTAGGTAGGTAGATATATACCAATGTAGGTTAGCTTACCCAATCGGATCAACTGAGATGAGACGGTTATCTTAATTAAGGTATCCATCGCTCTTAGACCACTAAAGTAACCAGGCTCAGTGTTGAATCATAACTTTTGTCTTGTACACGTAACCTGTAATATTCTTGATATTTTCGTCTCTGCACAAAAACCTCATAATTACTACTTTTCGAATGGTCAAGATCAAGACTTCTCGAGTGATATGCAGATTTCAACATGTGACATGGACCTTTAAAAAATGTGATACTATCAGGAAATCTTTCTTTTGCCTTTTCAAACCACACATTTACTGCCAATTCATTCAGATTTTCCTGATGTTGAGATTGGTTCAAGTAAATAAATTGTGATAAAATCGGATCCTTTCGAATTTGTTACAAGCAGCGGAGATAAGATAAACAGTGAGGAAGTTACTAAAAAACGATATTAATAAATTTAATGACAAACGATTTTAATGAATTTTTTTCTCTAAGTTTCGAAAAGGTATAAGATGATTATAGGGAATATGTTTTTATTTTGAAATGTTTGTTCTGATGTGGTAACAAGTTTTTCATTCCTTAGTAGCCCTTATTAGTCCCATGTTATATCTTTATCCAAGCGTTAGACGGATGTACTGAGGAGATAAAAACTGTAAGGTAATCACATACCTTTTTATTTGTCCATAACAAACTAACTGATAATAGAGACAAAATCAGAGTTTTTGTCAAATTTTTTGGAAAACCCTTTAGTTTCGAACTAGATGAGTCCAAACATGAATCGAATCGTCTGACAGTAAACTTTTTTATATTCTAAACAACTTTTCAGTGCAATAAAAATTTATAAATCTAATAGCATACGTAGTAAACTGAAATTTTTGTATGGCAACACTAAGAAGAGATTACCAGATTTAGTCCATTTCTGAAATTTTATTCATTATTTTTATAAAACGTCGTCTACAAAATTTCCAGTTCTCTACGTTGACACATTCTCGAGCAGTATCCAAATATATAGTGAAAAACGAAAATTTTATATGGCAACCATACGAAGGAGTTACACGATTTGTTTGTCCCATTTTTGAATTTGTTCTACAATTCTTTTAAAAGGCTCTCTCAGCAAAACATGCTTCGGAGTTGTTGTCAGGATATGTGGTCATTTGAATACTGAAAAACTCGTTGAAGAAACTCGACATTGGGTTCTACAACTGCCTCCGAAGATGTACTTTCAAAACTCTTTTGGGAAACCACTTCGGAACTGTAAGTTTGGTGTAAATTCTCAGCGAGTGACGTGTTGTCTTGGGACTGGCATGAGTCCTCCATTTTAGTGAAGCAGGGCTTTAGCCGATTAACCGAAACGTTCACCACGCTGTTCTTAAGTTTTAGATTGAAAAACTGAACTTAAAATGTGATTGCTTGGAATATGGTTAGAAGTGGGAATCGACCAAGATCAGCAAAGAATTTACGTAAAGAGACAACAAAGTCAGACTGGGATTAAACTGGAAGTTTTGAAGAGAGTAAAGTAACTCCGCCGGATTTGTTAAAAATTCCTCCCTGAACACTGTCCTGAGGCTTAATAATACGAATCTTTGACCAAGTCCTGTTTCTGTAGTTCATAATATCAGCTTTCAGTGTCCTATGCCATTGTTCTAAGAACCACCCGTTTGCTTGAATATGATATGCGGAACGATAGTCCTAAGTATACCGAAATAGGATATCCACGAACGAACTACAAAGTGCAGGTGTTATTGATGTCAACTAAGTGGCACTGCCTCAGGCCAACGCTTGAATCTATTAATGACGATGAGACAATATCTGAAACCATTAGAAGCTGCTTGAACCGACTACAGCTTCTGATGACTAATTTTGCATTGACGACATTCGCGAGCACACGAATTTATAACCTTATTCATTCAAGACTAAAAATATTTGGAGGTTAACATTTAGTCAAGTCCATATGACACTACATTTTTTTTCGCATTTTTAATACATTTTTAATATAATTAGAGCGATATGAATAGTGTGCAAGTTAAATTTGTAACTGGTGTGAATGCGAACGCTGTAGGCATGAAAAATGCATAAACGTCATTAAAAATGAATAGGTGTCAAAAACAATACATTAAAAATGTACTTCGATTTGCATTTTTAATTTCTTGGGAACTTAGTTTTGACAATTTGATATTGGCAATTGATAGATTGTGAATACATTTGAGCGAAGTATGGATTCAGATCTAAAGATATTATAGGGGCTTTCGGCAAGCACTGTTTCAGTGAGTAAACTGAGACAAAACTTTGAGCAATAGTCTCATTTGTCTCAGTTAAAACCAATCAGCTGATTTGCCAATTTTGACATTTAAATAATTTTGACCACAGAAAATGGATAGTAATAAATTGAGGAAAGTGTTGTTAGTTTATTCAAACAGCTCACTAAACTTTAATTTGTAATTAAAATCACAAAATAACGAAATTGAGTCAACTGAGACAAGAAAATTCAGTTTCACTTGTCTTAGTTGCTCAGTGGTTGCGTTCGAGTTTTGCAGCTCAATATGAAACAGAGGAAACTCACCGAAAATGCAGTCTCAGTGAGCCAACTGAGAATATCTCACTTGTCTCGCTGAGAATGTGCTTGCCGAAAGCGCCTTATGTTTTCAAATATAAATTTTCTAAATATAGCAGTGCTATTAGAACTAGAAAAAGAAAAAGATGTACATCCTAAAAAGAAATATTCTGCACAGTGGCTATTGCGTCGGGAAGAGGAAATTTTTTAAATATACCCGCTTATTGCAGGCTTTAGTCATAAACTTCTCAAAGAAATCCACTGCGAAGGCACCAAGTTATACAAAAATATTTTAAGAATGACACCGGCACAATTTGGCAAAATACTGGAAAAAGCATTCCATTTCGAAATTGTATACGGTCAACGGAACGGTTGCATTTAACTTTACGATTTTTAGCCACCGGTATAAATATAAAATTAATTTTTCATGTGGATTTATATTTCTATTGATTTTAGGTGAAACTCAATCTTCATTGCAATTGTCATTTCTCATTCAGCAATCCACCATATTCAAAATATTGAAGGAAAGTATTCCAGCAATTTATTTGGCACTGCACGAGGATTTTTTAAAATTTCCACAATGTCAAAATGACTGGCGTAAAATTTCAAGATTTTTTTATGAATGGGCGGATTTCCAAAATGCATTGGGGCTATAGATGGTCGTAGAATTAAAAATAAATCTTTAAAGAGATAACACTAACAATGATTTCAAATTTCAGGAAAACATTGTAGACTTAGATCTATGAAAAAAGCCGGATCAACATACTATAAAGGGAACAATTCATTTATTTTAATGGCAATTTCCGATGCTCATTATCGCTTTTTATACGTAGATGTTAGTATGAATGGACGTGTTGGTGATGCAGGAGTGTGGCTTCGTTCGGATTTAAAATACGCTATTGAGAAAAATGAAGTGCACATACCTTCAGCATTTCACATGAAGAGATTGAGAAAATAATAGAAGAAAGCTTTATAAATATCACCTGTGACAAACGGAAGACCAGCAGAAATGCGGAAAACATACACTGAGAAAAATAACACTGGTAAATTTAACAAAACTGGCTTGGTTATTTTTTTTAACCAAAAAACTAGTTCCATTCAACCAAAATTAAGTTGGATCAACCGAAATAACAAGCTGTTTTAACCAAGCCCTATTTCGAGCTAGTTTGCTTGAACAAAAATTAATTTGTTATTTTTAACTTAGCTTTTTAAGTTGAGAATAACAAAATGCTTGGTCAATAACACTTAACTAACAGGAATATAACAAAATTATTGGTTAAACGGGCGTGTATTCCTCCAAACAAATGGCAATGTTATTTACAACCATAAAACTTAGTTAAATATTACCAAATAACTTGTTTACATTTAGCTAATCTTAATATTAATAACTTAGGCTTGGTTAAATACGATTTCGTTACTTACTTAGTACTTGGTTGGACTACACAATTAAATAACGGAAATTTGTTAATTTAACCAAGCGCGCTTGGTTAGAATAAATAGAGCTTGGTTAAATGTAGCTTTAGCTAAAGCAAATTTCTTATCACTGCTACTGGTAGAAATTTCGTTTCAGTTTGTGCTGCGCAGTGATCTATTTAGGAGGTTTAATCGAAAAATTTCAATTCGAAAATATTTTAAAGTGTTATTAATGTTATATTGCATCCATGGTGAAAGGGATAAGTGAAGTTCGCAGAAACAAAAAACTAATCCGCGGAGAACTGAAAAGTTTAAAATTGTTTTTATGTTCCAGAAATTTATATTCTAATTATTTAATGGAAAAATGCTTTGGTAAGTAAAATTTATTGTAATGTTCTTTTAAAAATAACTTAAAATTGTGTGTCTATTAGAAGTAAGACATTTTACAGTGCATTGTTTTATAATAAATTATTTTAAATAAATATATAAAATATATAATAAAATTGATAGCTACTACGATATTTTAAAAATCATATCGCACTAACTAAAATAATTGTTAATAATTTTTAGAAAACAACATTAATTTGGAAAAATTAAAATCCATTACAAAACAAGAAATAAAGTCCATGTTCGATGAGCAATATATTGGTCTCCAAATAAAATTTGAGCACCACATTTTAAAATATCAAGAGGCATTTGTAAGTATTTATTAATTGTCCGTATTTTAAAAATCTCCAATTTAGTGTCGGAGAAATTATTAAAAAAATTTTAATTAGAATTTCCAGATTGAAATAGATTTTCACTACATGTATCCCGAAAAGTCTTTGTTCAAAAATTGGGATTTATTTACTAAATATTAAAGATAAATGGATCAAGCCGTTATTAGACGACATTATGACGCAAGACCCGTCATAAAATATTGGTAAGACATTATTATTATTATTTAAAAACAAAATTTAATGATTATTCCAGACGTTAAAAATGTAACTTACGTCCAACTGCTGCACGCTTTACTTAAGCCATCGCAAAGGGCATCAACTACCAAATCAAGAATAAAACACAGTATTAAGGATTCACAAGAAAGCCTGATGATAACTGTAGAAATTCATAATGAAAATATAACAAAAATTCAGAAAATTAAAAATTTATGTTTATCTAATCATTCAAAATTGCAACCATTTATAGTTGGTGTCCGAGAAAAGGACAAATTGTATAACGAATACGTTGTAGTACTAGATGACATAAAATTTAAATTTGAAACTTTTTTAAGCGCATTAGATTTGTGTTTTAAGCTATTTCAAGTTCTTCATATTTCATATCCGAGGGAAAGCACTTGGTTTGGAATTTTATTCAAAGGATCTTTTATGATGTTCAAACTAAATATGACGATCACAGTCCGGTGATTGCTACCCTTATTAGTGATTTAAAAAATGCCATAAAAATTAATGAAGCGTAATGTATAGTAGTATAACATGTATGTATGTATATTACATGGAAATATGTAATATTTAGCAATTAAATATAAAGCTATAATCAAAATTTCATATGTAATCTTTAAGAAATTAAACTTATTAGTTATATGTACATCTGCCTGAATTTAGTAATATTATAACTTTGTAAAAATTTAAAATATTTAAAATAATGTTTTCCTGACTATTTTTTTGAATTGAATGAATGAATTGTTCTTTTGTAATGTTTATTTGGATTTTTATTAGAATGTAGTAAATATTTTTTTTTATGAAAAACATTAAATTTTATATTACAGGTACGTAATAAAGAATACCCAGTTCGAAAAACGAATATTTTATTATTTTGTACTTATTTCCTTGATAGGTTTATTTCTTATAAAACTACGGATTAATTAAGAATAAATATTTTTTTATTGTCGTTGGGTAAATTCGAAACTTCACCATGATGTAAGCCATTTTACCAAAAACTTCGCAGTAAATTGGAATCTAAAGATGGCCTTTACTATACCATGTTAATATAAACTGTAATTTGGTTGAACATTTATTCAAACTTAGTAAAATTGACCCCAAATTTGGTTGAATACTTCACCAAACTTTGTTCAAATTAACCATGCTTAGGTTAGAAATTATGTTAAATTAACCATAATTTAAGTTGGAAAGTTACTTAATTTTGGTTGAATTAACTAAGTTCGTAGTTCATATATTAACTAAAGCTCTGTTGAATCGACTAATGTCTAGGTTGAAAAAAAATTGGTTAAAACTTAATAAACTTAACCAAAGGTTTTGGTTATAATAAAACTCAAACGAAACTTGGTTGATTTGACTAGTCCAATTTGTTGAGCAAAAAATAACAAAATAAATTTGTTTGTTATAACCAAAAGCTCGATAGGCTGAAAACAAGCCAAGCACTTGGTTAATCTAATCTTGGTTTTTGATTGTATTTACCAGTGCTTTTTTCTCAGTGTAAGAAAAACTCTGGAAAACTACTTTAAAATAATTAATGAAGATATAAATATCACTTGATATTTAAAAAAAAACTCTTGTGGACTAATTATTAGGAATTAAAATTTATTATTAGAAGTTTCTGTTTACTTTTCGGTTCGTTTTAGTTGCTCTGCTTGCAAGTCCATTATCACCCCAAATTTTTTTTTTTTTGCAATTTCATCTGAAATGCCAACTCCATAAGCAGAATTCTATAGATATTTTGTTTTATCTATCTTATTTTGTGTGATAAGTTTTGTTAAATCTGTGGAATTCTCGAGCAGCATAGATGCGAGTGATTGAGTACGCACCGTTTTTGTTGTTCTTGGTTTTTTTTTTAATGTATGGGCACATATGCGCTGCCAGATTTTGGAGATTGACGTAGTTCCAGTTGAGTACTTACAAGACTTTTTGATGGAACAATCATTTAATTTGAAAGTATGTTTATTGGTGATGAGAGAACATAGTGCAGAGTTTGGTTCGAATCAAAGGGTTTATATGTAGTTTCAGAAATAATCTCTTTTGATAACTTCATAACCTTTTCATAAGATCTTCATTACTATTAAAAGTGGGCGATATTGGCGTGGAAGTAGCCAAACTATCTTTAAATTGGAGGAATTCTTCTAGAACTTCGCTTTCGTTGAAAAGTTGAGAGCTACTTTCAGAAAAAAAATCCGACGAATGCGAAAACACATCTTCTTCGCTATATAAAGTCTGCAAAAGCTCAAAATCAAAAGTAGATTCTTAATAAAAAAAAAAAATACGTTACTCTTAAACTCCTCTTGTTAAAATTATTTCCGGAGGGAGTAAGTTCTACTATAGTTAACAAGAAGTCTAATCTGGACTTAAATTTCCAGCTACTTTGGATGTTTTCTACGTCTTCTACACCAGCTCCACTTTTTTGCGCTTTGTACATTTTCTGGTTTTCTACCGAATAATATGATTTCAGGTTATTCCACTTTTTAAGTATTTCCCCTAAGATATAAAAAGATTTTATAAGTATAAAACAATTATAAAAATGTTTTACCATATGTAAAGGGTACGTTTGCTTCAAATTCTTCATTCATATCGTGCACTATTTTTAGCCAAAATTTTTGTTTTTTTAATTTATTTTTATATGACCGATTTCTGTAATTCCACATATGCTTGCTTTGTGTACTTTATCTATAAGATAAAATACAAACTTATCTTCCCAATGTATTTTCACCATTTTTCACTAATTTGCTTTTAAAATTAACTACTTTGACAAAGTTTTCTAAAAGTATGGGTGACAGTTTATTAACGGTTGATTTTACTGAGAATTACTATTGATCTCTTTCACAAAATTCCTGCTATCTCTTTTATGCGAATCTGACACTTTCCTGTTTTTAACGCATTTAAAATATGGAAAAAATGTAGTGTCATACAGTTAGTGTACCATGTTAAAAACTTGTTTCCTAAAAGACTTTGGAATAAAAGGTCGATTACTATTCGCCGAAATATCTTTCGGTGTTTGGCTTAAAGCCGTTTGGCAAGATTAAGTGGCATAAAAAAAAATAACGTCGTACATTTATCCACGTTGATAATAAAGGCCGAGTTACAATGTGACGCTGTCGCGAGACGCGGTCGCTGTCGCTAAACCTGTCAAAAGTTGAAATGTATGAAAGTGCCCAAGCGCGGGTACAGTGTGTCGCTAAGGGTGTTGCTGACGCTGGTCGCGTTGCTTAAAGTTGAAAACATTTCAACTAGAGACGCGCAACAGTTGACATCTGCAGTGGAAAAATTTGATTTTTGCGGGAAATTTAAATTTGTAGTGAAAATGGTGAGTTTAAAAAAAACTGTAGTATATAATAACTAATTAATTTAATTATTTCCTGTTTGTTTTTTAAGATGTAAACAAAATTAACACATGTTATATTAATATATATATATATATATATGTATATATTAATATTATTAAATGTATTAATTTTGTTACCATCTAATAATGAAAAATACATTCGTGCTTACTGTTTACGGTACCTATAAAATAATACAATTTTGTAATTTCTTTATAGGAAAAACAGAATGTGGAAAAATTTATTGAGGATGTAAGGGGTCACCCCATTATTTTCGATTTGAGTCCTCTTTAATCAAATTTAGTAGCAAATTGTACTGGACGTGATTCATTCGTGTAGCTTTGTAAAACAATTCATTATCGTTGTCCTTAATGTATTTAAAAGTTTTCTCGTAAAATCCTAAGTTGTTTCTTTTTCGATACAGTGGACGTACCCACCACCTGCGTTTCACTTTTCTCTGACGCAAATATAAGTATGACATATTAAGTAAATAAAGAATAAATTGAAACTCGTCTGCATCCTTAATTTTATTCATTTTATTTCAAATTTTATATACAAAATTTTGCACATATAACTTCCTGATGACAACCAACTTTGACACTTTAAAGCGACATCATTGGAACAGCAATAGCAACAGGCACTGCGTCCGCGTCAGCATCAGCAACTTCATTCGCGACCGCGTCTCGCGACAGCGTCACATTGTAACTCAGCCTTAAGTCCAAAATCTTCCAGACGGGCAAAAATTTGCTCCAAATGGGAAAAATGCTCACTAATAGACTTTGAGGCGAAAATAATGTTATCTAATTAGACACAACAAAATATGAGCTCCTAAAGTATGGTATGTATGAGCCTTAGGCCGGTCCCAAACAATGTGCGCATTTGTCAAATATTTGGCAATGCGTCTCGTTTACACACACCTCGTCAAATGAGACGCATTGACAAATATTTGACAAATGCACACATCTTATGGGACCGGATTTAGGAATGCTTGAGCGCATTGCAGAGCCCAAAGGTCAGACGAGTAAGCTCGGATAGCCCGAACGGGGTACAATTGCTTTCCTTGGCACGTCTTTGGCACATCTTCGTGTTAGTTAATTCTACGGTCAAAAATCAATTGAATCGGTAAAGCAATTACCACTTCTTTGCTAATGTTCATACTAATAATGAAGTAACCACTGACGATCTATGTACCCATCGCACCGTTTAAGAACGTGACTTTTGCCAGGGTCTTTCAATAAAACATTTTTGTATTCTATTGTATTGTATTGAATTGTATTTGACAGCACCAAAAGTTCACCAAACTTCGTTCGACTTAATGTAAGCATTCATTTTTCAAAAACTTCTAAATTTGTAAATAAAATTAAGCATAATTTTTGGTTCGGTTTGAAGTTATATGTAGTTTAAAAATTTAATACTCTTTAAAACTCAGTCTACATTAGACTTCTGGTAAAAATTAAGCATTATTTTTTTGCTTTTCTTTGAATGAACTTAGGCACACTTAGGCAACATTGCTGATAAATTACCACCTATTTTATTATGTTTTAAGGGGGTATCCTGAATTAAAATTAAAAAAAAATCCTCTTTATTTTTATTGTTTAAATCGATTGATAAACTATAAGGCTGGTGCCAAAACAGATTGTGAAGGCTAAAATGGAAAAAAATAATAACAGGCAGGGACCAGCCGGAAAATTTAGTTCAGGTCATAATTAAGAGTAAAAACAAAAATTAAATACGAAATAAAGTGAAATTACGAAATGTCCGGCTGGTGGATGGGGGGTGTTAAGGGGTTGAAAGTGGTTTTTGCTATTTTCGGGGAAATGTGACTTCCTGGCGGAAAATGTTCTTCGCGAAAGTTACAGATAATAAAAATATCTAAAAGTTTCATAATTGCAAACATGGCTTGGTTATTTGGACAACGGGCTCGATAACAAAAAAGCTAACGCAATGGGGCTTGAACGAATATCTAGGGAGACTGATGCCCAAACTTATCCCAGACAGTTCAGAATTAATTCTGTGAAAGTGGTTGTAATAAGATGTGACTGCCGAAAACACGGCTAAAATGTACCAATTTATGCAGTAATTGTAATGAAAACTGCTCAAATAGAGATAAAGAAATATTTGAAGACGTAAGTGATTTGGAACAGATTATTGATGCAGAGTTAGTAAAGAGTCTTTATATTGAAATCGAGAGACTCGAAAACGTCGATAATCTCGAAGATCCTTCGGAATTTGAAAATTTTATTGATGAAGAAGAAGAAGAACCACAATGCAAAATATGTAAAATTCATTAAAATTTTATAATTCCTCATAAATTTTTATTAAAAAAAAAAAATATCAATTAATTAATTGTTCTACTTAATAATTACGTATTCAAATTATTTTATTCAAATATACCTGAAACAGATTACTCTCATCGTTATACTATTTATTTAGTGAAAAAAAATAGTAAAACACACGTTAATAAAGTAACACACTGGTCCAGCGAGTCGTAACTCTAGCTTATCACTTTCAGTACGGTACGGTGCATTGCTATGAAAAATTTAAGTTTCAGGATGATTTCCGCCTCTGTGTTCAATTAAATTAATTCAACTTTAGTAACATTACATTAAAGTAAGTTCTATCATTGAAATTTAATCTACTATTCACACAAATAATAAAAAAAATTGAAAAATTCGTGATCCGCAGCGCGCGCGGGGGCGGGGTGTGTGTGTGTGTGTATGTGTGTCCTAGGCCTCAGTGCGTCCTCCCTTTTCACCACTCATCTCCCTCTCCTATTATTTGGTTATATCGGGTATTATTACACTTTCAGCGTAAAGGCTTGTAGCATTTCATGAAATGATTAAAAATTTCAGACACTTCGTGTAAACACTCATTAAGCGAAAACTGTTCAACTATCTGCCTACATTTGATGAAGTGCCTAGACTTTTCATGAAGTGTTGAGTTACGTCAAATGTCTACGACATATAGATTATTTTAAATTAGACATTTCAACAGTTAAAATGAGCCCAGATAGAAAAAAATACCAATAAAGTTTTTCGTAGAAGATTTTGGTTTCGTTTTTCGAAAATTGTAAATATATTGGGAACTACATGCTTTCCAGATTCCAAAAAAAATCGTGCTTATTCAATGCAAAAAAAGGTATACTTTCACAAAATTTCATGTAATTTGAATTCTGTTTACGAGAGCAAAAAATAAAAAACTGAAAAATCGGTTTTCCGCCATTTTCTCGAAAAATATTTGAGGTTATGTTGAAAAATGCCTTATATGAAACTGAAACTTTTAGATATTTTTATTATCTATAACTTTCAACCCATTAACACCCCGCCCCCCGCCTATTTCGTAATTTCACTTTATCTCGTGTTTAATTTTTGTTTTTTCTCTTAATTATTATCTTAACTAAATTTTCCGTCTGGTCCTTGCCTGTTGTTAATTTTTTCTGTTCAAAAAAGTGTTGGCACACCAGTCTATATGTAAAAATATGTTTACAAAGTAACAGAGGCCAATTCTAAATATTTCCAATAATATAAAAACTGAAGTAAACCAACGTCAAGCAGGTGTGCGAGCGCTCGCCAATCCGACTTTCTATTCAAAATTCTATATCTGAAAAATGTTGGGGGGTCGTTCAATACAATAGTTATAATCCATTGTTGTATTCAGTTGGGTCGTAGTGTGTCTAATAGAATAATGTAGCTTTCCCTTTAAGAATAAATATATTTTCCTTTTGAAAACTTTCAAACGCTTTGTGGAACAATTTTTTTTTCATCTTACCTCAAGGAATCACGTGGTATACCGGAAGCTATCTTGATCTGAATCACCCTGTATGTAAAAAATTTAGTGTAATACGTTTTTGTGAATTTCAAAACATAGAGGATGTAAGTGAAGATAGAGTACTGTTATCACCATTGTACACATATGACAATATACTTCATATGATTTATCTTTTTTAAGAAAAAGTAATGGAATATACATTGTAACAAAGCATTATTTTTAAATATTTATATTTTGGAGAAAAATTATTTAAAATACATACAACATTGCTTACATAGCAGTTTTGAAGTCGTTCCTTTCAGCAATGGAATCAGGTACCCTTATTGAATTCCATCCATAATTGGATAAGATACAAGTGTACAAAAAAAGTGATAAGCTTTATATGAATATTTTATAAACTTCTGCTTTAATTCAAAGTATCAACTTTACACAAACTCTTTATACGGTACCGTATAGAATTTATAAACTAATAGAATTAATTGAAAGTAGGTATAACATCTTTCTCATTAAATCTATACCCGAAAACTATTCCTTGTTTTTATACCTTAGCAAATTTATTCTAAACAAGCCTGTTATAACGTTTATAATTAACACTTGTATTCGTTTTATATAGAAAATGTAAGGATTTATATGTGGGTATACTTTGATTTATCGAAATATACCAAAATTTTTAACGGTGTAGCTTCGTTAATTGTTTTCATATAACTCAATATCAAGCACGTAGTTCTGATTGTTTTCTAGTGTGCTTTATTACCTTCATAATAAAATCCAACACAATTTTCTAATTTTTATATTTCGTGTTATGTTTGAGTAAAAAGATATAAACAATTTTAATAAACGAAGTATATGCATACATTTTGATACTGTTAAATGCATAAAGAATTAAATTAAAAAATTCTTCAATCGCCTTTTCAGTGCGGAATCTTGTGTACATTATGCACTAAGTTAAAATTGAAGGTTATGCATTTTTCAATAAGAACAAAATTTTAAAATAAGTATTAAATTTTACTTTTTTAATACTTTTGCAAGCAGTAAAATCGCTTTGTGACAGCAATGGCTAGGTTTTAGTATATACCAAAAAGACCAGTTCTAATTTTTTTCTAATTTATTTAATGTCTCTGATCATAACTTATCAATGCATGCAAGAGTTTAGTACATATAAACAAACCGAGGCGCGCAGCCGCACAAGAATGCTTAAAACGAAATGCATACGATCTCATACACATGAATGTGTTGTGTTTTGTTTAATCCATCAGTGTATGCGCACTGTTATTTTTTATTCAATTCACCTTATTACGTTTACATACTGTACACATACAAGCCTATAATAAATAAAATATTTAAAGATATTTATTATTAGGTATATGAACAGAAAAGACACACATATCTATCATTCCTATTGCCATAATATGGCAGTTGTTTCTAAGCGCGTTTTTGATTTGCACAATTTAATGATAAATCCCATTCGTATAGGTACTCCAACAATTTTCTTGTGAACTCATCTACCTTGGTTATGAGCATCATATTTCATTTACAGGTTTTAGATTACACAAAATATTATCTAATGAGAGTTAATTAGATAGTTGAGAAGGGATAAGATGGTCAGAAATTGCATCATAAATTGCACACACATGTCAACAGAATTTCCATATAAAAAATTCAGTTAATGCTCAATGTAATATATTGTTTATGTTTATGAATTTATCATACATTTATCATTTACATAAAAGGCTATTTCATGAGTTATTTGGATTAAGCTCGACATAAGATATTTGATATGCCTAATTTTGTTCAATTATTGTTTTGTCTGAAGGGCTAAGCATAAAATATATGCAAAACGAACGCATGTGGTTAATCTTATGAAAATTTTTCAAACATTTTATGTATATTCATTAGAGGAAAATCGTTTCGGTACTACGGTTCTACACAATACGGTGATAAACGCCTTGCAAACGTTAACGCTAATATAAAGTAAAAAAAAAACAAAACTAGATGTACATTTTACAAGTTTCCAATGAAAAAATAAGTGTCTATTTGGACATTTTTATATCCACTATACAAGGGTGCTTCCCCTTTGGAGGTCAATAGAGCAGGAGACCTAGACAAACAAAAACTGTTTGCCGGATGGTTGGCGGGGGGGGGGGGGGGAGGTGGGCAATATCAACCGTTAGAAGTTACAGGGTGTTTAAGAAAAAAGCTAGTTTTCCACAAAACACCCTATATTTAAAAAAATATTAAGCGTATGGACACAGTTAAGAGCTCATTGTATGCAGAACTTCATGGCCTTTCCAACGACTGCTCAACCAGCCCCCTAACATCTTCCTCTCAGGGGTTACCGGGGTCTAAATAAAATATTTCGAATTTTTTTCTTTTACTTGTTTTTATTTTGACCTCTATAATTTTTGCAAAATGGTCGTTAACATAACTTATTTTTTTATAAAAACTATAAACTGTAGATTCTCCTCTTTAATTTAATCTATTACACTCTATGTGCTATCTGCAGCCGTTAAAGAGTTATTAGCTCAAAACCTATTCTGAAAGCTATTATCAAACCTAAATTTGTTCCCTTACTGACTGAAAACACGTCATTTAAAAATTTAATTTAATTTCGGTATGACATGAATAGGTTTTGAACTAATAATAATAAAATACAGGCTGTTTTGTGAGAAACTAGCTTTTTTCTTAATCACACTGTAACTCCTAAACGGTTGATATTGCCCCCCCCCGTGCCTTACAATTTTTTGTTTGGCTAGGTGAGTGCTATCACCTCCTGGTAATATAATGACCTCCTAAGGGGAAACACCCTGTATATTAAACGAGAGTAAGAAAAGAGTGCAAATTTGTCTATCAAAAGATATATTATCAGCAGCCATTATTTCAGATGACAAAAGAGGGAAAAATTGCTACAAAAAATCAATCATCTTTCGTTCATGAAAATAAAGTTATTCTCAGCTTTTGACGGCTATATTCAAAAATCTGCGAAAAATCTCTGTATCTAGATCTAAATCTTTCAAAAAATGTACTTAATATCAGTGCTCTGAGCAAACTGTATAAGTGCTATTAAAAAATCGGCTAAGAGCGAGTCGGGCTCTCACAATCAGGGTTCTGTATTATAACTTTATCAATGAACACTTGATTGACCGAACTTAAGCATATTTCAATGTAATCCAAATTTGCTTATGATAACTAAATATTATTCAAATAGACGGACGCAAGAGTAATTTTATAAGTGTTGTCGTCTTTAAGTTTACATAAAAAACATTTTTTTTCAGCAACTATGAAACTAATGGAAAAAAAAATTGCAGTTTTTCTGTTATCTATGACTCAGTGCCTACTAACATTGATAATATCAAAATCTTAGCTTTAGAAATTTGGATGATCAGGGGAGGGAACAAATTCTATCGCGGGTTTTACGTGGACACCTAGCTCAAAGCTTTAACTCCACGGTAGTCTTAATGCACGGATTAGACAATCAGCGCCAGTTTATGAGTACTAGTTTATGCCAGTGCATGCTTGACATTGAACTTACTACTAGTCGGAACGAGACCCATCTAAAATCTCTGTAGATCTGTGGGTTACGGCACACGGTTGATTTAGCGCAACTGCACGCCGAAAGCTAAATATCCAAGCATACGCAGTACGCAATTTAGTCAAAAGGACATACTCTTTTGTTCAAAGAAGAATGTCACGCCTAGGTCTAAGACTCAGACACTCTCTCTCCCCGTATATGGGCTAACACAACCAATACGATGCTCCTATAAAGGAGCCTTCTCCGCATATAGGTGAATAGTTCTACTGCAGTAGAACTATCTAGGGCTCGTCAACTCCGTGGTACCGAGTTAGCACTGTCGGCTACCCAATTGATGGGGCTTTGTAGTCCATGACCATAAGACCATGGGAACTCCCAGTGGTATCTTTAGATATCCTTTTATAAACGGGACTGGTTGCTCCATTCGGGATTAAGATATTATTGTCACACAAGGTATTAGCGGGGACCACGAGAAGGTTAAGATACGCCCGGTTCAAGTCTGGAGAGGTTTGAGATTACGGAAATCACGGCAGTAATCTTATAGCATACCATGCATACTCGATATACAAGAACTACTATCATAGATGCATTAAATTCTACAATCAACTATCTGCATCGTTCCTCCCTTGCCCTAGGACTATGTTTTAGCTTTTATTTATATTCGACTCTTGTGAGCATATAACTTCTTTGTATAATGACCTCATACCCTACTATAGTGCCCACAGTGGGAGTTCCAAAGCGATCTTATTATCTAAATAAGGGGAAGGAACAGTATTTTATCGCAAATTTTGTGCGATATCTTTATAACTAATTCATAAAAATTTTTGAATATTTGTTTTTTTTAATCCTTGAAAGTATCTTTTTCAAACAATACCCACGACGATATCAAAAAAAAAAATACTGTTTTTGAGGGGTTCCAATCCAACCCCATTAAAAGTTAAAAAATAAATATTTAATAATTTTTGAATATCGAAATATGTGCGCGTGACCTGACATTCTGCCGAAATTCAAATTCCTTTGTCACGTTGTTTTCTGTGACAGACAGACGCAAGAGCGATCTTATTTGGGTTCTGTTTTACCCTTTTTTTGTACGGAACACTAAAAATAGAAAATATGACATAACAACAAGAGCAGGAATCAAAAAAAAAAAAAAAATCATCATATGAAATACAATACAATGTTACGCCCTCGTTGAATACAGGGAAATTTTAAGCGAAATTTATCTGTTTACACGATACATGCTTTATAAACTAACCATATGATTAGCATATAATATAGTTAGAAACGTTCGGCAATGAGTAGCTTGGGGTCTCAGGTTCGAATACCACATCAACAAGGTCCTGTGCTTTTCCACTAAGCCAGTTTGTTTGGCCTTTTCCAGGCTCCCATATAAGTACCACTACTCCTCTTTCTATCAAAAATTCCTTCACTACTCTCTTCAAGCAGCACCACGTACTTCATAGAGGTGGAGACACATTTGCGGGGCTTTGAATATTTATGAGGCTTTTACCGTGAGCAGAGGCATCAATATTTTTAGGTTAATGAGCTTTTTCTAATATGTTACAGATGGTAGCGCCCAACTACTCTACTACTACTCTTTATAGCATAGTGAACAAAATCGATTCAAGGTATTGAAGCACAGGGATAACAAACTAAGTCGGGGAGAAGCTATGTGTTATTCCTATGCTCCCAAGAGCAGCTGACAACGAAAAACAAAATATGGTCAGAATGGTTCCAGCCGGCAAAGGAGGCAAAAGTTAACATCTGATTTTGTCTAGTTCAATTCCATAGTAAAGTCCTAAGTTTTGCTTATACGCAATAGTTTGTCATGCTCTCTCAACTCAAGTTCCGACATTTGCTACATAAGCTCATATAAATCAAACGACTGGACTATGCATAAGTCCCAAGATTTGCTTGAGCGTGTGTAGCAGCCTTAAGGTCCATTGCCCTCATTACTTCGCTTCCTATAAAACTAGATACAAATAAATTGTATACATAAGTTACTAGAGCGACTGGTTAATATCGTCAAGACTCTGTAAAAATAATTATGTATCGTTAAGCGTCTAGAAGATGCAAGATTCAGAAAATATTTATTTTTAGCACTTTTTCATCAAACCCCTTTTTTTTGTACGCAGTTTAGAACATAAAATTTGGTAAACGAGTAGGGCGTTGAATACAAAAAAAAACTTCAACCCATAAACTAGGTCATAATTTTTATAGGAAAAATTAGTATAAGTAAGTGACGATTAGATGGCGCTGTCCGTTTTTACATTACGGCGTTTTATTATTATTTTTTTTCTCCATAGTACGAGCCAAAACACAAACAGGAGTCAAAGACAAATCTAAATGTATAACCAAAATGTTGTGTCTTCTGTACTGACGTCGTCTACCAAACTATTCTGGGCAAATAAACCCAATAGAACCTTGAATAGTGCACCATATTTCTGAAGACGAATTTTGAGCATATTTTTAAGAAATAAATGAATGCTTCTATACAATATTTTTAGACTGTCGTCGATCCTGCAACCAATAGTGAATAAATATTCTAAAGAAAAGTTGTCAAATAATTTCCCAAGAAAAAATAAATGTTTGGCTAGAGACTAGTCTACAGGGGCTCTCACAAAATGTATAGTTTTCCAGGATTCTAATTCTGACTTTTTATTGTATTTACATACATCAAAATATCAATAGGACAAAATATGGGGAATAAATTTTTTTTCTGTTTCAGCACAGCATGTCTGAAAAATATGGGGAATGAATTTTTCTTCTGTTTCAGCACAGCATGTCTGAAAAATGAACTGAAAATTACGCTTCGCATTTCAGCTGAAAAAATGATTTTTTCGAATTTATTAACTTGTAATGTTTGAAAGCAGTGATGTGCGTGTAAATTACATGGTGTAATATACAAAATAATTTACATATAATCTACATGAACTGTACATGGATATTCTACATCTATCTATGTAAATTATTTGCTACCTAAAAGATGGAAATGAAACTCAAATAATAAATCTTTTATTTACATTTACATTTTATTTTAGTACTCCTCAGTAACATTTGAGTCTGCGATTTTTAAGGCGAAATAAACATGTAAAAGTTTTTTGGAATGTTTTTAATGACAGTCTACTGCTTATTGGTGAATGAACGTAAGCCCAATTAGAAAAAGATCTCTCTAGTTCAGCCGACGAAGCTGGAATTTGAAGAAGTTTAATGGCTAATTTAGACAATTGTGGGTGGTTAAGATCAGTCATGGTCCAGAATATGATTGCTTTTTCAACTTTTTTCTGTACCAATTTAGGAAAGATAGTTCCGGTACTTTTCCGGAAATGATGCCAGTCTTCAATGCCATTGGTGTCCAGGTGATTGAAAAGGAACTCATTTACGATTTCTTGTTCCGCAGAGCTTAAGAGTCCATTATCATATAACTGATGAAGTTAAAATTCTACAAGACAAGTGAGTATACGTTAAGGTCCATTTTCCTTCTTTTTTCCAAATCAGATTTGAATCTTTCGGGTAATTCTAATTTTAACCACAATTGTACGGAATCAGCAATAGAAGCAGGAGCCTTGGGAAAAGTTGATTATTTCGCATACCGGATCGAAAAGTTTAATCAAGTCTTCAACCTCTTCTAGAAATTTGTCATCAAACAACAGTAAAGAAACTATTTGCTTGATTTTTTTAAAATTAGGATCAGCTGCTATTTGCTTCAGTATACCAATATTTTTAACAAGGCAAGCAAAAGAGTCATGATACGAGCACCATCTCGTATTACATGGAGTTTTATTACGAGTCCCTCCTCGTTGAATCAGAGCTGCTTCAAAATCTGCGTGCTTAAATTGCTTTAATATTGTTGTAACTTTCGCTGCTACTTCCTTATTCACAAGATCTTTCAGTAGTAGATTTCCTGTATGGCTTTTACAGGTACTATGCCACAAATCGACAATCTTTCCCATTTTAACCATAGCTGCAGCGTTGTTGGATACAATGGCATACACAATTGTATCGTACAATTTTTTAGCCAGTTTGCAACTTTCTTCAATTATTTCAACCAGCTTTTCTGCTGTTTCAGACGCACTTGTCAAATCCCATGTATCTAGTGATACAGGGCTTACATCAGCATTATGTAGCATAGTCACGACAGTTTTAGTATTGCTCGAGGTATTTTTCCACCCATCAATAAGAATGACAGATTCTTTATTTACCGTCTTTGCAGCCATTTCTATACATTTCGCATATTCATTATTAAGTAATGTTCCTGTAAGGGCTTTTCGACCTGGAATATATTTGTTGTAGGCTGGCCTTAATTTTCCCAACATGTTTTTGAAATGTTTATTTTATATACTGCAACTGCACTGTGCTCTCACACTAGAAAACTTGAGCTCTACACAAATATTGGTATGGTTTCAGTTAATTTAGCTCATCAGCATTCTTTATGTTATATATTATCTTCTAAGAAATTTATTTACACGTTAATTTCTTTTGAAATCAGTAGTTATTACCCCTGTTCGCAAAGATGGTAGATTTATTTAAACGAATCATGAAAATGAAAAGAAACTGCGTGAGGCAAGAACAGCTGCAAAGAAATGCAGTGAAGTTGAGTGAGACATAAACAGGAAAAAGATGATTTGTGACGTAATAATCTACATAATTTACGTAATCTACATACTCTACATATACTTTACACAAATATGTCGATTATTACATTACACGCGTAGACGCACATCACTGCTTGAAAGTATCTAAGTGTAGAATATTCACGTCCTATAAAACTGTTGTCACCACAACCTCGGGAGCAGTTGAATATTATGTCATTCTTTTTGGTGTATATTCAGCGGTTTATTAATTGAAAATTCATTTTAGTTCATGTTCTGGTAAATGAAAAGGATATATCAAAATAAACTATGGGAAAATCCATATAATATACCTACTAAAAAATTGCAGTGAAATGTCAAAATATAAAAAAAAAGACGACAAAAATTTAGCACTAGGTTTACCAAGGGGTCATTTTGACCCCTCTGAGAACACTTCTTATAAATTTTCTGCAAGACAATCCATGCTGATTTTTAAAATAATATCTTAGTAATTTTTTCAGCAAACCTTTTGTATACAAGTAAACGCGTCCTCAAGTTATCGAGAGGATGAACAGACAGGCGGGCAGACGGACATGTCGTATTGGTAATTTTCCTACTATAATGCAGTCCAGAGCAAACAGGCGGCAGATCTAAATGTAATTTTTATAGTGACCGACCTATTGCCGAGACTTTTTGTTTTTTAATTTTCTTTAATTAAAGTTTACACGTAGCAATTTGTCTGTCTATTTTAATAAAACGACTACAAGCACTGCTCTTTTGTGGGCACATTATTGCTTTCTTTTCTTTTCTAGTTTGCAAACACTGTAAAGTATATTGCCTTTGCAAAGGAATAAAAAGAAGCAACAAAAATCCCGTGTTCGATTAAAATGACGAAGTATAAGTCATTTACTCGACAACTGATTTTGAACGGTTCTAAAGGCACATACAGAAATAAAGTTGCAGTTTTTCTAGATGATTTGTTGACATTTACACCCTTTTTTGTCTTGAATTTTTCACTTACGTATATTTGAAATTGATATTATAAATCAAAAGCGTTTCTCTACCATGCACGTGAATGCATTAGCAAATTGCTTTTAACTGCTTTTAAATGAATTTGGACCATTAGCGTATGTAAATTTACATTCGTTCTGCTTATTTGTGTATGACAGTGATATGAATAGACTTCATATCGTTTGCAAAAATTATTGCAATCATTGAAACATGAAAAGATGTTATTGAAAAATTTTAAAATGGTTTTCGATATTCACGAAATTATACTTAAGAAAAGAGAGTTATATAATTACAGAGAAATTTGTAAGGGTAAATAATTGTATCATACTTGCCCGGGAGAGCTAACATTTATATAGGAGTCGGAGTAATCTCCACTGAATTGGTTAAATCCTTTGGAACATCGTGCCCATTTAGGAAGAGAACAATGCCCCGAACGTCTTTGGCTGAAACGGTAATTCAAGGCAAATTATCTGTGAGAATATTGATGATGATAATGAGGGTTCAAAACTGAAAAAGTTTTTCTCAAAGGCACAACCAACTCGAGCTCCTTCAAAATAATGACCATGTCCTAGACACCGCCAACTCCCAGATGGAAATTTTATATAGGGCAGAATTGGAGTAATGTACTTACACTTTACGGCCATCAGTATTTCTGCCAATCAGGAAATGATTATTGAAAAGGCAATATTGCAAAAATGGTTTCGTATTCTTTCCTCGACATTAAAAGGCCTTAGCATAATAATTGCCTCAATAGAAAGACCATTATTGACTAAATGCTATCAATATGTAATAATAGTCGCATGGATAAGCAGTATGTTCCAAAATCGGAGGATCTCGGCATTCATAGGGAATGAATCTGCTGCCATTAATGTACAAAGAAACCGTCCACAGAATTATGGTAGATGTGCTCTTAGAAAGATATTAAAAGCTATACAATTCCTTAAATAGATCAAGTTTCTGGGAAACATCTTCGAAGGCCGTACAGAAACACACTGCACCTGCCAAATATTGTATACAAAGAAGTAAAAAAGCTAGAATTGGTCTAAGACCAATTCTTATGATACTCTAGATGAAAGCCCGTATGTAATTTCGTATAGTCACTTTTCTGTGTAAGTTTGATTGTTGAATTGGGTTTTCGCTTCTATTGCTCGATTTGTTCATCTGACAGTAAAATTTAATTTCATTTTATATTCTGAAGAAATTTTCAGTACAATAATAACGCCAAGGACTGATCGCTTTAACAGTATACGTAAAAACACCAAATTTTTGTATGGCAACACTTCGAGGGGCTGCCCGATTAAGTCAGTTTTTGATATTTTTTTACCATTTTTATGAAAACGATGTGTATACGATTTTAGCTTTCTACAACGACGCCTCTTCAGGCGGTGTCAATATACAGGGTGTCCCGTCGAGATGGTAAAAAATTTTAAGAGTCGAAAGTACAGAATATTTGCGATCGAAAATGTTATATAAAATTTTTTCGAGTTCGCACTATTTTCGAAGTTATAGGCGATTTTCGATTTTTTCGAAATTTTGAACCTTAAGTCACATTTTTTACCATAACTCAGTTAAGGTTGCTCACACGACGACCCTATTTCTTGTGTTTTACTCGTAACATTACAGGCTCTCATTTGGTGTAACTCGATTTTGAAAATGTTCACACATAATGGAAAAATTGGCGATTTGTTGCCAAAACATTTTTTTCGTCAGAAAATTCATTTGTCTTCAAAGTCATAAATCTCGAAAAGTAACCATGCCAACAGATGATCCGGTTCTAATAGAAAACATCCCTCATTTATTATCTTTTATAAAAGTCCAACACGATTAGTCCACCTTAAGTATTGCCAGAGTTACAGTAAAAACTTGCCTGCAACATACCTCTCATAACTTGAGCAAAATTAATTCGAATTACATAAAAATCCGGAAACGCGTTTTGCGGGAACTCTTATCTCCTTCGAAACTGTTTGATCTACAGCTAAGGTGAATATACCGTTGGATTCGGAACATAACTCGTTAGTGGTTAAAGTTAAATTCAATTTCGAAATTCGAACATTTTCGAAAATCTAGAGAGGCAATCTGAATTTTTGTGCATACTTTTTGAAGATTTTTTTTTATTTTCATATAGATTAAGGATGTAGAAATTTTTTTCAATTTAATCATTTTTTCGATTTACCCTCTAAGACTGGCAAATCGCGTTCGAAAATGCCCAATTTCAAACATATTTTTCGTTATAGTTCGGGTAGTTTCGAGTGGATTTTAATGAAATTCGGTGTGTATACCGGATTTACAAATACACAACTTTTGGCATTTTTCGATTTTCGAAATTCTCATTAAGTAACTATTCGAAATTTGAAAATTGTCAACAATTTTTTTTATTTTTTCGAAATGTAATATCTAATTACATATTAAGCGATTTTCTTTCCCCCTATTCTCTAGATCCTATTAATCTGCAACTTTTTTACACTGCATATTATCAGCCAAAGTTTCATCGAAAAAAGTTACAAACGGTTGAAATTCCAAAATTCAAAATCACAAAATTCTGTATTGAATTTTGGATTCTATGCTGGGAGACTTGCAACTTTGTAATGATATGCTCATTTATACTCAGCAACTTTCTGCATACCAAAAATATCAATTTTCGAAAATTTTCACTACTAAATCTACGATTTTCGCAAAAATTTCACTTTTGTTCACCCTTCAATATTAGTACTTTCCTTCCACAGAGTCTAGACATGTGGGTACTCTATGGAAAGCTTGCAGTCTCTACTTTAAGAATCTGGAAAAAAATATCACATTTTCCAACTTTAGGTACATTGTTTCTTCCATCCTTGCAATTTGATTTAATTTTGCTCAAGTTATGAGAGGTATGTTGCAGGCAAGTTTTTACTGTAACTCTAGCAATACTTAAGGTGGACTAATCGTGTTGGATTTTTATAAAAGATAATAAATGAGGGATGTTTTCTATGAGAACCGGATCATCTGTTGGCATGGTTACTTTTCGAGATTTATGACTTTGAAGACAAATGAATTTTCTGACGAAAAAAATGTTTTGACAACAAATCGCCAATTTTTCCATTATGTGTGAACGTTTTCAAAATCGAGTTACACCAAATGAGAGCCTGTAATGTTACGAGTAAAACACAAGAAAAAGAGTCGTCGTGTGAGCAACCTGAACTGAGTTATGGTAAAAAATGTGACTTAAGATTCAAAATTTCGAAAAAATCGAAAATCGCCTATAACTTCGAAAATAGTGCGCACTCGAAAAAATTTTATATAACATTTTCGATCGCAAATAGGCTGTACTTTCGACCCTTAAAATTTTTTACCATCTCGACGGGACACCCTGTATATAGTGAGGAAGAGAAAAAGTTATAATTATTGATCTGAGATCAATAACAGCTGAGTTTTTCCATCTGGTTCACGGTCAGGGTATTTGAAAAAAAAAAAAAATTGGTCAATGATCTGTTTGGTTTGAAAAGTTGGTACATCTGTTATTGAAATTTTTGTTCGTTTCAATCTGACCACTGACATATATAATATGGACTGCTTAACTTTCTATTTCATGTGGGCTCAATTACTTATGTCAAAAAAACTGCTTACGCCGGAGCCAACACTTAAAAAAAATTACTGGCGAGCGGTTGAAAAAATTAGTGCGCAGCTCGAAAAGCGATTATAATAAAACCTTTTGAATTTCTGCTGCATATCTAATCGCCTTTGGTAAAACAATTTTATCAGTAATAACACTGAATAATTAATTTAAAAATATTTATTTCGATGGACCCACTTATTTATTTGTTGTTAACAGTTCCCGCGCAGTTGGTACTAGACCGAAAGAGTCAGCAATATAGAAGCGAGCCCACTTTTTGCAGTGCATTTCTATGAACATAGCTAGTCCATATTATATATGTCAGTGAATCTGACAATCTGACAGCTCATAATTGACACCTCTCAGTACACGCTAAATTAATAATTATCAATGTTACCACTCTTTCAGAAACAAAAAACTACAAGAGCATCTACGAGAATATTTTATTACTGTATTTTAGATCTATAACCATGAACCCGATAAATATGCGAACTAAGTTGTTGTTGTAAATTAAATTGGTGAACAGACCTTGATCATGAACCAGAAAACAAAAACAGAGGTAATATTATATCGCAGATAAAGTAAAACCTCAACTTTTGAATGGCAACACGAAGAAAGAGTTGCCCGATTTTCTTCAATTTTGAAATTTTATTCACTACTTTTCAGCGCTCTACATGGACGCCTTCTCAGGCAATATCCAAATGAATAGTAGAAAACCAAAGTTTTATATGGCAACACCAAGAAAGGGTTCCCTGATTTAGTTCATTCTTAAATTTTTACGAAAACTTCGTGTACAAAATTTGATCTCTCACGTCGATGAGCTCTCAGGCAGTGTCGAAATATCTAAAGAAAGTGTTGTATGGGAACACGAAGAAGAGGTTGCCCGATTTGTCCCATTTTTAAACTTAAATTTAATCTTTTGTTTAAAAAGCCCGTGTGTAAAGTTTCAACACTCTAAGTGAACGCGTTCTTGAGCTATCGTGCGGATGGACGGACAGACAGACAGACGGACATGCAAAAATCAAAATAACTTTTAATATTATGTATGGGCCCTACCTACCTACCCTACCCTATGATTTCTTCATTTAAAGGTATACAAATAAGGCGTCGCGTCGATACAATTAAAGTTACAAAAATAAAAATAAATACTTCCTTTTCTCGAGTAACAAGTAGGTACTATAAAAACCTATGGATTGTTGTTGGGCTTACCTAATCTACATAATAAGCAATTTTTTAAGAAGTTTCAAGATGACTCAAGCTCTCCGACATAATGCCTAAAAACTTAAAGTTTACATGCCCGCCATGTTGAACTGCTCATCCAAGACAGCCACAAAACAAGGCGCCAAAGCTGGAAAAACAATGGGCCACATTTGCCATGTGGATCACGCATCTAGTTCTCACTTCAATGCTGGCTTGGGCCTATAGGAATAACCTAGGCGTAAAAAGTAAACCAACGCGGCTACTAGAATATGAGGGGGATGCAGCTAATGAGACTGTTGACTATCTTGCTAGGAAGGGAACAAAGATTCCATTTACCGAATCCGAAGACTTGTTTGGTCTTACAAAGAGAAGTAATGTCCACAGTTAAGAAAAGCTCATCAGATACAGTGTGGGAGAGACTTCCTGGATTCAGGCACGTGTAGCAGTTCAACTCATACAAAAATTCTAAAAAAGTCATCAACTGTGGTAAACATTACATCAAGTTATCCACTGCCATTTTACATGGACTTAACATGATAGGGGAATAGCAGTTGTTGTGGCCTTGCTCAGTTTCTTAAGGATGTTTTCAAGCGGGCAATGCTCAGTCATTATGCCAGTGAATAGCCTGATCTAGTGCCTACCAAAGTCCTTGTATAGGAAGTTAATGAACTTTTTCGCATGTGTTAGTCCATGAAAATTCTGCCATTATTTCTAGTGGAGATTTTCTATTTTCGACATTATTTCTCCTGCTAAGTGCCTTCTTGTAAGGCTGCAGAAGGGTTCGGGTCAGGTAAATGGAGATTCCGCCCCTTTCCTGGCTAAATACACTGTAAAAAACCGTAGGACAATCGTAAGACAATTCCCTAAATTTAAGACACGTTTTTTCCTAAAAATAAATGTCATTTTCTCTAATAGAAAGGAAAAATCAGTTTAATTTCCCCAAATCAATGGGTAATTCAATGAATTTAGGTATAGCTATACTATATAAAACGTACAATTCCCGAAATGTTAAGCTTTCTGCAATATAAGGAAGAGAACATTCAATTGATTAGGTATTATCACAGACAAGAAATACCCAGATATCGTAGGTAGTACTAAGAAAATGATGTATGGAAGAGCAAACTCACTGATCTCGCCTAAATATATCATGGGCACGAACCAAAAATGTTTTTCAATATATAGGCCAAAACTCATTTCTTTCTTAGAATTTTAATCGACCATATTTCTTCAGAATTCGTGTAAATTATTGGTGGCTGCTGAAGACGATTCGAATAAGTTATGAGTTGTGTCTGGACAGTTTCGGCTTCGTGGAAGTTGGATCGATTTGGTTGCTTGGGCTTGTTAGCTAAAAATTTGTATAAGCGTAGATTTAGATACATCAGCGCGGATTTTTGTCTCAGGCCTTTAAAAAATGTTCTCAATGGAAAAAAAATTGATTTATTTCTTAGAATTGAAATCGACCATATTTCTTCAGAAATTGTGTGGTTATTGGTTATATACGGTCCGAACAAATTTTGTATTCCGTCTTATGGGATGAGTTGAGTGTGAGGGGTGAAAGATCGTTTAATAGTTTCATAAGCATACAAAGTTACAAACATTAACGAAATTTATTGACATGGGTACAAATCGCACATCTAGGGAAATAACGCCAAAGCGGCTATCACTAATCGGCACAACCAAATTAGATTTTGCATTTTTTGGTTTACGTATTTAAGCAAATTGCAAATTTTAACAAAACACGGACTCGAAGATATTGTTTCGCACATCAGAAATGTTTTAAATATGATAAAGGATTAATTGAGTCGAAATTTCATTGAAACCGCATTAAAATTGCGAGTAGGGAAAATGTACGGTATACCTACCAGTGTCCAGTAGGAAGATTAGTAGGAAGTTGATGCAAATCGACGATAAGATGAGAGTGCACAGTGAAAGTTCAACTTACTCCAATAAATTTAGTTTGTGGAAAGCAAGGAACGACATCGCGTATGTACTTAAAGTCAAAGAACGAATAATTGCAAGAACTTTAGCGGTTTCGTCTTCCCTGCCGTGAAATATGAAAATAAATATCGGGACGGGATTCAAATTTCAAACTAAGTGTAAGAGCAAAACGTTTGTTGTATTTTATAGAATGCAAGTTATTGAAAACATTAATGTATTTATTTCCCCCCCCCCCCCCCCCTCTTCGCTCACGCACTAAAAATCAACTAATTACACAAGACGGCGGCAGACAGAATGATGTGTTCGGACCATTTATAGCCACCAATAAACCGCACGAATTCGGAAGAAATATGTTCGATTTCAATTCTAAGAAATAAATCAATTCTTTCCACCATTGCAAATAATTTACAAAGACCTGAGCAGCCAAAAATCCGCGCTGATGTACCTAGATCTACGCTCATAAAATTTTTTAGCTAACAAGCCCAAGCAACCAAATCGATCCAACTTCCACGAGGCCGAGACTGCCCAGGCACAGACACAACTCATAACTTATTCGAATCGTCTTCAGACACCAATAATTTACACGAATTCTAAAGAAATATTGTCGATTTAAATTCTAAGAAAGAAATGAGTTTCCGCCTATGTTGAAAAACATTTTTGGTTCGTGTCCATGATATATTTAGCCGAGATCAGTGAGTTATTTAGGTTTGCTATGAGCTCTTCCATGCATCACTTTCTTAGTACTACCATCGATATCTGGATATTTCTTGTCTGTGGTATTTTCTACATTTTTTTTTAAAAATATATATTCGTTAATATAATTCACACATTGTTTTTGGAAACAATTCATATGTATAATGTTTTTTAGTTTTTCACTATTTTGTTTGAGCATGCCGAGAGCTACAGGACCAGGACTAACTTCCATACTACCTATCTGTTCTAATGAAAAAAACATATATGGTAGTAATATGGCGCATAAGAAATGAGCTATTCAGTTCAAGTTCAATCTTATGTCTTTTAAAGGTGTAGTACTATTACTATTAGCAATTCTCTAGATTTTATGTAATAATCCTTACAATTTAGGGAAAAAAGAGCAAAAAAAAATTGGAAATTCTCTACATTTTAGGAAAAAAAAACCCAATTTACTTTTTCCAAAGTGGTGCTTGTACTAATCTTATCGAAAAATATCTAAACTTTGTGGCACAAATTGTTGCCACTCACTTCAGGGAATTGTTTTTTTTTTACTGTACAGTCAGCGGTCTCATTAACCTCTTGCCCCTCGTGTCCTGGTTTCCTATAGTCCCCCACCAGTTGTGCTGTGAAGGCGTTGGAGCTTTATCGATGCTTGACTGCCGGCGTTTATATAATATGTTTGCATGCCGATAGTCTCTTTGTATATTGATTCTAATGCAGGTTTCTATGGCATGGATTTTTGCTTGAAAAACTATTGGGTATAGGAATCCCACAGCGTTTTACTACTTACATTCAGGTCCTTAAACTTCTACACCCACTATGCCGAATGATCCATGCTCGATCCACATGTATTCAAATATAAGAGTCTTGGGTATTGTGTCTGTGAACTCGGAAGCTACTGAGTGTCTTTGAAATTTTAGAAATATTTGGTATCTTAGCACTAAGTACAGCATCCTTTTTAATAAAAAGATTTACAGGAAGTAATTCTTCAGCTCTAAAGCTGATGTGGGGCAAGCCGTCATAGCACGTGTTATTCTGAGGCATGCAAGTGTTTGTAGTTCTTGTAACTTTGTTTGCACTGTTCTTTCCTCTGTTTTGATCCACCATATACGAGGGCGCCATAGGTAATGATGGGCCTAACGAGGCACCAGTAAACTATTTTTGGATTTAAACCCTATTTTTTTCCATACAAAAATATTTTTGGCATATACAGAAAGCTACTGTGGCTTTCTGTATAACCTTCAACAATTAATGCTTGTTCCATGTGAGTTTCTGATCGAGCATAATTCCTAGAACTTTACCTCTTTAGAGAGTTTTATTTGCGTTCCGTGCAAGGACGGTGCTTTTAGATTAAGTTTTCTTCCGCTAAATACCTACGAAATACAAATTATAACTTTGATAAGAGTATCTATAAAAAAAAAAAGTCATCTATGCAAAATCATGCAACAATACAAAAACGAAAAATAAGGCCTAATGTCGACCGGTTGTAGAATTTTGTAGTGTTTTAAGACGAAAATTCCACCATGTTTCTAGTATAGGTAAGTCGAATAGAAAGTAAGACACAAATCAAACCAGTTTATATAAACAATTTTCTAGCTGCTACACAAAATTACAACTAGAGCCGTATTATTACATCGCTTGCTGAATTTGTAAATCTACCTTCGCCTGATACAGTATTAGCTGAAAATCAAGAGAGACAATAAAACTTTGTACCAGCCTGCGTACATACATATATGTATATGCTTCCAAGTTACTAAGTATGGCATACCTGAAGTTGGTATGCATTCCCACATCTTTTTTTTTTTTGTAGTTAATATGTCGCGCGAATATTTTTCGATCAACTCAAGACTTTAAAGTTTTCATGTAGAGCTCTAAATTGTGGGCTATTTTACTAAACTTTCACTTTTACCAGTTATACGAAAAATATGACACATTTCGTGCAAAAAAAAAAGACTGCATTGTGGATTGGAAAAGCTTACAAGCTTCTAATGCTATTCTTTGTACCTAAGTAGTTATAAAAAAATATAAATATATATATTGAATGTTTCGATCAGTCTATAAGTTTCGTTCAGTGACCTATTGTTGGCAAATAAGACAGGAAAAATGTGCAAAACTATGAGATAAACCTGCAGTTGGAATTTGTGTTGTCATCTCTTAGTAGAGGTGTATACATGGGGTCGCATAATGTTGCGCATAACGACAAGATCATAATATCATCCGTACATACCTACATATAATAAATAGAAGGAGAATGAACATTGGTAAGATCTACAGTAAGGTGAGTAAATACATACATACATACATACATGCATGATCATTTCTAAGCCGCGCGACTCATTATTTTTACTTACTACTAGTGTGATAGGTAACTGCATATTTGTCCGTAAAAAACAAATGCTTCTTGCCGTTTTATTCACATCCTTGTCTTGCTCTCAAGTATCGACCCTATACAAGATCAATGGTGGAGACATCGACGGGATCGGGTTGACTCTTCGGTGTACTCGTTTGAAGTTTTTTAATCCACGAGCTTAAATCGGCTAGATAAATCCCAAGGGAGTACTTTAACGCCAGCACTGCGAGTTTACTAAAAACACATACCAATTACAACAATATAAGTGAAAATATTTTCACACTTTTTTTTTTTTATATTTTTCATTCGTTTTCACTAATTTTATGAAATTTTCACACAATTCCGTTTACACTTTAATACACAACAAAAACAACAACAGCAACAATAACAAAAACAACAAATAAACAGAAAGAATTAATAGAAAACAAGAGCACATCTAAAAAGTTGAGAGTAGTTTTTATTTTTGCGAATTTCCCTTAAAATATGCGGCCACGGTGGTAATTTTAATTAATTTGCAAAAAAAAAAGAAAAAAGAAAAAAAAATTATCACTTCACGTCGGCAACGTCACATGTTGCGCGAATATATAGAGCCCATCGACACAGTTCAGACTACTCCTAACGATTTTCACAGAGAATTTGTTTGAAATTTATGAAGTTATTAATAAAAATGGCAAACAAGGAAACAAGAAAAAAACAAAAACAACAAAAAAACACCAAATTTAGTTAAGGTGAGTGTGCTGATGTTTTTGAGGTGTGATTTTTATGGCCGAACCGCTAGGATTTCTTAAAAACCTTCAATGCTAGAAATTCTTGCGCGATCGATTCCACCTCTTACTGCGAACACTATTTATCTTCCTCTGTTTAATACAGCAACAAGCAACCAACTAACTGGCTTAAGCCATAGTTGAGTTGCAATGTAATGCCATACCACGGCACTGGTAAGAGACATCAACTCCATATAGATATGCCATCATCGTCGTCGTCGATTTACCTTTATTGCTTCTCTTTGCACGATCTTTTCTTGGTCAGATAAAATGAATTGCGTGCGGATAGGGCTTTATGCTCGCGCATGTGTGAAGGCGGCCTTTTCTTTAGGATGGTGTTCGAAAGAAACTTGATTTCTATACTAGAAATATTTTCCTCTTTATATTATCAGCAAACACTTTATATTGCGGCGACTGCTCGCTGGAACATAAATTGATCGAGTCACTTTTGTGGTGTGTGTCTGTGAAGAGAGATATGTTTAGGTATATGTATGTATTACATTGAGGTGCTTCGAAGTACAATGGCCTGCTGAGAAGTTTACTTCTGGTAGAATGTCCAGCAACTTTTATATGTACACAGCGAAAGGCACTTGAAGAATTTTAAAGGTGTGCTCAATGTGTAACAATAGTGCCAGGTAGAAATGTTTTTGGATATTATTCAAATGTTTTTTTAGGTGTTCTTCTGATTGAAGATTTTTAGATTATTAGGCGAGATATAATAATACAGTGGTTGGAAGCTTGAATAAATTAATCGGAGTGTTTAACAGAGAACTTATAATATTTATAAAATTAAAAATCGTGTGTGAAATAAGTTATTTTATTGTATTTAATAAATTCATCAATTAGGGTGAAAGTACCCAACATTTTTATAGGAAAGGCAGAGAGAGGAGAGAGAGTATTGTGTTCTCTGTACCGGACTTTCCTATAAATTTCACGATATTACGTCACCTAATGGTGGAAAATGGTTCGTAATGGAAATACCTTGTATTCTTTATATCTTGGTGACGATGCTCATGTTCTGCTCACACTGCGATCGTGCTGCCATTTTCTTGAAGGTTGTACGGTTGACATCTGATGGCGGGTCATTCGCTAGGAAGTTTACAAAAAAGAAGAAGAAGGCTAAAGGAAAGGTGTGATAGGTTGTTCTTGAATAGATATGACTTTAATTCAATAATTCCGTGAAGGAAGGTCATATGAGTGGATGATTGCCCAAATTCTTTGAATTGCGCTTCGAGCGGGAATTTGATTTTTGGATTCCGGATCTCAGGATAAGCAGTGCTGCTCAATGAAATAACAGAGCTTTTCATACATGCTATAATATGGTATGACCATTTTTCAAGTCGAGCCTTATTATCGGTTGTGAAATGATGGACATAAATAATTGGGCATTTATATAGTTCATATATTTCTTTAAGATCTTCCTCGTCAATACACCTTCTACAGAAGTTATTGTATGGGGCTTGCATGCGTTCCGCATGTTTGCCAAAAAAGTGTACATGAGATGAGAGCATTTGTGATTAGCCAGCTTATAGGCCTGTAAATCGAGAATTCTCTCCGGTATGTCTAGGGCCCTATCTATGTATTATTCTGCTAAGCATAGCATATATTCATTGCTGAACGCTTCCTGGACATAACATCAGCTGCCTCATTTCCTGGTAGTATATTAATTATTGTGGTCAGATGCAGGTACCCAGAAGAGAATAATTCTCTAGAACAAAGTTTCTTAAGTTCACTGCGGATAATGTTAGCAAGACCGAAAAGTTCTAGACCAAAAATTCGCTTTTGTTAATGCAATTTAAAAGTTGTGTTTGCTTAAAAATCTTATATAAATACATATACTATGTTCCTTGATTTTATTAATCACTGGAGCAAATTCTTGTTTTTCGGTCTACATTTTTTGGTTCTTGTTTTTGATGTGCAAGTCCCTTTACATAACCGCATTTTCGTTTGTTTATATTTCATATAAAACGTTAAGAAAACATAAACCAACTGAACTGATTTGTTTTTCGTTTTTCGTTTTTGGTTCTTCGATTTGCAAGCGACTTAACGCATAGAAATAATGTCGGTAGAGCAAAGTGGTTGGATATCCATACCTAATATAAAAAGTTATTATGATACACGGACGATCCATCCGTCTATCTGTCTGTCTGGCTGTCTGTCTGTTCGACTGTGTGTCTGTTCGACAGTGTGTCTGTTCGACAGTCTGCCTCTCCGACTGCTTGCCCGTCTGTTTGTCTGTCTATTTGTCTGTTAGTTCTCACGATAACTTGAGAACGCGTTTTCTTATAGATCTGAATATTTGCACAAAAATTGTAATTCGTAATGTTGCCTTACGAAAATTTCGTTTTATACTGTATATTTGGAGGCAGCCCGACAATGCATCGACCGACGTAGAGTGCTGAAATCTTGTATACACCATTTTCTTATAAAAAGTATAAGTACAAATTCAAAAATGGACTAAATCGAGTAATCATTTATTAGTCTTGCCATACAAAACTTTGGGTTTTTCTGCATATTTGGAAACTCCCTGAGTTCATGCCGATGTCTAAAGCTGGAATTGCGTTCACAGTATACTCATAAAAATAGTAAACATGGTTTCAAAAACGATCTAAAACGGGCAACTCCTTCTTGGTGTTGATATATAAAACATTGGTTTTTCACTTCATTACACTTTTTTTTTTCATCTAGGATATAATGTTGTTGCGTATGTGGTTGTAAGGTTGGTTATTCGAAACTCAATAACTTAGATATAACCTTAGAGCATATAACTCAAGGAAGGGCTATAAGCTCGAAAAATTGCGGCATTTCCCAATATGTGGTAGAATTTTGTTTATGTATTCGTTACGTTCATGCAAGTAGTAAATCTGAAATATTTTTGAAGGAGGTTTGGCGTAATTAATTCAAATCTAATAAAATTGTGAGCTGTCACTGAGACATTAAACAACAACAAAAAAAAAGTTGGTTCATAAAACGTAAACAAGGGAATATTTTGAACACTTATCTTGATATTTTCTTTCCCTTCCCATTTTTTACTTCTTTTGCACGTATTTGCGGAAAAGAAACTTTTTAGTTTAATTCCAGGACTTTAACTTGCTTGAGAAACAGCTTCCTGGGACTATTTCGGCGATTTTTGCAACAGCACCGCACAGCATAATTAGTTACTAAATTATTACTTCGAATGTTTTCATTTAAAATTAACAAAACTAACGGAACAATTTAACGTTTTTAATTAAATCCCACACAAAATACAAAATCCGGCACAAAAGAAAAAAACGAATCTGACGTTTAATTCGAATTGACAGAATTGACTAATGTGAAGATAGCTTGGTTAAGGCTTGGCTAAACTCGGTAAATTCTTCTTGCTTTTTCACACCTTCGTCTAAAAACCGAGTTTCCTTCACGATTACGCCTTACGCATTATGTTCTAAGAATATAACTCACAAGCTCTTTTATTTTGCTATATGTATACTGTTTGCTTTTATAAAATTCACAAACAATTACCAACCAACTCTACTTTAGTTATCACTAGTAATGTACTTCAAATTATCGCAATCCAATCAGAACACTTTCGCCTATTTACACGCTTTCACTTCACTGTCTGAGCCAAGACACGCTCCTGTTGCAGACAAGTTCTGCATTTATACTCTGCAAATTGTCCAGAACCTTCTCGAAGATTCCACTCCAGTAAAATCGATTCTCCGAACTTAAAGTCGTTTACTGTTCGCACCTTATTACTCATCTTACGCGTAGTTTCAATTTCCAATAGATGTCACTTGTCTCTTTTTGTTGCACGTAACAATATTATTGGTCTTAGACAAATTATAACTTTGTCTCTGTTTAAATTGTTCTTTTAGTCGTAGTCACTCCTTTCTTTGATGTCAAAATAGACTTTTTAGATTCCCCTCATCTTTCATATTACCCGACTGCACATTTTTCCGGTGTATCAGTCAAAATTGTCGATTTCCTCTTCTGTTCGTCTGTAGCCTTTGTAACGAAGTTACAAATTAAAATTCAAATCCGTAAACATCGTTATTTAATCCGAACTAATAAACTAGAAATGCTTATCCTATTTGATCAACTGATTTGTTTACACTAAAGTAAAACACTTAAATGTTCAAATCTAAACAAGCCCTCTTGACGTTGCATTGAGGTGGTAGCTCATGTGCCTGAGATATCAATTGTCATATGGAATTATCAGAACGGCAACACTTTCAGGTCTATCAAAGGCGAACTGGCACGGAGAACAAACCAGTCGATCAACAAGCTTGGACTGGCTCAAAACTTTATTGAGCTTAGCTAACGAAGAAGTTAATCTACTCACTGCTAACCGAATGTGGGGTTTCCGTAATCGAGCAATATCCATCAACCCGTAGTTTTATAGAACATTCCTACCAAGTACGAAGTTTCCGTATTCGAGAACAAATCATTTTCTTCCAGAGTTTGAGGATACCGCATTCGAGAGCTTACCTGTCATCCCGTAGTTACTAGACATTAAAAGAGTAAAGAAGATGAAAATAAAATAAAAATTCTGAATTATGTGAATAGAATAAAAAGTGCACTAAATAAAATGCAAAAGTGAAAAATGGTGGATTAGCTTAAGTGACCTTATGGGAAAAATGTTAGAATTAAGTTGCCTTTGTGTATTGTCACAGACTAATTCGTGAGAATAAGTTTTGTAAAACCTTCTGGACAAAAGGTTAGAGATAAGTTTGTGGAAGAGAAACATTAAAGTTCAAAGTTGCATTTGTGTTAGAATCAAAAACAATTTTGAAAATAAAAAAGTTAAGATCAGTACAAATTTAACGAAGTCAAAAGTCCCTGAACAGTTATTCCTTCTTCTTCCTCATCGTTAAATATCATCCATTGACTCTGGGGTAATTCAAGAGCTAACCCGCAAACATTCAACATAAAAACAGATCTTACACTTTCGAGCAGCTTTTGGAAAACATCTAATTTCTTCGGGTGAAAAAATTTGTGTATGTATTCCACTAAGCCCTAGTTTATGGCTGTACAGCTACACATTCATCTCAAAATAGTCTCGGCCTTGTTTTGTTCGTTCGGAAGATGGCCCTGACGAATCAGTTAGTACTGAATGCGTAAAGTCAACAAAAATGAATATTTTTCTGTTAAATGGACATATTCCCGTACACTTAAATCCAGCTATAAAAGTGGAAACTGTAACTGCTGAAAAAAAGTTCCTTAAGAATGCCTGGAATATTATGAATAAATTATAATATGACAAATATGAGAATCAATAAACGCCATCCAACGAAAATCGTTTCTCATCACAAAAGATAACTTTCTTCCATTGTTCATTCCAACATATGTGCTGTTGGGCAAATTGCGGCCGAACGTCTTAATGTTTACGCTCCAAAGCTACTTTTTTGGTTAAAGGGAGTCATTTTATTATTGGACTCTACTTTACGACGGTTCGCTCAGTTCATACATTTGCCGAAGTTCCTGCTTGAAGTCCAATTTGATGAGCAGATAGCGTAGACCTCGATGCAATTCCTAATATTTGACGCCGCTCTCTCTCGTTGGCCGCAATTTTGATTTTCCCCTTTGTAATTTTTCTCATAGTGTTCTAGATTCCGTAGAAAATTACGCACTACTTTGACACTACAATCACTTTTAATGCTATATTCCTTGCTATACTACTCCGTCCAAAAATAACTAATGTACCTAATCTCTTGCTCCGTTTAAAAATGAGCATCCAGGCAAATAATCAAGTGGACAATACCTAAAGGAATTACTGTTAATGAATGAAATTCCCGTAAAACACAAAACAATTAAAAAATTATTTCGATGTATTTCATTTCCATCTTTGAGATAAAGGACATTTTAAATTGTACCTAACCAGTTGTCCTTCAGTGTACGCATATTAAAAAGTAACTTAGAATTCGATGGGACTGAAATTAAAATACACTCGTTTCAAATTAATGGTAGGTAAGGTCTCAATTGGGAATATCATTTTCATTGATATCAAGTCTAACAATTACACCAAGAGTTGGATGCTTTGCATCTTCTGGAACCAATATCATTCCACACGAATGAACATTACATTTCGAAGTATCCGAAGTAAATATCATGTCTAAGATTCTATCACGATAGTTTCTAATATAATTTATTTTATACAGACCGGATGCAGTCAATAAATTCAGGAAGTGTATGAGAATTTCCTGAGGAAACAGAAGGAGCGAAGAATCTGTGATTATCGCAAGTAACCCATCGGACTTCAGCAAGAAGTCTGTAAGAGATTTCATCATTCGTTATTCATCATCCGTGAAAGAATTATTAAGTCATGTCCCATTTAATACTAATAACATTGTGAGGAATATTGAATGAGTTCAAGAAGAGCTGACGGGTCTTTGGTCCGAATACTACGAACTTAATTAATAATTTTTCAGCACTTGGATATGTGGTTGGACGACATACAAAACATCATTTTCTATATAATTTAAAAACCCTAAGGGCCGTATTCACCAAGCAATTTAATTGAAATTTAATTTAATTTATATTTTAGTACTCTCCAGTTAGAGAGTGTTAGGGCTCACTTAAATTAAAATTAAAGTTATATATTCGTTAGAATAACATAAGATAACCCAAATTAAATTTTAATTTAAGTGTGCCCCAACCCTCTCCTGTAACTGTACTAAAACAGAAATTAAATTAAATTTCAATTAAATGGCTTGGTGAATACGGCCCTAAGTGTGCTTTGTATATATTCCAAAGGATTTCATGAAATTTGGGTTAATAAAGCAGTTAGGCAGGCCGCTCACCAAAGCTGCATATGCGTCGTGCATGCACGATGCATATTCATCATTCTGACTCACACTGCTCACCAATGCAGCACGTGCTTGATGCAAGGGCATTTGCTGTACTTATGCTGCAAGCATTTTTGTTTGAGCATTGCGTGTACAGCTTTTGCATGAAGCATTTTAGTATCTAGTGAACTTCCGGAGGTTGAACACGGGATTTTAAATAGCTGAAATGAAACAGTGAGTAATATAAAATTTGTACAACTCGTGGAAAATCATCCAGAACTGTATAATTATATATTGAGTTCATGTTCGAAAAAGGAAGAAACGGAAAAGGTGTGGATCCAAATAGGAAAAATTTTAAATGAAACGCGTAGGTTTATTTTTGTTCAAATTTCGGTATGTAGAAAATAATTGGTCAAAATCTCTCGTAATCTTTTACCAACGTTAGTGATTTGCCTATTTATAACAGGATTCACTGATCTGTTGACATTCATTTCCTGAATTTCTTCCGTTCTGATCCCTCCTGCGGACAATATGCCTTCTCTTTTACGAATAAAATTATGAAATATACATTTACATTTCACAATATTATCCACAGAGTTCACATTAGTAGCAATATGTGTATCCAGCCATAGAAATTTCGACACCGTCATTCCAAATGTGTGCCCGACCGTTAATCTTGCTCTTGATAAGGGTTCATGACCATATGATATTATTCTCGAGTGGGAACGACTCATCTGCAATGAAATAAAAAGGAACACATCCCTTAGTCATAATGTTTCCGGGTAAATCAAGATTTTTATTTTTCAATGCTTTCCCAAAATTACTTTTTGTAAAAACTCGGCCATCACTATTTCGTCCAAGGTCTTCTATATCTACACTAATAAAAAACCCATCTGCATCTACACATGTCATCAACACTATGGAAAAAAAAATTTTAAATTGAAATAGGCGGACCAGGTCATGTTGGTTTTTTAATCCTTATATGTTTCTCGTCGAGACTCGCAATTGGGTATACCATACAGATTATAGTACCTATCAGCAATTTCCAGCCACTTTTGTCTTGTCGGTATTGAAATAACAACTGGGTTAAGGATTTCCCAAAGAGCTTCACACATGCCTTTAACTATCCGTCCAATAGTATTTTTTCCTCGAAAAAAATGTAATGATAATGCTCGAAAACTACTTCCCGTCCCAAGGTACCTAAAATAAGAAAAAAATAATTTGCAGCACATTTCTGTATTGAAAAGTGGAGAATTATTCTGAATGGATTCAACAGAGCAAGGAGAGCGAAAGATCCAAGCGGATCAGGAACTAATGCTAATAAGACTTATTACTTGGGGAAATATTCACAGTTTCTTGTGCCTTATTTGCGTTTCCGAAATCAGAAAGGGTGTTTTACAAATATTTTAGCAATTCCTGAACATAATACCGTTGAGGAATCATCTGATCATCAGTATAATGTTCAGTCAGCAGATACTTCAACTAATATCCCAGAAAACAATTCAAATGAATGTGATGTTGAGGGTAGCTCAAACGATGAATTATCTGAATATAGCAAAGAAGGTACCCCTTTCAATTTTCGTAGATCAAAACTAAACTAAAAGAAGATAATGTTTTTGAAATTTCTTTTATTGATTTCGTAAATGCGAAATGGAAGACTTTGGAAAAAAGCGAGGAAAACTCTGACCTTTTTTTTTTTTTAAAGAGCCTATTACCAGAAATGGGTAAACTAAATTCCTCTGCGAAGTTGAAATTTAAAGTGACCATACTAATTTCACTTAATGATCTTTTGTACAATATTTCTTCAACTTCTATATCACCATTTTCCGATGAATTAAGAAATCAGTTTGGATCTGATATTCCACACCCACAATATCATACAATGACTTCAATGAACCAAAAACATGGCAGTCATGGGTTTGAAAAAGTCACACAACTATCAGAAAAACCAGTAGTACACAATAATGACAATACCTTTCAGACCACAAACTATACTCACTGTTCAGAGGCAACATAATATAAAAATGTATAAAGTTTTGAGAGAATAAATAATTAACTTACCTTAGAGTTATTAGCAATCTTTCCTCTTCACTTATAGCTTTTCTGTAGTTCGTATCCTTTTTGCGAGGCCAACCAATTTTATTAATTCTTGGATTGTTTTCCTTTTCATTCTCTAGGAAGAGAGAAACTTACCGTCATCCTCAATATTTTTCATGACACTAAAGAAATCACCAGCTATTATTTTCTCAATGAGGGGATTTACCCAAAATTGTCTGTTTTTGCTATATGTTTTTTTTTTTTTTATACTACGCTACTGCCATTACAAAGAGATCTTCATCAGACGACGACATGATAAAAACTATTCATTTATAATTTAAATCCAGTGTTTGTTGCTTATGCTCTTCCAATGATTACGCTCAAACATGTGTTGAAGTTTCATTCCATCATTAAATAAAATTATTAAATTGTAAATAAATAAATTAACTAGTTATTAAATACTGTGGCATTACTTAAAACTTACAATTTTCACTCACAATTTCAATGTTCTGCAAAAATAAATTTCCTCAACTGCAGCTGTCACTGAGTACTTTCATACATTTTAACTTTTGACAGGCTTAGCGACAGCGTCCGTGACTCGCGACAGCGTCACATTGTAACTCAGCCTTAAGGTTTAAGCACAATTGCGACGATAGAGCGACCGACGAATTCTTATGCAATATATGCTCCATAAAACGTTCCTAGAGAAAATTGTTCCTATGACTGCAATAGTCGTCGCTCGTCGACCTCTCTGATCGTGGTAATTGAATTAATTCAATTAAGTGGTCGACGACAACAAAAACTGCAGATTCCTATGTAATACACGTTCCATAAAACGTTCCTGGAGAAAATTGTTCTTACTGCTGCAATAGTCGTCGATCGTCGCAATTGTGTTTAAGCCTTTAAGCACTTTACTTGGGAGTATGCTGTATGCAAATGCTCTTTTGGTGAGCGGCTCTATACAGCATATGAGAAGTGCATATGCATGATGTATATGCGTCGCACACGCACGACGCACATGATTCTTTGGTGGGCGGCCTGCCGATGGGAAAATTTATTAGGGTGCAGATAAAAAAGTTGCATTTTCTAATGATTTGTTAAGCCTATTAAGGACTGGGACCTTATCGATGAAAACGATAGCATGTTGTTTCGATAATATAAGAGAATAGGAATCTAAGAAATCAGAGCAAGATAGATGTTGTGAGCCCATAAAATGGTCATTATCTTCCGTTTAGGTTTTGGCGATCGCCTGAAGGTAATCAGGCTGTGATGTATTTATGATTTTGTGGAGGAAATGTTATGATCTGCATTTTAAATATGTCTTACGAGTGCAGCAAACTAGCTCAGTTTTAAAGCAAGAGACATAGTCAAAAGTGCAAGACCGAAGATGAATCGCAAATAATCGTTGATGGTACGAAGGCAGGGGTATTCTAATTTTGAGAAATTGCACACTTAAAAAGGTAAACTATGACAAATTATAAATCTCTGATAAGATTCAGCTTGGTACTTGCACTTAAAATTTTTGAGCCTTGTTCCGAGATTTCTGAATTTATCAACATAATATGTTAAAGACTGCCTCACGAGAAACACGGAGGGGAGATTCCTTATCAAAGTACTACAGTCCAAAATGAGATATTGTGACTTCTCAGGATTCAGGATTAGGTCATTCATTAGAGAGTAGTTATAGATATATAGATATCGTCGGCCTATAAGTGGATGTTGATTTTTGGATAACACTAGGTAAGACATTGATGTATAAGTTGAACAACAGCGGTTCTAATACAGGACGATCCTTAGGAGCTCCGGAAGGTACTGATATGAAATTCGAAGTATACCTTATACACATTATAGCGAACTTGTTGGCATCTTCACGCGAAATTTAAATTATTATACAACTTATAGAGTAGCCTTGAGTGGTTGATTCTGTCAAAAGCCATGAAGAAGTCAAGTAGCACAAGAATGCCAGTAACGTCCTTATCCAGGCTTTTTCGGGTCATCATGTTACATATGCCAGGAGTTGTCCCTACAATTTTATTTTGTCTGGAACTTTGCCTAAGATGCAAAATATGATAATAGGATGAAAATTAGATAGTGGAGCGACTGAATACATTTTAGGAATAAGCAAGAATCGTAGCAAATTTCCAGTTTATAGGGAAGGTAGGTATCGCAAGGTAATGATTTAATAAATGCAGGATATATTGATCCATATGTATATAGAGGAACAATATTTTCACGAATTTTCCAGAGGTTTTGTCTGAGCCCACTGCTTCAGATTGGATGGGAAATAGTGTGATTACGAGTTTTTGGTAATCAATTCCACGAAAAGTGAGAGAATAGTCATGGTATTGTAATTGGCTTCAAGGAAAAACCAATGGAGCGGTATTATGTAAATTTGACGAAGTAACCGGAGCAGATACAGAGAACTCGTTTAATTTGTTAGAATCAAAGTCGAAATCGTCTGTCTTCCACATACACTAGTTTTTTGAAGAAATTATTCATTTCTTAGTTTCGATGAAAAACTTTCATTTTCCCTGATAAATACAATACAGCTTTAACGGAAAACGAAGATAAAATGAAAGTTATGAATACGGAGAAAAATTTAGGCAAAGAAACAATCTCTAAATTAACGAGCGTTTCGCGGGCAGGATATTGTATAGGGCTAGGATTTGAATGCTCGTATCAAATTACGGAAATTCTTTCATCGTCTGCTAGGGAAAGTACTAGAAAGCATAAATTTATTTTGCTCTTTATGAGAGTTGTTAAGCGGTATATGCAACAAGCTATACCTTTCGGTGTTTAAAATGACCGCAGAATATGCCGTAGCGGAGTAAAAGACAAAAATACGAAAGTGAGTGTCTGAAAGGAAGGTCCGTTAAGACGGCCCTCCACGAGCTCCTCTACTCTATTGAAAAAGGCTTCCTTTTTACGCTGGCTGCCTTCATCGATTTAGAAGGCGCCTTCAACACGGAAATGTTAAATAAGCATGGAGTGAACCTGTTCTTTATATACTGTATCGCACACATCTTGAATAACAGAACTATCTTTGCCAGCCTGGGTGAAGTGAGCAGAGTGAAAAATATCCACAAGGGCACCCCCCAAGGCGGTATTTTATCACCTTTATTATGGCTGCTCTACACTAGCGTCATCCGACCGATGATACCTACGGTTTTGTGGTATGGTGGAAAGCATTGGATTTCGCCAATCATCGTAAGATATTGGAAAAGATTCAGACACTGTGCCTTCTTAGCGTAGCGGCAATTCATCGCGCCTGACATTAGCAGGGGCAGCGACCTCCTTCTAGAGACCATACTGAAAAGCGAATTTAAATCAATAATTCCATCTAGGGCAGATTGGTGTCGCACTCAATCATTTACAAACCCTATTGTTTACACAGACGGCTCCAAACTGAAGAAAATGCCGGAGCAGATATTTTCTGTGAGGAGCCTTGTGTGGGAATCACCTTACACATTGAAAGCCATGTCACGGTTTTCCAGGCTGAATTCAAGGCTATTCTTGAAGCGAGAAGGTAACGCGGATTCGGCGAACAAGGAGATCACCATCTGCTTGGACAGACAAACAGCTGTAAAGGCCTTATCAAAATCTTTCGTAACTTCCAAGCTAGTACTGGAGTGCAAAACCACCATAAATTCCGTCTCCCTGTATAACAGGATACTCGTTGTGTGGGTGCCAGGTCACAGCGATATCAGCGGGAACGAAAGGGCGGATGAGCTCGGTCGTATTGGTGCAACCTTAGAGGAATCTTCATCTAGAATCGGGATTGCACCAAACATTCTTGAATCTAAGATTTCGGCCTGGACTGACTGCCAACATAGTGGCCTCTGGCTGGATGATCTCACGGGCAGAGCTACTAAGGAACTGTGGGGTAAATCTAACTCGAATCCGCCGAAAAAGATATTCGGACTGAGCAAGCCAACTCTGGGAACACTGGTGTCAATCTTCACTGGGCACTCTTTTCTCAGGGGTCACCTCCACAAGATGAGACGTGTTTATGATCCCATATATAGAGGATGCGAGAATAACCAGAAACGGTGACTCACTTCTTATGTCACTGTCCAGCTCTCTCCGCAAAGCATTACAGATTCCTTGGCTCAGCACTCCTGGAGGAGCTCCATGAAGCAGGCAGGGAGGGTTGGGGGCCAATTCTGAATTTTGTTAGGGCGTCCAGCTGGGACCTATGAGTTATTGCTCATAGGTCTAGAGGGTGAAGAATTAGCCTTGCTGTGGCCTAAGTGCCAGAGTCTTCCCCCCGGAGGACTCAACCTCTTTTCAATCCATCCATCCATCCAAGTAAGGTGGCCAACTAACTCAGGAGAAGATTTTAAGTCCTGTTTGGAAGTGACTACACTTATTGGATATCCTACTAATAAAATCATACATTTTGTCAAGTCGAAATGGTGTCATGCATATGTCTTCCGAATGTGATATAAATCACGAAAGAAGCTAGAGAAAAATGGAAGTTGATGACATTAGGGAAATGCTTGAACGAGCGATATGCGCCTCAATAGTACAAATATTTAAGAGACAAACGTATTCGGCTTCTCATTTAAATAAAAAAAAAATGAATAAACTTTTAGCTGGTAGAATCCCAGGTGCTCTAACAAACAAGTTAATGGAAGATTTGACATTTTATTATCAGTAATACCATACACCACCATTATCTGGAATTAATAGATGACATGCGGATTTTTATCATAAGCTGATTTTCAAAAAAGTAGTTGAAATTGTAAATAAACGTGTATAGTAGGTCCCTTCGTCGAACTATTTATTACATCTTTTCGTAGGAGAATTTCATCAAAACAATAAGGAAAGTTTCAATTCTATTCTCTGATAGATGGCCTTCAGTCACATCTTTTCAGAGAGTAGGATAATCGAAATTGCCTCGTATTTTGCAGATATAGACACTTGTCATACGACTTGGTCAAGTACCAATTGAATTTTCCCACTTGCTACACCAAAAGATCATCCATTTCGGATAGTTTTGACAGCTTTACCTACACGGAATCTGCCTTCGTTATTCAAGGATAGGATCCATGGGGCCCTATTTTTGAATAAAGAATGGTTTCTACGAATTCAGTAAATAACGAATGGTTGATAACGAATTGAATACCCCATACTACGTATTCTTGAAGATCTTGGTTATAAAGTTGAGGTGGTGTTAAAGTTTTTCAACATAACTAGTGTGGTAAGATTGCATTTGTCTATTTACGAAGCAAATACAGTCAAATGTTAATTAAAAAAAATTTTTTTTTCTTGTCTTATTAAATTTGTATGATATTGCTAGAATATAGGCACCAGGGGCCAGACTCACTAACATGGAGTGCTAGTTCTTTTGACACTTAACTCTCCACTCGAAATTCTGCAAATCGTGAAATTTGTATTGAGAATTACCAAGCTCTCTACTCCACTCGACAAAACCCTCGATTGTTTTAGTTGTGGAGAAGTAAGAAGAATATTCCTCAAGTAACAATATTGTCTGTTTTTGTTGTGTTTTGTGATCTAGGTACCTAGGAATTTTCAAATTATATTATGGCATCACTGCAAATCCTGGCTATATTTGCAATAATTATAGAAATCCTTGCAAAATTGACAGAGAAATATGGACTTTAATATATCAAGGTAAAAATTTTAAATCAGGCGAAAATGATCAATTTGGTCGTTTTCCAGTACAGAAAAGATGCTATAAAATTTTAAATATCCACATTAAGCCTTTTATATAGGATTAAATCGCATCTACATTTTATACTCTAATTAGATATGTAATTAGTTTTTGAGTCTGGTAAATAGCTTTGGAGATAGCTGCAAAAGAAGCGAATCCTTTTGGTACAAAAATGGACATATTTTCAACTCATCATTATGAAGAACTAGTAAATCGTGGAAATTCACTTTTCATGAGAACAATGTTCACAACAGAGTACTAATGGATGTAAAACAAAGAACGGAAGAAATATATGCAAAATATAGGAACTGGGGTATATATGACCCCAGTGCAAAAAATCCATCTTTCGGCGGTAATAAGTCAGTTATGAAGTTAAAATGACCAAAAAATAAACTACACCACTATATTACCCGCTTCTCCCTCTTTGATTTGATACCAAACATGACGTATTTTAGACAACCCCCAATGAGGGGTTGTAAGACCGCCAACCCCAAAGGCCCCTTCACCAGAAATTGCTCACCTATAGTTTTGTAGTCTAGACTCTAAATCTGTAGGAAAAAGCACCAATGCTCTACGACCCAGCCACACAGATTTAGCCGTCCTTCAGTGTTGCGACACTTCTCACGTTTTCCCTAACTCCACGCTAGAGAGTCGCAAATGGAAAGTTATGGAGTTTTAATTCTTATCTCCCAAACTGCCCAATTCTCCATGTTACAGAATCCGGCCCCAGAAAGTAAAACCCCAAGTGATCGTATCACTTGCATTTAACTACTTTTTCCTTCTTCAGCCAAGTTTCTGTTTCTTTTATTTTCGAAATGATTAACGAAATTATACATTGTAGGTATATTTTACCCTTTCTATGCTGCCAACATAAAATCAGTTAGCAATTATTGATAACAGTCAAATTCATTCAATGGTGTGAATTTCCATACACAAATTACACTGATGTTTTTGTCACGGTCCGTACATTATTGCTTCTCCCTTTTTCAAACTTAGAATACTAGCTAATTCACTCTTCGTTTAGCATAATGAATGGTTGAACCCACTCGTTAAATAACGAAGGGTTTGCATTCGGTATATAACGAATTCGGATTTCAATAATACCACATGTGTCGATTCCGAATGATTTTGACAGCATAACGAATACGGAATCTGCCTTCATTATTCAAGAATAGGCCCCCAGAAATGAATAGATTGGGCGAACACTAAGTTATAAGAGGAAACAACGAAGGTTAGTATTTAGAAGTGCATTGTGAGGGGGTGATGAATGAAATGAGGAAGCTGAGGGGCAAGAAGGATTGTGAGATTAATGTGAAAGTCTGCAGATATGTTTAGAATCCTTGCAGCTATGGCCGAAACCAATAATATTTTGATCAGACCTCTCAGGACTTTTTAATAGGAAGAGAGCAAGATAGATTGGACACTCACGCATAATATTACGAGTAATATATTTATGTTTGCATATCCATTTGTCCGTCTGTCCATCCGTCTATCTGTCATCCGTCACGTCAAGATGTCTTGAATGCTTCAACATAGATAGCTGATAATTTTAACATGGTTTTTATGAAAAAATTTGTAGACTTAAGTTCGAAAATGGGACAATTCAGGTATTTCGTAGGGTTGCCATACAAAAATTTCGTTTTTCACTATATATTTGGACACTTTTTGAGAACGCGTCAACGTAGAGAACTGAAATTTTGTACACGGCGTTTTACATACAAGTTAAATATAAGTTCAAAACTGGACTAAATCTTGGTTTTGCCATACAAAAATATCATATCACTGAGAAAGAAAAAAATATTTTTTACTATTTAGTGCAATTTATGTATTTATAAAAGTTATTAATTCTAAAAGTTGCTTTAATATAAATAGCCCTTTGTTAATTTTTGGACATTGAAGGCGCATTTGGTAACATCTCTGTTAAGTCAGTAATGCCTGTATTGGTCAGACATGGGGTGAATCCAACACATAAGAGATGGATTCAGTTTATGCTTTCTAATAGGATAATAAGGACGCAGCTATCTGGTGAAACACTGGAGGTTCGCACCACCAGAGGTTAACCCCAAGGAGGAGTACTATCTCCTCTGCTGTGGTCCATGGTAGTTAACGAGCATGGGGGAATAAATGTACACAAAAGACAACCACCAGGAAACTAAATAAGCTCCAAAGAATGGCCTGTTTAAGTGTAACTGGTGTCATGTGCACGACATCTACCAGCGCTCTAGAAACACTAGTGAACCTACCGGCACTCAGCGACACTGTTGCAAAAGAGGCTCGACTCATTGTGTACAGAGCCTGTTTAGATGGCTATAGTAAATGGGGCTCTAACAGTTTACGCACTACAACCAAAATAATTGAAGCAAATCCAATACTGCACATGATGCCAGACAGAATGGTTGTTGAGCACAACCTCCGAATGCCCTTCAATATAACAATATCATATAAGGAAGAAATAGATACAAATCTAGCAAGTCAAACCCTAGTCTGATACATCGCTGGTTCTAGAACCGAGAAAGGAGTAGGAGCAGGAATAAATGACGTTAAGCCAAGAGCTAACATCTATCGAGGCCTAGGAAAATAAGCCTCAATATTTCAGGCAGAGGTATATGCCATCACTAGTTGTGCATATGAAAACTTCAGCCTATCCTACACTAACACAAATATTTATATCTATACAGATAAATAAGTGGCTTTGAAAGCCATCTCGTCATCTGAGGTCAAAACGAAGTTAAGGTGGGAATGCATTCAAGCATTAAAAACCTTGACGCATACAACCACCCAAAACTTCCGTGGGTGCCAGGACACTCGGAAATTGATGTAAATGAAAAGTCAGACTTATTGGCCAAAAAAGGAGCATCCATGCCCCTTAAATGACCAGAACCCTTTTGCGGTATCTCATACTATACAGTGAAGCTTATCATACAAAACTGGATCCGGAACCAAAGGGATCAAAGATGGACTTCAATGACAGGATCCAGACAAGGCAAAAGATTCATTAAAAGATCTTTCTCATAGCAGACCCTAGATCTTTTAAGGCTATCTTGAAATCAATTCAGAATCACTACAGGAGTCCTAACCGAGCACAGTAAACTTAACAAACACATGCATCGGATAGGCCACCCACTCCCACCCACCTGCTCTTGTGTATATGTTATGTTTCGAACAGGATGAAACATCTGAGCATGTACTGTGTGAATGCGAGGCCATTGCATAATGCATCCTAGGAAGACTGGGTTTGTTGGATGAACTGTAATGCCAGCGGTGCACAATAAGCCAATGATGGCCGCTAAAATCTAAATCTTATATATTTTATTTTCTACTTTTTAGTTTTCTTCTTCTTCTAAAAATATGTCACTTCATGGTAATCAGCAAGAGCTTTAATCTGATATCACATACGGGCCAAATTGGACAACCCCAAGGAGGGATCATTATCAACCCCATCCCGAAACCTCCGAACCTCACTCATTCTAAATCAAAAAGCCCATAATAATCCATCCACGTTTACTACCCTAAAACTCTTCGCAAAATTTCACACTTTCGTCACAAATGTCGCCCATCTGCACAAAGTTATAAAGTTATTTATTGATTTATTTTATTCAAGGGTTAGTGACTGGATAAAAAATATTTGAAAAAAGCAGCAAACAATGTTTTTAATACAGATGGATTTTTATTCATTCGCACATTTTACTATTATTAATTTACAATTAACATTTACAATAAGGATACACTTAAATATTTTATTCGAATGCATAAAAACTATAAGCTATGGAAATTTTTGAATTGCAGTCATGGCAGATACACTTAAATTCGACGATGTATCATCAGAATCGCTGGTGGTAGTTCTGTCAAAGAGACTTGGACTGCTAATTCCGCACTCTGGTATTAGATCATAAGGATTGATGTCATCTTCACTGAATCTTTGTACAGCCAAACATTCCTTTGTAGGCCTTGGCAGGCTATTGCGACAGAAGTTTTGATCCTCTATGATTTCATGATTAAAGCCCCATAAAGCCGCTGCCCGCTCTCGATTGATTTCGGCCTTCGACGGTATATTTTGTATATGTTGATTGTATTTAGAGTGCATCTGGTGGTGTTGGGTCTGTAGCACCTTCTGATTCTGTTCCGGTGGGTTGATACCCTTCTTCATATTCTTGTCCATAATCATCGTATTGTTGATCTTCTCCTTGATACTGTTGATCGTATTCATCGGTATATTCGCCACCTTCATATTGCTGTTGTTCATATCCATCGGCATAATCTCCTTCCAACTGACCTGTGGCATTATCGCCTTGATTGGAATATTGTTCTTGTTCGGTATTTCCATCAAATCCTTCACTGTCGACTGATTTCGGAGTTTCTGCAGGTGGCTGTTCGACTGATTGTACACTCTCTCTTCGACTTTCTTTGTTTCCTTCACTAAAGTCGTCCTTTTTATTTTCATCTTCTCCGTAGTCATAGGATTTGAAAGGTTCCTCTGTTGTTGTAATATCGGATGTGTCGAGTCTAGATTTAACATTGTCGAGGGCACTTTTGAGGTCAAATGGAAGGGTTTTTGATAATGGGGATATATCGCCTCTGGTTTCGATTTTTGAAGGTCTGTTGATTGTGTTTGTTTTTGGGGTATCATAGTCAATTGGTGCTATTGGAAATAAAATAAAATATGATAAAATTATTAGTGAGGAAATATTATATAAAAGAAGAAGAAAAAAAATAATTAATTATTTAAAATATTGTTTGAGTGTATGAATAAATGTTTTTGAATGTTTTCCAAATGATTTGTTTTTTCAGCATGAAAGAAATTTGATGAGAATTTGAATAAACGATCTACATAAAGTTTTTACATTCCTTTGAGGTTCGTACAAAGCAACACTTCTTTGCTTAGATAAATTTTCCTATATTTGTAAAGATAAGAGAAGTGAAGGTAAGCGAAGTGTAAATCCGGGATAACAAAAGTTTAGTACATTGACAACAGATGTATCACCGACCAATTGGTTGATGGCAAAAGCTGGTAGAGTTGAAGCAAAGATTCTTAATGCAAAGATATTGCAGGCACATTGTGTAGTTTGGCCTCAGTGAAAAATAATGTGGAATCTACGAGATTTCACCTCTATTGAGAAATTATTAAAACTTCGCATTGTACAAGATCTCCACTAATTATGAGCACCACAGCCTGGACCTGGGGCCGGATTCTGTAACTCGGAGAGTTTGGGAGTTTGATAGATGAGAATTTTGGTTTTCCCCGATTAAAACTCCCTAACTGTCCATTCCCGATTCTTTAACATACTTGGGGAGTGGGGGTAAACGTGAAAAGTATCGCAATATTGAAGGACCCCTAACTTTGTGTGGAAGAGTCGTGCAGCATTGTAGTTTTTTCCCTCGGATTTAGGGTCTATAAATGACAAATTTTTGAGGTAGGAGCTTTTGGGTATTGTCCAAAATACGTCATGTTTGATACCAAATTAAAGAGAGAGAAGCGGGTAATGTAGTGGTGTAGTTAATTTTTTCATCATTTTTACTTCATAACTGACTTTTTACCGGCGAAAGACGGATTTTTTGTACTTGGGTCATATACACCTGAGTTCCTATATTTTGCACATACTTCTTCCGTTATTTGTTTCACATCTATTAGTATTCTGTTGTGAACATTTTTCTCATGGAAAGTGAATTTTCACGACTTACTAGTTCTTCATAATTATGAGTTGAAAATATGTCCGTTTTTTGTATGAAAAAGTGCAAGCTTGAGAAAAGGAGAAGCAATGCAATCGGGTGACTCCACTCTACTCTGCCAATGTAAATGCTCCTAAACATTCATTTCTTCTTAGAAATTTACAGAAAATTTGTCGGTTGATTTTTTTTCATTTAGTGGCCGACTGATTTATTTTGAAATACTACACTTTCATGTGTGCCGTTGTCGGCCTCCAAAAATGCATACAAATTCCAATAAAAAAATATCCAGTAAATTTCTAAGAAAAAATTGAGGGCTTCCCTGAGAAGATTTGTTGGGTGTGAAACACTGTTGAGTTTCATATATTCAATTCTATTTTAGAAAATTGAGTTCTATAGACTACATCTTTGTAATATAGTCTTGGGTTGAAGGTACATAGCTGTGAAAATAGAGATAGCAGAAGATAACAGGTTGAGGCTCCATATCCTAGTAGTTCCTCGTACTTTTATAGGAAGTATCTTAAGCTATGAATGCTAAATTCTATAATTTTCTGATCGGGATGGTACATATCTACTTAGCCTCACTTCAGAAAGGTCTGTTACACTCACACTTTTTTCACTAAAAATAATGAAAATACACTCCAAAGGCTATCAGAATGAAGATACCAATTTTATGAAAACAATAAACGTTTCATATGTCCATCCTTAGTAACCCGTATAAGTTTGTTAAAAAGATTCGATGTAGTTTCTCTCTGTTCAGAGCATTCTTTTCATAATATTTCATTTTACACCATTCCACAGAGTGGTCGTAGAGAAAGGCTTGGAACATGTTAAAATTAAATTGTTTCACTTCATATTAGATGGCCGAAGAGCTGGCATTTTTGTGTATTTTAATTATTTTGCATTCGTATGAAAAAGTAGTTGCAGATGAAGAAACGTACAGGCCCAATGATATTACAAATACATTTTGATTAATATTATGTAATGAATGCATGTGTATAGGTACATAATTATATTGATGCCTTTGTGTGTTGTTTTCGGTGTGATTCAAATAAAATCTCATTAAATTCTGATACCTTTTGTTGTTCCTAAATTGCTAAAAGTATCGGTCTTAACCATCCTATCTCTATCATTATTGATTATTCTATTCGTTAGAAATTCTACATTCGATTGTAGAGCGGATATTTCCATTCTGCAAAAAAGAAGAAGAACAACAATTACTATATTTACTCCCAAATTACCTGTATTAGTTTTTGCTCTTCTCGACTGGATTCAATATCACTCGTCGTTTGATTTAGACCATGTACACTTTTACTGAAGTCCTTGTAATTTGACCAAACTTGTTGTAGCCTTTTCATTAGCATCTCATTAATATGACGAAGTTTCGTTTTTTCATCGCTATAAATATACATTATATGTTTTTTTTCCTGTTTTTAATTTTTTATATAAAATTTATTTAAATTATTTTTAGATAAGATTTTAAAAGATCAACCATATCGAAAAGAGCAGTTATACAGATTAAATTGAAAACTTACTTAAGTTTTGAGGAAAATCAGCTGAGTTAAGGTCAAATTTGACCTATTCAAATTTATTTTCCTCAAAACTCAGGTAAAAAAATAAAATATGTAATAATAATAAAAAAAGAAAAGAAAAAATAATTGATTAATTTTATTATTGTGAAAAAGATGATGAATATTTATAACCACCCTATAGAGTAAAATTTTTAAAGCGGTTCTTCTTGTGTTTTCTTGATTTTTGGTTTACTGGGCACAAATTTAACATTAACATCAAATTTAACGGGCAGCAGTGGCGGCGGTGGCGGCGGTATACATGTCCTAACAATTGCTTGCGACAACTTTTGACATTTTTTATCAACTGCATTTAATTCAGTTGATTTTTTCAAAGGCTGTGAAGCTGTAGAAGCATTTCTATGGCAGGAAGGATAATATGATTCCATCACATGTGGCTGTTGCATACAAGTGAACAGCCCAGTGCATGGTGCATTTCTAGCTGCTGACAATGTTGTCGTTTTATCTTTCTCATGTTGTGCTGATGATTTATTTGTTGTTGTATTCAGATGAACGCATTTACTCCCAAAAGCGGACCCTCTTACGTATCCCATTCGGGGTCCTGAGATGGAAACCAAAAATCAAGCTATTGTTATATGGCTCGAAAATCGTTTTTGTTTTGTTTTTTGTTGTTTTTTTTTTTAATTTACATAATTTCTATCTTTTCTCACATTATAAATGGTGAAATTTGAAAACTAAATATTTATTGTAAAATACCGATTTTTTTTTTTGTTTAAGGAAAAAGAAAAAAGATACACACACACTGCTGCTTTTAAAAAGTTTTCAAAGTAATTTATAAATATATTTACAACAAAATAATGGGAAAATTCTTTGGTTATCAATTAATTGAAAATAAAAAAGTATTTAAAAAAAAAACTACTGTTTTCGATTAATGAAAAAATCAAATAAAATAAAATTATAATATAAAAATCTAAACTATATATGGAAACTACTCTGTTAAAAATTTTAAAAAGAAATGCATTTTTGAGAAAAAAATGTTAATCTTAATTTCTAGTACTTATGTTTAAGTGTTGTTTCCTCTAATTTATTTGTCAGTATTTTGCATTCATTGGTCAGTTTATCCATGAGTTGCTTCTGACTTTGTATCATTTCTTCGAGTTCGCTAACCGTTGCGGCTAGAAAGGTATACGATATATAGATATATAAGACATGTATGTATTGTACAGTGTATATTCTTGAAATTTTCATGTAATTGAAATATGTATATTTATTAAAAAAAAAAAAAAAATTCTAGAGCAGGCGAAAATGAAGGTCATAAGCGAAAATTTTCAGCTTTTATATGAAACATTGTGAAACATGTGACGTAACAAACTTTCAAAAAATAACACAATATGCGAATCTCATGGATAAACTATTGACCATAAACATTTAATTTTAGAATTTTTTGAAAACCTTTCACTGAAAAAATTTTGTTTTTTCTTGTTTTTTTTTTTCACATTATTTAATTTGGTATTATTATTATTTATATATATATATATATTTAGGTATTATCCATTTCGAGGTCTTTAGTTGGACTTCGAATTCAATAGCTTACCCACGATATTTTTGTTGATCTTTATATCTCAGAAAAAAAAACAAAAACAAAATATATTTTTATTTCAACATATTAGTGGTATTCACACTTTTGTGTATAGTTGTATTATAATCTTAACAAAATATAAAACAAAGACCACAACTTTTAGTGAAAAAATTTAATGAAGGTTTTTTTTTTTTTTTTTTTAAAGGAAAAGTCCAGTAAAATGTTTATTTTGGAAAATTTATGCAATACTATTTCCAATTTGTATTTTTATAACTGAAATTTATTTAACCTGTCAAAAATATCATAAATATGTGTAATATACTTTTTTCGTGAAAAAAGTAAAACTTTTCTAGAATTTTAGGGAGGATGTACTGAAATATTCAGACGATAAAAGCGAAATACTAAATTGAGGATTTTGTTATTTATCAGAATAAAATCTATATATGTTCCGTGAATTTTGATAGTTTTCAAAATATTCTGATATTTTTTTTTTTGGAATTTTTACTCTACTACTTCGATTATTTCTTTCTTAGTTCCACTATATGTTTTTGTATTTTTCAGTATGTCACACTGATAAGTGACCTTAAATCATAAATTAATAAAAATTGTGATTTTTTTTGTACATTTGCCAGCAATTATTAAAAAAGAAAAAAAGAAAAAAAAGGAGAACCCTGTGCAATCTAAAAACTTAGTACATACTTTAATAAAATATGTGTACCTTAATGGGTCATAAAGAAAACAAAATACCGGATAAAGTAAATCAAAAGCATTGTTAAGGACACTTTTACTAACTGGACCTCTATGATTGATAACGGTTTACTCACCCTGCGAATACGCAGAAATAAACTATTTTTCTTTATTTAATTTTTCCCTGACGGGAACGAACCCACATGTCATGAATCCACATCACCTCCTCCACATTCATAACGCACATTCCAATAATTGCATTCTCTAATTATCCAAATGCATTATTCAATAGCCAAAAGGCAATATCTACATATGTATATCATTTCCACATATCACAAAAACCTAAAAATAAACCTAACATACTATTCATGATATCATGACAAGATCATTTCCAACATACAAAAACCTTAACCCATTAACACACTCAGAAACAGGTGTCTTATTTCAACATTCCTCGGGGCACCCGCTAGACAATCAAATAAACACGTCACCGCGAAGTAGCTACCGTTCATAAGAACGAAAACATGATATACGATCCCTTCTGAGTACTGACCGTCGGTCTAGTGCTCTTATGTAATCTAAAATTTGTTTATCATTTTCCATATGCTACTGGTGACCCTGAAAATTGTCTCTGATTGTTTTTGTCATTCTTAATTGTTTTTGTGATATCCCAATTGTTGACCGATTTTTGAAATTCGAGCGTTTCCGTTCAAGACGAAAAGCCAATTTTTAATTATTTTTCTGATTTTTGTTATTTGAGCGTTTCCGTTAAACAAAAATCAGAATTGTGATTTTCAATTGTTTATTCGATTTTTGTCATTTGAGCGTTTTCCGTTTGGACAAAAATCGAAACATGTGCATACATATGGAATTGTCTACCCGACAATTCCCACAAAATAGGAAAGTGCATAATCGACCAATTCTGATTGGTTAAAGAATTGGTTCGATTTTGAATAAAAAGGCTGTTGAAGCGAAGCCAAGAAAGAGAAGTTTTTTAAAGTTCAACCTGGAGAGTCCCCCTACCCAAGGTAAGGCCTCCAGTGTTTCCCAGTGATCAATTAATTTTGAAGAGTTTTATTTTTATCTTAAAAGTTTTTTCTACAAAGTACAAATTCCAAAAAGTTTTACTAAGTGTATTTATTCTAAATAGTTTGCAAGTGTATTAAAGTCTGTTAATGCGAATTATTCTGTGAAAACTATACCGAATAAACGATAAACGTTATTAAAAACTAAAAGGAGTTAAATTATTTGAAAAAGATTGTTGTACACCAAGTGGCGTGCAACAAAAACTGGTGGCAGCGGTGGGATTTCGTAAAGGTTTGTAAGACCTACGAAACACCAACCTACAAATCTCGAGCAGCATTTAATGTGCTGGCCAGGAGAAATTCCCCCGATTGGAGCGAGCGACTCCATAGAATATATAAACCTCCACCTAGAAGAAGAAGATTCCCCTGAAGTCGAGCCAGACGAGACGAACTGGAACTGATACTAACACCAGCAAGCGAGCCGTTCTTCCGACATCTATTTTTCAACGCGGGATACACCGAAGAACGAGTAAATCGGGCGATGTCAAGAGCCCTCCAACGAGGAGAGCAACAGCAAAATTAGTATAACAATTAAGTAAGTCTAGATAAATTCACATATTACAAATCTATATATATCAGACAAATTATTACCTACATATTATAAATTTATATGAGATTCAAACTATATTTTTTTTTCTTAACAAATCCTTTTTATTTATTGTCGTATTTTCTCTTGATGGTTATAAAGTTTTCTTTTTGTTGTATTTTCTCTTGACGGCGAAATCAATCTTTCGAATTTAGTGAAAACGTTTTATCAAGTGAAATCTTTTTTTTGAGTGTTAAAGTGTACAAGTTCGTTTCTACTCGCAAAACTTCTCCAAATTTTTTCTCTCTTTGTCTCACTGGAAACTACGTTGAACTCCAAAAATTGAGGGAAATTCGCGCAAATATTTTCACACTCGATCTTCAAAACATCGTGGTGTACGCGCAACCCTTTTACCAGGTCTCGTTACACATAGGAAGAAACGTACTCCTAAACAAAAACGAACAATGCCTGATGACACTACAGTACATTTAACTCTTGATCATGCCAAGAGTCTTATCCCAGAATTCGATGGGAATCCAGAGAATCTCCACAGGTTCTTAAACATATGCAGCCTATTCCAAAAACAAGGTACAGCCGAATCAGATAAAGCGCTATACCTCCATATTATAAAGGCTAAACTAATTGGCAAAGCATACGATGTCATCAAATATAATGACATTAATTCTTGGAAAGAATTGCAATCTGCTCTCCAAGAACAATTCATGGAAACCCGTTCTCGAATGTCTATTCAGAACGAAATTCTATCATTAAAACAGCTGCCTAAGGAAGACATTAAAGAATATGCTTTCCGAGCTCAAAAGCTATTAGCTATCTACAACGACGCTACTTCAAGTCTGACAAATGAACAGACTTTAAAAAATCTTCTAATTGAGGAAAATAAAAAGATGGTTATCAGAGCTTTTGAAGATGGTTTAAGACATGACCATGTTCGTCTGCTAACCAAGGCTAAAAGTTACACCGACCTAAAAGATTCGACAAAATTTGCCATAGAGCAATCTGAAAGAAATGGTTCTTTCAACGAAAACAATTCACCCTGCTCTAAATGTCACAAAAAGGGTCATTCAGCTGACTCTTGTTTAACATCTAGAATTAGAGTGGAAAACAGGCTTATATGCGCATATTGTAAAACACCGAATCATCACATTAGTCAGTGTAGAAAAAGGTTATTTCAACAGCAATCTTTTGCTCAACCTTCCACGAGCTTCGCACAACGAAGCCCTCAACATTTTCAATCCAATAGGATTCCTCAACAGCAGCAACCTATAAGAGCTCCAAATCTTCGACAAATAGATAGGCAAGGCCAATACCCACAAGGAAATAGAGCTCTCCAATTCCAACCTACTAACTCATCACTTCCAACATATTCTCGTAATATTAGGTCCGCAATTAAAAGTAGGAATCCAAAAGGTAACCCTGATATGCCACAATTTAATGCAAAAAGGGAAATTCCAAAAAACAGTCAGCGGCGAGACGAGATAGCGGAAACTCAATCTCGCCTAAATCAATTAATGATAACCGCCGATGTCCATCCGCAACCTCAAATTTAGAAGGAGAACTTTCTCTCTCCTTAATCGCCGATCGCCAATCGCTAGTTGTGACGATCGAGAATTCTATTACTGCGTTTAAAACTAGCACCTTTTTGATAGATACCGGAGCAGAAATATCGGTATTAAAAGCTACTAGGGCACTTGGGAATACTATCGTCACTACTTCAAAAAGCATAGAGCTATCTTCTTTAGCAGGAACCCCCCTGCGTACGCTAGGAACTGCAAAATGCAATTTCTACTTTAAAAATATGACTTTTAAGCATATTATACATATGGTCGATGGTAATTTACAATTAAAATATGACGGAATATTAGGTCATGATTTTTTAGACAAGTTTCTTTGCAAAATTAACTACGAAACTAAAACACTAATTCTTAAAATAAATAACGTGTCCCCTGACGACACAGAAATACAAAATTCAATTCCTGGAATAGTATCGAACAGTGAGTACGGAGGTTTGAAAGACCCAAGCTCCGAGCTATTTCCAGTTAGATCTGACGCAAGGTGTGGAGGTTTGAAAGACCCAAGCCAACACGTCAGACCAAATCCGAAAAATGTCTCAAAAGAAGACAAAGTACAAAATAAAAAAGCAAAGAAATCGAATAAAGGCAAGTGCGATGCTGACGAGATAAATATACCAGCACGTACACAGGTAATAGCTAGGATAGCCATGAATAAAAGAGGTACCTTTTTCTGCGAACACAAAGAATTGGAATCAGGAGTGATTATTGGGAATACGCTTATAAAACCAGACAAAAATGGTCAAGCGAATATTCTTATCCTCAATTCCAATCAAACTGATGTTCATATTAGGAAAACGGACATAAGACCACACCTACATGAAATTAACAAATTTAATATTATAAAACTAAATCCTCAAAGGGATCCTATCCAAGAAAGGCTTGCTAGACTCGCATCCGAGCTAGACCTTTCACACTGCAATGCTGAAGAGTTCAGATCCATTTTAGATATATGCCGTAAGTACAACGACATATTCTACTTGGAAGGAGACTCCCTGACATTCACAGATGCAGCGACACATAACATTCCTATCTTACCTGGAAAACCTATCGTAAATGTCAAACCATATAGATTACCTGAAGCTCAGCGTGAAGAAATTAACAATCAAATTAATAAAATGTTAGAAGACGAAATCATTAGTCCCAGTTCAAGCCCTTGGAACTCACCTCTATTATTAGTTCCTAAAAAACCAGATGCCGATGGCAATAAAAGATGGAGAGTAGTCGTTGATTTCAGACGTCTCAACGATATAACTGTGGGAGACGCATTTCCATTGCCAAACATAACGGACATCTTAGATCAATTGGGAAAAGCCAAATATTTTAGCACGTTGGACTTAGCCAACGGCTTTCACCAGATACCCATGAGTGAAAGCGACAAGGAAAAAACTGCATTTAGTACACCTTATGGTCATTACCACTATAACCGTATGCCATTTGGTCTAAAGCGAGCTCCAGCCACTTTTCAAAGGCTGATGAATAATATTTTAGTCGGTCTCCAGGGCATAGAATGCTTTGTTTATATGGACGACATTATTATATACGGGTACAATCTGATAGAACACAACTCTAGACTCCAGAATGTTTTTGACAGGCTTCGAGAACATAATCTCAAGCTACAACCCGAGAAATGTCACTTTCTCAGTAAGCAGATAGCCTATCTGGGTCATCTTATAACCAAAAACGGAGTATCACCAGATCCCGCTAAGCTCGAAGCAGTTACCAATTATCCTATTCCAAAAAAGGAGAAAGACGTAAAATCCTTCTTAGGATTTGTCGGCTATTATAGGCGTTTCATTCCAAACTTTGCAAAGCTAGCCAAACCTTTAACAGCTCTTTTAAAAAAGGATGCTACTTTCAAATGGGATGCTTTTTGCGATGAAGCTTTCCAATCGTTAAAGAAAAAATTGATCAAGGCTCCGATATTACAATTCCCATGTTTCGATAAAGAATTTTTAGTGACTTCAGACGCAAGCGACTACGCTGTAGGTAGTGTATTGTCTCAAGGAAAAATCGGTGAAGATAAACCCATCTGTTTTGCAAGTAGAACTCTCAATCAGGCCGAGACGAGGTATTCCACCAAGGAATTATTAGCGATAATTTTTGCCGTCGAGCAATTTCGCCCTTATCTGTACGGTCGGAAGTTCACTATCATCACAGATCATAAGCCCCTCACGTGGCTCATGAACCTGAAAGACCCCACTTCTCGCCTAATGAGGTGGAGAATAAGGTTAGAAGAGTATGATTACAAAATCATATACAAACCAGGAAAAGCAAATCTAAATGCCGACGCACTCAGCCGTGCAATCCCTGATAAAAGTAAAGCTATACAGGTGGTAACTAGAAGTCAAAATAAGGTTCAAATCGAATTCCCAAAGGAAACAAATAATAATCCTACATCGACTTATGTAGAAGAAAACACGAAAGATCTTCTAGAGACTCGTGATATTAAGAAAAAATACTTCTTATTGCCAATTCATAGCTCCATACAGGAAAATTCATTAAGTACGTATTTACCCGATAACTACGTAATACCCCTAGGAGAAGCTATTGAATTTAACAAAGGCAAAATTTCTTACATTGTTGGACGCGCTCCTATACCTATCAGAAATGAAACTGATCGAAATCAAATAATAAAAATTTTTCAACAATTTAAGGCCTACTCAAAGAACGAGAAAACTATTTCTATAGCCATACCAATCACCGATAATACTAGTTATCGCGAACTAAAGTTTCTATGTTCTAAGGAATTTGAAAAGTCAGGCACTAGACCAATTTTCTTTCTTAATAAGGTAATTAAACTAACGGATACTGAAGATATAGCTCAAGTAATAAAAGAGCATCATATCTCTCCGTTAGGCGGTCATCAAGGTGAAGCCAAAACTATAAGCAAAATAAAAAGAATCTACAATTGGCAAGGCATGTTCAAAGATATTAGAGACTACATTAAGAAGTGTCCCTCCTGCCAGAAAAATAAGTGTAGCAAAAACAAAAGAATGCCTATGAAAATAACCACAACTAGTAATAAACCCTTTGAAAAAATATTCTTAGATATAGTAGGACCATTACCCACTAGTTATTTGGATAACAAATATATACTTACGTTCCAAGATGATCTGACGAAATTTTCAGATGCCGTACCCTTACCAAATGCCGAAGCGCACACTGTAGCAGAACAGTTTACGAAACAAATCATATGTAAACACGGTCTACCTGAAACGATCTTAACTGATCAAGGAACCAATTTCTTAAGTTCGACATTTAATGAAGTATGTAAACTACTGAAAATTCATAAGCTACAAACCACTCCTTATCACCCAGAAACAAACGGAGCTTTAGAACGAAGCCACCGAACCTTAGCTGAATATCTTCGACACTATGTGTCAACAGATCCACTTACATGGGATACTTGGATCCCCTACGCTATGTTCGTTTACAACAATTCTGTTCATTCAAGCACAGGCTACACGCCGCATAACTTATTATTTGGATTCCATGCCGAAATCCCAACGTCATTGAAAAAAAATCCTGAAGTTGCGTATAATTACGACAATTATGCCAGCGAACTAAAAGCCAGACTTCAACATTCTCATAAGATTGCTAGGGAAAATCTTATAAGAAATAAAGAAAAATCCAAGACATATTATGACCAATCATCCAAACCCAAAAATTTTGTAATAGGCGATAAAGTCTTAATTAAAAATCATACCCGAAAAAATAAGTTATCACCGCTATGGGAAGGACCATACGATATAATAGAGACTCCTTCGTCCGAAAACTCTATCGTCAGAATTAAAAACAAAAATAAACGAATTCATAATAACCATTTGAAGTTATTCGTCGACTAATCACGAACTATTCATCCGTTTTTTCCATAGGTCAGGATGATCGGACCAATTATATTCTTCGCATTATTATGCACAACGACGAGCGCTACAAACGTCACGATTTTCGATTCTACCCCGGGTATCTATTTTGAAGAATTCGGAACAGTTCATCTATACAGTAACTCTTGGAAATTAGTAACGTATTATAATTTAGATAATTTTTACACAGAACTAGATTACTTAAAAATCCAAGCTAGTAATATAGAAAATCTCTGTCTCAGTACAATTAACAAATCACATTCAAACCACTGTGAAGCGCAGATTAATATGCAAAAGGTGTTGTTGAGCGAAATAGATCAGATTGACGAAATCCTAGAACCAAAACATTTAAGGTCACGTAGAGCTTTGTTAAATATTGTCGGAAGTATAAGCAAAAATTTGTTCGGAACGTTGAACGAAGAAGATGCCAAGCACTACGACGAACAAATACAACTCCTAAAAGCAAACGAAGATCATCTTTTGGAACTATTAAAGTCTCAAACCCTAATCGTCGACAAAACTGTCAACGTGTTCAATAAAACTTCGTCCCAAATCCAAAAAGAATTCGGAAATATAAAAAGGAAACTCGCTAAAATCTCTCAAGTCGTCAATAATTTAACCTTTCAAATAAATGATAACCTCATAGAACTAGAACTAGAAAATGCCATTACCATTACAACACTCTCCCTTATGAGATACCAAAACACACAAAAGGCTATTTTGGAAATGTTGCTTGACATTAAACATGGAACATCAAATCCCCTTATGATTACTCCCTATCAACTCGAACATACCCTTACCATCATCAGGAAAAATCTTCCATCGGGAACGACATTACCTGTCCCCGTTACACCAAACTTACTCATTGATTTGTATAGAGTTAGCCAAACGAGTACTAATAAGATAAACAATCAAATTATTATTGAAACTAAAATCCCTCTACCTTCAAGTACTCAATTCCAAGTGTATAAAATTATACCATTCCCGATTGCCGTGAATGACTCCTTTGTTTATATCAAACCCACTACCGAATTTCTATTAGTCACTCTGAATCGAGAAAAACACTATCCTATGAATCACGAAGATTTTCATCAATGTCTACAAAATGTTCCTCACCATTATATATGTCAGACGACTCACCCAATCTTCAATCTTAATTCTAGAGATAACCAATGCGAAATGGAATTGCTAAAACATACCCAAGATCTCCCGCCTTCTTGTACGTTAAATACCCTAAAAGGCTCTTCCTTATGGATACAATTGGCAAATCCTAACAAATGGCTCTACAGTCTCAGATCACCCCTCACTTTAGATAATATATGCAATGGCGAAATTAAACCACTAACCTTAAAAGGTACCGGAATTTTAGAAATTCGACCCACCTGCTATATTCGAAGCGACTTTCAAACACTTTACGGACATTCTGAAGGAACAACAACACTTGATAAATTTTATTTGCCATCAATTAATCTAACTAATATCACATCCCTGATGGAAAGAATTAATCTAAATGTACCACAAGAGATTACGATAAGAAACAATAATCATCAAGAACTTTTTGATATCAGCGAGGACATTAAATCTCTTAGAAGTAAAGAACAAACTAAATTAAAAAACGTCACCCCACACGACGTTCATCATTATCTACTCATATACTGTTTAGTAGCAATAGCTTCTATTATTATTATATTAAGAGTAATTAAGTACTATATCAAGAAAAAACATGTAATCTCAGAAACCACTGAAAATGAATTAAGTCAGGCTAATGTTGAACTAGAATCCTCTCCTAGGAACATACCTCTGACTAGAACTGTTAATTAAAAACGAAAAAGAAAAAGGGAACATTTAATTTAGGTTCTTTTGTTCTAGTAATATAAGCCAATTACCTTTTTTTTTCAATACATATATAAATTTTATTATTCAAAATACTAAATTTATCTCAATAAATCAAATATTTTCATCATATAAGTATCTCAACTAATAAGAAAAACTAATACCTACATATAATTTTTTGTATCAAACCCTAGATATAGGCTATATAATAAGGCGTTATAGTCATAAAATGTAAGCACATACATATATCACTTACCTATATAATTTGAAAACAAAAATAATTATAATACCTATATTTAGATTGTAATTTGTCAAAAACTCTAATCAAATATTGTAACTTTCAACGGCGGAGCATCAACATCCATTCCAACAAAAATTTTCTAATTCTTTTCAAGAAATACAAAATTTCTCTTTAGGGGGAAGGTGTCATGAATCCACATCACCTCCTCCACATTCATAACGCACATTCCAATAATTGCATTCTCTAATTATCCAAATGCATTATTCAATAGCCAAAAGGCAATATCTACATATGTATATCATTTCCACATATCACAAAAACCTAAAAATAAACCTAACATACTATTCATGATATCATGACAAGATCATTTCCAACATACAAAAACCTTAACCCATTAACACACTCAGAAACAGGTGTCTTATTTCAACATTCCTCGGGGCACCCGCTAGACAATCAAATAAACACGTCACCGCGAAGTAGCTACCGTTCATAAGAACGAAAACATGATATACGATCCCTTCTGAGTACTGACCGTCGGTCTAGTGCTCTTATGTAATCTAAAATTTGTTTATCATTTTCCATATGCTACTGGTGACCCTGAAAATTGTCTCTGATTGTTTTTGTCATTCTTAATTGTTTTTGTGATATCCCAATTGTTGACCGATTTTTGAAATTCGAGCGTTTCCGTTCAAGACGAAAAGCCAATTTTTAATTATTTTTCTGATTTTTGTTATTTGAGCGTTTCCGTTAAACAAAAATCAGAATTGTGATTTTCAATTGTTTATTCGATTTTTGTCATTTGAGCGTTTTCCGTTTGGACAAAAATCGAAACATGTGCATACATATGGAATTGTCTACCCGACAATTCCCACAAAATAGGAAAGTGCATAATCGACCAATTCTGATTGGTTAAAGAATTGGTTCGATTTTGAATAAAAAGGCTGTTGAAGCGAAGCCAAGAAAGAGAAGTTTTTTAAAGTTCAACCTGGAGAGTCCCCCTACCCAAGGTAAGGCCTCCAGTGTTTCCCAGTGATCAATTAATTTTGAAGAGTTTTATTTTTATCTTAAAAGTTTTTTCTACAAAGTACAAATTCCAAAAAGTTTTACTAAGTGTATTTATTCTAAATAGTTTGCAAGTGTATTAAAGTCTGTTAATGCGAATTATTCTGTGAAAACTATACCGAATAAACGATAAACGTTATTAAAAACTAAAAGGAGTTAAATTATTTGAAAAAGATTGTTGTACACCAAGTGGCGTGCAACACACACTTGTTAGAATCGGTCAAAGATGGAGAATAGAAGACATTTAAGAACTTTAATTTTTACGATCTAAATCAAATCGTAAATACAAGAGAAAGAAATAACCGCCTCGTCCGGGGTTTGAAACCGGGACCTTCCGCTTGCCGGCTAAATACAAATTAAGAAATGCAGGCGGGAAAATCATCTGTCTTGTTAGCTCAGTGGAAAGAGTAGTCGCCCGGCAAGCGGAAGGTTCCGGTTTCAAACCCCGGACGAGGCGGTTGTTTTTTTCTCTTGTATTTATGATTTGATTTAGAATCGTTAAAAATTAAAGTTCTCAAAATTCTTCTATTCTCCATATTTTTATTTACAAACTCAAATTCTATATCAGAACCATCTGAGTTGATGAAGACTGGAACCAGCAGTATATTCAGGTATTTTTTTTTGTCATTTGTCATTACAATTAACGCACTGGAGATTATTATGAAAGTGGTGTGAAAAGTCAAATTTCTCATTAATTGAAAATTGAAACAATTTCAGATTATAGAGTTTTCTTCAACAAACACTAGGTGTATATGGCGCATACTCTTCCATAGCACTTCGCGAAATACTTTTAAGAGTTGATCCAAACCAACTAGAAGAAATTGTATGGGAGATTGTACGAGACCCCTCTAGAAGAAAAGGGTCACTCGAACGGGTATTCCGGGTTTTATAAAAATTATTATGCCCTGGCTTGCTTATCCCGTCCTCTAAATTTTCAATTCGAGCTTGACATCCTTGCAATTTACTAAAATGTTCTGCTGTTGCTCTGCTCCTTACTAAAGTAGCATCTGTTAATGGCCCAAGCGATTTTCAACCAATCAGTACTTTGTTTTTTTTTGTCCAAGGCGCTTGAAAAGCTCATGCCTGAATAGATTTTACTTTAGTTGGAATCAAATCAAATGCTCACCCCGTGGCAGTTACGATTCAGAACTGAGCACAACTGTGATGCTGATTTATTAAAAGTAACGTTAGACTTTCTGTTGCTCTTTCTAAGGGTCACCTGACAATTCTGACATTCCATGCCTTCGACAGCGTCAACCATTCCATTCTTCAATATCGGTGGCACTTATCGGAAGCTTTGTTATTAGATGATCTCAACAAGTCAAAGTCCATGATTAACTTTCAAGAAGCATGCCTATCGCGTGTAGGATACCTCAGGATTCAACCTTTGGCTCCTTATTCCTCAGTCTGTATATAAATTACTGCCCAACGTGCAGGGCCGGATTAAGCTATTTAAAATATGGGGCGCTTTATAAGTCCAGATATTATATGTCAGTGCCAAATATGATTTTCCGACACCTACAGGGTTAAACTAAAATACAACTAAGAAGTATATAGATAGTGAAATAGCTAATTTTTTATTTATAACAAATTTAAAAATGCAAACTCTGGTAAAAAGAACCAAAAGTTCTTTTAGAAGGCACAATGTACAAGGGCTTATTATCTAATCTCTTGAAACCTGCTATAAGGATTAAGGAATTATAGTTATAGGGCTTAGCAAATTGAAACTGCATTTTATGCAGAAAGCCAGCCGGTTTACCCAGTGATGGTAGGCACCAATATGAATGATTTCATCCGAGGAAATGAAAATTTAATCCACTGGAAAACAATATGGCGGACCTTTTCCAAAATGGCGGCTGCCATAATTTAAAAAAATTATAGACTCAAAACGGCTGCACCGATTTTATTGACTGGCATGTCAGTCAATTCATAATGACACCTTTAATCAAAAGAAGAAATACCATTTAAAAAATTAAAGATGGCGACCAAATTTTAAGAAACAACACATATTTTTTAATTTAAATAAAACCTGATAATAATTATCTTCAAAGTCAAAAAAATGCTTGACAGTCCGTCGGGTAGTTTTTGAACTATACGAACTACAAAAGATACGCGTGGTTTTCAGAGCCGTCACTGTACGTGATGTGATGCATTACACGATCAAAACGAACGAATGCGATGCATCGATTTCAGTAATTTACATAACAGACGATTTGTATTTATATCCTGTATTATATGACAACTTGTGATACTCAGTGAAGTGCGAGTTGGACTCGCGCATTAAGGGTTTCGTACGATACACACAAACAACTGTTGATTGGTTTTGGTCAAGACCACTTTAATTTAATTTAATTAATCATTGTGAATCAACGTTTTCAATGTTTGACGTATACATTATAAGGTTTATATTATATAGAAATCTCAAATTTCTACCTAGTTTAGAGATAGACCCAATAACAAAATGGATGTAAAACTGACAACTTTGATGAAATTTTTTTCTTTTTAAAGGTTAAAAAAAAGGAGCATAAAATAGGTATATTTACTTTATTCACTTTGTAGTGGCTGTGATTTTTCTTTAAAAGCTGGTGTAACTTCACGACGACGACGACCACGTTTTGAAGCAAGACTTCTTTCCTTTTGTATGGAAATAAGTAGTGCGACACCCTGTAAAAGCGTGAAAGCCACGAAGAACAGTCGATTTATCAGGACCTAAAATATTAGTTATTTTATGAATTTCGACATAACGGCGTTTATTTGCAGCCCGGTCAATAGCCATAGCTCTTGCAGGCTACTCTCAATTAAAGTTTGATGAAAATATAATATTAATAACACCAGAACATCTGTATCGGAAGATCTGATCAAAATACGCCTGATTCCCTGTTCTGCCAAATCTTTTGCGTGAAATACGATGCGGCCATCGGCTTCTTCCGCATGCGGTCCTATTGTTTTTCCAGAAATCACGGTGCAAGACTAGTCTGAGGAAGTCAATTGATTAGTAACATTTGTCACCACATTAGCAGCATCGAAGTCTTTTAGGAAGACTTGCCCCAGAAAATCTGACCAATCAGAAGGTAAGCTATTATTAGCAATAACTTGACGTCGAATGCCAGCTCATCTTTCTTCTCGTTCTTGTTTCTTCAGGCTATTTGGCAGATAAAGACCCCATACGAGGTCTATTCTCTTTGCATTTACTTTTTGCACGAGTTGGAGAACATGAGGCTGAGATCTCCTGAATAATATTCTTGAAATGCTTTGGAGTTCTTTGGCCGAATCATTTGTATAAGTCGAGCACCATCAAAGATCATTCCTTCAAATTGAATGGGTACGTTTTCCGTTTGTACTAGAGATTCCAGGTTTTCAGCTAGATCAGCAACGAACTAAAAAATCACAATATCTCTTACCTACCGAAGATCAATTTACTATCGGGTATTATAACATCACTGAAGTGTTCTGTTTTTATTGCGGTTTACCGGGTTAAAACAAATAAAACACGTGCTACCTCGTCACAAACAAATGCTAGATCGAATGAAGTTCATCCCTGGCATCACTAGTCAATCTGTCTGGCATTCATTTATTCGCTTCGTTCAATCATTTAGGTCGCGGTGCGTGCAGTCATGGGCCGGCGATTACCTCTCGCGTGTATCGCTTCACGTAGCCACAGCCGCTAATGGCGCGTTCTTTGAAATGCATATAGTTCAAAAACTACCCGACGGATTGTCAAGCATTTTGTTTTTTATTTTGTAGATAATATTATCAGGTTGTATTTAAATTAAAAAATATCTGCCCATGTAGGTTATTTAGTTATTATTTTCATTAGAACGAAAAAAATTATTTGAATATTTCACCATTTTCTTAATATTCGGCCGCCATCTTTAATTTCTTATAAGGTATTTTTCTTTTGATTAAAAGTGTCAATAAGAATTGATTGACATCCCAATCATTAAAATCGGTGCAGCCGTTTTGAGTCTATAATTTTTTTAAATTATGGCAGCCGCCATTTTGGACAAGGTCCGCCATCTTAATTTCCAGTGGATTAAATTTTCATTTCCTCGGATGAAATCATTCATATTGGTCCCTAGTATCACTGGGTAAAGCGGCTGGCTTTTTGCGTAAAATGCAGCTTCCGATGTAAATATTGCCGTAAGCCCGAAGAATATTATATTAAAGTAAAATATTTTCTTTCTTGCCTTTGCCAGAACAAAATCACTGATGACATCATCAAATCATAAACTGCGTAGGTTTGTCACTTTCTATACACATGAGACTGAGGGAACATAATTTATCTTGAGTCCTTGTGCGCATGCTCTGGTGTAGCGGGCCAACACAGGGAAATCCCCGTGTTTATAGAAAAAGTTCTTCGAAAAGACGCGAGCTAAAAAAATTTGGTGAAGGGTATGGGACGTTCCGGACGTGCGGCAATGGTACAAATAATGCTGAAGTATATATGACAATTGCTCACTTGGAAAAGTGGGGTCCCTAAACTATAGCTTGTGTAGCTTATCCGTAAATCCTGCACTGTCAACGTATAAGAAGACTCCAAAATATACTTGTATGCGAAAGATGTCCAGATTTACTTGGATAGACCGGTTGGCCTGATAGAGGATTGTGGCGAGAGAATTAACATAGACTTGAAGAGAATCTCTGAGTGGTCCAAGCGGCACGACTTACTTTTAAATCCCAATAAATCAAATTACATGATTTTAAGTCGTGACGGGCTTGATATTTTGATGTATTACAGTTTCCAACTGTAACTCCGAATGGTACAGCTTTACCTTACGTTAACTGTATTCGAAATCTAGGAATTACCCTCAACTCTTCTATGACTTTCTGCGACCATATTAAAAATACATTAGGTAAAATTTATGGTATACTTCGGAATGGTTGTCTGCAAGGATTCTGTCTCCTGCACTTCGCTCTAGGCTGGTGAAAACATTTTCTTGCCCTATTTCACAACTGAAAGCATTATCTTCCCGCACTTGGATTCGATCTGTTAGAGAAATCTGGATGTGACTTTCACTGACTGCATTCGTTTTATTCGTGGATTAAGGAGATATGATCACATTTCTCTATTGGGTACGTCATTAGAAGCTTATCTGACATTGCTAATTTTACTTTTTCTTCATAACATTATCTAAACTAGGCGTCCCGGCTATCTATTTTTCGAACTCAGTTTTTAATTTCTGATAGGCACTTAATGTTGCGTTTTCTCCATTGTCAACATCGAATTTTAGAACGCTTTTACCTTGTTCATGTTGCTCGCCTTTGAAACAGTCACCCGGCGGAATTGTAGCGTACAAGCTAGGCCAGTTCATTTAAGGTACTGCTGAGGCTGACTCCTCATTTGTGTTCGGATGGGGGTTAAGCGGGTTGACATTGCGCTCACACTGCGAAACAATTAGAAACTGCGCCTTTATTTTTGTTTTTATTATTATTGTCATATTATTTTTTATGCTATTCTCACTTTTTTTTTATACGCTCTTTATATGCTCTTTCATTCCATGCACTGCTGTTAGTTCTTCCCCTAATGCTAATTTTAAATTTTCAAGTTTTTGGTTGTTTCAAATATCAGTTTTGTTGCCTTGCTTAAATATCAATTTCTTATGATTTTTTAGTTTGTCATTTTGCTTTGCAGCTTAAGTCTTTTATCTTGTTCTGTTAGTTTAATATAAATTTAGCATTTTCCTTTTAAACTTACCAACTAAGCTTGTATAATCAAAAGACTTTAACATCTTAGATACTTCAGACCATTAAATGAATTGAATTGAATTGAATGTTCCTTGGATCAATATTATCTGCATACCACGCTCAGAAGATTATTTCCCGTAGCATATTCAGAAAATACACGCATTTCTTCCTGTTGATTAGCCCAAAAGGGGCAATCTTGTCAAGCAATGTTGAGCAAAATGGCTGAAAATGACTTTTTGACTAATAGCTTTTGAATTTACGAGTAATTTTTAAGTGCATTCAGCACTTCAACCCTAATGTATAAAGAGACTCCAATTCCAAATGTGGTTTCAGAACAAAGACAGGGCATCCTGCCTCTTCGCTATTAAATATAACACCACACTTGGGCAAGACATTTATGCTTAAATGGATTGGACATGGTGCTGAGATCGCATGGCCTCTTCGTTGCTCAGACCACAACTCCATATTAACTTTTTTGTTTTGATGATATACTATATAAAAAGATAGTTTTCGCCAAAGAATGTGGGCCTTAGATGGGAAATTTCAAGAGCTTTCTCAAGCCTTAATGTAAGTAACTGTTAAAAATATTAGTCAAACTATTGTCAATTGATATTTAGTATCATATGATATAATAAATAATTTTTTTTTATATTTATCTTACTTTCTAGATATTATTTGATTTTGAACTAATAAAACCAGATAACAGAGACAAATTAATTTTAAATTGGAGAAGATATGAAAACGTTTCTTAAAAATTTTAGATTCAAAAACTCTTTTCAGGATTGTTGAAGGTATAATAAAAATTTTATCATAATTAATTTAATTGACTATAAAAGTCGATGCACACTTACCGACACAGAACAAACCGACACAGACAAGCATCGACCGGCACATATAACGACATAAAAGGGAAAGGAAACTTTTAATTAAGGCAGGTATCGCGAGAGAACTGTAGAAAAGTGATCCAATGTGAACTTTGCAATTAGGTCAGCAACCGAAAAATGCCGGTCTGGTATTTAGCCACCGATAGCGGCCGGCAATGAAGTTTCCGTTACGTGTCGGTATATGCCCGTGCCGGTTGATGTGAATTAGCTAACTTCGTTTCATATAAAAATATTTTGCCTGTCTGTGCCGGTTCGTGCTGTGTCGGTAAGTATGCATCGACCTTTAAACTGAACTTTTTACATACGTGCCATTTTAGAGTAAAGGTAGAAGGTCGCCATTTTGAGAACATGTTATAATGGTATCTAGTGGTAACAATAATAGTAATGGCAATTGCAATGGTATTCAATAGCCATTAACGAACAAACATTAAGTTTTATAAACTAAAAATAAAAGGACTATTAGACATTTATCTTAAGTTTAGAGTATGTGCAAGATTTTTAGATAGGACTGGGCTCAAAGATAATAATCGGTACCAAATGTACGAGAAATTTTTATTTTGTTTTATCATTTTCTTTGTTTTTTTAGGTACTTTGAGGTTCAGCTTTTAATTTAATTTATTTATAAAGTTACTTATCAGTATATACTTATGTAGTATTGAAAAATGAAAAACCTAAAATATTCGAACTGTAAAAAAAAAATAATAATCGATGTGTCAGGGTAGAACCAAAGAAAAACAAAAGATTCGGAAAACTGTGAATATCTTGAATAAACTATAAAAATTAGTGCAACATACATGGGGCATATTTGGATAAATATTAAAGTCCTTTATTTAGTTTTGCGTTTGTATATCGTCTATGTGTTGATCACCAAGTATTTAAAATAACCGTTACAAATCTAAATACAACAGAACGTGAATACCCCAAATATATTTAACTAAGTAAAGTTTATATTACATAAAATGTGTAAATATGTGGCACTACTATATGCCATAGCGTCATTCTAATTAAAATCATTTAGAAGTTTGGTTTGACCATTAGAAATATTTTTTGAGAAAGTGTACATATATGTTAATTCTAAATTTGTATGATAATTTTCACGATATATGCGAATTCAAACATTCTGTAAATGTCATTGTGGCGTTACCTGTACAAGTCATCAATGAATAAATCCGGAAGAAATTAACTAAAATTTAATGATTTTGGTATCATTTTCACCCTTCTGTTCTTCTTGGATAAACTACATATTACGCATACATGCGGATGAATAACAACCATTTATCAATATTAAAAGTACATGAACAGATATGACATTCCTATACTGCGGTGTTCCTCAAGGATTATTATTAGGTCCCTTATTATAAACTCTTTACATAAATAACCTTCCTGATGCCAGCATTGATGCATTTATTAATATATGTCTACTGATAATGTACATAATATATATTTAACCTGACTCATAGGCTTATTGTAGGATTGTGTATTCTTCTTATGGGGTGTATTTGACCCAACTTGTATGATGCGAAGAAATTATTATTTAATTTTTAAGCCACTTACAGCTTTGTTTACTAATTTATAAATGTAATTCTATTTTCGGACCAACAGAAAATAAACTTTTAAATTTGACAAACATTCGAAATCTTTATAAAGTACATACGTATATGATTTTGGGTACTCAAGAGTCTCAGACTTTACACTCTAAAAATTTCCGCAGTCTGTACTGTTGACTCTCACCAATATAATTTAAATTCCTTACGAAATATCTTTGACATTTATTTATCATGTCTTTATTTGTACGTATCCACTTTGTTTAGTTTATTAATATGTGATTGAACAAATCCTCAGAAATATAAGCCAACATATCTACCGTAAATAGAAAGGCTTATGTGTACTTCATGACATTTGCAATGCTATTTTTACATAATATAAATAATAAAACGCTATGTGGGCATTTGGATCATCCCAAAGGCTTTTCGGAAAGTGAAAGGTCTAAATCCCAAAATAATCTTATGGAGATCTCGGAGCATAATAAGACTCATACTTTCTTATGGGACAAAAGTCTGGTGACCTAAAATTATGCAGACATCCACTAAGAGAGCCCTTGAGAGGGTGCAAAGAATGGCATGTCTACGTGCCACTGACGACGACTTCACATCTTGTCCTTAACGTGCACTTATAGCTATTCTTGGCTTCCAGCCACTCTACCTCTTTATCCAGAGGGAAGAAACGGCTAGTATACTTTGAAGGAAAAGATCAGATGATCACTTTTCTTCCGGTGTGGGAGATCTGAACATCCTCGAATAGGTCAACATTAAAGGCCTAGAAGCTCTAACGGATGTTATGGCTAAACGATTTTCCTTCGAAAGGGGTTACTAGGTAAGCATTAACAAAAGAAGCTAGATATTAGATAGAGGGCTCCAGCTTCAATAACCGGTCCATGTCTGGTATACTGATGAATCCAGGAAAGGTGGAAAAACAGGCGCAGGGAAAATAGAGCTCTTTATTCGGCTTGGTACGTTACCTTCCAATTTTCAAGCGGAAGTCTATGCTATAGAGGTTGGAGTTCAGGAAAGCCTAAACACGAGCTGTAAGAACTCCAACATCTACATTTGCTTAGACAGCCAAGCTGCGTTCCTGGCTCTATCCTTTTAAAACTTTGAGTCGAAACTAGTCTGGAGCTGCTACAAAAATCTAGCCGCTGTCGGGGGGGGGGGGGGCAACAGAATAACATTGTTTCGGTTCCTAGACACGAAATAGTGGATGGTAATGAAAAAGCGGATGATCTGGCTAAAACTGCAAAATTTGGAAAACAGACGCGCAAAATAATTGAGCTTAGGCCAGACAATTGCTCGCTCACACTGTTATTTAATGCAGTTAATGTACACTGTAAAAATTAATAGGACTATTCCCTAAATTTAAGACATGTTTTCCCTAAAAATAAATGTAATTTTCTCTGATATAAAGGGAAAATCAGTTTAATTTCCCCAAATCAATGGAACATTCAATGAATTTAGGTATTTGGCACTAGAAAACCTATAAAGTACGTAAAATTCCCAAAATGATAAGCTCTCTTGGATATAAGAAAGATAATTAGGTATTATGCGACATTTTTTATGGAAATATATTTTCGTTTATATAATTCACACATTGTTTTTGAAAACAAGTCATATATACTCGTATTGTTTTTAAATATTTAGTTTGAGCGTGCCCAGCGCACGAATATAATTTCCGTACTACTAAGTAGTATGGGCCATAAGAAATGAGCTATTTACCTCCATGCTTATATTTAGGTGGTGTTCTATCCCCTATGGTGGGTTGTGGCGCTATCACCAAAACCAATTTTTTTTTTTAAATTCCCTACATTTGAGAGAATGTTCCCTACATTTTAGGGAACATTCTCTACTTCTTAGGGAAAAAAATGAAAGTTCACTACATTTTATGGAATATTCCCTAAATTTTAAGGAGAAAAAACAAAAATTCCCTACATTTGACGGAGATAAATCCTCCTAAATTTTAGAGATAAAAACCTAATCTACATTTTCCAATATGGAGCTTTCCCTTATCGACAAATACCTAACTTTTGTTGCACAAATTGTTGCCACTCACTTTAGGGAATTATTTTTTACTGCTTGGCATTTCTTTATTATTTTTTGAAGAAGATAAGCAAATCCGGCAGCAAACTGTGTCGACTGTGCGAAGAGGAAAATGAAATCTTGAAGTAGATTATATATGTGAGTGTCCCGCGGTTGCTTAACTTAACCTAACCTAAATAATAAAACGCCTAATACCGAACCTTGAAGAATACCTAATTCAACGTCAATCTGACTCGAGATGTCTTTACCAAATTTCGTTCTTTGTCTTCTTTTATACAGGGTGGCCCCAAAAGTGACGTCCAAAGATCTCATATTGACTCACCCCATATATTATGCGATTTTGCGTAGTTTTCGAGTTATGATTTTTTACCAAACTACTCAATTGAACACATTTTTGGTCATAGTGACTGAAATAATTAAGATAATTTTTTTTCAATTTAGATGAATGTTAGGTCCATCCAATGCAAAAAGAATTGATTCCGTAGCTCATACCATTAAGCACAAAGAAATTTTTAAATTACATAAAGTTCAAATCACTCTAAACCATTTATAAAAAATGTCTGCAGTTTCTTCAATAAGTTTTTTCTATCTATTTAACTTTCTCTTTAATAACTATGTAATTTTTATATTTTGGTTAATACATAAAGGGCATTTGTAAATGCATAACCCTACATAAAAATGAATCAAAGACACGTTTTCTAGAATATGAGAGGATGCAGCACTCTCAATTTATATCCCAAAATTTTTTTTCTTGATAAATGTTGTTTCTTCACTTTATTGATATTTCAGCTCAATTTTCTTAAAATGATACCAAAATCATGAAATTCATATAATTACATACTTGCGGAGCTACGGAGTTATATTTAGGATTTTAAAAAATATGGCTATAATGAAATATCAGGTAACTTTTCACATATCTCGCAAAGTACGGGAAGACGTTAAAAATTTAGATATTACATGCACCATATTAGATCTTTTAATGTATGTAGACTTTCCAAAATATCTGTGATGGTCGAAATGGAAACTCTAACAATTTTAGACGATTTCACATAGAATGACCCTATAATAAAATCTTTAAGTCAACTAGGAATCTATATTTCAAAATTACTACTATACAAAAAGTTTACTACCTACTGATAATTTACATGTAAGTACCTTCTAGCTACATATTTTGTTTTAATATAAATGTATATATCAGCAGTTTAGTATTAGTATATGTAACTACATAAGCGTAGATAAAAAAATAACGAGAGTTTTTGAATTTCGCGCGCTGTTTGTAGTGTTTGATTGAGCCCATTTGTTCACGTTGGTACTACTGGGTACTACTGGGTACTACTATTGGACTTTTGCAAATTTGTATTCGACAGCTACTTATATATGTGTCTATTGGGTTCAAAGAGAGTCTACTCCACTTTTTTAAAAAAAATGAGTTGACGATTGATTTTTTCACCTACTGCTTGTTTGTACAACTTATTAAAATGTAGAGCCTCAAAATGGTTCCAATCCCTTATAAAACGGTTCTGAAAATGCGGTTTAAATTCAAAATGGTTCTATTGCTTATGCACGTAAGCAACAAAACATGCCTATTCCATTGTCTAGCAAAGTGATTTTATTCCCATGGGAATTTATATCAGTTGCGATCATCCGAGAATCAAAGTGAGTCTATTCCTTCTGATGATTAATTTGGCGCAAAAAGTCAGTGTTAATATGCACATTTTCCTTATTTTCATCTGACTTAGGGGGAAGAGCATTGCTTGAGTATGTGCATTGAGCAGTAGTTAGATAGTCATCTAAAGGGGGAAACACAATTCCACCATTTCGATCCAATTCGTACAAATGTCAAATTTGCTTATATGAGACATACGTGCAATTGGACACATTACACCGAAATGGATCGAAATGGATCGAATCGAAACGGAGAAGTTGAGCAAATGTCAACTTTTACGGACGATATAACCTAGAAAAATCATCTGTAAAGATTTGTTCATACTTAAAGATGCATGAAAAGGCTTTTGTTGAGTAAATAAAACAAGACATGATTTATATGATAAAAAAAAAAGAATGTTTCATGGATGTATGTAAAGCGGAAAGACAAAATCTGGCAAAATTTTAAAGTTAAATGTTTGAAATCGAACGGAACAATTGTGCTCATGCATCCGTTAGATCGAAATGGGTTGGATCGAATCGGATCGAAACGTCAGAATTGTGTTTGGCATCTTAGTTCGGGGGAAGAACATTGCTTGAGGCTGAGCAGTAGTTATAGTAAGCTATCTGAGTTCAGGGAAGAAGCATTGCTTGAACATGATCAGTGGTTATAGTTAGCCATCTGAGTTCAAGGAAGATCATTTGAGTTCGAGGGAAAAGCATTGCTTGATACTTAGATATTCTAAAAGTCGTGTCCAGTGTTTATGCAAGTCCCATTTTAAAACAAGAAGTGGTCCTGTTGAGAAAAACAATTATTATTGAGCATATAAGAAAATATAAAATGGTGGAAATGCACTATTGTCACAGTAAGGTCGCTAAGGGGCAGTACTTGTCTAGTGATCTATCCATTAATAAAATGTAGAGAGCATCTAACTGAAAATCCGAACATAAATGTGAAGTCAAGTTCTTTTCGAATGGTTTTCAACAAAAATTTTAATTTGCGATTCAAAACATGATCGTCTGATTCATGCTCTACTTCTGTACGGCTACAAGAACAGATCAAAATAGAAAAGGATAATGACAAGAAGATCCAACTAATAAATCAAAGTAGAGTTCACAAACTCAGAGGCATGGCATTTTTCTATATTTTAAACGAAAAGAAAGATGGTTTATTGACTATGTCATTCGACTGCTAAAATTATATGATCTTGCCGAAATTATTTAATCAAGCTGCGTATTATAGTAGACAACTTTACCAGTACATGTTTGGCATTATCATCGGCACTGCACGGGACTCTTTAATAAAAGATAATGTATTTTTATACCATTGGACAGAAGGCACTCATCCAAAAGGAATAGATTTGGAATTGATTTGGAATTGAATTGGAATTGAATTGGAATTTATTTGCAATAAATTTGGAATTGATTTGGAATTGAATTGGAATTGAATTGGAATTTATTTGGAATAGATTTGGAATCGATTTGGAATTGAATTAGAATTGAATTGGAATTGATTTGCAATAAATTTGGAATTGATTTTGAATTGAATTGGAACTGAATTGGAATAGATTTGGAATTGATTTGTAATTGAATTGGAATTGAATGGGAAGTGATTTGGAATCGAATTGGAATGGAATTCGAGTTGAGTTAGAATTGATTTGGAATTGAATTGGAATTGATTTGGAATAAATTTGGAATTGATTTGGAATTGAATTGGAATTGATTTGGAATTAAATTGGAATTGATTTTGAATTGATTTGGAATTGAATTGATTTGGAATTGAAACGGAATTGAATTCGAGTTGAATTGGAATTGAATTCGAGATGAATTGGAATTTATTTTGAATTGAGGTGGAATTGATTGGAATTCAATTGGAATTGATTTGAAATTGAATTGGAATTGAATTCGAGTTGAATTGGAATTGATTTGGAATTGAGTTAGAATTGATTTGCATTTGAATTGATATTGATCTGAAATTGATTTGGAATTGAATTGGAACTGAATTGGAATACATTTGGAATTAATTTTTAAGTGAATTGGAATTGAATGGGAATTGATTTGGAATCGAATTGGAATGGAATTCGAGTTGAGTTAGAATTGATTTGGAATTGAATTGGAATTGATTTGGAATAAATTTGGAATTGATTTGGAATTGAATTGGAATTGAATTGGAATTCATTTGGAATTAAATTGGAATTGATTTTGAATTGATTTGGAATTGAATTGGAATTGAAACGGAATAGAATTCGAGTTGAATTGGAATTGAATTCGAGATGAATTGGAATTTATTTTGAATTGAGGTGGAATTGATTGGAATTCAATTGGAATTGATTTGAAATTGAATTGGAATTTATTAGGAATTTAAGTCGAATTGATATGGACCTGAGTTGGAATTGAATTGGAATTGATTTGGAATTGAATCGGAATTTATTTGGAATTGAATTGGAATTGATTTGGAATTGAATTGGAATTTATTTGGAATTCATTTGGAATCCATTTGGAATTGATTTGGAATTGAATTGGAAGTGAGTCCGATTTGAATTGGAATTGATTTGCAATTGAATTGGAATTGATTTTGAATTGAATTGGAATAGAATGTGAATTGAATCTGCATTGATTTGGAATTTAATTGAAATTGAATTGCAATCGAATTGGAATTGATTTGGAATAAATTTGGGATTGATTTGGAATTGAAATTTAATTGAATTGGAATTAATTTGGAATTTAATTGGAATTGATTTGGAATAGATTTGAAATAGATTTGGGGTTGAACTGGAATTGATTTGGAATAAATATGGAATTGATTTGGAATTGAATTTGAATTGAATTGGAATTGAAACGGAATTCAATTCGAGTTGAATTGGTATTGAATTCGAAATGAATTGGAATTTATTTGGAATTGAGTTGGAATTTATTTGGAATTGATTTGGAATTGAATTCAAATTGATCTGGAATTGTTTTAGAATTGAATTGGAACTGATATGAATGAATTTGGATTTGATTTGGAATTGAATTGGAATTGAATTAAAATTGATTTCGACTTGATTTGCAATTGAATTGGAATTAATTTGGAATTGATTTGGAATTGATTTGGAATTGAATTGGAATTCAATTGGAATTGATTTGGAATTGGATTGGAATTGAATTCGAATTGAATTGGAATTGAATCGGAATTTATATGGAATTTAATTGGAATTGATTTGGCAGTATATCATCGCTTATGTAATACTAATTTTGAAGAGGTTAAGACTGTAAGAGTGGTAGCCGACGGATGTGGAGGGCAGAACAAAAATTCAGTTACAGTAGGGATGTGTTTGTACTGCTTTACAAAAAAAAGTCCGCATAATATTAAATCCATCGAATTGGTTTTTCCTGTTGTAGGTCATTCATACATCCATCCAGACTGAGTTTTCACCCAAATTGAGAATAAAGTTAAGGCAAAAGAAACTATTGTAATAGCTGAAGATTATCTCGACATTTACAACGAACACGATACCACAGTTCAGTTAGCCAGCAATTTTTGACCAGTGTTAGATTTCAAGACTGCGACCTCTGAAATAATAAAGTTACCTGGTAACTGGCATTTTAAATTTAATGATTCAAAAAGACTCATTATTACGAAAAAAAGAACCATGCGATTTATGTCAGAGGAGAAATTTTTTATAGATCCGATACTTGAAGCTGTGGCTCGGTTACAAAGCGTGGCAAAAGTATATCAGCGAGGAATCCAAGAAGAATGCCAATCGGAACAAAATTTAAAGACGAAAAATTGATAGATGTTTGACAAACTCGTGCAGAAACATTTTGGTAATGATTGGAAAGAGTTTGAAAACTTTACAATTTTACAAAATTATTACTGATGCTGCAATTATTGAAGAGTGTAGTAATGAAGAAGAGGATCCAATTTGCGAACAACATACAAGAAACGAAGAAATGGCTCTGAGAGTATAAGAGGTGAGCAACAAAATGGTTCTATTCCAAGTTAAACATTAAAATTGAGAAAAATGCTGTTGGTTTTAATTTATGAATTTTATAATATTAGCTTTTATGATGGTGGACTATAAGATAAAGATTAAGAAACTTTGGTTTGTTGATGTATACATTAACAATAAGCTTGTTTGCATTATCTCTAAGTCGCTGATAATGGAATAGACTTGCTTTGCACCAAGTAGACACATATGGTATATTGACGACACGTTAAGGTATGAAAGGGGAATTTTTGTATTATGAAAAGACAGAATAAAGAATCTGTATTAAATTTAGTGTTGAAAGTGGAATGAATTACAGTAAAATGGAGCAAATTTTGGAGAACGTTTTAAGAGCTATAATGATCGCGAAAACATTAAAGATGACAAGACAGCTAGCGTTATCAACCATCTACGATAGTTCTGGAAAAGTTAAGGTTATTTTCTTAGTAATTAGTAAAACACTGTAATGGAGGTTGCTGGGAAAGTTAATGACTTATACGGTTTTTTAGAGAAACAAGTTTTACTAACGTGTTAGGCATGAAAAGATCAACAGACAAATTTATTTAAATATTATTGAAGTTTCAATAAAAGCAGCATCGTAAAGATAATGCTAAACAAATAATGGATAAAATCACTGACGATCCAGAGCTACGCCAACAATAGGCAACGAAATGTTTTGTAAATTGAAAACAACATTCGAATAAATGCATTATATCTAATGCGCATGCAAGGGATATCCTTGAAGAGGACAATATAAATATTGAAGATTACTTTTTAATAGAAATAAAAATTCTCGTTAAATTTTTTATCATACGTTGTATTTAGGTAAAGAAGAACTTTTATAAGTATGTTTTCTAAAAATTATCCAAGTATCCTAAGTTTACATCTAATATCATAATCGTTATATGTACAAGGATTTCTGATGGAGAACTATCGAATCCAATGTCCAGTGATCTCTATCCCACTCTCTCTCCTCTTTATGAGCTGAACTATAATGTTAACCAGGAAATACTTACGTTTACCGAACGGAGATTGGTAGCGCAGATAAATATATCCGGCTGTACATGTTCTGTATGCTAAACATACTTCTTTAAATATTGAAAACAGGATATAATGTTAAAACTCATATATTATAGACTAAGGTTTGTTTTTCGCCTAACGGCTGAAAATTCAATATTCCGAAGATCAGAAAGATTCCGGAATATAACAAACCAGAGTTAGAGTTTAAGCTTTGCCGAAGGATTTAGAATCATATGTAAAGTTTTCGCAGCTATAATTTATGAAAATATTGTATTTGGAAAAAAATCATAGAAAACTAATAGTGAATGACGTTTGTATGAGTTTTAATTTCATATAGAATGTGATGTAAGTGGGGTTAATGACCCTGTGTTCCAGCTGATTTCAAAGAAAACTTATGCGGTTTTTGAAGGAATATTTTATTTTCTGGGTGTAGACCATTATCAAGGCTAAACAAAGGGAAAGCCATAAATCAAAATTAATTATGAAGACAATAGAAAACTAATATGACAAATGTGATTTTTCCTGAGAATTTGATATGCCAAAACAAAAGGACAGTCACCAACGAAAACACAGGCTGTCTATCGTATGCAATAAAAAACGCATACACTTTTGATTTCGAAGACCCCAAAATTCTACATAAAGAGCTGAATTGGAGGAAGAGGAAAAATATAGAGGGTCTCCTAATATATACAGTCAAGGAAGCCCAACAAAACAAATTTCAAGACTGATACGCGGTACATTCACGCACAATAAAAGAACTTAATCAACGCATGCGCAATAGTCTTAATATATTTCTCCACATGTCCTTTAATCGCTTAAGCTCCTTGTTACAAGTTTTTTAATTCTTTAATTATCTAATTATTTATTTAGACTAATTCTTTATTTATTTATTTATCTTTTAATGTGATTATAGTTATTTAGTGTGATAGATTCTTCTTTCGGAATGTGTTTTTTGTTGTTTTTTATATTGGACTTTTCTAGTCAGTTTTATCTATTTATAGTGTCTCTTTTTCAAATTTCTTACAGAATTTAAAATTTTTAAATGTTTGACGAGGATTTTCAATAATTCATTGATGTTCCCCCCCTCCGCTCTTTTTTTCGACATACCAAATTCTCAGTTAAAATTACATTTGTCATTTTAGTTTTCTATTGTCATTGGCATAATTAATTTTTATTTATGGCTTTCCGTATGTTTAGCCTTGATATTGGTCTACACCCAAAAAATAAAATACGCCTTAAAAACCGCATGAGTTTTCTTTGAAATCAGCTGGAACACGGGGTCATTAACCCCACTTACACCACATTCCATAGATATCTAAATTACGCATTTTCATTTGAAATCCTCGCATTATTAAAAAAGTAATGACGGCTTTCGTATCTTAAATTTTTGCTGGATATCTCAAGAAAACTTTCGTGAACATTTATGAGGTGTGCTGCAAATGACTACTAATTGCATCCATTGCATTATGGAGTATAAAAGATAAGATATAACTTTTGACCAAAATAAAATGGTGCATATATTTTGTGCTTTGATGATAAAAAATAAAAACATCATTGAAGGACTGAAAGGCTGACTAATGCTTCTCCTCTACGATATTACCTACCAACAAGAATTCCCTTATTTCGTGCTTTGATGATAAAAAATAAAAACATCATTGAAGGACTGAAAGGCTGACTAATGCTTCTCCTCTAAGATATTACCTACCAACAAGAATTCCCTCGGCTCTCTCTTCACACAGCATCAAAATATGTACTCCAGGAAAATTGGAGAGGATTTTGGGTACTAAGGGCATCAACAGAAAAAGAAAAAGCATCTATGAGAAGAACAAAAATCCGAGCACGATGCGCCTTTCCTAAATAAGCGGCCAGATGGGAGTCCCATTATTGGATAGCTATTCCATATAGCACATTAAACGAAACTAATTCAAGTATAACTGAAATGGATTCTCAACTAATAGAGTCAAGAGGTCAGGAGGCTATATGAAAGCCCTCTGCTTCCAATAGTAGTGAAAAGGAAAAACAAATATAAGGATCAGTTCGACATTCGAGCAGTTAAAAACTTATTGGTAGACCAAGCTAAAGAATAGCAAGCTGAATCTCAATCTCGGATTCAATCAAATATCTAAAAATTTCAAAAATATTATAAACAAGTAAAAAAGCTAGAATTGGTCTACCCTAGATGAATGCCCATATAAAATTTCGTATGGTCACTGATCTATGCAAGTTTGATTTTTGAAGTGGTTTTTCGCTTATATTTCTAGAACGGTTCGTCGGACAGAAAAAATGATTATAACCAATTTTATAGGATTTCGTATTCTGAAGAAGTTTCTAGTACAATAAAAATGTCTGGGACTGACCGGTTTCACAGTATTCGTAAAAAATCTAAATTTGTATATGGCAACACCAAGAAGGGGTTGCCTAATTTATTTCTTACATTTTTTAAATTTTATTTGCTATTACTATAAAAACAACATGCACCAAATTTTAGCTCTCTATGTCGACGCGTTCTTAGGTAGTATCCAAATATATAGTGGAAACCGAAATTTTTGTATGGAAACCCCACGCGGGAGTTGTCCGATTTGTCTCATTTTCGAATTTAATTTTCCTTGTTTTTTTTAAAAGTGTTCTTAAGTTATCGTGCGCATAGACGGACAGATGGACGGACATGCAAAAATTAAAATAACTTTTAATATTACGCGTAGGTGTACAATCCATTTTGTTCTACCATCATTATTTCGCGATGTGACAAATGGAATGACAAACTTAGTACGTATACCCTTTAGATTTTATCTAGGGTATAATAACAACCATCGCAGCTGAGGTCGATAGCGAGTTTTTTAGTAGTAAATCGGTTGTTGTCGGTAACATCTAGCTCAAAATAAGTTTTCATCTACATTCATAAGTCAACCTCAGTTCATAATTATTACAGTTAGGCGGCTCTACAAGCCAAAGCATAAAATTTGCCTAAAAGCACTTCAATAAATAATGTATATAAAGTCTTATTACAGAACAATCATGGCCTCGGTGACCCAGTTAGTTGTGGGTTTGAACCCCACCTCGAATTGATCCTGCACTTTTTCTTACCTAGCATTCGCTCGCATTTTCTTGACTCAGTCATATGATCAGTTTCGTTTAGTTTTTGATTTATAGTAATTTTTTGTTTTGTTGTCCGATATTTTCGGTTAGATATAAGATTAATATTCTTCAGTCTTGAAGAATATTCGATGTTCATCAATATATATACTTATAATGAGAAAATAGAGATGAAGTTATTTCAGACCCAGAATTTAGATATGATCATCCAGAATTAAGCTGGAGTATTCCTAATACATACAATTTTCGGCAAAGGTAGTAGAATTGATAAAAGAAAAAAATAATAGTATAAATCATCAACTAAATCAGATATATTGAGCAGCTTGATAAGGAAATTTCCAGTATCTAACTTGACTTGAATTAATTCAGTATGCCATAGAGCGAAATTCATATCCATCTGTAGAGGATTTAAGTAACAGGCCACGTGAAATTAGCTAAATTGTTAGGCATAGTCTCCATTTTTATCATATAATATCGACTGATATCAGAAGGGTCCTAGATAGTAATAACTTCAAGACTAGAAGAGAGCTAGATTTTTCACAAGTTTACGATCGCGTCCTTTTCTTTTGGAAGTTATACAGAGTGTGCCGGGAGTCGTTTACAACCGGAAGGTTATGGATAGGCCATACTCAGACGAGCAAAGCATTGAATTAGAGGGAAGCCGCTGGGAATCCTAAGGGTTTCCGAGATAATGGGACTTAAAGATATTTCTGAAAGTTACACCCTATGAAGATTTGGTAGATAGCTAATTGTTGAACTTTTCCAATGCTCTATAAATTTTTCCCTCCTTGTTTTGAAGTTATGACTCAACAAAGTTAAAATTTCGGAATATTGACTCCTTTTTTTTTTATTTAACTATTATTTGGATCAAAAAATACGTCATCAATACCAACTTTTCATATTGGATTTAAGAAGTCCAAAAATTTAGCTTTAAAATTACTTACTACACTCTGTACACAAAATGTAACTCTTTCTGCGTTTTTTTTTTCACTTTTTCTTAAACATATCCAGTGAAAATGGCTGAAAAGTTCAAAAGATAATTGCCTACTTTCTGGCACTTATTGAACTATTTCGCTGGATATGCTTAAGGAAAAGTGTAAAAAATGCAGGAACGGTTAGATTTTGGGTACAGAGTGTAATAGGTCATTATAAAGCTAAGTTTTTGGATTATAAAGCTAAGTTTTTGGATTTCTTATATCCAATATGAGAAATTAATTGGTATTGATGACGTGTTTGTTGATAAAAATAGTAGTTAAATAATAAAAACCGAGATAAGTTATCTATCCACCAAAGTTTAAATCATCATAAATGGGTATAACGTTCAAAAGTGACAGGGTGATCTATGAAAACATATCAAAATATATTAAATTCCCGTTATCTCGGAAACCGTTACGACCCCCCCCCCAAAGAATTTCTTGATCGTCTGATTATGACCAATCCATAGTCTTTGAGTTTTGCTCGTCTAATTATGACCAATCCATAGCGTTTGGGTTTTACACCGTTTACAGGACACCCGGTATAGAAAATTTAATTTTTGTAAATATTAAAGCTTCGCAATTAATCTCTTCCTCTCTGATAATAAATGGCTAGGGAAAATTGGACATGAGTCATTGGAATTGCTGGCAGTCTTATGTGGGATGCTGGAGATTTTTAATTTTGGATCTCTCCTATTTTGCAGCAATTAGAGTTGCCGAAGTTTCTGGATTTCTTTACGATTTTTGGGTTATTTAGTCTATTTGCATGCGACCTATTGGTACGAAATAATTGAAGAAGTTTTAATAGAAGGACGCATTGCACGGGGAACTACAGAACGGAAATATAGAGGAATATTGAGAGAGGCATCAAATTCAGCAGGACCTTAAACAAATAAACTATCGAAGTGTTTCAACTATTCCGCGCATTTTATTAAACAATGCCCCAATTGTGATGTAAACAAATTTCAGAAAAAAATGAGGAAAGGACCGGGAGAGGAGAGAAACTGGAACCTGTATACGTCCGTATAGGTGCTTTAGTACCAAAACTGATATAGATAAAATTTGGGCTTTCATGGAATTTCATTAAAATCTGTGTTCACTAACAAATAATTAAGTCACGTAATACACTACAACAGATGTGAAGAGAATATGAAATTACACAATTATAGACTACGCCACTTCAAATTATAATAAATATAATCTACAAAAAAAAAAAAAGTTAAATAATACAACGAAAACCTATTTTATAGTTACCGTGTTTTTCTTGCATGTCATCAACAGTTTTGTTAATATCTCGTTTCGGATGTATTTCATGTTTCATTTCGCCCAACGCCACCTATGAGAATAAAAAAAAATAATAATAATTCAAATACAGAAAAATAATTATTCAAATACAAGATCAAAAACTAAAGTAAAAAATAAAATAAAATTTCTGTTTTACCTCCTTTTCTAAATTCGCAATTTCATCATTTAATCGAAGATTTTCTCGTCTCGAATGGAGTACATCTCCATCGGCTCTATCCAACCTTTGTCTCAGAGAATTTATCTCTGCAGTTAGACGTGCAGCTTCGATTTTGGATTGTCGATCAGCCCTTTCAAGCTGCAGTCTTAATGACGTTATCTCTTGCTCCAAGGACTGCTTTTCAGCATTCACTTGAGCAATATCGGACAGGAAAGATGACCGTTTTGCCTTAATTTCCATTTTAAGTTCATCAATTTGAGCAACTTTTTGAGATAAGTCACGTTTTAAGTCGGTTTCAAGACGCTTCTGTCGTTCTAAATCCATTTGAAGTTTGGACACCTGTTCCCATTGACTACTTAAATCACCGCCTAGCTGATCAACTTGATAATTGTATCGTCGTTCAGCATTAGCTCTTTCTTCAGATAATCGACGAGCCATTTCATGTTGCAATTCTCGGACTCGTTCATGTTGACGTTCTAGCTCATCACGAAGATGCTTCACTTCGACTTCTGCTTGTGATTTTTCAAATAAAGCCATATCAGATAAGTCTCGCTGCCGTTTAGATGCTGTTAATCTACTGTCTGTCTTAAGATCATCGATGGTATGCTCTAATCGCCTTATATTATCTTCCAAGTGAATTTTATCCCTTTGAAGAGTTTCAATTTGTTTACGAAAAGCATCTATGGTGCCTTCATCGCATGTACTGAATGCAACTTTTCGTTTGAACTCATCATTTTCAGATCTGACTTTTCTCAGTTCGATATTAGCTTGTGTTAATTCAGCTTCTAATTCACTTATTCGAGACTCGAACACAATATTTGGCCCGCTGAGCTGATGATGGCGTGGTGATTGATGACGTGACGGTGAATGGTGACGTGACGGTGAATGATGACGTGACGGTGAATGATGATGTGTAGAATATTTCTCTTTTTTTCTAGGATGTCTTTCATAGATATCGTCACTTTCAGATGATGCTGATCCCATTTTATCATCTAGAACAGCTAAATCTGAACGAGCATGCTCGGTTAAGGCTTCATTTTCACTAATTACGTCTTTCACTTTTCCAAGCAAATTCGAGAGTTCATCCTGAGCAAAGTTGATTTTTGATTTTTTTGAAATATTCATTGAAAATGGAGATCTTACCCGACAAAATCTGGATTCCTTCTCCAATTGCTCAATATAGTCTTCTTGTTTTTCGATAAAACTCAAAATTTCTGGAGGATGTTGAACGCCATCTTGTATCGGAATTTGTGGGCTCGTTAAGTAGTCTGCAGTTGTTGTATAATTCGGAGTTGTTAAATTTTCTTTCGCCAAAGGAGATAGTGGTTTCGTTTTTCTTATACTACTTGTGCCTCGTGCTCCTCTATAGCTAGGTGATAAAAACTTTGATATATCCGCAAGGGCTGGTCGATCGTGTGCCTATATATGATTAAGGTGAATTTGAATTAATTTTAAATATTAACTTATATTTAATTGTGAATCATTTACCTTGCTTCCAACTGACAAATTGTCAGTATCATCGCCGGAATCATCATGGAAATGCTTTATAAATGATTTTGCTGGTGATGTATAGGACTCAGCTAGAAGATACTTAAGACGGTTTACAGCTTCACGGTAAGCGAAATCAGTGAAATCCATATTCTTTGATTTTTTGGACATCGGCTTCATTGATTTAATAGACCCGTTCGATGCTTTCCTGTAAAATTGAACAATATTATTATCACATCGTTTTGGAGGAAGAGAAACAATCGCGGATAACGAATAATGCATCGTGCCAGAGGTTTTTTGTACGACTAACATTTAAGGTGAATTCGGTTGTTTTGAGTACCTGTGACCATGTGAACGAAAGATTCGCTTGACTGCACACTTTAAATGTTTCAAGGGGTGACCGACTTATTAGGGAGTGTAGAAGGTTTGTACATTCTTTAAACTTTTGTATATGTATGTTGGTAGTTATTCTGTTATCAACTAACTTTTGATCAATGCAACCCCAGAATGAATGGTTTGGTTTTGTTTAGAGGATGAATTATTTCCTTCAAAAAAATTTCATATCATAAATGTATGTATCTACCACAAGAAACTTATATAGAAAGGTTTCAATGGGAATTGATATTTATTTATTAATTATTTATTGGGACGCAGACTGTACAGTAGTAAACACAATAGTACATTACATCTAGTCATGAAATCAATAAATATATTAGTAGGTTAGTAGGTGCTGTGGCAGAATTACGCACCTTCTCATTATAGCCTATAAACATTTAATCTAATTCTAATATGGAATTCATACTAAAATACCACAATTAATTGAACATTCACTTATATAATATTTGTTATAATAATGTATGTATAGGTATATTATAAGGATTTCATAAAGCTACATTTAAGATGTTTGGATTATCATATACAAATCGTTTTAACATTGTTTTATAATTATAATCATTTACCGCACATTTCAAACTGGTTGGTAGGGAATTATAAAGTTTGGGTTATAGCACACTCGAATGCCTTGAGCTTGGGTATTTTTACATTTACAGCTTAGAACGGCTTAGTTGTCTTCTGGTTTGATAACACTGTTTAACAAATTTAAAAAAATCCTAAAATGCAAGAATGAAACTGGCCTTATCCGTATAATTTTAGGTCACTGATTACGACGGTGGAATCAGGATTTTTTCTAGAGTTCAGTATTTTTTTTTTAAATTTTTTGTTTATTTTTGTTTGACCCTTACGGACCTGTGATATTGTTATAATTTGCATTATAATTATCAAATATTTACCAGGAAAGGTTCACAAATGTTGAAAAAAATATAGCACATAAGAAATAGTAAATTCACTAAACCTAAATATTGACAAAAAGAGTCAACATACACTTAATGAGAGAGGTCAGACTAGGTGTCATCATTCCTGCGAGTCAGTACTAAACCATACATTTACACACTGTAAGAATGACCTATCAAGAAGTGTATTGGAATTGTTACAACCGTTGCATGCGTGTGTTTTACTTTTGTACTTTACAGGGCCGCATTTACACTTTTGGTGGCCTTAGGCGCAAAATTAGTATGAGTCCCTATTTCAGTTAATAAAATACATATATATAGGTACATATGCATTTTTAGGGTTCCGTACCCAATGCGTAACAACGGGAACCCTATTACTAAGACTTCGTTGTCCGTCCGTCACCAGGTTGTATCGCATGAACCGTAATAGGTAGACAGTTGAAATTTTCACAGAGTATGTATTTCTATTGCCAAATATAGAAAAAATAATAGAAATAAAATTAAAGGGGACCCCCATCCAAGAAGCGTGATTTTTTCGGAGTTTTTTTCCTCGTCTTATTCTCATTCATTATTATTATCATAAGTAGGCATTTTTTTCTCCAAATGACAGCATTATTTTTTCACATGATGCCTACTCTCATTTGAAAAAAAATAAATAAAAAGTATATAGTGTTAATTTTTGTACGATGGTACGGAACCCTTCGTGTGCGAGTCCGACACGCACTTGGCCAGTTATTCTTAATTATTGAAAAGAACGTCGACACTTCCATAATAACGCATTTTAATAACATAAAAATAACATTGTTATTTAAATCAAGTAAAAAAGCTAGAATTGGTCTAAGACCAATTCTTATGATAGTCTAGATGAATGCCCGTGTGCAATTTTGTCTGATCACCTCCTTGTGGACGTATGATTGTTAAAGTGATTTTTCGCATTTATTTCTAGAACGGTTCGTCGGATATTAAAAATGGTTACGACCAATTTCACAGGATTTCATATTCTGACGAACTTTTCAGTACAATTAAAACTTCGTAGGACTGGTCGTTAACACAGTATACGTAAAAAGCCTAAATCTTCATATGGCAATGCCTAGAGAGGGTTGCCCGATTTAGCCCATTTTTGAAATGATATTTGATTTTTTTATAAAAATGCCGCGTAAAAAATTTCAACTTTCGACGTTGCCGTGTGTCCAAATATATAGTGAAATCTTTGTATGGCAGCCCCACGAAGGAGTTACCCAATTTAACCCATTTTCGAACTTATTTCACTTTTTTACTTTTTTTTAAAAGCCTGAATGCAATATTTCAGTTCCCTTAAGTGAACGCGTTCTGGAGCTTTCTAGAGGACGCGGGCAGACACATGCAAAAATCAAAATAACTTTTAATATGCAGGGGTATCAAATCCATTTTTTGCTCTACTATAATTATTTCTATGCGTTACAAAAGGGTTTAAAAAGTATAAAAACAAATCGGTTCAATTTTAAAGAAAAAAATAAAATAATAACTATACATTTTTTTCTGGCTTTTGTTTTAGCAAATATGTATGTCTATAATGTCATCATAATTAATCGAGTCGATTACATCTGATTCAATGCATAATAGCGACAGGTCACTTGTTTTATTTTGATATATGTAAGTTGCTTCGTAAATAATGTGTTTTCTATTTCAACATCGATAATGAGTGTTCAGCACTTGGACATCGTCAAAAATATTTTTAAAATTATTTCTATGTTCGGAAAAATATACCTTAACCCATAGTTTAGAAATTTATACTTATTTTTAATTAAAAATCTTTCTTCCTTAAGAGGTAACGCCACTGTAACGGCTAAAAAAAAAAGATTTTTCTCTCACGAAATTAAAGGTGCTTGAAAAAACTTTTTAAGGGTATTATCGGGCATACATTGAACTTTATTGATAAAATTTTTGACAGCGAAAAAAAAAAACAAAATGGCGGCTCCACAGCCATCTTCCCAGGACATGTTTTGCTTGCAGGGCTCCGCGGCACGCAGGACCACTGGTGCACATTTGAATCTAGACCAAAACAAAATAAAAAAACCGTTAATCTAGTGGCTTATAGCTAGAGAATGCCGTACGGATTTTTAAAAATATTAATTTTTGTAGATTTGGCGCGCGTTTGAAAAAAAAAGTTTGATTTTTGACCAAAAAAAACGGCAGGTTTTTTGTTAATAATAAATCAACAAATAAAGTTATTGAAAATCCCGTACGTTATTCTCTAGATAATTTTAATGTTCACATCTGGTCAAAATTTCAAGTCGAAAATATGAAAATTGTTCAAGTTATGCTGTGTGCCATTTTGAAAAACCGTGTTTCGAGAAAAACGCGTTTAAAGTTTTGAGAATAGTTTTTTATTGGAAAAAATAAAAAAAAAAAAAATGAAGGTAAAAAAATAAAAGTTTTCCAATAAACAAGTTAAAGTTGCAAATGTCAAAAAGGTCAGTTGTGTTTCAATTCGGCTTTTTCAGTCAGCTTTAGAAGAAAGCTGGCTATAAAGCTGGCTGAAAAGCTCCAATTGTATTTCAGGCTTCAGGTAGTCGTTTCGGAGCAAGTTTGACGCGCTGGGTGGCGACCTCCATTTTCAAAGAAAAAAAATTTTTTTTTTTCTGGCATGGAACCTTATTTTTCTTATTCTAGAGGGTTTAAACTATTTTTTAAGCCAATAAAAACAAAATCGATTTTTCAAAAAATTTACAGTGGCGTTACCCCGTAATCATTATTAAAAATTGCTTATCTTGATCAATAAATTTTTCTGAGTCAATATCAGTATCATAAGTTTGTAAAATTTTCGTAATACTAGCCTTGTACTTGTATTGATTTATGTTATGTATCTAATATGTCTGAATAGCTTTTTGCTGTTTTATTTATTTCCAAAATCAACTTATCGCTGGTGGCTCATATTATAAGAGTTATGAGCTATTCTCGCGCATGTTCACTGTAATTTTGCGTGATGTGAATATATCTCACTTTGGTAATAAAGGAGAAAATATAGGCCCAATAAGGGGGCAACAAATATCGATTACGTACGGTCATGCGATTGTGATGAAGTGAAGCTGTTCGATATTTGTAATGGGTGCAAGTTTTTTATTATGGGAACACAGTGCAGTTATAAAAAGCAAGCAGAACACATGAAGGCGCATTGCAATAGAAGTGCAAATTTCATGATATTTCTACACTCTGACACTCACTTAACTATCGTCATAGCTTCCAGTGATTTTTTTCTGATTTTTGGTTTTGCTTTTATATTACATCTCATTTTCTTCTATATTTTCCGTCCTTCGTTATTAGCTACCCTTCGAGATATTATTAGTGGTTTTTGATTTCACTTCAAATAGAGGAAAATTTTCAGCGGTCTCCAGTTTTTATTATATGATTTAAAAGTATTGTCGTGTCCCATAGAAAAAACAACGCCAACTTTATTTTTAATTACGATTTTATTAAAAAACTGACCTAATTCACTAATTAACTTATTCGCACGCAGGCGACCGGTAAAAGTTAGATACTTAGCAATTATTCATTGCATCATCGGCGACCTTTAGCTGTAGTGTTATTGTTATTACCCAGCGCTATGCCCATCAATTATCCATACGTTATCACTACTGTAGCTGTGGTGATATCATTTGAACAATAATGCAATAGCCAGTATCTCACTGTGCAAAAATGAAGTACTGAGCGATTTTTCATTGCCTTATTACCCAAACAGCTGCCGATTGCTTCAGCCTCCGCTCCTAGAGAAGCTGGGCCATGAGAGTACACAATAACGATACCGTTTTTTTTATATTGTTGTATGTAAGGAGTGAGGTTTTAAATTGTGGCCCCATAGAGAGTGAGTCCTCAGTTTGCGCCTAATGCGCCTTATGGTAAATGCGGCCCTGGTACTTTACGTAAAACGCACAAGAAATTATACAGTAGAAGGGACCTAAAAGTCAGTAATTCATATCAATATTACGCGTTGGAATTAAAAATTAAGGGCTCTTTAACTAGTGAGTGCTCAAGCGCAGTTTATTAAAAAGCAAAAGGTGGTCAAATTTAAAATAACGGTATTTTCCCGAGAGTTTGTTTATTTCTCAACAGCTGTTTTGGTGTAAATAAAGTGTTGGATGAAATGGAAAAGTGTGCAAACAAACAAAGTGTCAATCAGTTTTGTTACGTGTGTGGAGAATATATAGTTTGCAGCCAAAAACGGAAAATAATTTCTTTTGTTAAAGAAATTTATAAATACTATTTTGGAAGGATAATTTTCAAAAATGTGGAGTGGGCACCAAGTCAAATATGCATAATGCCTTTTCGGCGTCCGATAAATTGTTCCGAAGCAACTGAGCACAGTGAAGACTCATGATATTTTTGTGAACACGAACTGTTTGGGTATTCTGCGAAAATCAAAAAGACAATAAAGTACAGAAGTGTGTTTCATGTCACTTCCACATAGTGAAGAGATTCCTATACCAGTATTACGTCTACAATTAATTACGCAAGAAAAATTAAATGACTTAATTCGGGATCTGAATCTTCTAGAGCCAGAAGTAAACATCACATTATAAAGAATCAGATATAAGGATTTTAAATCATATTAACAAAGGAGTGGCGATTGTTTATACATTCATCCGAAACAAATTTGAAGGCAGTACTTCAAGGATAATATTAAGCCTTCTGCTGCCAAAAAATATGGAGTGGATTTAAGAGGAGTCAGTTCACAGCAGAGTTGCCAGGTTTGGAGAAAAAACCGAGCCAATTTTTTCTAAAATTGCGCCAAAAACAGCCAGCTATTTGCTGACACTTTACAAAGTTAAAACTGAAACTTTTATTAATAAAAAAAACAAAAAAAGCATAACAATTCTGTCTTAAAATAACGAGTATAAAAATGGATAGTACATGATATTTTTAATAAAAAAATTACACTATTGCACTGGTGGCAATCAAATGAATTTCTCTGGACTGCGCCTGCCTGGTGCACTGCCATATATAACATGGACTGGTTGATATTCTACTTCATGTGGGCGAAATTTTATGTGTCAAAAAGAGTGCTTACGTTGGTACCAACATTGGAAAAAAAAAATGGCAAAAAGTTGAAAAACTGCGTGCGCAGCTCGACGTGATTTTAATAAAATCTTTCAAATTTTTGCTTCGTATCTAATACATATATATCCTTTGGTAAAAGACTTTTTATCCGTAATAACTGAAAATAAATTATTTAAAAACAAGTATTTATTTCGACGAACCCACTTATTTATTTATTGTTTACAGTTCTTTCCCAATTGGTACTTCCGGCTTAATGCAGTTTCACATCAAAAATAAGAACCGAAAAAAGGTAAATCGCTCAATTTATTCCACTTTAAACCAAGATTTTTGCTCCAATGATTAATAAAATCATGGGAAATAGGATAAACTAATAGAATTACTAATAAAATAGGTTGAATATTTATCTCAGATTTTTAAGAAAAACACAATTTTTATGTTTTATCGGCTGAATTTTTCGGTTTACATTTTTCTGTTCTCGTCTTTGATGTGAAAGTGCCTTTAGACCGAAAGAGGCTGCTATATAGAAGTGAGCCCATTTTCTGCAATGTATTTATATGAACGTAGTGAGTCCATATTATACATGTCAGTAGTCTGGTGAGATAAATATATTTAAATGTGCAATGTGATTAGCAAATTGAATACCGCAAGCGGCAGTGAATAGGAACTTAAAATAAAAAGTAAAGTGCTTTTGATATATAAGAAAACGCCTGGCGCTTTTGGTAAGAAAAGAAGCGCCCAAGCTTATTAAAAAGGAGCCATTTTGGTGCTAAATCGCCAAACCTGGCAATTCTGGTACTCAGCAAAAATTTCAATTTAGATACCAGTGGGCCCAGGGGCGTACCGAAAGGGGGGACGAACGGGACCGGTTCCCCTCCAGAAGTTAAGTTTTCTGAAAATTACGTATAAAATGTGGTCTGTGTATTATTACAAAGTCTGATAAAATAAAATAAAACGTTTTAATCTACAAAATCTACAATAGCAGTTCTTAAGTGCTCAGATGAGTGCAGGACGCGACTTTAGAACCCTATTTTTCCGACTCGTTAGGACTCGGGACACCTATGCCCCCCCCCCCCCAAAGCCAAATCCTGGTTGCGTTACTGAGTGAGCCTGTAGGCAATAAAATTTACTATACATTTGGTTTGTGTCCTGAAAGTGAGAAAAATCATATGAAATTAGCCTGCCTAGACCTACACCACGAACAACATTAGAGACATCTAGCGTAAAAGACAGAAACCCAACATGCGACAAAATTATACAATTTAAGACGAAAAATGAATATTTGCAGTTCAAATAAATTGAAAAATCTTAATTCTCCTAAATTTTTTTTTTGTACACAATTATTAAACATACTATTTTGCTTTGTATTTGTTGTTTAACTTTCAAATAAATATTACAATTTCTCGCAGGTGAAATATCAGGAGAAAAAAGAAGTACTTCTAGAGTCAAATAATTAGACTTTATATTTCCAAAATAATCACAATTTAAAGAAATGAGAATACCAATTTATAGGAATTTGATTTAAAAACTTCAATTTTTACCAAGTTTTACAAGTTTCTGAGCTAATATCTCTATTCCAATGCACTTTTTTTAATTTTTGGCGACGGATTTCTTCGTTACCTTGAATATAAGATATAAATAATTATTCTGCTATAAATATTTTGCCAGAAATTCGCATTAGAATATGTACGAAACTTGCAAATCTTGGTACTGACTCCTCTTAAGGAAAAAACTTATGAAAATATAAAAATGTTTCTGGAATCCGTGCAATATTTTGAGGATGTGTGGCACATTTGTAGTGATTTAAAAATCATGTGCTTGGTTTGCGTGAATGGGTTTCAAAAGACAAAGAGAATCATGCATTTAAAGCTCTAGGAGTAAATATGTCCCTGATGATTCCCTTTTTGAGCGACCAGGTCGACTTTTTCTCGAAAATCTTGGAGGCTGTAATATTTAAGAACAACAAGTTAATAAGTTATAATTTGTTTAAGACCAATTATATTATTCCCTATATGAAAATAAAAGTTAGATAAAGTGAAAACCTTTTTGTAGGGTAACTCCAAGAAAGGATTACCTGATTTAGTTCAATTTTGAAATTTTATTTAATAGTTTTATGAAAATGCCGTGTATGAAATTTCAGAAATTTCAGTTCTCTATACGTTGATTCGTTCTCAGGTATTGTCCAAATAAATAGAGAATTACGAAATATTTGTATGGCAACCCTACGAAGGAGTTACCCGATTTGTCCCATTTTCGATCTTAAACCTAAATTTATTTTTAAAATGGCTGTGTGCACAATTTTAGCTCTCTATGTAAACGCAGTCTTGAGTTATCGAATTTAAAACTCGAGACAGACAACAAAAAGTCGGAAATTGTTATATTCATATGAAGTAATCAAAAAATTGTGACGTGTAGAGTAACTCTGAATACGAAATCTAAGCAGGTCAGGTTTTTGGATTTTTGGGCATGTCGAACAGTGTAATTTATTAGATGTACCTCATATTTATCAGAATTAACATATACAAATTTTAAAAGGGTTAAAGTATAGATTTGTTGCATATTCATAATTTCAAACGAGTTTGAAAACTAATGATCATGTTCGATGTCAGTCCACTTTGAAAGATATAATTACTTCCCTAGAAAATCTGCATGTAAGTCCGTACCCTAAACCTCTGGCTATGATGGTCTGGCATCTCTATTTCACAAGTGCTGCTCTGTTAATTTAGCTTATCCATTGTTTTTAATTTTTAATAAATTGCTTATATCTATGGAATTTTTAACGGAATGGAGAATCTTTAATTAATCCTATATTATAAGACAGGATCTAAGCAATCTGTAATTAATTATTGTCCTCTGTCCACTGGCATGTATTCATGTACCGCTGACACTACTGAAATAGCTTATACTATCATGGGATCTTTTTTCTATAGTTGTCTTCTTTTGGTTTAACTATTTTATTCAGCTGAACTTCAAATAATAAGTTCTATACTAAATATAATCCACCATAGTGCAGTTTCAGTTCAGTGGTTTTCCAAATGAATATACAGAATAGAAATAGATGGCAATAAAATATTTGTAATCTTTTCTCTGTCCCCCATATGTACTTTTAAGGACAGGTAGAAAAAATTGCTTAAATTTATTTCTTTTGATATTCTAGGAGATAAGCTTCCACGGATAGAAATAATTTCAAATGAATCTGTAATTTGTTAAACATTGAATATGAATATTAAAGCGAAAGTAAACCTTGAAATTAAGATAATTATCACAATCCTGTCAAGAAAAGTTGACTCATATGAAATAGAAAATTAAAAAGTACATCCGGGCGTTCAGCCGTACGGAAAACGTCATATTTTTTCACACCATGTTGTACAGGCGACCGAAGAATTGTCATTTCCCCAACATATCTCTGTGCATATTTTTACGCTACGGCTTATCATATGAGAAATTTATATGTATATAATCATGATTGGCATGGTTTACAGGTTTACAGACTAACGAGGGCTACATGTATGTTTGGTCTATAACAAAAAGTGTCGTTATATTTAACTAAACACATTAAATTATATACAAAGAATTTTCCAAAATAGTATAATAGAGATTACTCTTTAAAATTTTTTGCCGGAACAAACTTATATTTGTTCAAGAAGGCATTTTTTTGGATTCTCCGGTATATAGCAAAAAGCTAAATTTGTTATTTCATCACACAACCCATTTTATATCGGGTGACTAAGTTTCAAGTCCTGGTTTTGACTCATCAACAGGTCCCAAATAGCGAAATTGAGTGACTTGAAAAACAAATGAAAAAATAGAACAAAAAAAAGAATTGAAAAATAGAAAAAAAAAATGTTTTCAGCCCACTTCAGGCGTACACAGGTTCGATTCGTTTCGAATGAATCTGCTTTTTTTAAAAAAATTTTTAATAAATTTTTTTTCTATTTTTCTCAATTTTTTGGTATTTTTCATTTTTTCATTTCTTTTGTTTTGTTCTATTTTTTCATTTGTTTTGCAAGTCACTCAATTTCGCTATTTGGGACCTGTTGATTAGTCAAAACCAGGACTTGAAACTTAGTCACCCGATATAAAATGGGTTGTGTGATGAAATAACAAATTTAGCTTTTTGCTAAATACCGGAGAGTCAAAAAAAAAAAAAAATGCCTTCTTGAACAAACATAGGTTTGCCCTGGTAAAAATTTTTAAAGAGTAATCTCTATTATATTATTTTGGAAAATTCTTTGAATATAATTTAATGTGTTTAGTTAAATATAACGACACTACTTGTGAACACCGCGATCCTTGGGTTATAGTCCAAACATACATGTAGCCGCGTATATTGAAAGTATACAAGAACATTACGCACAGGTCGGGACTGCTCGCGTATAGTTTCAAATTGTAATAAGCATAACTATTTTTAGAAACTATACATGGTTATTACGGTCTTATCGCGTATATTTTCCTAACGTACGCTCCAATTTTGTGCAAAAAACATACTGCATTAGTTTCCATTGTGGACTAATCGTGTATATTTTCTAAGCGCTACACGATACAACGTTATTAGAATCTATACGCGACTAGTTTCAAGGTAGCCATTTTTATTTATTGCTTTCACAAGGAATTGTAATCTTTTTATTCTTTTCATAATTATTGCATCATCATTCGACACGTGCCATTGTTTTCGTAAGCAGTTTTTTTGTTTATTTTGTTTCCAAAAAGTGTAGTTAATTGAATTTTGTGCTTAAGTTATATAAAATGCGAATAATTAGTTAAAATGATTACGAACGATAGTTTACTCTGTTGTTTCCACGTTGCACAAGCATTTTGGAGATGGTTATGTTGCGCCGAGCATAAAATTGATATTCCCAAACGACAAATGATCATGACTTCTTTTTCCAAGCTCATGTTTTCTAGTAATGAGGAAAGTGTACAAGAACTTTACAAACAAATTATTTCACATTCATACTGTAAATCTTTCAAAAAAGTAATTAAATGTCTGGAAAATCTATGGGAAAGAAGGACAGAGTGGTGCACAGCATGCAGAATTAATATTATGAACAGAGGAAGTAATACTAACAATTATACAGAAGCTTCAATTCGCATATTTAAAGATGTGATTTTGCAGCGATGTAAAGCTTTTAACGTTTGCGCTTTGATCGATTTCTTAGCAAACATATTTGAAAAATACCAATACGGGAGACTCATGAAGTTTGCAAACAGTCGTCAAACTAACTCTTCAGCCTATTTGAAATGCAGCAAACTAGCTAAGGTTGTGAACAAAATAACACGCATTAGTGAATATGAATTTTTGGTTGAGTCAACAACAGGTAAAGTTGTATACTCTGTCGATATTAATATCGACACGTGCTGTGATTGCGTCAATGGTCAACGAGGAGCATTTTGCAAACATTTATGTGCTGTTGAAACAAAGTATGGAATGATTTTAAAAACTTCTCCCAAGCTTTCAAAAGATGACCGAATAACTAGTGCAAAGATTGCTTCAAATATCGATCTTGGTGAAGAGTTCTATCAAAATATGGACAACTTGATTGAAGGAGAAAAACAAGAGAATGTACAAGAAGTCGGTGTATCTGAAATCCAAAGTACCGCACAGGCACAAGAACCTCAACGAAGTTCTTCTAACATTTCTCATAATTTTAATAGTTCAATATGCGTAAAAAAATATAGGGTCCGCCATCTAACGTTTTTTTTTTTCAACTAGTGCTTATTTCGTGAATGGTAACACTTAGCTCATGTCTGATTTGACAGATAATTAGTTTTATTCTTCCGCTGAACGAATATGGTTGTGTATACGCTTGAACAACGCTGGGAAATATTGCCTGCGATCGACTTACAGAAAAATGCCGATTGTGCCAAAAAAATCATCTTTTCGGATGAAGCTCATTTTGATCTTGGCGGCTATGTAAACAAGCAAAATTGTCGCATTTGGGGCACAGAAAACCCGCACGCATACATTGAAAAGCCGATACACCCAAAACGAGTCACTGTTTGGTGCGGATTTTGGTCCAGAGGCATAATTGGGCCATTTTTCTTCGAAAATGAGCAAGGAGTGGCCGTTACAGTCAATGGCAATCGTTATCGGGCCATGTTGAACGAAAATTGAAGAGGAGGATATTGGCAACATTTGGTTTCAACAGGACGGCGCTACGTGCCACACAGCCGAAGCTACACTCGATGTTTTGCGCCCTGTTTAAAAAAAAAAAAGTTATTTGGCGGACCCTATACAACGAATGTCTCGCATAAATGGAAGGAGAATTCCACAAACTGGTAAACATTTTCAAGGAACACCCTAGCTCGCCCAACTTGAAAGCTATGTGCTTACTATCCTCTGCATTAAAATCTATAACAACTGACCAGCAGGCACAAAACTTTATATACAACAATTTAAAACGGAAACTGTCACGTAAAATACGCGTTCAACCAACGGCATTATCCAGAAGAGTCACAGGGTCCAAAACAAAAAATAAAGTGTAAGCTGGTAGGCCTTCTACATCTGGTACATCTAAACCGAAACAAACTCGGAAAAGAAAGCATGATTTAGCATTCAATGTGTCACAAAACCAAAACAATCCTAAGTAATGAGTTTTTTATTTATAATTTGACTGACGCTTTTTTTTTTATAGTAGTTTCTTTTATAATAAAATATTTTGGTCTCACACAATGGACTTATTATTTTAATTGGTACCTTTAAATTACCATTTAAACTAATACTACATGATTAGTTGATTACTAATTACTGCATATTTTTTTAACATTTGACATTATCTAACTTTCTGAGCTTGTATACTTTACAAATATTTGTTTCGCGTTTACATCCTAAATCTATACAATATCAGAACATGTTGGTTCTAGCCTTGTATTATAACCTATTAACTAATTCACTGAATCAGCGTCAGAAAGTATACACGACCATTACGCAGAAATCGTGTATATTTTCTGAAACTTTATTTTGTTATACATTCTGAAATCATACAGTGTAAGAGCACTATGAATGCGTCCTGGCCTTGTATACTTTCAATATACGCCATGTAGCCCTCGTTAGTCTATAAACCATGCCAATCAAGATTATATACATATAAATTTCTCATATAAGTAATAAGCCGCTGATGTGCGTAGAGTTTTAGAAATTTTGTCTGAAGATCTTAATCGAACATTAGCCGTACTACTCCGGGCAATTTCTGCTTTTCACAAATGTTTGTCACATGTTTTTCTTCTTGTGTTGATAACATTTGTTTTTTTTAATAACCAAATAATTACATTTTTGACAAGGATCTTTTGAAAGTTTTTTAAAGTATCAGTTAAATTTTGTCGAAAATATATGGTAATAAAACTTTTTCTTTACTGGTACAATTTGCTCCTCATTACATTGTTCGAAAGACAGTCTATATACATTTTTTCATCAGAAAGGTTGAAAGATAGACTCAGTATCGGTGTCTGGGACTATGAGCTTTTATATAATAATTCATAATAGTGGGATATGAACTTATATATTTTATTACATAAGAATTATCTATTTTTTTACCTGGAATATGCTACCCCCGGTGGTCATTCAGATCTTCCTTTGTTTTTTTCAAACACCAACATTTTGGACGTTAAGTCTAATGAAATATTCAACAAACTGAGATTTTGATCTTTTGGTGTTATTTCTGGACATTGTCTTGTGACAGCGCAAACTCTAATCAATCCCATTAAAAATATATTTTGATTATGATCATTAAGCTTGTACAAACTTTATTACGTTATTATCATGTTTGTTTGCATGAATTATTCTCGTATTTCTATTATCATATTGTTTACCTTGTATGCTTTTTAGTTTTTCAGTAATTTTGAGATCATTTAACAGGATTCATTCTACATTTCCTATCAACTTCTTGATCATTTGCATTATTTTCTACATTTTCGTTAAATAACGATGTATCATTATCAATATGATTAACTCTCTTTGAATTTGGATGAAATGGCATATCAGTTTCATTTTCATTGTCTTTTATTTCCCTTGATACTTCTATTTTTTATACAGTTACAATAAATCTATTTTTATTATTTTTAAATGTCAGAGTTTTTTACAATTATTGAATAAAAAATTATTTAATATTTTTGATAGCACAATGATTTTTACAAATGTTTCGTTGTAATATTTTTATGTTTTTACCAAAGTTTCGATATTTCAAATTAAAAGAAAGAACGTACATAAACTTGGCGTTCTTCTCAAATCTGTAACTCGAGCAATTTTAAATAGCAAAAGTAACAGTTACAGTTAAATATGAGTTTGTTTTTATTTTTTTTTTAAGTGTTACCAACAAATATCGAAAGAAGTTGAATAATTTAGTTTTTATTTTAAAGTTCATAAGTTTATGTAAAAAAATATTGATAAAAAGTAGATCTATTCACAATGGTTTCTGGTTTCTGAAACTATTATACTTTCAACATAATCAGAAGTTATAAAATAAAAGGCTGTCTGACCTAGAAAAAACTAAACAACAAGTAAGCCCTTTAATAACTATGAAGAATATTATTTATTTCATTAAAATTTACAAAAATCAGAAAATATCCAAAAAATGAACTTAACCGCATTGGCTTCTGAGCGACTCATATATGTTGGCACCATTTTAGCTTATTAATCTAAGATCATTCCTAAGTACTTAACCTGATTTATTTTTTCTGAGGGTTTTTTATTTAATATCTTGTACTAGAAGGGAGATAGATTATACCCATACTTCCCAACATAAAAATGTTGGTTTTCGCTGCGTTGAACGCCAATTAGGTTCTCTTTAATCAGTAATCTATCTTTCCAACTACAGTGGCTGGTAGTGTGATTGTTAGAGACAAGCTCTTGCCCTTTTATATAGAGAGCACAAGTTACAAAGTGAAAGTTGTTATGTTTTATTTTAAAGGTTTCTTTAAGTCCTTCTTGGGAAACTCTGGTTAAACAAAAAAATTAAAAAAACTAAAAAACGATGCCTCATTTTAGGTTTTTTGTTTTTATTTTGATGTGAAACGTAAACGTTTTGGACCTAGGTTTGGTCCATCATCAGGCCCTATAGAACAATTACAAATATTAAAAAAACAAAACAAATAAGAATGAAAAGTTTTCAACAAGTCTTAAAAGTTTTTAAAAAGGGGGGAATTAAAAATTGTACTCCAAAAGTGTAAATAATCTTAAGCATGGTAAAAAATTCAAAGTTAGATTCTTAAAGTTAGAAAAATTTTAGAAGATATTTTTTTATATAAGGAATTTTTATAAAGATTTTAAGAGTATGAGTGACAGAGACAAAAATCAAAGTATCAAAGTGCAGACCACTTACATAAATCAAAAAACATTGCAGGCATTAAGTACGAAATAGATAAGATCACAAATTAATAGTGAAAAAATTAATAGTCAAAAACATTAACAATTATAAAAATGATGATAAAAAACCAATAAATTAGAGGACAATGAAAATCACAGAACATATTAACGTTAGGAGTAATATTGTAAAACAAGACAATGCTCCAACTATACACAAATACGAAGCGAAGGTTGGCCAGCTGATCGATCTTGCTTATCAGTAAAAATATGTGGTGAGTGCTCGACTAGTATAATGAAATTTTGTGAATGTGTTTGGTTGGTTCCAGCTTGAAAGATAGGATAGTTTTGTACACGATAGATGACGCTGTTGTCGAGATCTAGAAAACTGCCTGAGAAAGCGTCAACGTGGAAAGCTGAAATTTTGTATACGGCGTTTTAATAAAATTTGCAAATACAAGTTCAAAAATGGACTAAACCGGGCAACTCCTTCGCAGAGTTGCCATACAAATATTTCGTCTTTCAGTATATATTTAGACACTGCCTGACAACGAGTGCACGTAGAGAGCTGAAATTTGGTACGTGGTGTTTTCATAGCAATATTGAATAAAAATTAAAAGATTGACAAAATCGAGCAACCGTTTCTTAGTGTTGCCATACTAAATTTTGGTTTTTCACTATATATTTGGAAACTGTCTGAGAACGCGTCGACGTGAAGAGCTGAAATTTTGTACACGGTGTTTTCATAAAAATTTCAAATACAAGCTCAAAAATGGACCAATTCGGGCCACTTCTTTTTGGTGTTGCCATACAAAAATTGAGGTTTTCACTGTATACGTGGAAACTACCTCATGCGTCGCCATAGAAAAATTTAAATTAAGTTCAGATATGGGACCAATCAGGCAACTCCATCGTATGGTGTTATCATAGAAATGGTAAATAAAATTTCGAAAATGGGCTGAAGTGGATTACTCGTTCGTAGTGATGCCATACACAACTTTTGTTTTTCACTATGTACTTACTTGGTAGCTGCCTGAGAGGATTTCGAGGTGGAGAGCTCATATTTTGTACACGGCATTGTCATAAAAATTGTAAATATAGTTTGAAAATGGGACGAATCAGACAATTCCTTCTTAGGGTTGCCATACCAAAATTGCGTGTTTACTATATATTTGGGCACTGCATGAGAACGTGTCGACTTAGAGAGACACACTCTCCTATACATATGATTCTATGCACGCACACTCATACACCCGCAAACACACACACATACAGACACAGAGTGAGACCCTAGGATATGGAAATGCGCGGTCAAGTCAAATAATAGTTTAGATATTATTTATTTCTAACTACCCCACCCTACCCCCACTCATCTAGGTATCTATATTATCGCCGGCCAACGCCGACGGGCTTTATTGTAGTTTACAATAATGTGACACGTTTCTTTGACTACTCGTTTTCTTCTGTTATTTTTGGTCATGATGATGTGAGCCTGGTCAAAGTTAAAGATATACTCAGTTTCAAGATTATGTGCAGCAAGCACTGATGATGGTGTTTCCTTGTTAATATAATATTTATGTTGGTCAAGCATCGTTTTTAGGCACTTAGAAGATTTTCTAATGTAGACATTTCCGCAGTCGTTGCAATCTACTTTGTAGACTACATTAGATTTCTTGCTGGCCGGTACACTATCTCTAACGTTTGTCAAAATCAGATTCCGCAACGTCTGGGTTGGTTTCATAGCTACCCGCAAGTTGTCGATATGGTGTCCCATGTTACTTTTAATATGCAGGGAGAGCGAGAAACGTACCTGAATCCCATATAAAGTGGTATGTTCGGAAGCTGAGGTGAAGATTCACTTGACTGGGCATTTGTGTTAATCGACGGCGCAAGTGAAAGTTTTCTAAGAGCCTCCTCAAAACCCTCGAGAATACTTCACAAGCCATGAAACAGACTCCCTCCCTACCACATGCAAGGCCTAACGGAGTCCTTACATTCTAAAATATTTTCAGTGCTCTTATGCAAAACTGACAACAAGTTTGATTTGAATAGCTCCTCCGTCCTAAACAACTATTCATACAGAAAAATGGTGTTGTGATAATCTTAAGCTTGCTTTCTTCTCTTCCGAACCGTAAAAAAAGTTGTCATACCTTTCCTAACAAAATTATTTAAAAAAAGTTATCGTAACCAAATGACTACGATTTCTCAAACAAAAATTCTCAGCTGAGTAATCATTGTAATGTCGCTTGCCGTCATGGCATGCCGTAGGCTGATGATATCGAATGTAGCTGCCTACAGATTCGGACTCCGGCTGCACATACACACATGCAATTATCACTGAGCTGAGAGGTAAGGTAAGGTTACTTTGTAATCAAAACTATTTTATTATTTTGTTAAGTAAGGTATATAGGAAGTGTAGCCTTTGGGAAGATAAGGAATCAAGCTGTAAATTACTAGAAGACTATTTTTCTGTATGGATAGTAGTTTAGGCTCTGTGGTATACATAAAGCCAATGTTTAGCACTTTTCCATAAGTATCAATATAGAACATTTTAGAAAACGGACTACGAACGCACACATATACATAGATTTCTGTTTCATGGCTTGGGAAGTATTCTCCAGGGGTTTGGCCTCCTTGATAAGTTTCCTTGTTATGTGTGCGGGGTAGTTCTTTTTACATGGAATACTATTTACGATATCTGCGTTCTTGTAATGGACTCAGGCTGAAAACTCAATTTATAAGGTTTTTTTTGTACATTCATCTTCAATGAGTGTGGATGAAACGTTGAGGTAGTTCAAAATCCCATTTGAGGAACAAGGCTTATAGTACCAATCAGTGGATATTGTTCCATCGTTATTTTGAAAGAATTTCATAACTAAGTAAGGGATAGTTTTTCCTTCTTCCAACTCAAACGTCAAATTGGTGTTATTATGCATTGAACTGAATTTAGTCAAGATGTTATCAATTTGATTTTCACGAGCAGCATCTATAATATTGTCAACGTATTTATGTATGAAGATCGGTCTTGTATTCAGATCTTTTAGTGCGGATTTTATTAATATGTCCATAGATATATCAGCAAGTATACTGGAGAGTGGGTTTCCGATTGCCAGATCAAACTTTTGTGCATACAATTTACCATAAAAAAAAATAGTTGCATTCACAGACGCAAAATTGTACTATGTCCTTGAAAAAATTGTAAATTTTGTCCCACTTATTGTCAATCGCATCTAGAGCAAGGTTAATATCGACGTTGATGTACAAGGATTCTACGTCGAAGGATACTAGTTTGTTTGAAGCTGGTAGTATTATGTCGTTGATTGAGTTCTTCAAAGAAAAATAATTTTTTAAGTTTATGTCCGGATCAAGAATGGGTTTCAGAATATTGCCAATGAATTTTGATAGTTTGTGTCCAGGCGTATTGATGTTGGCTACTACGGGCCTTAATGGAAGACCATCTTTATGGATCTTGGGGAGGTCATATATCTTTGGACAGATTTGTATTTCAGAGGTAAATTGGGTCTTCTGTAACTTGTTTATCAAGTGTTCATCGAAGAGGCGTCCAACAATTCTATTATTTTTATTGATTAATTTTCTTGTTGGATCGTTAGTTAAGGTTGTGTAAGCTATTAATATATACATATATAAGAAAAAGTACAGGATCAAAACCGATGCCTAATTAAGCAAGCTTCCAATTTATTTCCTCTTCTGTTTGAGTTTTCACAGGAAATTCCCTTCTAGAAGTAACACATTATATGATATGTATAGCAAAGAAGGAGTAATATATATATTCTGCACTTTTTTTGAGCCTGTATATCCTGAATAGCTGTCTATTTTGAGAGTTTTAATATGGTGGAGAAGTTCACTTTCGGATATTGATTGAGAGAAAAAGGAACAGAAGGATCGTTTTAATGCTGAATAAATTTGCAAGCATTTTGTTCAGCCTATTTATTTTCCATAATTTTTATAATACTGATTTGAAACCTTCGGAAAAATATTAGAAACTTTACAGTTCAAATGCTGCTGGGATTAGATTTTTAAAAAAAGGTGTTGCATTTCGTTTTTAAAATCCATAATATCAAAAAACCGTGTTATTTTCATCCAGGTCCTAAAAACTTTTTCACATATACACTAATTCTTATTATTTTTCGTATATACGTTTTTAAAATACCTCAACTGCTACCGGAACTGTTTTCTAAATTTGCCAATATTTTTCAGGTTAGCATTACTTTTATAGCATTAACATTGAAACCCCTTTAACTTGAATAAAATTTATTGCTACACGTTTATTTTAACACGAGAATGAAGACTTAGGTAATTTTATTCAGTAGCCCAAAAACCGGATAAGTTCCATAAGTAGTTTATTTTATAAAAAATTCTGTCATTCAGCCTTAAGCAGCTTATTCTGATGGGGTATGCCATGTCCCAACTATTTCCTTACATTAACACAATACTTATTTAATTCCTCATATATTTGCATATTTTAGGATTATTCGAGACTTCTCTGTTTTTGCAGGGAGCTTAAAGTATAAATTACAATTTTGTGGTTTTTTTGGGGATAATTTTTAAGGATTTATAGCAGCTGAAAAAATTATAAGCCATGGATATCATATTTTCCATTAAATATGCTTGGGGAAGTACATACCTATTCAATATTAATTATGAAATGAACGAGTTGCTAGCCCCTTTCCAACAGAATCAAAAATAATTAATTTTAGTTATATGAACATGGACAGTATTCAGTAACAGTAGTGTAGAGAGGTCAATGGGTATGATTTAAAATTAATCTCGGAATAAACAAAATTCTCTATAAATTAATAAAAATTGATGGGGGAGGGAGAACTTTCCATTTATGATAAGTTTCAGGGATACTTTCCTCTGCTGCTCGGTATTCAGATATCACATATTTTATCAACAGTGAAAATTCATTTTACTAAATAAATTCATACAAATAAAAAGTTCTCTTGTTGAATTAAATAAAAGTACAGCACCAAACTAAAAAATTTTTGAATTGTTTGAAAATAACTTTTTGCCCCTCTCTGGATTTATCATTTGTGTATGCCTGTACTGAATACTTAACTATAGAAACATGGACTACCAACCAGAATTTATTACGCGAAATCTGGCTTATCACCATTCCTGTTTGATAACGAATGTGCAATAAAGGATCTTCGTTATGAATGAATCCTTTGACCATATCTTTACAAACCCCAGAGTAGCATTTGCCCTGGCAACGATTGTATTAATATTATCCTCGAATGAAAGACGAGTATTAAGTAAGACACCCAAATCATTGGTTTTATCAAGTCTAGTTATTATGCATCAATCGAAAGTATAATTGAAGTCCACTGGCCTCCTTTTACGAGAAAACAACATAGCAGTACATTTGTTGATGTTGAGAGGAAGACAGTTAATAGCACACCATTTATGAAAGGTGTCTAAGTCCAAATTTAGAGTTCCATACTCGTTTTCATTAGAAATAATGCGGAAGATGTTGGCATCGTTAGCATAGCAAAGTATTCTTGAATTAATCAAAATCAGAGATACATCATTAATGAAAATAATAAAAAGGAGTGGTATGAGATGGCTGCCTTGAGGAACACCATGCAGTATTATCTATTACGTCAGAAAAAGCTTCGAGAAATATAACTCGCTACGTACGATCATTCGATAAATAAGAACGAAGTCAATTGACAAAGACAGAAAGAAAACCAAGAAGGGTCGAGTTATGAATCAAGATTTTATGATTTATTCGGTGGAAAGCTTTACTAAAATCCGTGAAAATGCTATCGACCTGCTTTCCGCTTTCAATTGCAGAAATGCTGAAATTAGTAAACTCTAAGAAATTAGTCGTAGTAGATTTGCCTTTCATGCGCCATGCTCAAAAGTGAGCAGGAAAGGCTTGCAGCGGAAGTTTTTCAATAAAATGTCCTATTTTGTAAAAAATATGCATAAGATCTAAAGTTTCTTAATTTTCATTACTCCCCAACATATTGAGCTTTTTCTAAAAGTAAATATTTTTTTCTTATGACCCAAAATTCGGAGTTATTAACAGAAATAGTAAATTTTTTGAAACTATCCCCTATCTCCCCTACATACAAGGTGTCCCGTAAGTCGACGTCAAACCGGAATCCGGTGATAGATCAAATCATAAGAGTTACCAGGAAAATATAAAAAAAAAAATCATGTATTTTTCAAATTATAGACATTTCTTTTGTTTTCGAGAAAATGTACACCCTATGATTGTTTTTAGCTCCTGTTACTAGAAATCGATTTCTTTTCTTCAATTTTATTTTTCTTATGTAACCTTTTGTTTTAAATTCTAAGCCAACTGCTCCAGCTTGGAAGAAAATGTCACATTTTGCCGAACCAATAATAGAAAATTAATATTTCGCTAAACCTTAACTGACTGTAATGACAAAAAAAATGTACTACGCCAGTTTGGCAAGTAACTTCAAAAGTTGACGCATTTAATAAGGATTCTAAAATGGTATAACACTTGCTACAATATTTCTTAGTTTACGGAAAAAAATTTTTTTTCTTCAAGAAATCCAGTTTCGAAAAATTTCATTTCACCTACTAAAAATGATTCTAGTGTACCCAAAGCTTGCCGTAAAACCGTAACTTTAAGATTCTAGTTTGAGTGAGATGGAGAGTCATTACATGAAGTGTGAGTGAGACAGATAGTGACGCTTTCAAGTTAGAGATCCTAACTTTTTGTTGAATTTAGGACAAATTTTCTTTAAGTTTAAAATTAAAAATCAATTATTTGGATGCTAAGGTTTATTATTTACAAAAGACGTTCAAACTGCCCTCCTTCAGCTGCAATACGAGTTCGAAATCTTCTTAAAAAGGATCGGGTTATCAGACGGGCAAATCTTCCGTTGTTGACAAAAAAATCGGTGAGCTATGCTTTTAGGCACTCCTGTGCTTTCCTGGAGCGTGATTCTGTGCTGTTTGTCGTTCTATTTAGTCGTGAATTTTGACATATTTTGTCGAATTTTTTCTTCAACACAGTTCATTTTGTGTCTTCACTATTATCTACCACAAAATGAACTATAATGAATTTTCGATGAACAAACGTAAAAAAACACGACTAAATAATCGACAAATTAGTCAACTGCTCCCAGAGGTTGTGACAAAAATTTTACGCTGGTAAATAAAAATTCTACGCCTAATTAGAGCATTATAAGTGCTTAAATTCGAAATATTATTTTGAATTTGTAATGTGAAGTGACATTTTCAGTTCATTCTAAGTCATGCAAGGGTTCCTGACCTAAATAAAAACACGAAAAAATCAGTAGAAAAGTTCATTTTATTTAGTCGATTATTTTGACATTCAAGATCGACAAAACCCACAGAATCACCCTACTGGATTGCACGTACCGAAGTACTTTGGTCTTCTTTAACTGCTTGAAGTACTAAGTCCTCGTAAAGTAAGGAAATTCTTCCTTCACCATGTACTTGGTTTAGAACTTGGCGCTCTGTGGAGTGAAAACGGTGCGTATTTGTAAAAAGTTGATAATTTGACTCGCTAGCATCACTATCTGGCTCACTCACACTTCATGTAATGACTCTCCGTTTTACTCAAACTAAAATCTTAAAGTTACGGTTTTACGACAAGCTTTGGGTACACTAGAATTAGTTTTAGTAGGTGAAATGAAATTTTTCGAAACTGGATTTCTTGAAGAAAAAGTTTTTTCTTTCCGTAATCTAAGAAATAATGTAGCAAGTGTTGTACCATTTTAGAAACCTTATTAAATGCGTCAACTTTTAACGTTACTTGCCAAACTAGCGTAGTACATTTTTTTTCAGTACAGTCAGTTTGAAATATTAATTTTCTATTCTTGGTTTGGCAAAATGTGGCATTTTCTTCCAAGTTGGAGCAGTTTTTAAAGCAACATGTCACATAAGCACTATTCGGGATTACACAAGAAAAATAAATTTGAGAAAAAGTAAACATTTGTAGCAACAGGAGCTAAAAAACTATCACAGGGTGTACATTTTCTCGAAATCAAAAGAAATGTCTATAATTTAAAAAATGCATGACTTGGATTTTTTTTTTTTATATTTTTCTGGTAACTATTATGATTTGGTCTATCACCCGGTTCCGGCTTGACGTCGACTTACGGGACACCCTTTATATTGCAAAATATTTATTAGATTTACAAAATACTTTTGTGGAATTTCCGCTTAGATAGAAAATTTTGATTGGGCTCAAATTTCTTCTCTTAAATATTGTGATAGCTACCAATTCTCAATAAAAGAAAGAGAACCATCGATATTTCAACTCACTCCAATTTAAAAATAAAAGTTTTTGAAAGAGAAATATTGAATTTTTGGCTTCAAAATTTTTCTCAATATCTTGAGCTTGCAAAAAGAACTATTGAACATCTGATGCCATTTGTTACCACATACATATATGTGTAAATGATCTTTCTCTCTGTATAGTGCCACAAAACATAAATATAGAAATAGATTAGACGCTGAAGATGACATGAACATGAGGTTACAAATTACAAGAATTATATCATTGACGACATGTTAAAACTTCGCATCGAAAGCGATCATCGAAGCGAAGATATCGCTCTGGCGGCATTTTATAAGACTTTCGTTCGACAGGCTATTTTTCCTGTTTTGAAACTATTTCCGAAATTTTTACCGAAGTACAAATGACATTTATAGATTATTTTTCTAGTTGTTGATAAATTTTAATAATAAAAAAATTGGAATTTATTTGAGGAGGATAACGAAAATGACGAAGAAATAATTAATTACCGGGACAAAAGAAAATTTTTAAGTCATCACATTTATACTGGTTGACTGTACAAGAAGACTTACAATCTTTTCTTTGCACAATTAATTTTAATAACTATAAAATATTAAATTTAATTGAACTTATATCAAATTATAATTGAAGCTAAGTTAACCATAACTGTCAAAAACGATTTAAGACTTTGCTGATAAGAGCCTTGATAAAGTCAGGTCATATGATCATTCAACATGACCCCAAGATTACTGACTGCTCTCATGTACGGCAAAAGAAAACCGTTTAGAGTTATTTAGAGAAGATACATCATTTAAATCAATGTCATTTTTATATTGAAACATACAGCAAGATTTACTGGCATTCAGTGCTAGATTTTTTACGATTGACCATGAGTTAATTCGTGGAGGATCGGCATTCATGCGTTGTACCCCATCCTCGATCAAACTAATCGGTCTATTAAGGAATATTTGAACGTCGCCAGCATATAGATGTACTATTGAATTTTTAACAATACTAGGGAGATCATTTATGTATAAGCTGAATAGCAGTGGTCCCAGAATTGAGCCTTGTGGGACCCACAGGCTAGTGGTAAAAGCTTAGAACAAACAATCCTTAGTTTTACTTGTTGGAACCTATCAGACAGAAAACTATTGATACTTGCAATGGCTAACGAAGAAAAGCTATACAAAGAAAAAGCTTTGTTAGTAATTTAGAATGATTCACACTGTCAAATGTCTTCGAGAAGGACAGAAAACCAATTGCACCTTTGACAAGTGCAAATCGAAGATCTGTAGTCACCTTTAACGCAGCTATCTCGCAGCTATGTCCACGATGAAAGCCAACTTGCCAACATAACAGGGAACATGTGATTTCAAGATAACCAAGCATTTGTGATGTCATTAGCTTTTCTAGAGCCTTTGATAAAAAGCAGAGCACACTGATAGGACGGAAGTCTGAAGGTAATCCCGGCGAGTTCTTTTTTGTGATAGCAAGTATAGTTGGTATTTTCCATTGAATGGGAAAAACCCAGAGGTCAGGCTGGTTTTGAAAATATGAGAGATTATCGTGGCCAGTAGCGTTAGTTTGTTTTTTGTATATGGCTCGTAGTACTTCATTTTAGTCGACATTTCAGAAACTAAAATCATTATCATGTAGCATTGGAGGTACAACATTATCTACAGAAGGTCCGTTGGTTGACGATATCGTATTACTAGCATTGAAGAAGTATCCATTTAACTCACCTGCATTGAAGTTACAGACATCTACTGCTTTTTATCCTTTTATCTGAAATTAGCCCAGAAATGTTTAGGAGACAGATAGGGATCAAGCTTTTTATGATAGTAGCGGCGCTTAGCACAGAGAAATTTTGATGTTACTAGATTCCGGAATTTTGCATATATCCGTTTTACAGTATCAGTTTTGAGCCTTTTATATTTTCGATACATGAATTCCCTTTCAGCTAATCTTATTTCTGCCGAAAACCAAGAACAACGATATTTTGGGTAAATTTAACGTGACTGCAATGAGCATGCCTATTTAGTAAAAAGTGTAGGATGGTATTTAAGATATTAATATATAAAATCATTTATATTGAATAAATTTTAAAAAATGTAACATTTCTTAAATTTTACATACATTTTATAATCTTCGCTTGTACTACCACTCTCAACAAAGCTCAGTGATGCACTATCGAAATTGTCGGCTATCGAAGGTGTTACAACATACCGACTATCGATAAATTGTCGAAAGTCGAATCTTTTGAAGTTATAAATAATTTTTTTTTTACTTTTTTTTTTTATATAATTTTGTATTCTTACTTGCTCGATAGTATTCGAAATTGCGGTTCCACGAATAATATTATCAACAGAAGGGTTCCGAGGGCCGTGAAAGATTGAAGACCGATTTGATTTTTGAATGTCCGGCTGTTCGTCCGTCTGTGCGCACGATAACTCGAGAGAACGTGCACTTATGCAATTAAAATTTTTCACACGGGCTTTAAAAAAAGTAAAAGTAAGTTCGAAAATGAGACAAACCGGGCAACTCCTTCGTGGGGTTGCCAAACAAAAATTTCTTCTTTTATTATATATTTGAGCACTGCCTGAGAACGCGCTAATGTAGACTATTGAATTTTTGTACACGGAGTTTTCATAAAAATAGTAAATATAATTTAAAATTTGACTTGAATCGGTCAACACCTTCTTGATGTTGCCATATAAAAATTTAGCATTTTTGTACTGAAAAGGTCTTCAGAAAATGAAATTGTATGAAATTGGTTATAATCTTTTTTACTGTCCGTCGAACCGTTCTAGAAATATATGCGAAAAACTACTTTTGAAGTGGATGACCATATGATATTACATAAGGGCATTCATCTAGGGTATAACAAGAAGTGGTCCTAGACTAATTCTAGCTTTTTTACATTTTAAATTTAGTTTTTTTTTTCCAATGTTGGTTGTTCGTTAAAATTGTTTTTATTGCTTTTGATTAACGAGAAATAATAAATAAATATCAGAAATCACGAACAAAACGCCATTTGTTCGTCAAAAGAGGTTCACTATTCGGGAAAAATTGAAATTCTTAATTGTTTTTTTTTTTGTGTTGGCGAATTTATCGCAGGAAACTATGCAGAATCAAATAAACAGTAGGAAACTTGAAAAGTTTTCTCGTTCAATCTAAATCAGGACATGAAAATAGAAAGAGTAGGTATTAAATTTTCGGGATTTCCTCGAATGGAATAGACTCAATTTGAGCTTGGTTAGTTCATTTCATTTCTCAGTCAATCAATTAATTAATGCAGTCAAAATTCTTTTTTTTTTCTGTTTAGTTTATCACACATTCCGAAGGACGATGATGGTTGAAAAATTAAATTAATAATTACTCTAGCTCACCGAAAAAAGTTAAAAAACGTCTGAAATTATGATGAAATTTTGGAATTTAATTTTCTCTATTAACTACCCTAAATGGTTTTCGAGAGAACTTGCAAAACGAATATTCTTAAGATAGTTTAGCTGAAAATGGAATGGTCAACAAAAAACAATTTTTCAATCGAGGTTATAATACCTACACCTTCAACAATTGCATGAAAGGATAGCCTAAAAAAATATATCCGGCAGAATCTATTTAAATACTTAAAAAAGAAAAGTTCTTATCATAATTTTTAATTCTATTTTTAACTGAAGGTTGTTGTTAATTTTTCGTTTTGCTCTTTGTTTTTAGGTAAGTAAATTTTTTGGGAATTAGTGGTAATATTGAAATGTAGATTTTTTGTGCATAAGATACATTCTTAGTAAAAACAAAAAAACAATGCCGCTATTCTTATTTGTGATTGCACTATACGAATTTCCAAAAATCTTATAGAAATTATGGAATATTTCGGAATCATAGTTAAATAGAGGATTACAATTTTACTTGAAAATATGAAAATTTCTAAAAAGGGAATTTTTTTAGTTAAATACTACTATTGTGTGTATGTGTGTATTTTTTTTAATTATTTTATTAAAATGATTTTCTTTAATTCATTTATAAATTTAAAAGCATTTATCTAAATCAAAACCCGATAATGGAGTAACTGATATTTTGTACTTTTAGTATCCTAATTATTAACATGGGTATATAATTGATTTTCCAATTCTATTTTTACTTGACCCATTTAGAGGACTGAAATTCGAAAGACTTTTCTATCTACCTACACCAATACTAGTTTGAATAACGTTCATTAAAACGAAAAAATATCCATACAAAAAAAAAAAATTCTGAAATTATCGAATAAATAATAATAGAAAAGCATAGAAAAAAAAGCAACAACAACAACAAAACACCTGCCTTACTCTACTCCTTTTGTTACGTGAACTGTTGGTCTCTCGATCTGAAAAATTTCCTGTTGGTGAAGGAGTTTTTAATCCAACTTTATTATGTAACCGACCACTATATACAGGAAAAGATGCACTGTTATACAAACTGCCAGTTTTCATTTTATTTTTCTAATTATTTTTAATATTTTTCAATTTGCAAAAAAAAAACAAACAAATCCTTTTCTAAATTTCGGCCTTAAGTCACAACACCAACGACACTTTTAAGATTCTGCTGAGTCTCATTAATTATTTTTTCTTATTCCTTTTCATAAAAATTTTTCCAAACAATTTTGCACTCAAGTTTTTTCCTTACATGTACATATGCATATGTATGTAAGTATGTAAGTTTTCACCTAGTTTCGAGTAGCACGAAAAACACGAAAGTTACCGTTCGACTAAAATGCAAAGAAGGTAGCGTAGCCCTTTTATAGCTTCTTCAGGAAAAATTGAATAAAATCTGACGATTTAGATTTTAATGATTTCTTAACTCGCTACCGTACCAGGCTGTTCCTTATGTTTTGATAGAGGAGAAGTTGAATTCAGTCAGAGGCGGCGGAAGTGATTTTTTGTTTTTATTGAATTAAATTTTGGTAAAATAATTAAGAATATAATAATATTAAGTATTATAAATTAATATGAAAATAGTGTTAGCTTAAAAATCAATTAATTTTGAGCTTTTGAGTTTCGAAGGTTTTAGATATTAAAGTGTACATAAATGGTTGGTTCTTTTTATATTATTAGAGCCCTCTTGAAAATCATTACAAATCTAATTTAATTCTTAATAAGACAAAAATATGTTTTGAGTTTGTTGCTTACTTAGTTAGTTTTATTAATAATTAAGCTGTACCCTAGTTGGCAGCAATAACGACTAAGAGCATAGGAGCTCAATAGAGCAGAAAGTGATTGTGGTTCACGGTAAGGGGGGCATATCAACCATCAACCGTTTAGGAGTTACAGGGTGATTAAGAAAAAAAGCAAGTTTTCCACAAAACACCTCGTATTTTAAAAAGTACGGGGCATACGTTCACAGTTAAGAGCTTATTGTATGCAGAATTTCCGACGACTTCTCAACCAGTTCCGTATCTCCCTCCTCTCAGGAGTTATTGTGGTCTGAATTAAAAATTTCGAATTTTCTTACATTTGCCTTTATTTTGACTTCTATTTTCTTTTCTTTTTCAAAAAGGTCATTAAGATAGATTTTTTATAACAAACTCTTAGACTCTCCTCTTTAATTTCACCTATTACCTTGTATGTCCTAACTGTAGACGTTAAAGAGTTATTAGCTCTTAACCTATTCTCAAAGCTATTCAAAGAAAATTTGTTTCCTTAGTGACAGAAAATCGCAATTTCAAAAAAAACACATCGTTTAATTTCTGTATGACCTGAATAGGTTATGAGCTAATAACTGTTTAACGGTTACAGTTAGCAAATAGGGTGTGATAGGTTAAATTAAAGAGGAGAGTCTCAAGTTTACAGTTTTTGTTAAAGAAAGTTATGTTAACTACCTATTTATATAAAAAAAAAGATGCCAACGTAAAAAAAGGTAAGAAAATCCGAAATTTTTAGTTAAAAAAAAAACTCTTGAGAGGAGAGGGGCTGCTTGAGCGCTCGTTGGAAAGGCAATTAAGTTCTACCTATAATGTGCTCTTAACTGTGATCGTACGCCCTGTAATTTTTAATATACGGGGTGTTTTGTGAAAAACTGTATATTTTTCTTAATCAACCTGTAACTCCTAAACGGTTGATATGGCCCGTCCCCATCCACCATACAATTTTTTGTTTATCTATTATCTACTGTCACCTCTGCCCTATTGACCTTCTAGGCGGAAATACTCTGTATACAGGATTTTCTTCTAAAGTTAACAATAGTCATCTTGTGAGAAACAATCAAAATATTGTAGCCATTCCGAAAAGGAAAACGATCAAAAAGGTGTCTTGGACCTTAAAGCTTCTAGCTTCAAAATAAAAATTCAAAAACAAAAATGCTAGAGATCCCCAGTAGAAAAAAAAGTACTATATTCCCGTCAGTGCAGTGATCTCATACAGGTTACTTTGGGAATATACGGTGATTTAAAAAATTCATATCTACATACAAAACGAAGCTGAACACCATCACAATTTTTCGCACAGAGATAGATAAGGCTTCTAGCTTAAAAACAAAAACTTTCAAAAACGCCACCGTCTGAATGCAGACTTTATAAAGATGTTTTTTGTATGGACTTTATTATATCCGTCTTTTCCAACGTTTTTTCTTTAATAATATCTCACATGCTTCCTCAATTCGATTGATTAACTCTAGTAGTTAAGTCATAGTGAATTCTTTTCTGCGACTCTGTATAACCACCGCCAACGAATCTGTCTTTGCCCGAGTCTTTTCTTCCCACCACATCAAAATGTAAGAAAAGAGCACAATAATGGCCGATTCAGTGGTAGTGTTAACACCGAGTCGCAGGAAAGAATTCACTATTAACTAACTTCCTCTTTTTATAGACCATTTCTTTCATTTATCCCCAAAAGTAAATATCCAAATGTGTAATATCTGGTGATCTGCGAGACCAGTTAATAGGACCCATTCTGTCGATCCATCTATATTAGAAAAATTGTATTTTAACCATAACTTAGTGTCTTGTCCATAGTGATACGGAGCATCATCCTTCAATAGTCTTCATACAGAATCTGACAAAATTCCAGTGCTAAGATCAACTTTAGTGACAGTTGTTTCAGGACTTTTTGTCATAAGATCAACCGGGTCTTGAGCGATTTCTTCATTGTTCAAAAAGAGCTTTTCTCTTGCTTTTCCATATGCCGCAGCTAAAACTGTCTGATTTTCAAAACTATTTCAAATCAAGAAAAATTTGTTTGCTTTAAAATGTGTGTTGATTTTTATCCGATATTGCATATAGTTTTAAAGATATAAACAAGAATGCAAAACCTCTGCACTTTGAAGATGAAATATCCTTTTAAGTCGAATTTTTCGAAAACTGTTAGGTGGATTGAAATATTATCTTATAAATTTTTTTAAATTTCTCGAGCTCACCTCTTGCATGGATAAAAACCTTGTAGAGTATAGGGCTAAATTATGTACAGATTAAGTTACAGAATTTAAATATATTTACCTTTTTTCCATCCCTTGAGAATTGAACCTGGGTACTCCGAGTTCTGATTCTGCCAGATTTCTACTACGTTATCAACTTCATACAACTGTGATATATCAATCGTTAACATAAGTCTCTGGCTTTTCGACGGCTGAAAGCGTCGAAATACTCTTTTAATCTGTGAAATTAGGAGATTATTATATACTAAAATTTTCATTATACTAAAATCGATAATAAAAGTTTAGATCGGCTAAAAGGGACAACTAAAATGAAATGTGTTTAAAAATATGGCCGATAAATTATATTGTTATATTTAACCACCATTAATGGAAAACATGATTATTGAAATATCACAAAGTTCCGAAGAATCTTCATCTGATTTATTACCCAAATGAGCTCATTAAGGATCTTGGACGCAAATTTGCACATCATTTCATCTGAATGTGTTGAAGATGTCATTGGGAAAAAGAGCGCTCTAAAAAATTCCTGAAGCGGTTCTCTAGGAGCTCGCATCGTTTCTTTTCTCTACCCCAATTCATTGCTGTTTTACATAGGTATGTCCATAGAGGCCGGTGCTTCTTAAAAAGCGCTCTAGAAGGCATGCTAAATGATTGGCGAAAGAATTTGTTGAAGGTATATATTCAAAAGAAAAGCTTTAATGAGCTTTTTGAAGAATCATCGCAGTATTTCTTCCTTAATCTCATAAGAGGCTTTCAAGATTGCATTTTCAGAACATTAGTAAGGCACTTTATTTCATTTCATTTTTCATTTATTCTTTTATAGGTGGCATTGTACAAAAAGATATAAAACCTTATTTTAGTACAAGATTAATAGGTACATTATCCAATAACTAATATTATAAAAAACTAGACTAATAAGAAATTAATTAGTTAATTAGCACTAAGATACAAAGGAGAAAAAAAAATGAAAAATTAAACTTATACTCATTTACAATGCAAAACTAAAAACTACACTGATTTTAAGTGCTCGAGAACTTTGCATTTAAAATTACCCAACGTACCTGACTCAAAGAACAATCTCAAATTTATTGGCAGAGAATTCCAAATAATAATGGACTGGATGAAGAACTGACGCTTAGATGTTAGACAATTATGTCTAGGCACTATTAAAGTAGTGACTCGACTTGATCTCGCAATCTGAAGTATATTATACAAGTAGCTGGGGTTCCGAGACTTAAGAGTCCCAGCCAATAAAATAACAGCGCGATATTTGAAATAGACCATAAGGCTACAACCAAGGATGGAGTTGGCGTAAGGAGAGACATGGTCAAAACGACGGAGAACAAAAGCATACTTTATAGTAGCGTTGAATGCAATATTTAGCTTTCGAATAGACTCATAGTCAAGAAAAGCAAATATTTCGAACCCATACATAAAAAGAGGGATGAGACTATTGATTAGATGAGCCAATGTTCATCCTTTTATTCTCACTTTTATTAACCAGAACTTCAGTTTCTGCAGATTACTTCTAATCACTCTGAACTTCATATTGAAAATGAAATATGCATTACTTCGCATAGTAGTGAACAAATCCACAGATTCGTGGAAAATTCGATGAAATCAGCCCTTGTTGCATTTCTGCTGGAGTTCATCCAATAATCTTCTATAGAGCTTCCATGAGAGCTCTTGAGTTACTTACTTGCGCTTTTGCTTATTTTTCTGGATAGATCAGTGAATATTCTTCTAAAAAGCTTCCAAATGATTCTTAGGCTAGCTACTAAATTGTGCCTCTTTCAAAAGCGCTGGTTTTTCATCCCAAATAAATCCAAAATATATTTTTGGTCAACAATTAGTTGATGTTTAAGCATTAAATGAAGAAAGTCGTATGCTGTTAATTCATTTGGTGACAGGAAATTTTGAAACTAACTTAACCAAGTACCTGTATTTTGAAAGATGTTGCGTGCAAAATGTGTGGCTTGCTATATTGATTTACATGATGCAAAATATTTGCTGTGACTCAATATCATTTTAGGTAGACCGCATCTTGAGTTAACACGTCCAGGACTATTTTGTTTAATTTTCCTGTGCATATTATCCTGGACTTCGATAGATCGTTTTCGATCTTAGAAATATTGCTATTGGTACATGAACTCTGTTTCTGCTTTAAAAAATTTATCGTTAAGATCGCTAAATAACATCACTATTTCTGCAAATATAATATAATGTAATTAAGTTATTTAGGAAAATGTATGAAAAATGTTTATCTCATCTACATGTGTGATCCTCAAAGTGGTCTATATCGACCCCCAGGAGTCAAAGATGACCTGCAAGGGCTCCATGTCAGCGAAAAATAAAATTTGTGGTTCGTGAGATGTAAATGGGAGTCAACGATTGTTAAGTCCCAATGTGAGCTTAGTATTAAAAAGGGGCACGTGGCGGTTTGAGAAATGACAAGACAGGTAAAATTTCAAATGTCAGAAGTCAATTTATTTTATTATAGTATTTTGATTAAAGCTAGACTCAAATTCAGATCTTACTTACAATTCATTTAATAATGCTAATTTACCTCTATACAATTCAAGTTTATAATATATATGGAATATAGAGAAAATAATTATTAATAAAGACCCAAAAGTGTGATGTTAGGTCTGTTCCGCCTAATGAGAACACTCACGAAAAATATATATATATAAGTATGAGGACTGTAAATAAGAATGCCGGGGAATATTTTGAAGTCAGTGGTTTATTGGACACACACGTTAAACTTATGCACAAATTCCACCTAAAACTAAATCTAATAGAATGCAATTTCACTTATATTAGGTACACTTTATTTGGATAACATTACTTAACAACTAAACTTCAATTAGGTAAATTGATTCAATAAAATCGCTTACTCACTAGTTTCACTAATATCTCTAATTTCAATTTCTACACAATACTGTCAAAGCGGAGACAACTTTGAGCAATGGCACTATATAATATATATATAAATATAATATATATATAAATATAATAATCAGTATGAAATATAGTATATGATCAATACAAAATTTGTACTCACCAATTTAAACTATGTAGTAGTATTTATTCTAGTCGGTACCCAGAATAAATATCTTCACCTCAGTCGAGACCCAAGATAAAGGTTTGAGTTAGTAGAATTTATTCCAGTCGATACCCAGAAAAAATATTTTTATCTCAGTCGCTACCCCAGATAAAGGTGTTGAGTTAGTAAGATTTATTCCAGTCGAGACCCAGAATAAATATGTTTATCTCAGGCGATACCCAAGATAAAGTTGATTTGTTAATAATTCTAATTTAATACCACTAGCCAAGTCGATTTCCAAATGATGCTCAACAAATTATTTTATCTTGCGCATAGCAACCAAAGTACCTTAGCAGCTGTGCGTAAGTAGCAACAGAAAAATCCGTTGATCTTAGCAGCTGTGCATAGGTCAGAAGAGTACATTGGCCCTAGCAGCTGTGCAAAGCAACTGGAATTTTGATCATTTTTGTTGCTGTTCTTAATTTTAACTAGCTAAAGTTGTTAGGATTATAATTATACAATAAGATACCTATTACAATATTGCTAATGTGCTATTTTAAAGATACATCAAATTCCATTTGATTTGCGTACTGTTATCGAAGACAAGTCACTTTCCTCCCATTGGATTGTGTCCCGGATTTGCTTATGTGGAATGTAGCCATGATGTGTTGATTGTCATCTCCACTAAAAACTGTCTTATCGATGCGCTTGTAGGTAGGTATACATTGTTTCGTTCCCATCCTATTTTCAATAATTAGAAATTCTTGGAATTAGAATCTTTTAAACTATTTTACTTTCAGGTGGCTATTTAATGTTGGTTTGAACAAGGTCAAAAAATGAGCATCATAGAACTGCTCATGTAGGAAATGGTTGGGGTCAAAAACTCCCAATGGGATGCTGAAAATAAATATTTTTGATAAAATTATTAATTTTAACAGAAATGTTAGTAAAAATGGAAGTCAGAAAAACTTCCCTTGGTTTTTGTTAAGCAAGACTTCAATTTAGCGTCAGAGAACTGCTTGATCTGTCTTGTGGCTCAGTCAAAACGATAGTGATTTGCTGCAGTCAAGTCAAGTGTGTTTTACGCCGAATTTTTATTTGCGTTGTCGTACTTTCCCTCGGTGTTATCTCTATTTGTTCTCATTTGTTCGTTGGGGGCCTCAGTTCGGTTTGATGTGGTCTTTTGTCTTCTTGTTGACAGGTGTCTTTTCTGACTTTCCAACTTTCCGTTTTATTGTCGTCTTTTGGTTGATGCGCCTTATCAGTGGTATCTCATGCCGTTCTCCTTTTAGAGTTGGTTGTTAATAGCAGGGCGGGGAAATAAGGTATGCGAGGATAGGATGTGGATTTTTGGGACTGTTTTGGAATCAATGCTTCCTAAGGCATTGGTTTCTCATGCATTTACTGCTTCCATCAGCTCGCTATTTATAGGCAGAAACACAATGGCAGTTGTGTCTGCCGGTGGCTTTAACAATGAAGCCCTGCGTCGTTTCGTGGAAATGCGCATATTAAGGCACGAAACTACATCATCATCATCGTGCATCTTAATGAGAATAATTTTTCTGTGCTGTGAGCTGGCATATTAATGTGTATCCAATGATTAAAGTGATTAAGTGATTATCTATCAAAATGAATTTAAACTGCAGAAAATGCGACAAAATTATTGGAAGAAGTGACGCTAAAATTCTTTGCAACGGTTTTTGTGGCCGGCTGATTCATATAAAAAGTGCTCTGTTATCGGAATATACCGCTAATTTGATAAACGAAAATGAAAATGTTATCTACATATGTAATGAATGCAAAAACTGCATAAACTCGATGTCAAAAAAAAATTGATTGTGTACTATCTGCAGTAAATAAGAATAAAAAAATTATTCTAGATCAAGAGGATGAAATGAAAGCTCTGAAAGTACAAATTTTGAAATTATGTGATGAAAAAGTAGTTGTGTTAACGAAGTTAAAAGAGATAAGCGGAAAAAATTCAAATGCTATATGTAAGGAAAGTTACGCTAACCAGCTTAAAAAATCTCCAGATCTACCCGTAATCATTAAACCAATAATTAAGCAGGACAGTAAAACAACTCGAGAGGAAATTAAAGAAACTATTAATCCTAAATCGTTATCGCTTCAAATAAGTGGTGTAAGAAATATACAAGGTGGAGCTATTTCAATTAATTGCGAGAATAAAGAGTCAGTTGAAAAAGTGTCTAAAGAAGTCAGGGAGAAGCTGGGAAATAAGTATGAAATAAAACCCTTAAATTTGCGACATCCGAAAGTTATTGTGGTTGGTTTAAAGGAAAAAATTAATGAGTCGGAATACATGAATGCGTTAAAACTGCAAAATGGCATTACAAGAGGTGTGAAATTTCTAAAGATTTTCGAAGCTCATAACGCAATAAGAGGGCAAAAAACGTTTAATGTCATACTTGAAACAGAAAAAGACATTTTTGAAGTATTAATTAAAGCTGGTAAATTAAATATTGGATGGGATAAATGTCCTTTATACGAATGGGTAAATGTTAAGAGGTGCTTCAAATGCTGGGGCTTTAATCACGAAGCAAAATATTGCAAAAGTGATGAAACCTGTCCTAACTGTGCTGGAAATCATGATGGAAAAAATTGTGATAACGATTATCTGAAATGTGTGAACTGTGAATGGGCAAAAGAAAATCTCAAGGTAAAAGTTGACAGTGATCATGATGCTAGAAATAAGGATTGTCCTGCATATCAAAGAAAATTAAAAGTTGAAAAGAATCGTCTTATGTATTAGCAATTAAATTCTATAAAAGGCGTATACTTAAACATTCAAGGGCTGATTAATAATATAGAACAACTTGAAGTTCTAATTAGTGAAGTAAAATATGAATTTATAGTTTTAAGTGAAACTCATTTAGTTAAAGATATCAGTGATGGTGAAATATCTCGACATGGATATACGGCTATTAGATGCGATAGTTCATCGAAACACACAGGTGGTGTTGTGATATAAAGGGTTTTCCAATAAGAGGTGTTATTTTGATATTCAAAGAAAAATGCCACTTTTGAGATAAATGATCGGATCTTTATTTCATTATAAAGAAGAAGGTATGCCGTTAATAATGGAGAATAACATCAGCCAAAGACCACCACGACCACGTCTACAGGACCATATCCTTTTCATGAAATTTTCCATAACCAAATCGCAAAGTGGCTGCCCTATGGCCTCGATAGCCTCACGAATTCCATCTTTGAGGTCTTGAATCGACTCTGGGTTGTTGGCGTAGACCTTCTCTTTCACGTGGCTCCAAAGGAAGAAGTCGCAAGGTGTTAAGTCACAAGATCTTGGTGACCAATTGTGATCACCTCTTCGAGAGATAACACGGTCCGGAAACTTTTCCCGTAAAAGATCAATGGTTTCGTTGCTTGTATGGCACGTAGCGCCGTCTTGTTGAAGTAAACGTTGTCCAGATCAATACCATCCAATTCCGGCCATAAAAAATCATTAATCATCTGTCGATAGTGCAATCCATTCACCGTAACTGTTGCTCCAGCCTCATTTTCGAAAAAGTAAGGTCCAATGACCCCGCGGGACCATAAACCGCACCAAACAGTCACACGTTGAGGATAGAGAGGCTTTTCAACAATAACTCTTGGGTTTTCCGAGCCCCAGATGCGACAATTTTGCTTGTTGACGAAGCCATCGAGATGGAAATGGGCCTCATCACTCAAGATGAGTTTTCGATGGAATTCCGGATCAGTTTCATGCATTTCAAGGACCCAATCAGCAAAGACTCGACGTTGTTGATGATCGGCCGGCTTGAGTTCTTGTGTTAACTGAACTTTATAAGCCTTAAGACCGAAATCTTTATGCAAAATACGGTGTAATGACGTTTGTGGAATGCCTAATTCCAAAGAACGACGAGGAATGGACAAACCTGGTTTTTCTTCAACACTTTCGGCTACAGCAGCAATATTCTCGGCTGTTCTTGAGCGACGTGCACGGGTTTTATTCTTCACATCACTAACTTGTCCCGATAGCTTGAATTTTTCTACCAATTTCTGTATTGCGGTCCGACAAGGTGCTTCACGACGACCCAAAATGTTCGAGTTTTACGAACCGTCTCTGCCACATTTTCACCATTTTTATAGTGAATTTTAATAATTTCAGTGCGTTGTTGAATCGTGTATCGTTGCTTTTTATTAATGGCGTAGTTTCTACTTGTCAAATGTCAAAAAATGACAGCTCCAAAAGTGACATCTACCGAAATAGCGGGCTAATTAAAATAACACCTCTTATTGGAAAACCCTTTAATGGTGTACCCAAAACCGAAAAATATGGCAATTGGTCTACGAGAAAAGAAAGTTTGGGGAACTCTGATCTACATAATTAGTTAATCAAAAGTAGTAGTATGTAGGAAGTACTAATTGTTTTTCTCGGGTTGCGTAGATAGGCTATTGCTTAACTTTACCTGATTGTTTTTTTCATTATTCATGTTTATTTAATTCAAATAAATAAACATCCCTTTTTATTTATAACCCAATTCATGGGGATAACTGCAACTGTATTCGATTTTACATATTCGTAAATTTCGTGCACCATTTTGGATTTTTAACTTCCTGAGTATTGCAATGCTTTAGAGGTGCTCGTTAAGTATATATAGCTTTATGGGTTATTGATTGGCGATTTGTAGCTTTAAATACGTTAATCTTTATTATTCGTTAATCTTTATTTTCTAAGTTAACTATTAACAACAAAATGCTTTTAAATGTAATTAGAAGCAAAATTTAAAGCTACCTATACAGAGCTTAGCTTCTTTCACAGCTTTTGGGTAACGACCAATTTCGTGCTATACCTATTAACCTCTATATTGACATTGCCAGCACCTTAATGATTGATTTCCCGGGTTATTTGGAAAATTCTTTAGTGTACAAAACAAAGGGGAATCCCTATTTTTAATATAACTCTAGACCCGACATGAACACACATGAGAGATGACTTAAACGATGCATAATGATAATCTGATCGAATTTTATTTACAAAGTTTTTTTATCAAGTATTTTTGGGTAAAAAAATGGACTTTTTTATTGCTCGTGATTGTGCAGTATTGGTGTATGTAACCCAATTGCATGAAAATAATTTGATATGCCATATGCCGTATTGGAACCACCCCCTCGCAGGAGCTTCTACCCATCCCCCACGAATTGTTGTTGGTAATTAGCTAAGAGACGAACCATCAAACGCGTTTTCTGATCGGACATACTCCTATCGTGCTGGAGCCGATCTAAAGTGCAAGAATCTAGTACCTCAGTACGAATAGAAAAAAGGAAAGTACTAAAAAAGTGAGTATAGGGATCGAAAGATAATCAAAAATAAAACAAATTTCACTAGGTTTTTTTTTTTTTTTTTTTTTTTAATTAGAAAATGTCCCAGGAAAATCCTAGTGTAGTATGAATTTTTTAGTTCCTGAGAAGAAATTTGAGTTACCACACCACTATACTCTGAGGCTTAAATAGCGGGAAATCTAAAAAATCGTTTTCCTGCCTAACTCACCCCTTTACAGCGGTAATATCTAGAAAGTGTTTTGAATCCTTTTGTTGGTTTAGGCCACAATCGTGGACTATCGTATTTCATATGTATAGGACGAAAAGAAATTATTTTGACTCCCATAATCCGCACCTCCTTTAACTGAAGAGATTTCTTTCTCCCGCAAAACGGACTTGATCAAAAGAAGCGCTACGTCGGAGCGAATATACGCACCGAATTAGGTAAAAAGTGCTGCCCCCCACCCTCCACAAATAGGACTTTTCGGCAATCTCCTTAATTAAGCTCTAAATCTAAGATCTAATGAAAAAAAAATGACAGAAAAATATTTTTAACTACTATCACTTTTGCTTACTACAACAAAAGTATGTTGGGCCTAAAATGGGCATTCTCCTTTATAAATTTCCGCGTCAGATGATTCTATTCGGAAGTGCATAAAGCTACTTTGCACGTGAAATATGCGATAGTTTTTATAATAAACTTACAGTACATAGCTTTTCTTTCTGCATATGTGTGTGTAGTTTTTTTACTCATGAACGTTTACGATCCACTGTCCAATTAGGAAGAATTGATATCAATAAAATCCTTGGACTTCCACAGAGAAAAAGAACTTATTCCAATATCTTTGTAGTTTTTTTTTTTTTTTATTTTTTCGCTGTAATCTTTTGTTCATTATGGACATGTTTTATGTTGTTATTATTATCAAAACTCAATTTATTTATAAGAAAGAATTTTGGTTTATCCTATGTATTTCATGTGATCCGTTACAGCAGGGCTACACATACGGGAGATAACCTCTCCCCAATGATAAATTGACTCATTCACGCAGAAAATATAAAGTAAAGACTATTCAAGTGTATAAATCCTTTTGATACGAATTTATGTATAAAATAAGCTCAATATCTAAGCTTAAGATATTTTATAATGTATATGCCTATGTATGTATGTATGTATATGCAACAGTAGACCTCCTGTCAACCCCACAATTGAGACTTAGTGTTATTTCTACTTACATTAATTCACAGTTCATTAGGTGGTATTGTCCCGCATTACTTTCTATCTATTTCTTGGGATCTAATGGTAAATCGATGAAGTAATTTTTCCAGATATCTTTTAAGAATCACTTAGGTTTACTGAAATTGGAAGGGTTACATTTACTAAATTGGAATATAGGTACCTTTCGTGAGAAAGGATCCTTCTCCTTAGCATTAAAGAAATAAATATTTAGTATCGTGAAAGTGTGAATTGCGTTGTTTAAGTTTAAGTATAGGGATGCAGGATTATAATATTATTAATAATAAAATGAGAGAAGAATTTGTTTTGTTATTTTATAATTTATTTCATCATTAGTGATTATAGATGTATCTTAGGTTTCTCAACTACTCTATTTCTATAACGTTCACTATTCCTTGTACATATATTTTCCACCAATTAGTAACACGCAACATAAGAAGATCCCCTTATTATTATTAATTAGGACTTTTCACATATCCTTGAATTATTTAACTTTCTATCCAAGACTCACCCTGGATGGAGATTCGAAGGTTGTTCATTATGGAAAACCGATTGTTCCACCTCAGGCTGCGAAATTTTATGAAGCTTACTTGATCTGTGAGGTTAGTTTTTATTTCAGGGGAACAAAGTAAAACAAGAACAACAAAAAAAGACCCCTATTAAAAAAAATAACACTTTTTCTAGGTTTAGTTGGTTTTCTTGCTTCACTCCTATTGGGAACATAGGGGTTCCAAATAGCTTCTCCAGAAGCCTCTGTTATCCTCTGTTATTCACTCTAAGCCTGCTTAGATGGGTCAGTCAGTATGCTGCTTCTGCTGCACGAAAATTGTGGGTAGGATTATGGTTGGGCGCAGGAATGATATGCAACACAAAATTCTCAGGCAGCACAGACAGCACGTATTTGTTATGGTTATTATGAGTGACGTGATCATTCCAGTTTCAAGCATTGTAGTAACTATCTAGTTATTACTCTACATAATTTGTCGATATATTTGTTCCATTTCACCGACAGATAGGCAACAAGGGCAGCAAGTTGACTGCTGTAATCATGAAGAGCACTATAAGGTACCCTAAAGCGCGTCTTATACTGATTGGCGTGACTAGGATTTGTGTTGGGTCCTCCTCCTAATGTTCGTACATATGCTTTAACAAACAATTTGTTTGCGAAGTGGTTATTCCCAGCTATTGACAGACATTATTTATCCATTGCTCTGAGCACTTACTAGATAGCATGCCGATATAATACCTAGAGCCAATGAAATTGCATAAATTGAAAAAGCCATAAAGTTTCTGAGTCCATAAGTTACAGAACCCTCAAGAAACATAATCTAAATTCTAAAACATAATTTCCGTTAAAGTAATTCTGCAGACAAAAACTCCATAAAATAATTCTCACTTTACAAGTTGCAGACATAGTGTCACTACGTTTGTACTAAATTTGTCATTCCATTTGTAACGCACAGATGTAATGCTGGAAGCGCAAAATGGGTTGAAACCCAGGCATTATATTCGAAGTTATTTTGAGTTTTGCATTTTCGTTTGTCTGTCCGTCCGTCTGTCCATTCATCTGTCCGTCCTCACGACAACTCGAAAGCGCATTCACTTAGAGTGCTGAAAACTTGTACACGGGCTTTAAAAAAAAATAAGTTTCAGTTCGAAAATGGGACCAATTGTGGAACTCCTTTGTAGGGTTGCCATAGAAAAATCTCGTTTTTCACTATATATTTGGACACTGTCTGAGAACACGTCGACGTAGAGAACGGATATTTTATATAAAGCGTTTTTTATAAAAATCGTAAATAAATTTTCAAAAATGAACTAACTCTTGCAACCCTTTTTGGTGTTGCCATACAAAAATTTGAGTTTTCACTTTATTTAATTTTTATTTTCATCTAGGGTATAACATTATTGGTCGTTAACCAATTATAACTCCTTCTCGTATTAGTATCTAATCTTCCTACGTAAAACCTTAAATCCGCTCCCAAGAGAACAAAAAGACTACATCAGAACTTTTAATCCATTGCATATACAGGTACGTGTATGCATTCGGGGCGATATTAATAAGAAAATTGTTTGAGATAAAGCAGTCTTAGCAGACAGATGAACAATGGCGACGAGTATTTAGGAAATCAGACCTGCAAAAGGCGTTTCGTATCAGCAAGAACTTAATACTCTTCAGTACGGCTGATCCTTGCTTGTCGTATACGCCTAAAGAAGCTAAGTTGACCTCATATACTCAGTTAAAATTCTGAGTGTAAATTACATGAGGCAAAATACTAAGTATTTACTTTGTACTCAGGATTTTAGCTCTAAACAGGACTAAACAAAGCCGTACTGAAGAATATTAAGTTCTTGCCGATACGAAACGCCTTTTGTACTTTCATCAGTTGCAGTTGCAGGTTTAGCAACAATCTTTATTGTTATCAATTTCTTAAATTGATAACATTTTTCTACGAAAATTCTACTTGATTTTTCTGTAGGAAATCAAACTTGGTTGCTTTTCTATTTGTTAATTTCACTTTACTTGGACATTTAAATTATTATGCAAATAGATTAATATACATAGGTAATGTAATTGGCAAATTAAGTGAAAGTGTATTTTTTCCTTAATCTCAATGAACTCAAGTGACAGTCATATATTCCATACAGTCCATTCCAAGCATCCAATACAATTTCAATTTTTTTAAATCATAGAAAGTAGTGTTTATTTGAAAACTAAAACAAAATTTGCACGATTTTAAAATAAAAATAAAAGAAAATGGGTTCGCTTAATAGACACCTTTGTTTTTCACTTCTTCTCCTATCCTTCTCTCAGATATTCTTGTTTTAGAGAACTGGAGCAATGATAATTTTTTACCGTTGAATATATCCAAGTGTAAAACCCTATTTTTTTCTAGAAAAACAAATACCATACATTACCATTACAAAATTGCTGATATCTGTCTTAACCGTGTTACTCAATTGAAAGACCTGGGTGTTATTTTCGACCAGAAACTATTATTTCAGTCAAACATCTACTGGATTACTTCCAAAGCTTTTAGATTACTTGGGTTCTTATTCCGAATTTGTAAATCTTTTAAATCTTCATTCTCTTTTATTACCCTTTACAATTCCTTAATAAGAAGTCACCTCGAATACGCGTGCACTATCTGGAATCCTTTTTATGGTGTGTATATACAACAGATTGAATCTGTGCAGAGGAAATTTACTAAAATTCTACAATACAAAATGGATGGATCTTATCTAAATTATTTTTCTCGACTTGACAAATTTGGTATCTCTACCCTCGAAAAGCGGCGTCTTTTCCTAGATGAAATCTTCTTGTTTAAGATAATACATAACCATATTCGTTGCCCTGAATTATTAAGCAGCATTAATTTTGTTAATCCAACTAGAGTTACCCGTTCACCTTTAACTTTCCAGATCCCTACTGCCAGAACCAATCTGCGTTATAAATCTCCTACTTATAGGATTCAGAAAAATCATAATGACCTACTAAACGATGCTGACATCTTCAGTCTTACCCTCTACTCATTTAAAAATGAAATTGAGACTCCGCAATCAGAGTAACCATTATATAATAATAATTCAATACTAAGAATCATTGTATATTTCCCTTTTTGTTGATTCGTCAAATTTCTTTAAGCTTTCATTATTTAATTTTAATCTTTTTACCTTTAATTATTCCCTGTTATCTTGAATTTTTGATAGTAATTCATCTAATCTTCAATAACTGTTAATAATAACTTTATATTGATTTCCATAATATCTACATATATAGCATCTAGCTTTTTTAATTAAAATTTGTTATTATTTTAAATCTTCTTCTGCAACTCTTATGCATATTACTTTTGTATTTTCTAGTTATTAAGATCCCGATAGCTTTTAATTGTGACCAGTCTGTAAGCTATCGCTGTAAATTTTTGAATAAATAAATAAATAAATATTGTTAAGGAAAATAAAACAGAATCGCAAATCAATTATTTATGTTTTTATTAAGCACTAATAAAGAGATACCTATAGTTTAGTTAACGGCTTTTTTGCTGGAAATTTATTATTGAATTTTTTAATTGCGCACCAAATATTTCTTCCACATAAAAATTATCAGATTTATTATTGAATCCTTTGGAATTGGAATCGAAAAAGCTTAAAGGAGCCTTTTTTTTCCGGAAAATGAAACAAAGTATTACGAAAATTTCAAATCTTCATTGATACTCGTATTAAAGGTTATTAATTAAAATTTCCGTAGAAACTGCCAAAATACTCGTAAATCCTCATAATTTCTTCTACGGAATACATCTTCATACGTCTTTATCAAAATTCAGTAGAATCATAGAAGTTTCAGAACAGTTTTTAAAAATGTTAAAAATATTTCAATAGATTTCGTTAAAAAATGGAATTTTTACAGACTTTTCGATTCCGGTCCGAACGGATTCAATTGAATTAGGCCTATGATTTTACGAATTGATGAATTTCTATAATTTCTTGGGAGGCTAGTCCGCATAGGGTGGGGGGAGGCAGGCCCCTCCTGGCTCCTACCTAGTTACACCAATGGTCCGAGTATGGAACAATTTACACTCCTCTGTCTTACCTCGGATGTTTACAATCTGTGAAGATATAAGAGTGATATACATCGGAACTTCTGGCATTCTCCTCAAAACCCCTAAGTATTTCTATATCTCCTTCCTGTCAATCTATGTTTTGAATAGATGTATTTCTTGAGTTTGGCTTATTAACATAAAAAAAGTCTTCGAATTCAAATGCGTTCTCTGACTTAGTCTTTTTTTGCACATTAAACTGGAATTTTGCATATTTTTTCAGTGTCCTAAATTAATCGATTTGCCACCAACTTCGGAATTCATTGGAAAATAATTGTTTTTTCGATTTGGCAGGAATTATTTATATAACCTAATATTAGTAAAAAGAATTAATTCTGTGAAATCAACATAACTCTTAAATTTTCCTATTGAAAGAATATAATAGGTAGAATATAATAGGTAGGTACTATCCTGACTAGTAGAGGCAAATAAAAATAAATTTTAAATGTTGAAATTATAACAAAAATCTAGAATTGGGTATTTGCAAATTTCTTGCTATTAGTACCTACGCCACTGTCTTTATCCTCATTTCAAAACAAAAAAGAAAACAAAAAATAGGGGCGGATGCACATACGTAGTTATATAACTATCATACTTGCACACCAAATATCTGTTTAGTCAATAAACATCCAGAAACCTAGCAACATTACACACAATAAAATTGCGCCCTAATTATCCTTAGCCACGATATTCTCTTTCAATTCAAACAGTAAAATATTTTGTTGAAACCGGAACCCCTTTAACACTTCATAGGAATCCACAATGAAAGGAAGCAGCAGCAACAAAAATTCCTTCCTTCCGCCACATAATTAATTTCAAGTTCATTTGTGGGGGAGGCCCTAATTTCTATTCATCAACAGATTTTTACCCATGGATTCGTTTATGTATGTCTCTTAAATGATTGTCAACAAACACACGACAATTTTCAAAATTGGTTGAATTCCATATTCCCGTCCAGCAATAACTCGTTCGTGGTGGTACCAACTTGGTTGTGACTTTTCCGTAATTCTGTTGGAATGGTGGAATGAGATGGAAAGGTTTTATTTACATTCATAAAAATGAAAAACAGAATTAATTTTTACGTCGCAATGAAATTAGGGATAAACAAAACCAATGATTAGGATGGGGTAAGTATTTAGTCTTTGATTTCATTGCGTAATCATTCTAAGTAATAACAACGGCCTTGATGTTTTCAAGCGTCTGGCAATGGGAGTTTTTTTTTTATTTTTTGTTTTTACTTTACGATGATACGAAGGACAAATTGTTTCAAAAATAAAATAAAATGTAATTCGTTGTGAGTTTTAAAGCTGTAGTTTGCGTGTACTTTGTAATTCACGCAAGAACCTTAAGGGAGAAATGTAGTTAGAAGAAGAAATGTCAAGGAAATGCATAGATAATGAGCATTTAGGTATGTTGGAAGTATTTATTTACTTCATAATGATTTGATAGATTACTTCAATTGAAACTATGAGAAGAGATTGTTCTATAATATCTAGGGAAATTGTGAATGTTTAAAGTGAAATATATAAACATTTATGAGGATTATTAAGGCATACAAATTTTGGGCTAGGCTTGACGAATAACTCCATCTGTTGACCGAAGTCGACAACGTAACATATGGCAGTTATCAGTAGGCTAGCATGCTTGCAAGAATGGTGTCGGTGGAGGGGCTGTGGGGGGGGTTTCAAGTAGCTAACTTAAAAGTCATATAAAATTTCTGTGTGTCATATTACGTCTAACTGGGCATTACGATAGAATTGTTATATAGTTAAGTCACATTATAATCACAATTAATTAGAATTATAAGCTATAAGAATTATACATATGTATACGTTAACTAAATGACACTTCGTATTACAGCAGTAATTTTGTCACAAAACAATCATAATAACTGTTTTACTTTCCTACTATGACCGAAAAAAGAAAGCCATACGTATAACTAACGGATATACGTCGCTTATTAGTTGCTTGTAGTTAAGTCTTAACGTGACTGTTTTAAGAATAAGAGGGTGTAACGTCGGGTGTTGCTGTGCGGGTAGTCATAAGATTATCCAGGGCCATTTTCCCGATGTTGGTAGGTTCAGAGCGCTTTTCTAGCTCTGCGGTTCGGGCGGTCTATAGATCTATTTAATACACACTACTTAGCCTACACTCATTCACTTACTTATATTAACTTATAACCACGCGGCGCAGGTGCGAAGTAATGAGCGTGCGCTTACTATTCCTTAGACCAACATGATTAACATGCGCTTGTCGTTTGGAGTAGCCAACACGGAGGGTACGGGACGGAGCGTGCGCTAACTATTCTTCTGACCAATACGATTACGTGAGCTTTTCATCAGAATAGCCAACACGGTGGTACGGGGATGAAATGAATGCGTACATGATTAACGCGCGCTTGCCGTTGAACTAGCCAACACGACTTGCGGATAGGACTCGACAGGGGATGTGTCTGGTTGACCTGCTGGGAGGCAACGGACCAATCTATCGGTGTTGACTGACTTTTATAGCCAGTATTCTGATAGTCCACTGGTGGGGGTCAACTCTTCTTACTTTGGAGTTGTCTTCTCGCAGTCGGATATTTTGCTTGATCGGTGACTATGGTTTTGAGTTTTGTTTACTTCAACGCTTGGAGATCGACTGAGTGATTTCATTACTGGCGGCCGGCTATTTATAGGTAGACTGTCTGATGGTGTCGGGTATAGAGTGCTCGCTTCTACTATCACGCCACCAGCATGGGACACTACTGAGCTGCTGGTCAGTAGTGTGCTCTTCTCTCGGCGGCTGGATTTGTTTCTTGCTTAATTGCTGCTAGACGATTCGTTTTCGCTATTGTCTAGCTAGAATAGTAGACCACTAATAAGTTACTATATGGCTTTTATATGTCAAAATGGGCTCAAACAAGAAGGCTCCAAGCAACAATTTTGGTGAATATTGCGTAAAAATTATATTTTTTTACCACCATCTGCACAAGAATGGCAAACAATAAAATAATACCAGGGAACGAATCAGTTATGACTATTTACGAAAAAAAAAAAAAAATTTTACTTGTTATTCCTGACCGATAATAATTTGTAGCTAAAAAAACTAAGCTGGAAGGGCTTTGTATTTTATCTGGTAAAAATAAAAAGCCAGATTGGCTAAAAAAAATAAAAAGCCGGGTTCGCTTTATATGTTTTTATTGAAAAAAAGTATCAAGCCGTTGCGCTTGCTTTACTAGCTTCAAAACTATTACCGCCCACGAAAAACAAGTAAATTAAGCGTTTTTCGTAAAAATTCATAACTGATTCAGTCCCTGAAAATAAGAAGCTAACTTTCCTTTTTATACTTCCGGCTTGAAAGCCAGTTACGTCCAGCTCGAAAAAATAAAAAGTCAAGCTGGCTTTTTATTTTTGCCAATAAAAATAAAAAAGCCTTTCCAGCTTAGTTTTTTTCTAGCTTTTTTTTTTATAAAAAGTTAAGTTTTCAAAAGCTTTACAGGAATCGAAACGGGTTTCACGAGACATCTTTTGGTATATTCCACTAAATTCCACGATCATGATTTAGGCCAGCTTTTTTTGTTTAAAATTTTCAAAATACCAGTTATTTTAGCTCCCTGAATAATAAAGATTATTTTTATTCATAATTTGCAAAACTGTGCATATATGGCACAGAAATCTTGGCACTAATTAAATTTTTTGGAAAACCATTCAAATCATCTCGGATAAATGTATACTCCAAAGTCGGACAAAAAGTCACACCAAAATACTTTAAACTAAATAATGTTCAGTGTAAAATGATGAGATTATTTTACAAAACGTAACAAATTTTTATTCCTTTAATTCACACAGTTGATTTCTAATTAAATTTATATTATGTAATAAATATAGATATCTACATACTCGTAGATTAAAATATCACAAAAAGGGGCTCTTTAATTTACATTTTTTATACATATTTTTTTTTTTAAGACTTTGGGATGATACTTATTATAACTATTATTAAATATTAAAACTAAAACAAATCCGGAGTTAGAAAAAAGAAAGAACGAAAAATCCGACATAGAGTAACTAGTCCTCTCTGGTGTTTAATCTAAAAGTAAAAAAATACTTTACCAAAAGCAGAAAAAATTTAATTTATTAGTCGTAACTTTTCGAATGAGATTGAACATTTGTTTTTAAACAGCATAGAAGCTTTATGTCATCTAGGTCGAGAAGCTTTAGCTTTAGCATATTTCAAATTTTTAGTTTTAAAGCTCTTTTCATTATTCAAATAACTTGCAGACTATTCCTCGGCTATCGTATAATAGCATTATCTTCCTATGAACATGGAACTGCTGAAATTAATTTTTCCCGGTCTTTCGGTAGACACAATTTTAAATATTTTAATTTTTCTTATCTCGCTCAACAAGAATCGAGGCTGCACGAACGAGGTATGGAAGTCAGTCAAACTTGTATCAGTCACGTAAAGGCCGGAGAGAAGACACAGAACGTAACGTAATATAAGAGTCGTGCAAGAGTTGTTTGATAGTCATATTTCCTAATTTAAGACTGGAAACTATTTCAAAAAACACGAAAGCCATATACAAGGCTCTTAAATGATTATCAGAACCAGCTTAACACAAGCTCGCTGCATGGACGCGTTTTATAAATAAACGGTCAACAATACATGCGTTTCATCACTTAATCGGGGTTAGTGTTAGTAGGTTAAACTAAACATAAATGAAGCACCGGATGAAATTACATGCAAACAAACATAAAAAAAAAACAAAATGAAATAAACAAAACAAATTGAATATTACATAGACGTTTTTTTTAAACATGCTTTCAAGAACAAGATGGGTCAGACATATTATTAACAGTAATACATATGCGATTAACTGCTTCATACATGCTAAAGTTAGACCTTGAGGAGTTAGCATGCAAGAAAGGTATCTTTCGCAAATTGTGGCTACTATCACGGAAAAAGATTTTGTTAAGTAATAATAAAGTTTCAATAGTCTCGTTTAAGAGTTGATGCAGGAAAGTTACATCGGCAAACGTGCCACATTTCTCAAGCGAGTGCATATTTGAAAGCTTCAAGTGATCCTCATCGGGTGGAAGATTTAATGAATTATTCCAGGGTAGTTGCCTGAGAGCAATTCGTAAAAAGTTTTTCTGAACAGATTCAATGCGCTCGATGTCTGTGCCGTAAAATGGAGACAAGACCTGGCTAGCGTATTCAAGAAGTGATCTCAGAAAGCAAGTGTACAAACGCAATGTTATGGTAGGATTTGAAAACTCTCGGGACCAACGTTTTATAGAACCCAGCATAAAACTACTCTCTAATACGATGTAGTTTATGTGGGAGATAAAATTCAATCTATGGTCACATTTGACACCCAAATCACAGACAGAGTCCACACGGAGAATCGAGGAATCCGAGAACTAATAATCATAAGTGATTGGTGTCTGATTCCTATTGAAAGTCATAACCTCACATTTCTCGATATTGAATACCAAATTATTGCTCTCGCAGCAATTGTAAAATTTTTGAAGACCACCCTGTGTTCACAATCGTTGACACATTTAATCTGAGCGAAAAGCTTAATATCGTCAGCATAAGTCAAAACCTTACACTATCTCACAACAGAGACAATGTCGTCAATAGACAAAATAAAGAACAACGAGCCCAAGTGACTCCCTTGAGGTAAGCCAGACGAAGCTTTCAAGACTCTTGAGATGGAATGGCGGAATAGTATTTGATATGTTCTGTTATCTAAATAAGACGTCGTCCATTTTAGAAATATTGGTGGAAACCCATACTCTTCCATTTCAAATGGAATCACGAAGTGAGAAAACTTGTCGAAGGCTTTTCTAAAGCCTGTATAAATACAGTCTGTCTGATAGCCTTTTGCCAACCCGTCAATGATTTTCGAGACAAATTTCAATAAGGCAGTGGTGGTAGATCTTGCCCGAAATAAACACATGTTGGTTTGAAGGCAGCAAACTCTTACAGGAAGTTGACAGTTGACAGTAAATTATAGATTCGAATAATTTAGGCATGCAAGATAATTTTGCAATAGTCCTATAATTAGAACTTTAACTTTTACTACCTTTGTTTGTGGATGTGTATGATAAAAGAGTTTTTCCATAGATGCGGTAAACAACCACTATTGAGTGATTTTTTGAAAATAATTCTCAGCGGAGTTGCCATTGCAAGGCAGCATGATTTATGGCCGGTTTTACAGTCAAGGCTTAAGGGATATCACTGGCTTAAGGCAAGCTTAACTTAAGCCCGTAATGTCAAGGGCTTAAACCTGAGATGTGAAAAACATAGGAAATTATTGCTAAATATATATTTTTCCTAAATATTATAATTTTTGTTATTAAACGAACGTGCATATTTCAATAGTTATACTTTAAAACTAAATTGAAGTTTTCCTAGCGAAAAATAGTTATCTAGTTAGTCCGGTAACACACGATGATACACACTTGATACACCGTACTAAAGAGTGGTTTTCTTAGCACTATTTTAGAACATTTTCGTGTATAGCTCAATTTAGAGATGGTTAGACTCGGATGATACAGGAGTGCTTTATTACATATGTATGCGTGTACTCAGTGGGTGGGCGTTAGATCATATGGAAATGATGAATTTTCTTTTATGCTTCAAGAACGTGTATCAACCGTGTATAAACTCTGTGTACCGTGGGTTGATACACACTCGATACAAAAACTAGTTTTTACGTCGTGTCTATTGTCGAGTGTGTATATCATCGTGTGTCAAGGGACTTAGCAGTTTTGAGTACTGTCTGGCAGCTAGTGTCAGAATTCCATTTGCCGTTTTTTTCTTTTCGCTTGGTTTTTAATCCACATTGGCAATTTTCATTTTCAAAAATTCACAATTACAGCAGTGCTGACAACTTAAAAATTTTTGTCTGCGGCTTAACTAAGCCTCAGCTTACCGAGTACTGTGAAACCGAGTAAGCTTAAGTTCTGGGCTTAAGTCACACCCGTGGCTTAGCAAAGCTCTGGCTTAAGCCTGGACTGTGAAAGCGGCTATTAAAGAAAGCTGGAGGGATCTCGTCAGGACCCATTATGAAGTCATTTGGAAGCCTCTAAATATGATCACCTATATCCTCATGTGTAATTGTAGGGATAGTAAATGAAACGTTATGGGAGTCGTTCATATGACTAAAGGTGCTATTTTGAGGTTGAAAATTTGACTTGGATCTATTCCTGTAAATGTTGAATCAATCATGGCTTACAGAAAATGACAGCTTCTTTTCAGCTGAAGAAGTAGATGATAACTGATTCTTAATTTTTTCATAAGTCTTCAAAGCCTTATTTGTAATTGCATTGGTATCAATTGGAATCCGCTTTTGATTGTTGTCTTCTAACCATATAATTAATGCTTTTTCCATATTTTCCATTACGTATGAAGCTCGTAGAAGATCCAGCTGCTATACTGTTTTTAATCGAGTCCTCATTTTTTCTTATCGTCCTTATTGTTGCTTCAGTCATGGAATAAAATTTAGCAACATCTCTTACGCTTTCTCCATTATATAGACGATGTAAAATTTTAATGTCGATTTCTAAAGATAAAACTTTTCTCTTCATTTACTTCTTTTGTTTTATTTCTTTTTCCATGGTAAAATCCCTAAAATATTATTCTAATCATAAAAATGCTACAGGAACTATAATTGCTCATTACAAACAAGTAAATTTGAAGTTTTAGAAAGCTTCGAATAGAAAAACACTGGTACACCTTTCTGATACCAAAAATTTACTGCACTAAATCACATAAACAGAAAGCTTGATCCTTGATTGTTCATACAGAATGCGGAGTCCCCATTTTTATATTGGAATAAATGGAATGCAATTTCACTTACCGGTTAAATTGGATTATTTTTAATGTGGAAAATTTAGAGGTGTGGTTCACTTCGCTTAAAATACTTTTTATAGTTAAAAATAAATTTATATATAATAAATTTGAATAAAGGATTATGTAGTCGTGTACTGTAGTAAATAGTAGGCGCGTAATATGTGTATGCATTTTTTTTAAAAATAACACACTAAAGTTTTCTCGGCAAATACATTTCAACATTTACAGGAATAGATCCAAGTCAATCACAAAATTAAAAAAAAAGTATAATATTATGTATATTTTAACTATTATACTTAGGATTATTTTTGTAAAAAGCTTTTATAGTTTCTAGATGGAGTTAAGCTTGTATCTTACTTTTGACTTTCAGAAGACCAAAAAATTTCATGAAAGTAATTTCAGGGTTTTACTATGGTACAATCATGCCAAAAACGTAAAACTGATGCGTAAAGGTCTTAAGCGCATTAAGTTGTCAAATTTACAACTGTCCTCTGATACTCGCTTGACTTTATTTATGTTGTGAAAAAGTCAGGTTAGGGGTTATAATTAAGCTACAATATACGATTCCTCGTCGTAAGAGTAAGTCGTTATGACTATGGTCAGTCATAAGAAAGTTACACGACTTTCGTATGACTCGGTTGTGCTGCCTGCGGTACCTCCTGTCACGTTCATGGTACATAACAAAAAACTTAAAAAACACTATGATGACAACAGGATTAGAAGAGGGTAGTGGGTAGTCAATAATGACTTATCTATAGTTGTTGGAAAGACCCAGTGGTAAAGTCCTTAATGATGGCCAAGCCCATCTATTCTGTGACATCCTTGTCCCATTATGTTCAGATATCTATCTATATCTATATTGAGATGAATAGGAACCGAGGTGAAAATTCAGATGATCGAAGGTCCCAGGGGATAGACAGAATAAACCAAAACATTTGGTCCATCCAGCCATTCATTAAAATCGTGTTTTCTACTTTTTCAAAATATTACTAAATATTTTTTTTTTTAATGAAATATTAATAAAAAGCTGAAAAATGAAGAAGAAGAAGAAGAAGAAGAAGAAGAGGAAGAGGAATAAGAGGAACAAGAAGAAGAAGAGGAAGATGAAGAGGAAGAAGAAGCAGAAGAAGAAAAAGAAGAATTTGTAATGGGCTGTCATTGTTTCCTTGTAATAATTTTTATTAAATTATTAAAATATTTAATGTAGAAGAAGAAGAAAAGGAGAAGAAGAAGAAGAAGAAGAAGAAGAAGAAGAAAAAGCAGAAGAAGAAGAATGTGTAATGGGCTGTCATTGTTTCCTTGTAATAAGTTTTATTAAATTATTAAAATATTTAATGTAGAATAATCTTCGTAAGTTTTTGCTAATTAATTTTGAATAAATTTTGGTTTCACGTGGTATCGAAGATAAGTCAAGTAACATATTTCTTAAACTTATTGGGATGAATGAGGGCTTGTCAAGTGGGCTCTTTCGCTACGAGATTTGCAGCAATTGAAATGTTATGGCCATTTTTTGTTTGTTTTGATTTTGTAGCTTTTTCAAATTGTTTAGTGATTTGTGGTACAATTGTGTTTCTTTCCAGTTTATATGAATTTTCGAGGTTTAAAATTTATCTGAAACCTGTAATTTTACAAGTATCAGATGTGGTGCTGGGGTGCGTTCACCAACACAATAGCGTCTTGTAGCGTAGTGACAGCAGAGCAGAAAGAATTTCTTTGACAGTTAATTACTACGGTGGTGACTTTGGTCACCGTGCCAAAAGAAAGCGTAGCGTAATGTTGTGAAAATAATTTAACTTTAAGAATTTGAGTTTTTTAACATAAAATAATAAAATAGGGTCAGTATTTATGAATGAAGTTACTCGATTTACCTTCCACTATGTAATTTTAGCTATTCATGTCTCAAATGCAACATTTATTTTACCTTATATTTAACTGTTAACTTTCATATTTTTCTAGCTGAAGGCTAGTTTAGCGGTGGTCAAAATCTTTGTTCCATCTATGTTCCATTTATCGTTTCTTTTGGTATCTTGATACAACTATCATATTGCCCCACAATTAATGTTTAGGTTAATCATACTTTACCATACCATACTATGTAGTTATATTATCCAGAGCTCCCTTCATTTCATTCTTTTTTGGTGGACCTGCCTGCTAAACCAGTGCAAACCTTGTGCAAAGCTTGCGTTTGGGCATCACCGTTTGGGTATATGTTATAGCTTCATCTATATCAGGGAGCAGATGCAAAAGGCAGGCATGAATTTTGGTTCTCGAGTAGTCTTGAACTTATGCGATATATTGCTGAACAGTGCTTAAAAATCTTCATACCATCTTTATTTTGACAATGTTTTTACATCGATCAACCTACTTACGAGCTACAATTGACAAACATCAAATCTACAGGTGAACTTTTATAATTTACTCTTAGTTGCGGAACTTTTATAGCGTATTTTCTGTTAAAGGTACAATCAGAGTAATAGAATAAAAACCTGCCCGCTTGCAGATGATCAGGCACTGAAAAAAATTGCCGAGAGGGTTATTCGATTATTCGCTGGGTGAAGAGAGCGATATTCGCATATGCAAGTGGAGCAAGTGCAAGTGTGAGCAATTCTAAGACTGTATACAGGGTGTTCCCATTAGGAGGTCAATAGAGTAGGAGGTGATAGTACTTACCTAGGCAAAAAAAAAGAAATATATGGTAGGGGGCATATCAACCGTTTAGGAATTACAGGGTGATTAAGAACAAAAGCTAGTTTTTCCGAAACACTCTGTATCTTAAAAAGTACATAGTAGGTACATGGCATACGGTCACAGTTAAAAGCTGATTGTATGTCGAACTTCATGGGCTTTCTAACGACTACAACTAGCCCGGCACCCCTCTCCTCTCAGGAGTTATATAGTCTGAACTAAGAATGTTTTGATTTTCTTACCTTTTTTACTTCGACCTCTAGTTTTTTTTTTTTGCAAAACCGTCATTACCGTAACTATATGAGGAATTATAGTATCCCTAAGTTTAATTATTAAAATGTAGCTGGTATGGGAAATTAAAACAACTTTTCTTCTTTTCACCAACGTTTCCCGTTGTATTTCAACACTTCTTCAGGGCTATAAATATACATAATAAAGAATTCATTTACAACAGTAATACATTAAAATTGTCTATCCATTACCTCAAGAAATTATATGTCAGAATTATAAAAATTATTGTTGAAATTACACATTAAAAAAAGATTAAACAAATTATAAGGAACATTCAAAAAATCTAAAAAAATTTTTTACGGCTGTCAGATAGCATCCTATGTAGATAAAAATACAGGAAAACAGATAGTCTAGTACTGGTATAACAAAGTGGGAGTAAGACCTTTTCAAAACTATAATAACATCAATCTCTTTTTTCCTAACTCATTAAAGTGTTTTTGTATGAGTTTAATAGTGTCCTATAGACTGGATTTAGGTTTAAAGTATCAGTCCGAAAATTAATGTTGTTGTCATTGAATTGTATGTATATCATTTCACTAATATTCCGTTTGTACCAATTATTTTCATAGTCCACGATGTTTGTATTGTCAAAATCAAAGACATGGTCTCTCTCTTCGAAATGATGCTTGGCTAGGGCTGTCATCTCTTTTTTGTGACTGTTTGTAGTTCTGCAATCATACCCGTGTTGGTAAAGTCTTTTCTTTAATAATTGTTTAGTCTGGCCAATATAACATGCTTCACATGACTTGCAATTAATTTTATATACCACATTAGACTGTAATTCATGTGGATCTCGATCTTTAAATCTGGTGAATAGATTATGAACTTTCTTCGTATTATAGAAAACTACCTGTATATTCTTAGAATACGAGGATATTAAGTCTTTTAATTTGTAAGATATCGGTGTCATAAACGGCAGTCTAATATATGTTTTATTTTGAATCGGTAGATTATTAGTTGTATCAATGTTATGGATGTTTGTATTCGTTGCATTATATTGATTAATTACTCTATTAATGAAAATTTTTGGGTAGTTGTTCATCAGTAGAATTGACTTAATTTTTATAATATTCTTTATTATATAATGTTGCGAGCATATATTATAAATCTTATTCAACATATTCCAAATCACGTTTCGTTTTTGATATAAGGGACAATCCGAGAGAAAATTCAATATTCTACAAGAGCTTGTGGGTTTCATATACCAATCAGTATCTAAGGAGCCATCTTCTTTCCTAATTAGGCACACATCTAGAAATGGTAGTCTATTATCTGACTCTCTTGCAAATGTAAATTGCAGTTTCTCGTTAAAATCATTAAACTTGTTCACCACCATGTCTACTTTATCTTTAGGTACTGCTAAAACGGAATCATCAACATCTAGTTTGAAGAAAGGTAAGGAAAAGTCCAGTTTATTTAGGGTATGTTTTATTAAGTAGTTCATGACTATGTTGGCAATACATGGGCTAGCAGGATTACCCAAAGCTGTTCCATTTAATTGTTGGTACACATTATTATTGAATTTGAAGTAGCTGCTATTGAACAAAAAGTCGGTTACTTCTAGGAGTATATCTAATTCTAAATTAGTATATTGAGATGTCGTTGTCCACTCCTCTTTAACTATGTGTATAAAAAGATCCTTAGGGATGTTGGTAAATAATAATATCACGTCAAGAGAAATCAAAATATAATCAATGGGTAATATGAAGTCACGGATACTCTGTACCAATTGTATAGAATTGGTTACATTAAACTCAAAAGTCTTAATATAAGGAGTTAAGTTGTTATGAAGAAATATTGCCAAGTTGTAAGCTGGTGTGTTAATACAAGAGACTACCGGTCTCATAGCTAGTCCTGGTTTGTGAGTTTTTCTCATACCATACAATTTCGGTGGGACAGAATTTAATTTTTTCATTCTATTCCGTTGTTCTTGTGAAATATAATGATGTGTGTGTAATTTATTAATTAACACTGTAGCTCTGTTCTGAAATTTAGATGTCGGATCTTTTTAAATTATTTTATATAGATTGGTATCTTCTAAAATTGTGTTCATAGATGTGATATATTCTTGTTTATACATAATTACTGTAGAATTGCCTTTATCACTATTAAGTATATATATATCACCATTATTTTTTACAAAACTTTTTGTTCTATTGTAATCTTTTATCAAGTTATCATATTTGTCAAAACGATTGATATTGTTATAAAAATTGATTATAATATTAACAGCTTTATTTCTCATGTTACCTTTATCTTGGAATGCATTATCTGTTATGAATATATTATATTCTATGTCTTTAATGATATTAGGTATAGACACTTCTTTTTTTGTAAGAGAAATAGACATTTTTGGTCCTGCTGCTAGAATTCTCTTAGCTTCTATTGGTATTTCAATATCGGTATAATTGTGTATGAATTTTTCACAGACTTTAATATCTATCTTGCCATATTTATTTTCTAGAGTTTTTATTTTCTTTACATTTACTCTTTTTATCTTATCAAAAATGCAATTATATATATTATTTACCCGGTCTTTGAAGTTATTAATAAACTAAGGTTCGACTTGACTAAATAATTGTTCATAAAGAGTGTTTAAATCTCTGTTGAGTTGTTGTCTTCTATTAATAGTAATTTTTATTTCTAAATTTAAGATAGATCTTCTAAATCTAAACAAAATCTTGGTCAGTTCATTATTGAACTTATGCTCTTCTTCTTGCAATGAGTATATACACTTAATGTTATTAATAATATGATTAGGAAATACCCTTTTCATCCTGCATTGAAGTAAGAAGATTCTTCTATTATTGATTGAAGCCAATTTACTAGAAACGCCAAGAATTCGTTTAATTATTGTTACTATGTTGTCACCATGTGAATTCTTAATAGTTGTAAAGAAACCAGAAGTATCCATCAAGAATATATATGAGGAATTATAGTATCCCTAAGTTTAATTATTAAACGTTGGTGAAAAGAAGAAAAGTTGTTTTAATTTCCCATACCAGCTACAATTTAATAATTAACGTAACTTTTTTTTTAAACTATAAACTGTAGACTGTCCTCTCTGGTTTAACTTATAACCGTGTTTCGTGCAAACTAGCTCTTTTTCGTAATCACCCTGTAACTCCTTAACGTTTGATATGCCCCCCCGTCCTGCCATACAATATTTTGTTTGCCTAGGTGAGTACAACCAGTTCCTGTTCTATTGAGTTCCTAGTAGAAAACACGCTGTATGTACCCCACAATACACTTTTCCAGAATTTAAAAAAAAAAAACATAAGCTATACAGCAACGAATTACTATAAACCTATAAAAAAATTATATCCTATCTCCCTGATTTGACATTCAACAACTCTTGACAGTTGGATAAACAATATGGTGGAAGTATATCTTTGTTAGCATTTCGATGAAGAATCGCACTATCCTAGTTGGAGTCAAATCGATAGTTGTTAGTATTGGAAAACGTGGATTCTGGATACAATCGCATGAACTACTTTGTTGTGGAGCAGGAAAATCGAGCTCGTTGCAGACTTTCTGTCTTAAAGGGCGAAACTCGGTGCGAAAAATTCGATATTGGTCTTCATTTTCGGTGCTTTAGAAACTAATATAGCAAGGAGCTGGAATAAAAATATTGTCCAATATGCAGGTATTTATATTCTAAAATCACTGTAAACAACTCTGAAATAAATCAATAATATTTTCTTTATTTTTTTTATGTTCCTATTGTCCCATATAGGGAACCCCCTGTAACTCCAAAAACGCAACCCAAAAAATAAGAAAAAAGTATTTTGTAAATAGAATGGGGATAAATATCTCAATAATATATGAAAACGAGAAAATTTTATCAAAAAGAAATCCCGAATTGTCAGTTTTCCCTGTAAGGTTGACATTAATTTTTTAATTTTATTAACATTTAATGTAGATGATAAGAATTACAATTGGTGCTTAAATGAATACAATATGTTTGTTAAACAAACTCATCTAAAGATAATTTTCTTACATTATTTTCATTAAAAATGCAGCAAAACTGTAACACATTTTTACCATCTATGGAAAAATAGAGTAAATTAAATTATTTCCATTTTGAAAACCAGGCTATACATACTTGAGAATAGGCATCTAAAGACAATTCAGTAAATCCTTTCAAGGTGATTCCTTCACACTTTTGAGCATTTATCAACATTAGCAGCACCATTTTTCGGTTTGAAATGTCACTCAGCTCATACCATTTACTGCAGTAGATGGCTGTAGCAAACTCCTCCCTTTTTGATATAATTAATTGACCAAAGGTAGAATACAACAATAACTGAATACCGATGACAGATAATCCAAAATAAGCAGTGAGCTGAGTTTTCTATAGAAAAAATTAATGTGTCATTTGTTTGTATAGTATACAGATTGTTTGACAGAAAGGAAAGGTATACTACATTGATAGGGCGCCGTTTTTCTTAATGTGTGTTTCTTCTTTTGTCTCAGTTCAGACTTAATAATGATGGATCTTACAAATGGTAAATATATTATTCAATTCATATTTATACATGCTTATACGTGCTTATACGTGCTTTAAATATAAAAATATTTTGTTAAAATCAATGTTTGATTTCGGTAACCATCCGAAAATTACGTGGTGAAGATAGGGTATATTGGCAGACAAATAAACATGCGCATGCCACAACACATTAGCAAAGATAACCTAACCCTTTACCGCTTTGCGTTGTTATATGGCAAATTTTGAATTCTCAGAAGCTCAGGGCCCCTATTCTGCATTCTCACTCACTCCACTCACTCACTCACTTAACCGATTCCACCTGTTTCTTTATTCTGGAACGCAAGTGAGTGAAATATTTGTGGCAAAGTGAGTGAGATATTACTACTGGGTATACGGTACTCGACACGGTCATTTGTGTTTGATTTGAATAACTCCTCCGCCCTAAACTACTATTCATACAGAAAAATGGTGTTTTGATAATCTTAAGCTTCCTTTCTTATCTTTCGAATCGAAATAAAATTTGTATACCTTTCCTAACAAAATTATATATAAAAATTTATCGGAACCAAATGTTTACGATTCCTCAAACAAAAACTGTCAACTGAGTAATCATTGCAATGTCGCTGTGCCGTCATGGCATGCCGTGGGCTGATGATATCGAATGTAGCTGCCTACAGATTCGGACTCCGGCTGTACATACACACATGCAATTATTAGTGAACGTAAAATGATTAGATTATTTTGTAATTAAAACTATTTTATTATTTTGTTAAGTAAGGTATATAGAAAGTGTAGCCTTTGGGAAGCTAAGGAACCAAGCTGTAAATTCCTAGAAGACTATTTTCCTTTATGGATAGTAGTTTAGGCTCTATACCAAATATAAAGTCACATCAAAAATATTCACCACGAATGTGGTGGATTTTTTTATTTTACAGTGTACATCGCATTCCATCTGTTTTCGAGAATACCTAAATGGTGGGTGAGTGAGATCGAAGTGAGTGACTTCTCTCATAAAGTCATAAGTGAGTGAGATTGCAGAATAGGGGCCCAGTTGACGTTATCGGGCTCAAGCAAACTCGTAAGTATACTCGCAGCACTCAACTGTGTGGGTATCGAACTGTGCAGTTTGCTTTCTGAAGCGTTAAGTGCAATATTTGCAAGGGTTTTAAGTGAGGAAAAGTGAGTAAGATTTTCCAATTTAATTACCCTTAAACACACGCCTTACTAATATGAAATTATGAGAGAATGTCTGCGGAATATTGTTCATAACCTTTCTAAAGTTCATCTATCTGTTGCCATATGGCAACGTTAGGCAGATGTACATATAATCTTAAAAAATTTACAAGGTCACATAGCAAAATCATGTTACATACCTGTATACTGCTTAGTGCTTATGTTTTTTTTCTATCATATTATTTTTATCTAATAGATTGATGACTATTTAGAAGAAGAACTCATTGAAGATGCGGGAATTTATATTGAGCCTCCGGATGTATGCGACTTTACTGATGAAGATTCTGGAGATGAAGACGGACAGCAATTCTTTATAAAAAATTTGAATGGAAGGCAATAATCTGCACCTGCTGAATTTATTATAAATAATACCAGGAAGAGCACGATCAGGATAAATAGGATGTATACGATGAGCAACCTCATAAAAAGTCAAATGGAGCAAAGTACTATATACTGAGGTACTAGGAAGGTTTCCACATTAAGCGTTGTGGCTGATGTGTAATTTTTTAGTATAACTTTTTTTTTTTTTGCAAGAAGTCATTTTTTAATAGAATAGTAGCACACACAAGAAATATACAGATATCGACGGTAGTACTAAGAAAGTGATGTATAGCAAACCTCAATAACTCACTGATCTCGGCTAAATATATCATGGGCACGAACCAAAAAGGTTTTTTAATATAGGCAAAAAATAATTTCTTTCTTAGAATTGAAACTAGATTTGACAGGCTGAAATATTTCTTACACCTTTTAAGAAATCCAAGGCATTTCGATGCTTGTTTGGCAAACAGAGAAGATGTAATATGTTCAACTTAACTTACTGGAAATATTAATGCCAGAAAGGCTTAGTGACAGTGAATCAGAAATTAATGTTCCATCAAAAGAAACGGGAGCGGTTAAGTGATAGTCTTGTTTTAATAATATGATCTATTTTAAATGAAACGAAGTATATTGTCCATTGGCAATAAATTCCCATCCGCGCAAAAAAAAAAAAGGGACCAGCAATGTATTGTGGCGACGCGAGGCGCTTTAGTGAAAAATAGGTTTTGCTCATTTAACCGCTGTATTGACCTTAATATTAAGTACGCTTTCAAATGCTATGTTTTCTAAATTCCTACTTTGTGTAGCGTGAGCGTATAGTTTATAAATATTGATAAGTAGGCATTAGATTGTAAAAAATAAAATGATGTTAGATATTAAGTCATTCGCATTACGATTGTTGTATAGAGAGCATCCAATAGATTGGAAATAAAACAAAAAAGAAAGAATTAAATAATTAAATATTTCATTGTTGTTCGGTTCGATATATATAAACAACGAAACTTTGTATCCAGACGAATACGTTTTCATCAGAAACGGCCAGCCATACTAGAACTCCCTTCGGAGCTTAATAAAAGAGATCTAGGTGACGACAGGTACTAGGAAGACCACGTACGACTATCCTGTCAACCAAACTAGGCGCTGTGCAGTTCTTATATAATATATAAGTCGAATAAGCCCTTAGCACAAGTTTTGTCGCAAGTTATATACCGGGACTGCTGTGTCTATTCTGCACAAATTTGGTCTACATAGAAGAGACACACACCTCATATTTCCTACTAACGTTTTATGGTTTTTTATTCTCCTTCACGATTAGCAAGTGGTGTAAGTAACAATCAACAATTGGATATTGCGCCACAGTATCCCAATAAATTCCGAAAACTATGATTGTTTACATAATTAGGAGAAATTTTCTCAAACTCCAAATCATGCTGAAATTAACTGAGCATTAGAAATAGCACATATTTTATATCGATATTCTGATAAGGAAATCCTAATAAATAATGAAGGTTTTTTTTTAATACTAAAAAAGGTGCATTTTTAACTAAAGAAATTATTGCATTTGAACAGCATGGATTTATTTCTGGACGATCATGTGCAACTAATTTAACTTCATTTTCACATTATGCTATTAATGCTATGGAAGAGTCATTTCAACTTGATGTTTGCATTTGATAGGATTAATATTTCTGTTCTTTTATATAAACTTTGTATACTTGGATTTCACTCATCTTTTTTTAAATGGATAGAATCCTATCTGACTGATCGTAAACAATATGTCAAAATTGGTCGGATTCTCTCCAGAGAGATTAACGCCAATTCCGGAGTTCCGCAGGGTAGCCATTTAGGTCCTCTGCTCTTCTTGCTTTTTATTAATGATATAGTGGTAAGTTTCAAATCTAGTAAATGCTTGATGTTTGCTGATGACTTGAAATTGTTTTTAAAAGTCAATTCTGTTGATGATTGCGCACTCCTTCAACGTGATCTTAATAGTATTTCTGATTAGTGCTTTTTGAACAACTTTCACTTAAATATTGGTAAATGTAAAACTATGTCATTTTATCGTTTATCCAACCCAATAGTTTTTGATTATCTTATAAATGGCAGTACTCTTCCTAGGGTTTTTGAAATTAATGACTTGGGAGTTATACATGACACTAAATTGAGTTACATTCCTCACGTTGAGTTTATAGTTTGTAAAGCTCGTAAATGTCTAGGATTCCTTAAGCGTAATTCTAAAGACTTCAGAGATGTTCAGACTCTTAAAGTGCTCTACTTCACTCTCGTGAGGTCTATTTTAGAATATGCATGTGTCGTTTGGTGTCCTTATTACAAGGTTCATATGGACCGTCTTGAATCTATACAGAAAAGTTTGACTCGATTTGCGCTTTACAAATGCAACTACCGATATGATAATTTACCTTCATATTCTATAAGATGTTTACTGTTGGGTTTACCTCAATTGGAACTGCGACGGAAGGTTAACTGTGCGATATTTGTTAAAGATATTTTGCATTACAGAATTAACTCGCCCGAATTATTATCATTAATTAGTATATATGCTCCGGAAAGGCCAATTCGATCTAGGTGCTTGCTATACACTCCTCATCATAGAACAAATTATGGTAATCACGAGCCTATTACCAATTGTTCCTCAATTTTTAATAAATTTTCGTCCATTATAGATATTACTATGCCAAGAGATAATTTTAAATGCTGTATTTTCGATAATTATAGAAATGTTAACTCTTCTTGAATTAATTAATAGATTAAGTGCTTGTCTGTAAGATAGTGAAATCGGTAGACAAAAAATGAAATAAATAAATAAATAAATAAAAACAAAGGTTTAATAAATTACTTCAGATCAAAATAGAATTTAAATATATACCGAAAATATTTGAACGATGCACATGCAGCTTATCACCATAAAAGTTGAAATATTGATCAACACAAATTTTTCGAAAATATTTTTGAACTAGAAACTCCACACTTTCCGAGTGTATTTTAACCAAATTTTGTAAATGTTTGTTTTGTTTCTTCTGACAGTTGTATTCATCCGTTTTATCACCTATAAAATCACAAAGCTTTGAACAGATTTCAAATCGTAATACTGTGTATAAGCAAAACAAATAAAATATCAAATCAAAACCAATTATGCAAGGCATGAATAAAATACTTTGAAGTATTATAAGCGAATAGTTAATTTCGTAACCAGGATGGTGTTGGAATCTAAAAAAAAAAACAACTTCATTAAATGTGAAAAGTAAATTTTAAATAACATTAAGAATTACGAAATTCCAACTATAGGTGCTTGTAGGGGAAGTTTTCGTTGAACTAACGCAAAAAGTGGCAGAGTAATGTAGGCAGTTGCCGCTAAAATATACAAAATGGTGGTACATCCCACAATGGTGCTATAATTTATATTGTCATAAATGATATGTGAATATATCTATGTAATAGGTTGTGTAGTTGTATACTTACATTGACCGCATTCGATATTTTCTTCCAATTTCTTGTATGTGTTTAGCACTAGTATATAATGAGGATGTTGTTTCAATTATATCCTGCGATAATTTTTCGCGTTTTGTTTTAAAAAGCCACAGAAAAGAGAACTTTGATAATGTCTAAAATTAGTTAATAAAATTAATTTGTTATAAATTAAATGGTTAAAAAATTTACGGGATAATGAATTCAAATTTAAATGAAATATTTCAGTTGGTTATTTTGAATAGCCTAAATGCAATGATGCCCTCCCCAAGTAATATTGGAGGTTGAATATTCTATCATCGAGGGCCGATCAACCTATTTAGGTTAAAATTACGTAAACTTGACTTAAGAAGTTACTCTCTCAACGGCCACTTTCCTTTAAGGTAAATTAGAAAGGAAATTTAACTTAATAATTCCTTAAATTATGTCTTCAAAATAATATTGACTTTGTAGTTAATTATTTGGGAAAAATAACATAATAATTCCTTTTTAATTTAGCTCATCGGAATGAGGAAAAATAAGGAAAATTTCCTTACTTTTTTACTTAAATTTTACTTAACTGTCAGGTAAAATTTAAGGAAATGTATGGACTTTATCTATTTCCAAGTTCCAAGTTCCCTATTCGATTGTGTTCGCATTCAAATTCCGAATTCCCAAAAAAGTTAACCTTAAGGATCAACCAAAAATTAAAGTTCATTAACTTTTGTTTCGCTTCAGTATCACTGGAATTAATGAACTGTTCCTTCCATTGAATCGCTTCTTCAAAATTACAAATGTTACACCCTTTTACGGCACATCCATATCAGAACCAGTCAGGCTCTGGAATACATTTTGCATCTTTTCTGAAAGATGCTACACTTGATTTGGGCCAATATACTTGATTATTTGCTTCCCAACCATGCGGAGTACACACTTATTCAATTTTGTTTGCATTCACCCAGGATTTAACAAATTTTGTATGGTCTACTATTTTTAAGATGTAAATAAAATATAGGAGTTAGTAATATCGAGATATACTTATCCGCCTCTCTGTTTGACAATCAAATAAATTCATTCAATTGTAAAATCTGTTTTTTGTCTATTTAAGGCGAAATTTCATATTTTAGGGCGAAATTTCATCATAGGAAAAAATTATTATTGCCTTTTGAGCACAAAATTACCTAAACAGGGATTTTTGCGCCCTCAAAGTCGAAAATTTTGGTTCGTATAAGGAAAAATTTTAAGTCAAACTAACTTTTAGGTCGAGAATGAATTTCGTAATTTCAGAACTATTTAAGAATATGTAAATTAATTTCAAGCTTCTAAATAGCAAACCAAAGAATAACTTAAAAAACTTTAAAATTATTATTTTTTAATTATACAATATTTCGTGTTTTTCGAATTTTTTTTTTCATATTTATCAATAAAATTGTCGTTTTATATTAAGCGCTTAGAAGCTGAGAGAATTATTCTTGAATAAGCCCATAATTGCTATATATTTTATTAAAGCAACACTTCTAATAATCATTCAAGTTATAATTATATGCCTTGTTCCTAATATATGCATTGGCTACTTCTTACATACAATTCTTATAAAATGAAATTGCTGCTATATTAACACAGACGTTAACCTGAGTTAAACTAAGTAGAAAATAGGTCGAGACTAAGGAAAATTTACGTAAATTCGACGTGAAATTTACGTTAAATTTACCAAATCAGGGAAATGTGTACTAGCCCTATAGAGAAATATTCCCTAATTTCCGTAATATTTACGTCAATACGACGTCGTCTCAATCTCGGCTTACGTAAATCGGACGTAAATATTAAGTTATCTCAACTGCCCTAATTTAGATCGAATCGAAAGACGTAAATTCGACCTGAAAAAGAGGGGAAATGTTGCATGGATTGGGTATAGAAATATAGTATGTATTTAGTGATGGCCTAACGTTTCCCTCACCAGCCAACTAGATGACCATCAGTAAGGTCATTTTATATTTTTATCCGATTCGTGATCCAATTTACTAAAAAAAAAAAAAAAAACTCAACCCAAAGACCTGTAAAGGTCCAGTCATAAATTTTGCGATTACCGGATTAAAGAGGGTGGGAAGAAGAAGACAGTGATGTATTTTGTCGAAAATTCAATTTTATTGATCACCTTCATTGGCAAACTTTTACTTAGTGGGTTTCAAATGCTAAATAAAAGCATATTTCATCTATTTTTTGTATTTTATATAAGAAATATATTATTTTATTAAAAAGTAGTTTTAAACATATAAAAGGGCAAGATTTAATGAATATTATATAAAATTTTCATTCAAAAATTTCGAAAATTCAGCTGGTGGGACTTGGTCTCCGGAGACCCCTAAAAACAAAGTGTCCTCGTGGTGGTCAGGATAACTCATGATAGCCTTATCCCAAATTAACAAATAAAATTTTTTTTTTTCTGTTAGTAGATAAGTATAGCTCGTGACTGACCGAAGGATTTAAAAAGGTTTAAAATTTGAATTTTTGGTAGAGTTGTATGCAAAACAGTGCAATTTTAAATACAATTCACACTACGTATAGTCTTGTAAAATTAGTTATAATTGAAAAAAAAAAAAATCGTTCAGTCACTAATCAATACTATTCTGAAGGAGTGTGCAAAATTTCAATAAGATCATTATATTTGGACAAAAAATCGATTAAAGTTGTAAGTAGCAATAAAATTATTTTTTTTTTTTTAAATTACATAGGGTCAACGATTCCAGCTCTATAAAGCAAAAGTTATGCTGAAGTTGCAATGTTCAGGTGATATTAAAATAATATATTCAAAATAAATGAAAATAAAAGCAGCGAGCGAGAGAGACAGACATACAATAGTTAAGCAGCTGCTTTAATATACTTGCGTCGCTGAGGATAATTTCCAAAGCCTCTCTGTCCTATTCTTTTATTCCAATTGACTTGAAACTTTGGGAAAATATTCCAGACATATTGAACAATAAGATAAAAATAATAACTTTTTTTTAACCTTCGAAACAAATGTAACCCCTTAAATTATCGAAAACAAAATATAGAAAAAATAAATATAATAATCCAAAAGAAAGTCCAACAAATCCAAATGTGTGTTTTTATCTATAAAATAATAAACGAAATTTTAGTTTGACAATATTGAATCGAGCACGATTCGTTAAGGTGAACTAAGTCTTCGATCTTGAAGTAGTTTTCGATTCAATATCGATCCGAAAAAGAAAAATCGGAACAGTATATCGAGTCGTAAAAACGATTCGATTCCGAGTCGTTTTATCGAAATTATCTCGAACTTTTTTAATGTATTTTGGTTGCATATAATAGCCTTATATACTCGAGTTTTCTTTGCAAAAATGAATTGATATCGAAACGGTTCAACGAGTTATTACCTGTTACACACCTTAGACAGAATATCTTCATAATGATTTCATTTATCATTTTCTTGAAGTAAAATTAAAGGAAATTGTTGTTTTCTATGACGGAGATAGCATGATTTTTGTTGAGAAATATGATATCATTTAACCTCGGAAAAAAAGAATGAGAGTCAGTCAAAAATGAAAGAATTTTCTGAAATACGCATGAATTTAGCAATAGAATAAATTCTCAGAACTTACAGTTTCTACGTGATTCTTCAGAGTTGGTAAAATTTCGAGTATATTTAGTTAAAATGAAAAATTATAGAAAAATCAGATCAGCAAATTGTTTTAAGTCAAAATAGCCATCCCAAAACTGAATTTTTTTGTATTTTCCTCTTCTTTGTTCGAACTGAGGTACTAGATTTTTCTCACTTTAAATTGGCTCTTACTCGGTAGGGCTATGTCAGACTGCAAAACGGATTTCACTGTTCGCCTCAGCTCATTATTAGCTACAATTCGTAGAAGAAAATTTTTCTCTGAATTCTTTTAGTGCAGGGGATAGGAATCCTCGGCGGGAAGGGGGGGGTGGGTAGTTTGAATACGGCAAGTTGCATATTAAATTAAAGCTCTCGCCGAGTTCTATCGGGTACTGTATATTTTTCTGGATTCAGTAAACTTTCTCGGACGCTTTTACCGCCGGAAAACTAATTTTCGTGCACTTGGGTTCTCATACACTCCAGCTACTACATTTGGCATATATTTTTGTAGTTCTCTGTTGTGAACATTTTTCTCATAGGAAGTCATTTTCCACGACGCACCAATTCTGCACAATGACAAGAAGTAGAAAAGTCCACTTTTTATCCCAAGAAGGTCACTCAACCTACATCCGATCGCCAAAGCTTTTTCCTGATAGATATAAATAAATATTGTTAATAAAATATGTTCAGAGTATTATAATGCATCGTTTAAGGAATTTTTCATGTCTGGAGGTGTCGAGCCTAAAGTTGTATGAAAAGTGGCCATTCCTATTTCTTATCATCCGTTCTGTACTCTTCATAAACGTTAGAGTTTAAAAAAAAGGTTAGGGCTAAACGAATGTAGATAAAAATCAATGAAATAATTTTTCCAATATTATAATTTTTTCTTATTTGGATTTTAACGAGAGAGAGCTGGGAGAGAAGTAATTTTATAAAAATATCAATTAATCAATTAATTTATGAAAAAAAACAATTATAAACGTAGAGGATGAGTTTTAATATAAATATAGAAAAAAAACTTTTCACATAAAGATTTTGGAGGAAAGTTATTTGTTCGTACTAAATTAATATTAAACAAATAAAAAGTCTTGAGTTGGTCTCTGTGCAACTTTCATTTTTAAAGTAGGTTTTCGCATCTATTTCTAGAGTAGTTTGTTGGATAGTAAAAAATATTGCGACTTATTCAAAGAATTTTATATTCTGAAGGATTTTTCAGTACAAGAAAAACGTCTAGCACTTGTCATATTCACAGTATACGTAAAAAACCAAAATTTTGTATGGCCAAAGCGAAACTCAATTTAGTCTATTTTTGAAATTGTATTTATTATTTGTATGAAAATACCGTGTACAATTTTTTTCAATCCTCTTTATAAATGGAATGACAAACTTTGAGTAAGCTATATATTTCATCTAGGCTATAAAAATATATGTCCACTCGTAGTTTTTTGATTTTGCAAGAAAATTTCTCAAACTAACTTATGGTACAAGCATTAATTAATTTTCAAATATTCAAGAAGAAATGTAGGCTATATTTGATAGCCACTAAGAAAAATACGCTTTTATGGTTTGATTTTATTTTCATTTTATTTCGTTTTATTTCCACACTTTGGCGATAAATTGATGTGATGATAGAATCGACAACAAAATTTTGTTTCCCTTTTATCGCCTTGGCGATGTTTTGGCGATAGCTCGAGATTTCAAGTCAATTAGGTCCCAGGCAACATTACCATAGGCCCCCTCTCTTATTGCTACTACATTTATATTGCATGATCTATCTAGGCTGTTACTAGATCTGATGAATGTGGGGTATCTACCTGTAAGCTATTTTAATGAAATTTTATCGTTATCGAAAATATTTCCGTAGATACTCTCCCTTTTGAAAATTGGAGTTTTGATTTCTTCAAGTGTGGTAGAAATAATGAAAGTAATAAATCTGCTATTTAGCTACTCAAAGATAATAAAGTTTATTGTAAACGACTTCGGCAACAAAAAATATATTTTATGTGAAAAAAAAACCCGATTCGATAGTGATTAAATGACAAATCTAAAAATATAAGAAGATTCATCACCATATCGATAATAAAATGAATCACTTACATTATCCATGTACGATCCAATATTTACCACATTCAAGTGAAACATAAGCGATAAAAATGCCTTATTGCCGCCAATAAAAATGTTCATTATGGTAATAAGAAATGATTCGTAGGTCAATCGTAATGGATGCTGGGTTTAATAAAATGTCGGTTCTAATTCCAAGTACGAATACATATAAAACAAGTAAAAATATTTAGAACTGAAAAACCACAATCGAATCGTGTCTTCGGTTCTAGATTGAATTCTTTATTTGTCATTTAACGAATCGAAACTTGCATGCAATTTTGATATAGAAATAAAACATTTTTTTTTTTTATGAAAACGGTTCGTCGTACTATTTGATTTCGAACCGTAATATTTTCAGTGGATATCCTCAATTAGTCAGTCAAAACTGTAGAACGAAAATTCGCGGACAACATAAGTTAATGTGAAATAAATAGAATAATTTTAGCAGAAGACAATAACTTCTTACCTGAACTCCAATAGAAAATGCCAATATTGAATCAAAACGATGAAGAGGATTTGTTTCGGTTAAAATTGAACATAGAGAAAATACCGGTAGCATACAAATAATTAAAATACGTAGAAATCGACTAGATTTACAGGATTTTTTGAGTCCAGTATAACCAGGTATTGTCAGCATCTTTTCGATAAAACAAAAGTGACATGCCCAACTTGTTGTTTCCGTGTTGAAATATTCGCGTAAGAAACTTGTTGCCATTATGAATTTTCGAACAGAACTGGTTCAAATGTTCTAAACCTGCACTGTAATTATATAGACTCCTTGAAACTGTAAATTGTAATTTTGTCGGAATATCAATTAATAAAGCTCTTCTAGATCCGATGGCCTGTTATTTTTGCTCACTTTTGCACCCCACACTCTAATTATAAGCTATTCAAAATAAATATTAATCATGTGAAAATAAAGCATGGCTAGTTTTATTTAGGTTGCAGCAAATAGATACTAATTGAAAGCATATTTAAGTGGAGAATTAAAGATAAAAAAAATTAATATGTGTGTGTTGTATGCATCTACTTATTATAAATTACTTATTGATGCAGAAGAGGTTTGTTAATGGTCAATTTAATACAGCTGGAATTAACTCATATTTGCTACAATTCCATATCGAAATTGGGGGTACCAGGATGAAATATGAATAACTGCAGATTTCAAACCGACATTGACTATACCTTGAGTCTAGGAAATTGTAAAGGTTATGCAAGACAATAAAAACATAAGGAAATTGAGGAAAAACTGGAAAACCTTCAATTTTGAGACAGATAAATTCTAGGGAAAAAGAAAAGAAAATTGAGGAGCTCAAAATCAGAGGGATACAAGTAACATTTTGTTAAAAATTGAGATAAGTGCATAAATGCAAACTAGATATACCCAAAATGTTTGTGACAAAGGGATATCACTAAATTCCTATCCTTTGTTGTTTTATTAGAGCCGAACGACTTTCAAGCAAGCATTTTTGTTTAGAGGCAAAAAGGTACAAGTGCACTTGTGCCCTTTTACTGTTTACCTTAAGGCTTAAATACAGTTGCGAAGACCGACTACTATTGCAGTAATAAGATCAAATTTCTGAAGTGGCCGTCTGCCGTGGACCTCTCTATCGCCTTAATACAGTTGCGACGACAAACTTAATAATAAAGGGTTTTCCAATAAGAGGTGTTATTTTGGTATTCAAAGAAAAATGCTATTTTTTGAGATAAATGATCGGATCTTTATTTCATTATAAAGAGGAAGGTATGCCGTTAATAACATCAGCCAAATGACCACCACGTCCACGCCTACAGGACCATATCCTTTTCATGAAATTTTCCATAACCAAATCGCAAAGTGGCTGCCCTATGTCGATAGCCTTACGAATTCCACCTTTGAGATCTTGAATCGACGCTGGGCTGTTGGCGTAGACCTTCTCTTTCACGTGGCCCCAAAGGAAGAAGTCGCAAGGTCACAAGATCTCGGTGGCCAATTGTGATCACCTCTTTGAGAGATAATAGGGTCCGGAAACTAAAAGATCAATGGTTTCGTTGCTTGTATGGCACGTAGCGCCGTCTTGTTGAAAGTAAACGTTGTCCAGATCAATACCATCCAATTCCGGCCATAAAAAATCAGTAATCATCTGTCGATAGGGCAATCCATTCACCGTAAATGTTGCTCCAGCCTCATTTTCGAAAAAGTAAGGTCCAATGACCCCGCGGACCATAAACCGCACCAAACACTCACACGTTGTGGATAGAGAGGCTTTTCAACAATAACTCTTGGGTTTTCCGAGCCCCAGATGCGACAATTTTGCTTGTTGACGAAGCCATCGAGGTGGAAATGGGCCTCATCACTCAAGATGAGTTTTCGATGGAATTCCGGATCATTTTCATGCATTTCAAGGACCCAATCAGCAAAGACTCGACGTTGTTAACTGAACTTTATAAGCCTTAAGACCCAAATCTTTATGCAAAATACGGTGTAATGATGTTTGTGGAATGCCTAATTCCAAAGAACGACGAGGAATGGACAAACCTGGGTTTTCTTCAACACTTTCGGCTACAGCAGCAATATTCTCGGCTGTTCTTGAGCGACGTGCACGGGTTTTATTCTTCACATCACTAACTTGTCCCGACAGCTCGAATTTTTCTATCAATTTCTGTATTGCGGTCCGACAAGGTGCTTCACGACGACCCAAAAATAATAATAATTTCAATGCCTTGTTGAATCGTGTATCGTTCCATTTTTATTAATGGCGTAGTTTCTACTTGTCAAATGTCAAAAAATGACAGCTCCAAAAGTGACATCTACCGAAATAGCGGGCTAATTAAAATAACACCTCTTATTGGAAAACCCTTTACAATAAAAAAAAAAAATGCAACTTCTGAAAATATTAAAAAATATCCCGCTACATTAAAGGAGGTACACTTTAGGAAAGCCGATGCTGGAAGAGCAACTAAGAAAAACACTAAAGTGTTAGCGAGCAAGTCTTTAGATCGTATAGAATTTTGCTTTGATTTGCAAAGAACACTACCAATCCCTTTCTTAGGTTGTTGTGAAGTCTGTTACCTGAGACAAAAAAACAGCTGTGAGTGTGAGAATGCCGTCACTTTTTTTCCACTGGAATTCTGTAGGAGAATTCCAGATCTGGAATTTTTGCTTATTGGGTAGGGTATAAAAGCTCTTCCCCTTGGCGGTCACGGAACTAATCCGAGTTCCAAACACTCAAAAAATTGCGGCGAGGTGTTTATATCGCGACGATTATATGAGTCAATAGAGCTGATGGACAGTCCTGATTTTGTCTGTCAATTTTACTGAAAACAAACGATTGGCGTTAGATCAATTGACTATAGTCAGTTCATAATAAAATGTCGCCAAGCTGGGCAAGCATTCCTCTTCTATATGCATATCTAACGATATCGACCTTAATCTATCATTTCCTACTCAAAAGAGAGAAAATTAGATATACAGAGGCGGCTCCAGGATTTATTTTTTGGGTAGGCACAGTTTAGGGGAGTCGTGACTACCGGGTGGCCTGGGGGTACCCCCCATTAAAAAAGTTAACCGGGGGTAAATTTTTTTTAAATTAAAATGCAAAATTGTGAGTTTTAAGGCTTCTTGAGGGCCATTTTTACTCTCAAGGCAAATAAGTATAATAAGCTAAATAAAAGAGTAAATATTTGATATTTCATTGTTGCCGGGTGCATTCTCAAATTCGCTATAATATTATGAGCATATGAATATTTAATTTGATTTTAGATATGCAATATCTATTCTTCTAAATTATTGACCAACATAAAAGCATATCACATTGTTAGTTTTAAAAGTATGGAACCAGGCTCACACTATGACAATAAAAAAATCTTTTTTTATTTCAAGAGAATACATTTTATTGCCTATAAGAGTCACAAAACTAGTTGTTATATGTTACATGTATGATAGTTGAAATGAAGGGTTTATTTCATGACAAACTGCAATCGTCTGCCCTCCTGGGAGGCGAATTCATCAGGATGAGGGTGGTTGATAGGTTCATATCATGCTTCATTTCCTCCCAAACTATTCAGTCTCTTGCCAGTCATTATAGACCCCAAGTTTGATTTTATCCACCTCATTGTAGAGAATGTCCTTTCAGCAGTCGCTGTAGAGATGGGCATTATCAATAACATTTTCATAATATGTTGTAATTCCTCAAATGACGGGAAATCGGCTAAATATTTTAACACGTCTAACACTAACTACTTTTCGAGTCGCTAAATATTGGTTTACCTAAACCACACTGCACTTTTAAGGTAGATTTAAAGTCATTATCCTTCCTGTGAAGGTCTGCAAAATGACACAAAACTTCTAGATTTAAGAAATCTTTCGATTGTGGGTCACAGACTGTGATACAAGCTATTTGGTTGTCATTATCGTAAACTTTTTGTCCATTTCACATTTCAATTTCAATTTTGTCTGAGGCTCACTTTCGCTCTCTAAATCATATCTTTCCTTGCCGGTAGTCTCAATGACGAAATAATCATCAAGGTTTGCCGTTGACTTTTGTTTCCAGCAGCCAGTGCCTCTTTCATGATCAATCTCACAGTTTTTTCATAATTGTACTGTTTCTTGGATAAATTCTTCAAATTTTTGTATCCATTCGTAACTGACCGAATTTATCTATTGTTGTTCTTACGAGCTTAAGACATTTGCCTACATCTATCGTCGAGGACTGCAGTTGTTTTGATAGGATATTAACAATCTGTAAGATACCCTCAAGGCTCAGTGGAGCGGAAGCCACGTCAAAAAATTTAATTTGGGTCAAAAGGCCTCTAGCCTCAGCAGCTTCTCTTGGCTTTGAACTTTGCGCACATTTTTGCAAAGTATTTATTACAGATCCCAGTTGGTTCTTAAGGAACTGTACCCATTTATACATTGCTACCCAACTAGTATCGCTCTGCTGAGGTAATGTGATGACTTTTCTCCCCGTTTTAGTCTCTTTGCGAAAAATGAACAGTTCATGGCGAAGTGCAAAGCAAGATTGGAAAGCATAAATTGCTTCTCAATGACCCATAGTTTCCCCAACAATTTGTACATTCTTAGCTACGTCAATAAAGAGAAAGTTCAGTCTATTTACATGGCAATAAATGTACGGGCAAGGATTATTAGCCATTTCTCTGACTACTGACTGCAACCTATTAAATCTTCCCGATATAATAGACGCACCATCAAACGAATTCTTAATTTCTAAACCGATTGATTCCGAAAAATGTTTTATATTTATAGCTAAAGATTTAGTGGTGAGTTCTTGCAATTCAACAAACCCAAGAATCCTTTCTTTTATTTTAGAAGAATGAATGTAACGGCAACAGATACTCAATTGCTCTTTTCGTCCTTCATCGCGAGCTTCATCAACTATACTATATTGCTAGTCTTTATTTCATCAACTATATCGCGAGTGACTAAGTTTGAGGCTGCATCCAAAAGGTCATTTTGTATATCTTTAGGATGTTTTTGGGACTGGTAATAAACTAGCTATTTTCCAAACATAGTAAATTCACCAATTCTTGAAAATTTCCACGATTATACTTCCTTATGGGTATTGCACCTTTACATCATCTGAGTCATCACTGTTGTCTAAATTGTCATCTTGATCTTCGTTATGAAATTGAACCGCCCTGTGTCCTCTCAAAGCTATGTGTTGGTCGGCACAAAATAACACACTTCTAATAAGTGTCTTCAATGTTTCTCTATTTTTGTCTATTGTTTGTACCATATGTTCGTTGATTTTAATGGAAACAGAGCCAGTTTTATGAGAATCCAACCATCCCTTGTACTTGGATAAGCAAAGTTTGTAAGAGTTGGAATTTTCGTGTTTGTCTGCCAACTTACATATGTTTTTCCAGTCATTAAATCCGGCAGTAGTAAGGCTTTCCTGTGACAGCGAAATGCCGATAGAAGAAACAAAATATAGCGTCATTTCCATTCGAGTATTCTATCCAATAATATTTATCATACCAGTTAATTTGAAAAGACTGTTGCTTTCGTCCTATATTTCGCTTAAGAAAATTAAGCTTAGGTTGTTCTGGTCCATCATTAGTACATGCGCTAAGATCAAGAGGTCGTTTCAGTTGATTAGTTGTGGAAGGTTCAGCTACTTTTAGCTTTTTACAAGTAGTAGTATCTTCTAAGTTTCTAAGCTATCAACACTGGAACTACTGGAACACTCACCATTACCACATGTATTTAATTGTTCATAGGTCCTCTTTGAAAAAGCCTTTTGAAACATCACTAAAATCTTTTCCATGACACAGACCTTTGCACTAATTTATAAAAGAACGAAACTTAACCAAGCCGAGAAGTGTAACTTGAGCGTAACAGTAGGTTTAGGTTATGAAAACTCCGTCTGCTGCCACTAACACTGGCAGCTGCTAGACTACACTACAAGCCACTCTACTCCACACAGTTTCAACTAATTACTTATAACTACAACGGAAATGTTGCACGTATAAAAATACACAATAACCAAGGATTTTAATGTATAAATATAACAAAGTTGGGTAGGCCTGGACCTACCCGCTGGAGCTGCCACTGTAGATATAAAGGGTTTTCCAATAAGAGGTGTGGTTTTAATTAGCCCGCTATTTCGGTAGATGTCACTTTTAGAGCTGTCATTTTTTGACATTTGACAAGTAGAAACTACGCCATTAAAAAATGGTGAAAATGTGGCAGAGACGGTTCGTAAAACTCGAACATTTTTGGGTCGTCGTGAAGCACCTTGTCGGACCGCAATACAGAAATTGGTAGAAAAATTCGAGCTGTCGGGACAAGTTAGTGATGTGAAGAATAAAACCCGTGCACGTCGCTCAACAACAGTCGAGAATATTGCTGCTGTAGCCGAAAGTGTTGAAGAAACCCCAGGTTTGTCCATTCCTCGTCGTTCTGGAATTAGGCATTCCACAAACGTCATTACACCGTATTTTGCATAAAGATTTGGGTCTTAAAGCTTATAAAGTTCAGTTAACACAAGAACTCAAGCCGGCCGATTATCAACAACGTCGAGTCTTTGCTGATTGGGTCCTTGAAATGCATGAAAATGATCCGGAATTCCATCGAAACTCATCTTGAGTGATGAGGCCCATTTCCACCTCGATGGCTTCGTCAACAAGCAAAATTGTCGCATCTGGGGCTCGGAAAACCCAAGAGTTGTTATTGAAAAGCCTCTCTATCCTCAACGTGTGATTGTTTGGTGCGGTTTATGGTCCCGCGGGGTCATTGGACCTTACTTTTTCGAAAATGAGGTTGGAGCAACAGTTACGGTAAATGGATTGCGCTATCGACAGATGATTAATGATTTTTTATGGCCGGAATTGGATGGTATTGATCTGGACAACGTTTACTTTCAACAAGACGGCGCTACGTGCCATACAAGCAACGAAACCATTGACCTTTTACGGGAAAAGTTTCCGGACCGTGTTATATCTCGAAGAGGTGATCACAATTGGCCACCGAGATCTTGTGACTTAACACCTTGCGACTTCTTCCTTTGGGGCCACGTGAAAGAGAAGGTCTACGCCAACAGCCCAGCGTCGATTCAAGACCTCAAAGATGGAATTCTTGAGGATATCGAGGACATAGGGCAGCCACTTTGCGATTTGGTTATGGAAAATTTCATGAAAAGGATATGGTCCTGTAGGCGTGCTCGTGGTGGTTATTTGGCAGATGTTATTTTCCATTATTAACGGCATACCTTCCTCTTTATAATGAAATAAAGATCCGATCATTTGTCTCAAAAAATGGCATTTTTCTTTGAATATCAAAATAACACCTCTTATTGGAAATTTCCACTAGCATCTAACTTTTATTTTCAATTTCCGCCATCTTAATTTGACATTTGACATTTGATTGACTAGTCTGTACTGACCAATGACATGTATATAAATGGACTGACTGATCACCTGTTTTATGTGGCACCAGTTTTGATTTCAGAAAGTATGCTCTCACTGTCAATGCTACCAACTATCGAAGCTGGCGCTATATTTAAACTATTTGGGAATTCACTCATCTGCATGTCAGTGGGATTTACCGAATTTACCACAAAAATACTTGGGACCATTTATGTTGTTAAGTTGTAATTATGAGTCGAAGGAAGTGTTTTTTACAAGGATTTTTACACGCAAATTATGCTCTCACGGAAAGAGAAAGAATTATGAAAGTGGTGCCATTTGCTTTCATGTATTTTTGGTTCAATGATCAGTCCATTGATATACATGTCAATGGTACTGACTGGTCAGAAATCTTGTCAGTGTCAGTTCTAGTGACTCGAGTAATTCTCGGTTATGGAGCAATAACTGAGCACGGATCACATCTGATATCACTGGCTGTTCAAACTCAAACTTAAATTATAAAGAAAAGTCCGCTAGAGAACTCTACTGGGACAAAAATTATTACATATTATATTAACAAAGATTTCATTTCGCTTGGTATTAATACTGCGGGAAATTCCATTTAGAATTATTAGAATTGATGAAGTCAGACGTCAGACCATAGATATCTAATATGATATTCTTTTTAAATAAGGTTTCCCTCCCAAGGTTCACTAAATTTTTCCACTTATACATAGGGAAGGAAGAGGTCGAATGGCAAATTATAAAAAAAAAGGTTGGCTCGATTACATTTACATTCTTTTTCATCACACATCACATCCGAGTGTTTTTCGTTTTCGACCTAGTAAATTAAAAATTTTAATTACTCCTCAATATAACCTATAGAAAATCATGAAATTATCAACAAATATATATACATATATATATTTTTTTTAATAATTATTATACAAGGTGCTACAGATCATACCCGAAACCTTTCTCATTAACCTAATAACTCTACAATTTCTGCATATAGCGATAATCGAGCAGTATCAAACCAACCGCATGTATAAATAATTCTGTTTGTTTGATGCGATAAATTAAGAACCCCACATACCCCTTGTATGTGTATATTTTATCAGCCAACTTTTGTAATTCCGAATAGTTGGAAGTCAATCAATAATTGAATGCACTCCTTCAACATATTCATCGAATAATTGATTAAAACGAAGTACATGCGGACGGATGGTAAAAAACGTTATCACCCCATTTCTGATTAACTCTGACTTTGATAAAATTTCCATAACTCTATAAAACTCACCTCCTTATCAGCAGCGATTCATTATTAAGTGGTTAAATAAAGCCGCAAATTAATATTGCGATACACAAATCACTTTACCCAACTTTCGTGAATTTCGACAATAATTGGTCATAAAGCTTCTTTTGGCCTAGCCTGTAAGTCTTCCCGTAACGTATACCAGGATGCCACAGATATAAAAAGAATTTGCTAATTTATCGGTATTAAGGGATATTTCCAAACTTAATTAGCCGGGAGATTAATGAAAATCTTCTATTTCTGATTTGTCGCAATTAAATGAGCGTGATGAAAGGATTATTTTGCTTGTCGAAATAATACTTTCAACACATTGCGTCATGGCCCGCCACTATCGCAGCTGGGAAAATACAATAAAGTTTGTAAAATTCTGTATGTCACTTATCAAGTGATTTCAGGGTGTCAAGGAAGTTTGTGAAATCTCATGTCTGGTGAGTAATGACATCGAAATTGGAGCGAAATTGCATAATTACCCAAAATTATGTGATTGATGCCATGATGCAAAGTCATGAACATGATAGCGTCATCGAGGGTGTTTGAAGAATGATGGCACCAACATGAAAAAGGCTCAGCTTCGGCCAGTGTTGAATTAATCACCATCAGAGTAAACATGATAACATTTCTCAATGATATCAAGTTGGGTGGAGGCGGCAGTTTACAAAGAAAAGGTGGGGCAATGAGGAATATCGACATGTCAATGGCTTACACATCAGGAAAGGTGTTTTGAAGGAAGATTTAATTTACATTGTATTTGACTTTTGTAGAACAGGTTTACTTGAATTTTTGATTTACGTATGTATTGTGGTGACAAGCCTTACTTTATTTCGGCACATCAATATCCAAAAACTGTCAATGTTATTTAAATACAACATTTATAAATTTTATTTTAGGACTAATTTGGAATGGATTTTTGCGAGGTGCGAAAGTTCTCCACTTTGTGGGTCTAGTTTTTCAACGTTACGAAGAGAAAAAACAAGTCAAGCTCATTCATGGCGCTGGGAAGTATTTTCTTCTAAAGGCTTCCCATGTCATTTTTTAATATTTATTTAAACAAAACAAAGCAATAGTAAATTTCAATTAGTGAGCAAGTGTTTAATTGTTAATTTCATGTGTGTATTCCAGTTGCACAAAATTACCCGAGAAGACTTACATATACCCTAGACAGACGGTATAAATCAACGATCATTCATTCATGCTTAAATTTTTCAAAAATCTAATTACTTAAGATTTTTTTTTTAATTAAAATGAAGTTTCTGTAAATTTTTTTATGTAATCACTTAGCCTATCGGTGTGAGGGAATCTTGGGTCTTATACCCTAGGCACACGACATGCTAGATTGAGCATTGATCCAATTAGGTAATTGATCGAATGATCATTACTTGGTAAGGAACAAGCTCACGAAATATTGACGGTAATTCGATTTGACAGATGGCAGTTGTCAATTTTGTAAATTAAAAACTGTGAATTTTGAAGTAATTTGTGAAAAATGGAATTGAGCCTTGTATCCCATAGCATAAATATTCTAAATAAAATAAATAGTTATAAGTGAAAATCAAAAATCTTAACACAAGTTGCAATGATTTCAAATTTGTAAATTTCACAAAGCACATCTGACAGTGATGGGTGGAAAATCAGCTGATTTTTAAAATAACTTACAGTTTCTCACCACTGAAAGCGCACTTATCGGCAACAGGAATGATTAGAAATGCATAATTACAAACGTAATTGTGGGATAGTAATTGGTCGAATGACGAAACGAATGATCATTGCCCTAATGAACAATAACACACGAACTAAGCAATGATTATTGCTCCGTCAATGATCATTGAAATTTCCCGTATCTCTAGGATATTAGGAATGAAATGGATGGAAAGGTAAGAAGAATTTAACTCAGTTTAATTTGCTAATGTCAATTGTGTCAATTCGAATTAAATGTCAGATTCGTTTTTTTTTGTGCAGGGTTTTGTATTTTATGCTTCTTTTAATTGAAAAACTTTAAATTGTTTCGCTAATTGTGTTAATTTTAAATATAAACATTTTAACTGACAATTTACTAAATTAATCTTAGATTTAAGTTCATAACGTGTGAATATTTGAAAATTGAATAGTGCTTGTGCGGTACTGTATAAATAATCACCGAAATAATACCGGACAGACATTTTTCAGGCAAGTTGAAATACTGAAATTAAACTAGAAAGTTTTTTTCCGCAAATACATGCAAAAGAAGTGAAAAAAGGAAAGGAAACAAAAATATCAACACAAACGTTCAAAATAATTCTTTGTTTACATTTATGTGTTTCCAACTTTTTTTTTTTGTTCTTCAATGTGTTAGTGGCAGTTCAGAATTTTGTTTTATTTTAAATAATTACGCCAAACTCCCCTTTAAAAATATTTCAGATTTATCACTTCTATGAGTACCTATACATGAAGAAATTCTATCACTTGGTGGGAAATGCCGCGATTTTTCGGGCTTATTGTTATTATTATATTCAAGTACAAAGATAAAATTATTTTTAAAAAATTTAATTACCGGCGAGAAAAAGTTGTTGATTCAACCAAAATCATTGTAAATTATTCAAAAAAGTGCTTTGATTTTCACACAATAAATAATAATTCTTGGATTAACAAAAATATTTTCTCCTGCACAATTTCAAATATTGTTACATCAAAAATTATCGATTGTCGAAACAACAATTTTATTGTTAAAATAAAAATACTTTTATTAATTCTACAATAATATATCTGATAAAAGTGAATATTAAATTGTTCAAATTACAAATAAAATGTTAAATAAACGCCTAACGTAAAACTGAATGTTTTACAGTATAAAATAAAAATTAAATTTTAAATTTTACTGTCTGCATTCATGTGAACAAAACTGTTTGCGGGCATTTGGGATACTCTATTTGGGGTAGCGAAAAATAGATGGAATTGAAGAATCCCAAATTTATTATTTTTAGTATTAAAAAAAGAATTTAAGGAATATAACAGAATGTACATAACTACTACAAAGATATTAATTTGGTACACAAAAAGTTGGCTTCATAGTCATTGCAAAGTAGTTAAGTTTTAAGTTTCCAACAATATATCCCATATTTTAAAACCATTACACTATTATATATACGTCATAGACACTTGGATTAATTTAATTTGAATAAAATACCAAACATTATAGCACTCACATGGATAACAAAGGTTAAAGATATTATATACTTTGAAAAATAAATCAACAGAGCTCAATAGAGAATTTCATCTACGCTTACAAAATATTTCTTTGGACGCTCTTCCTCCATCGAAATTACAACCAATTGTTGAAATGAAGAATTCTTATGTTTACACTCACTACTAAATTTAATAATATCTTCACGAATTGTACCTTCCATTTACCGAATTTTGAATGTAGGATTTCGAAAACTGGGGTCCATTTGGGCCTTTTATTTTGTACCTGAATGCAGGTGGCAATATCTGATACAAAAGCAGGAAACCTTTTAGATTTATAGAATCTGTAAACTAAAATGTAATTATGGGCATTGTTGGAAATAATGAGTTAACATACCATCTTCGGTTACATCAACAGGAATATTTTTTCTTTTCTTTAAAAGCACCGTTTTCAATAATTGTTGGCTTGTAGATATCCCAATTTGTAAGTAGGTTGCAAGAGTCCTTTACAAAAATATTTTTGATGTCGACATCAATGCTGAGTGAGGTCTCGATCGTCTTGATTAAGATCAAAGGATTGATGCTCGGGCTATCGGTCTTTCTTTTGGACAACAAACTACAGATTGGTGTCTAAAAAATTTTTTAATTTCAAAATATGCCACAACGTTTCGCGGTTGAACACTCCGCGTCTTATCTACAAAGTAACGATAGTAAGCTTTTGCCAAAATTTACAATGTTTTTACTACTTACGGAACATGAATATTATTAAAAAAATTTAACATGAAGCGATACAATAATAAATTAGACATTTACTGAAAAACACTGTAATTAAATAAATTATTTTACATATGCACAAAAACTGGGAAGAAAAAACTCACTACTTTTAAAACAAAAACACATTTGAGAACAATATTAGATCTGACGTCTAGGAAGATGAAAACAGCATCCACATTGCGCGATTTGTCGTTAATTTTATTAACTGAAGAGGGAATGTTCTTGGATAGTAACATGTGCATACATATATACACGTATATGTGTGTGTACAATTTGAGTGAATGACCTTGATCATAGGTTAGTTTAGAAGTGAGCAGTACACCGAATTTATGTTGTCAATTTCAGTTTTGCGGTTCATTGTATTAGCTGTGGTATATATATGCAAGGCCTCCAGGCACATCCTCTTATTAATATTTTTCTCCCTACATAGAATTGTTGTATTATTAAAATGTGGGAAATGGTTTGCCTCCACACAGTGGCCGGACAACGCAGTCTTGTTAGTCTGTTTATTTTTTATATCAGACTTGTGACCTGTCAGTCGATTTTTAAGAAATTGGCTTGTGGTATCCACATAACTTAAATCACAGTTTGAATTACCTGAAACTGGACCCATGCATGGAATATTATAAACCAGGTCTGTAGAATGTTCTTTATCTGTTCTATCCTTCACCCGGCTGAAACAGCGTCTAATGGTTTTGTCAGCCTTGAAGGCAGGACAGATCCGGTCATTTTTTGCACTAACTATCTTTTTCAGTTTTTCAGATAGACCTGGAATATACTTGACACTACGATATATTTTGGATCTTTCGTGTTGTGTGGTGTCAGTTAGCGCATCACTGTCATTATTATTTGGGAGGTTGGGTTTATAGCTGGTAACTAAATATTTAATCTTAATTCATAATAATTCATAATTCATTTATTATTGCACAAACAAGAATATACAATTCTTTTTGTATGTACTTAGCAAAGATATATGTACATCTAACATTAGTTAAAATATATATTTCCCCATCAATAATTACTGCCAAAAAGGAGAAAAAAAAAGAAAAAAAAAGAAGGTTACAAATTACTTATCTAAAAATAAAGTTAAAATTCAATGCTATAAGTTCAAAATTCAAACAATTCAAAACTAATTAAAAAATCAAAAACTCAAGCCATAAATCTACTATAAATGTAGGGTAAAAATTAACCAAACAAGACAAAACATAAACCAATGACTAAAACTTTCTACATTGTCAAGAGCGCCCATCATATATTGATCCGAAGATGCGTCACCAGCCTCTCCCTGAAGGAAACCACCGTCCCGGCCCGACGAATGGTATCAGGCAATGTATTCCATAGTCGGATGGCGTTAACGAAGATCATACGGCTGCTTTGCAAATAATTAAAAGTAGGAAGCAGAAGCTTATTAGTTCTAGAGGAGCGAGGGAAACTAAGCTTGTTATGCAGATAGGATGGCAAACCAAAAATTAGCAATTTGAAAAGAAAGAGACATGTGCGAAACTGAAGGTATGAGGACAGGCTCATTCCTAATACTTGGGGGACTAAATGAGTCATAGATTCGAATCTGCGTAGCTTAAAAGCATAACGAACAGCAGAGTTGAGGGCGACTTTAAGGTTTTGCCGAATCGAGGTTCCCGTAAACAACGTCTCC